>CM068374.1:419048736-419716236 GCA_034769895.1 Magicicada septendecula | reverse complement strand
TCTCTGTATATAAATATATATATATATATATTTATCTTTCTCTCTCTAAGTATATCTGTATATCTAGCTGTCACTCTCTCTCAATCTCACTAGCTGTCTGTCTAGGTTCCAATAAATACCTGCGCGTTTGGATTGTGTTGAGGACTCTATCTCTCTCTCTCTCTCTCTCGCTCTCTCTCTATATATATATATATATATATTTATCTTTTTCTCTCTAACTATATCTGTCTATTTAACTCTCACTTTCACTCAATCTAACTAGCTGTCTGCCTAGGTTCCAGTAGATACATCCGCGTTTGGATTGTGTTGAGGACTCTCTCCCTTTCTCTCTCTTCCTCTATTTATTTTTTTCTCTCTAACTATATCAGTATATCTAGCTGTCATTCTCACTCAACCTAACTAGCTGTCTGCCTAGGTACCAGTAGATACCTCCGCGTTTGGATGGTGTTGAGGACTCTCTCTCTCTCTCTCTCTCTCTCTTTCTCTCTCTCTCTCTACTTATCTTGTTCTCTCTAACTATATCTGTCTATCTAGCTGTCATTCTCACTCAACCTAACTAGCTGTCTGCCTATGTACCAGTAGATACCTCGGTGTTTGGATGGTGTTGAGGACTCTCTCTCTCTCTCTCTCTCTCTCTCTCTCTCTCTCTCTCTCTCTCTCTCTCTCTCTATTTCTCTCTCTCTCTACTTATCTTGTTCTCTCTAACTATATCTGTCTATCTAGCTGTCACTCTCACTCAATTTAACTAGTTGTCTGCCTAGGTTCCAGTAGATACCTCGGCGTTTGGATCCGGTTGAGGACACATCCACCCCCTCTGATCCTATTTAACCCGTTCTGACAGTTGTGATGACAGCATGAGAGTCGTTTCCTTTCACGTTTCACCGCAGTGCATGTTTAGTGTTTAACTGTAGCCATGTCGTCGGAGGAAGAGGATTTTGACGTTAAAAATGGAAATTAGGAATACACGGATTATATTATGGCACATCCTAATACCGAAGAAGTTATCAATGTTGAAATAATAATGAAGGAACAAACAAAATTATCTGTTTAACTTGTAATACTGTCTGCAATTAATAACTGTACGTCATGAACTCACTTTTCTGTTAAGCTTGTTCCAGTTAAGGAAAGTTATGCCCGAAGGAAATGGAATTATTATATATAAATAACCTTCACAAATCATAAACTTTTATTTACATCATTATTAAATATGTTTAATAAAGACTAATTTCCTGAAACAGATACACAGTGATATTTTAACTTACATTACGGTTGATGTTTGTTTCTGATGTCCAAATTATATTGAAACTGGATTATGTTGTTTACGTGTGTTATGTTTTTGTTAAACAATTATTCTTTTTATTTTTTGCTCTATTTTTCATATTGTCTACACGTTAAACATTTTTCAATTGTTTATTCTATTACTGTTGTTAAATTGGTTACTAAACATTCTGTAATACATACTTGAAAAATTACAGCTAATTATAGTTGTTTTCTCGAAATCAAGAGGATGGACTATGTTAAGTGAAGAATTTTAAAATGTTTTCGGGAAATAATGTTCCAATTGCACAGCGTAACATACATTGTAATAACAATAGGACGATCGTAAACAATAAAGCTGATTTAAAAGCCGCAGGGAACAAAGGCGTCATTGAAACAACAGTATCTTCTTCGAATCTCAGCGGTTGTTTACAACCGTCTACATGGTTACGAACCGGCATGTAGGCTACATTGTCATAGACGATTGTAATCAAGTCCTATCAATGGATTAGGAAAACTGTAGCATTTACTACCACAAACTATAACCGAGCGCCCCCCTACACACACACACACACACACACACACATAATGGGCGGCGTTATTCGCCAGTATTGGCTTTCTTCAACTTCACCTCCAATCGTCTCTATTAGCCGCTGTTCTCTTCTAATCACTTATTCCTAATTTCCTTGTAATTTCTGCGATCGCTTCCACCCACGTTTTTCTTACTTTGTAAACCTCCGCGGTCTTTTCCCATCCGTTTATATCCGTACTCTCTTAATCGGGATTGTCTCCTCTTCCCTCCTTATTACCTGACCTTCCACCCTTACTTCCGACTTAAACGTCTTACTTTACGGAATTCTATTACGGGTAACTTCTTATACTTGTATTATAACTCACGACTTCATTTGATTCTCTAGAACAAGCTACAGCTAATCGGTCTTGATATTCCTCTCTCAAAATTCCTCTTTCCTTAGGTCTCTCAAAATGCTCGTACTTCAGAGCCGCAGAAACACACACACACAAATACAAACGCACTCTTCCTCGTTTATATTCCAAAAATATAATCCGTAAAATTCCAATACGGATCTCAATTTTCATATCTGGATCAAGATTAGGCCTATCTGTAATTCAGCAGCCGAGATATTCAATTGTTCTTACTTGTTGGATCGATTTTTCTTTGAGTTTGAAAACACCTGTACATTATTTTTCTTACAGAAAAATTTTGTTTTGTTAATGTTCATGCTAAGACCCGTATCTTCTCCAACTGTATTGAGTTTGTTTAGAAATAACTGTAAGTTTTCCACTTTTTCTGCACGGATTACAGTGGCATATACATATCTTATGGCACGGCACTCATTGGAATTCCGTTAACCTTTATTCCACTCCTACATCTGCCAGTGCTTTCTGAAATATAGCATTTGGGTAGAGGTTAAACATTAAAGAGAATAACACACATCCTTCGCTGGCAAAATGTATAGATGAATACTAAAAATTCCAAAATGCTTAGTCAGTGATACTTAGGAGTAAAAAATTAATCATTTGAATCAGATATTCATTAAAATTGGTTCGGCCGTTCACTCTATGTAAAACAGAAAGCCCGACTTACTTGTTTAAAACATTTCCCTCCTTTGCAAGAACTCTGTTGGGTAAAATAAATAATTATATTTAACTATGTTTATTTTTTAAATGTAATAAAGTAGAACGATTTATGTATGTTCCATGAGAAGAGCAGACAGTTAAGAGACGGAACACACGTTTTGGGTTCCCACATAACGCTTATTAAATTACTTTAAATGATGGAATGACCACCACAGTTATAAACAATGATATTATCGTAAACATTTTTAACAATTCCTGTCACAGCTTATCATATACACAAACACATACGTTTCGTGATCGTTACAAAAACTTCTGTAAATCATTGGTCCCGCGGGAATTTCGTGACTCGTCCCTACTTCTTTGCTGATAACCGCCACTGGACTGACGCCAGTTTTAAGCACATTGTACACGGCAAATAATATGCGCAAATTATAATGAGCAGGTGTAGAAACTGTAAATTTATCGAGCACGAACGTTTTCTTAACGTCTCTGTTTTTTACTTTGGTTGTCTTACTTTTTTGTGCTTCACGTAAGACAATGTAAAAGAAAGACAACGTGAAAGAAAGTGAATTGTTATTGCAGTGGCCGTGTGACAGTGTGTTGGATCTCGTTACACAGTGCAGTTTGGGTTCAATTCTCACTTCCCCGGTTAAAATATATTTTTGCCTTCTTACGGTCACTTTCACTTGCAAGGCGACGGAAAATCAGCGAGCAGTACTCCTTCGTAAATAATCTACTTAGCCGTACGGTATCAGGGTTAAACTGTATATTCCACATATCATCATCATTATGGCATCACAATCCTTGGTGGGCCGTAGTCTTCTTTGCGACATTCCTCATGTCGTCTCCAATTTCTGGCCTCTTTAATGGGCTCTGGGTTAAAAATTACTTTTATTCTAAAACTTAATATTACATTTATACGTTAGTGAAAATTGTATTTAATTAGATATCTTACATGCATTTATACGATATTATAACCCACTTTTTGGGCCCCGACGTCCGAAAACTTTGATATGTTTAATAATATACAGCGTATTCACATTGTGGTTAAATGTTCTTTTAATTTGACACCTCATGCAAGCTTTTGCAATTTTTCACAACTTTGAGTGACATTTTTGCCATCCGGTCCTTATTTGAGGAGAGGGGGGAGGTCAATTTCAATTAGGGCTCTGTAGGGTAAAAGTATGGCCACACGTGCTAAGATTTACGAAAATCTGTTGATGTGTTCAAAAGTCATCGTGTGACATAAGCCTACCTGACATAGCTAGATAGACAGACAGAAGAATTCCAAAGGGTCAAGTTAAAACTCAGACATCGCTTTGCTAGTTCAATAAAAAAGTAAATTTCTAAATTAACTATTCGAAGTAGAAAGATATTTTAGTTGAACATTCATCTTTACGTTTGATTTTTTTCCTGAAAACATATCGTTTAATATTTAACGAGGTACATATATCATGAATAGAATTTGGCTTAACCTGAGTAACTCACCGCATACTTTTAAGTTCGGTAAGTAGCTCAATATCTTGGGGGTTTGGCAATATCTGCGCTAGATAACCCACACATTACCCACACAGTATTATTGGTATAGCCTATTATTAACGATAAAGATCCGCATATCATCTATTGAAACATAAAAAATATAATCACATATGACCAGAATTGCGCCTTTACAAGTCTTGAATAATATAAGACTTAACGTAAGAAATGGATAAAATATTCAATTACGAGACTCTTACGTGACATGTCAATTATCCTTGCTCTAATAATAAGAGTCAAACATATTTTAAAACTTAACAAGAAAATTGTCGTACCGAAAATCGTCGTGGGGCACTCTCTACAAGCTGAAACAGCCACTGATTAAGAAGCACTTGACGCCTTGTTTATAACGATATAACTTAATCGTTTATATTACCCGCTGAATACTGGTATTGACTGGAGTCGTGCGATTAGTGAGGCCGTGGCGGTAATTGCGGATATTATCGTCATCATTCATAAGGGCTATCAACGACGATTAAAAGCGACCAACACGCCAACATTTGCGTTACGCGCGCGCGTGTGCGCGCCCGTACTCACGCGCTTGTCCGTGTCAGATTTATTTCGTGGCAATACATCACCACCGAGATTAAGCTTCGACCCTCCTCCGCACCAACACAGTAAATATTTCATGCGAAACAGGATCATTGCTACAGAATTAACAACCGCCGCCCGCCGCGGATCCGCAACAGCACCGCAACGTTTTGAAAAGCTTCCAACAGCGGCGCATCTTTCGTTAGACGCGTTGTAGTAATGACGGGGCAGGGTGCCAAAACCATGGGCTCGGTTAATGTTCAAGAATAGTTATGGAAAGTGTCTGTGTTGTGTTGTGTTTGTGTTTGTGGCCAGTGTTCTTGCACGCTCGTTGCGTTCACTGATTGCGGAATTTTTTTTTGTCTTCTGCTCTGGCCGGCCGCTTCCGCAATTATCTAAACAAACGTTCGGTAATTCGTACACTCATTTTTCTGCAGCCTTGTCAGCTATTCTCTCTACTAGCTCAACTCTCCCTAATCTACTACAAACACAAAAGGCAGAGACGGACAAATATACTAAAGATACATCATTATTAATAATCGTGTCAATAAAGGTACTTTTGTACGTTAAAACTACTTTTTTCTCAGCAGTTAATATTATTTCATTGCCACACATTTAACATGTAAATTTCTAATAAACCTAACAGTATGGAATGATTTTATTGAAAAATAACTTTTCGTCTACAGCGAGCAACGCTTTTTCCACTTACACGACTCCAAATGGATAAATGGCAGTTGTATGTGTATGCGCATGTGCCGTAACTACTTCTTGTTTACACACGTGTGCGTCTTGTTTCTGAAAATTAAATTACCTCGTTTTGCCAAGTACGGCGTTGGCACTGCGACCGTTGTAAGTGTGGAATAATACACTGAAATATTGTGAGTCTTGCCAACGCTTACGGTTCGATGCAGCCGTATTAAGGCAACAGCTGACGTATATCCAGTGCACCGTTATCGTTTCACGTGTAATCGTAACCTGCTGACATGATTTCGTCTATTTACGGATTCAGACGTCAGTGGAAACGCTTAAGTGACGGACGGTTTATCCATTAAATCTGTTAATAGCCGAGTAAGACTAATTTAAAAATAGCTAATTTCCAGAAACAGCATCTTTTGAGCTGATTTTTTTTTAAACGATAGTTTTAGTGTTTACCTAAAAGTTTATCCAAGTTCCAGACTTCGGACCCCCCATTTTCCCCGATTTTCCCCGACTTTTCACTTCCGGCAAACAGCGGAGCGCGAGTCATTGAAGTTTTCCTCAATTTTTCCGATGATAACTTCACCAAATCAGAAAAATAAAAATACGAGCGTGTTCCCCGAAAAAATTCCCTATCGATCTGTGTTAGTCGTGCAGTTTTTTAAAAGCAACATAAACTACAAAAACATTTAAACTTGCAAAAATGTGCATTTTCAGATTTCCGTAAATAATGAGTGAAATAATGTTTTTTTCTTCATAAAAAAACTGTTAAATATAGTATTCCAATAGACGAATTTCCATATTAAATCTTACCCTGAAATATTTTGTCATTAAGCCACAATAAAATTTTCAAATTGAAAAGGGAAATTTTTCAAAATTGGGTCCAGTCATCACCCGGACATCACAGGACAAAGTTTTTTTTAAAATACTCGTATTTTTATGGTCTATCAGCTAGTGAAAAAAGTTTGTTCTTTTATAGCTTCACAAATAATAATTTTTACCTTCTTTTGCGCTTGTACACAGCGAATGTCTTTAAGACCAGCTGATGCTCTGGCAAGTACGTAGTACTGCCACTTGGCGGCTCATATTGTATACTCAGTTCAGCCCGCGCTGTGTACAAGCGCAAAAAAAAAAGGTAAAAATTATTATTTGGCAAGCTATAAAAGAACAAACTTTTTTCACTAGCTGATAGACCATGAAAATACGAGAATTTAAAAAAAGAAAACTTTGTCCTGTGATGTCAGGGTGATGACTGGACCCAATTTTGAAAAATTTCCCTTTTCAAATTGAAAAATTTATTGTGGCTTAATGACAAAATATTTTGTGACAAAAATTCATATGAAAATTCGTCTGTTGGAATTCTATACTCCACAATTTTCTTATGAAGAAAAAATCATTATTTCACTTATTATTTACGGAAATCTGAAAATGCACATTTTTGCAAGTTTCAATTTTTTTGTAGGTTATGTTGCCTTTAAAAAACTGCACGGCTAACACAGTTCGATAGAGAATTTTCCGGGGAACACGCTGGTATTTTTATTTTCTGATTTAGTAAAGCTATCATCGGAAAAATTTAGGAAAACGTCAGTAACTCGCGCTCCGCTGTTTGCCAGAAGTGAAAAGTCTGGGAAAATGGGGGTCCGAAGTCTGGAACTTGGATAAACGTTTAGGTAAACACTAAACCTATCGTTTAAAAAAAAAATTAGCTCAAAAGTTGCTGTTTCTGGAAATTTTCCTTTTTTGCCCTTTTTTTCGATACTCTTACTCGGCTATAACAACAAAGTTCTTTCCGTTTTTCTGAATTATTGAAACATTGTAGTCTCTGATTAAAAATGGTGCACATTGTAAAGTTCCTGCACCTTAAGGTAAAGTTTTAACCCTATTCTTTTAACCTTGTCTGGCATTAAGCTAAAATTGACGTTGTCACGATTTAATAATAAACACAAAGATGAGACAAGTTTTTGCGTTTAAGAATGTAAAGTTTTACAGCCTGAAATTTAAATCTGAAGTTAAAGTGATCTTAAAGTGTTTCGTGGTACATACATCGTACTATAAAAGACTTGGAAAACAAAATTCTACAAATTTAAAATTGTTATAAGATAGTATAGCCTACACCAAAATAATACTATCGACATTTAAAGAAAATTAAATCTTATTAATAATGATTAAAAATGACTATCTTGGTACTAAAGTCAATGAACAATAGGACCACTCTCAAGAAATAAAGAGCAGAATTGAAAAGTCAAGAGCAGTGTACACTAGAATGAGCAGTTTATTCAAAAGTCACGATTTAAAAATAAACACAAAGATGAGATTTTTACGCTGCTACGTATTCTCGGTCCTCGTGTACGTTGATTGAAGCCCCAACTAAGAAATTTGAATCTTTCGAAATGTGGCTCTACCGTAGAATACTGAGAATTTTATGGACTGCACATATAAATAATGTTGAAGTTCTTAGAAAGATGAAGAAAGATATGGAAGTTATTAACACAGTGTAGATAAGAAAGCTTCAGTATCTGAGACATCTCATGAGAAATGAACAGAAGTTTTACTTATTGCAGTTTTACATACTACAGGGAAAAGTACTTGGAAAGAGAGGAGTTGGGCGACCGAGAATATTACGGCTGAGAAATTTAAGGACCTGGTTTGGCATGAATACAACTGACTTATTCCGTGGAGTAGTACAGAAAGTCAAAATAGTCTGTATGATATACAAATTTCAAAACGGATAGGAACTATTAGAAGAAGAAAAATATTTTAAAGGTAAATAGCTAAATGATTTTATCAGTGTTTAATAGAAAAACAGTTTTACCAACAAGTTCTTTTAGCCTGACGTCTGGTAAATACGGTTCAACAAATTATGAAACAAAAACTAGAAAACATGAATACAAAGATCTGACGTTACTTAACTGCGTCCACTTATAGTCGAGCTGCCCTGAACAGAGGTGATCAGATGTGAGTTTTATGAACAAAAGGTTTTTATAAATAATCTTACAAATTACAATAAGCGTTTGTACAAGTTATTTGTATTGTGTCGGACAACGTTTAAATATTAAATTAAATTTTAGACTAAAGAATGTAGACTTTTATAACTTTTTAAAATAAAACAAAGATTTATTTAAAAAAAACAAAAGACATTTTAATTCAAAATATCAAAATATTAATTAAACGACAATGCTGTTGGTCCCAGTGCTAAGATTTTTAAATAAAATTCCAAGAAATCAGTCTAATTGTGTTAAAGTTAACGGACATTACATAACGTCCAACTGGCTTATTTCCAGGAATCATTATATTAAAGATTCCTTTACACTCAATTCTTAATATTAAACTTTAATTTTTTCAAAAAATTTATTCTTGTTTAATAATTAGAATTATATAACCTTTATTTGTAAAGGTAAATAAACGCATTTAAAACATTTTATCAACTAAAAATAAAAATTTTTTTAACGATGAATTTACTACCTTTCCTCCCCCCAAAATACAGTTATTACTACCTTTCCTCCCCCCAAAATACAGTTAACGTGCAATTTTATAAATTGATGTTTATTATAAACTAGAGTTGGCCTGATCAATTGCGGAGTACGACAAGGGTGTCTACTATCACCTTCTCTTTTCAATTTATATATTGACGATGTCATACAAAACTGGCAGATGAGTCTTCCGGAGCATTTTATGATTGGCCACTCTGACATTGAGACTTTACTGTTTGCAGATTATCAGGCTATTCTGTCGGACTCGGAAAACAGGTTACAGATGGGTATAAATTTGTTAAATCGAAGCTGCAAAGACTCTGAATTACAAATATCCACACTTAGGACCAAGGTAAATGCTTTTCGTGGAACTGATCCCATACTGGAAAAATTGTTATAGATAGTACTGTCGTGGAACAAGTCAGCAATTTTGAATACCTGGGCTACAATGTGTTTTATAATACAAGCAACGACGTTGTGAGTAAGTTGCATAAGTTCAAACTTATGTGCGGGACTATCAGGTAAACTCTTAAGTCAGCAAGTAAAGGAACACGCCTAAAATTCTACAAGGTGCTGGCTCTTCCCACACTTCTTTATGGGTCTGAGAATTGGACTTTAACGAAAGGCCCCTAGTCGTATCCAAGCTGATGAAATGAGATTTCTCAGGTACGTGGCAGGTATACTCTCCATGAACATAAAAGAAACACAGATATACGGCAGGAACTAAATATTATGACTATACTCGACAGGATTGCCCAGTATCGGCTGAATCGTGGGAACATCTTTGCCGAATGGATGACTGCCGCATCCTCAAACAACTATGGAACTGTAAGTCGAAAGAACGGATAGGTGTGGGACGTCCTAGGAAGCGCTGGAGTGATCAGCTCAGAACTCTTTGACTCTTTGAGATCGGAACAAACCATCCCTAGTTTAATCCTTGCGGATGATGATGATGATAATGATATTTACTATAAAGGAAATTTACTTTTTGGACACTTATATGTACAGAAAATTACGATATCCTCTTGTCTGAAGTATTGTCCTCAGTTCTGTAATATTTCAGCTCTCAATCTGGCTGAATAAAATATGGTACCCTCTAGTAATAATGTATGTTTAATCGTAAATATCTCGTAAGGAACTACTTTGAGACATACGTTAATTTTAGGTTTTTTCTTATTTTAATCTTTAGAACACGCTTACAAAAAATAGCTTTGCAATTTAAAATCACTCTGTATTAATGCAAAACTTTCGTTATCAAGTATGTTGAAACAAGTGAAGTCATGTCAGTTGGAATAAAAAGAGAGGCGGAACAAGAGAGCTTAAAAACCTGACCTTGACGAGGCCTACTGAACCTGATTTGTGTTTCGCAAAACAACACCGACCCTTGTTCGCGAATAAGGGAAAAATCATTTAATAATACGCTGCTAGCTAAAAGAAAAAAAACGGAATCATAAATATGTAAACAGTTGAATTTTTATTTATTTTATTTTTTTTTTGTATTAGTTTTCTCGTTCACTAGGCTGGGTTTAATGTTCCGAATTGGAATTGAAACGAAAGCCGCCGATGTAATTTCAACACGACCCGACCCGACTAATTCGTTTCCCAAACAATACCACCGCAGTTGATGTTTAGCAACGGAATGTTTCGCTGGTTGGTTGAATACACTACTGTGCTGAAACTTTGTGAATTCTATTCCAGTCGTCATTCACTCACAATGCGAATGAATTTACGAGTAACGCAAAGTTCAAATGCCATTATCATTCCAATGGAGTACAGTAGTTACATTTTGACTGCGAATTCATTGAGTTTGCCTGCTACTAATGTTACTTTTATAAAATAGTTTTACTGATGAGATAGGTTTATGCTAATAATAGATTTGAATCTGGTAGAGCAATAGCCGGGATATGTTATTAGAATACGTTGTGCTCACCATCGTCATCAGCAATAGTATCGTCATCTTCATGGTATAAATCGTTACTGGTTTTCCCCTTCAAAGTAGTATCTTGTTTTGGAGCTATGTGAGGGGAACTACTGTTTTAGTGACTAACCCCTTTCTGCCAGTGGTGAAGACAGTTTGAAGGAAAACGGACACATTGAATTGTAGTAGCGGGGCGTATTGCGTATTTAGATCCGTGGTTTGGTTTCATCATGTGGGTTGGGCCCAATGGCTGCCAGAAAATAACTGGGCTGGTTCTTCGACAGGTTCCTAAATCTGGAAAAGATAACCACCAATGCGATTTTTTATAATATCGGCGGCCGGTGCAGGCAGGACAATGAGAAAGTGGAGGCACCCAGAAAAGAAAGTGTCGGTGTTATTTGCGTTTGTTGTGTAGTCGGATTGCCTATGTGGTAAGGGATAGCTTTGAGTTTCAAATGCTAAACGGTTGTGCAGTAGCGATGGTGGGGTCGAACAGCTGGTGACGCAAAAGATGAAAAAGAACTTGACTGGTTCTTCGACGGGTTCCTAAATCTGGGCTAAAGCGATTCTTCTCTAGATGACGGGGGAAAACGAACACCAATACAGGTCGGTCGATGAGAAAGTGGAGGTACCGAGAAAAGAACGTGTCGGTGTTATGTGCGTACGTTGAGTAGTCGGATTGCCTACGTGGTAAGGGGTAGCTTTGAGTTTCAAATGCTAAACGGTTGGGCTGTAGCGGTGGTGGAGTCTATCGGATGGCGACGCAAAAGATGGAAAAGACATTCAAGTGTGGCGTCAAGATGTCTGTGGAGAATTAGTTAGTGGGGTTATCAGAGCGGGGCATTGAAGAATGGAAAAATAGAGCGTTTTAAAACATAATTAACCGTAGGGTCAGCTCCCCATTGTGTACGGTCGGAGTGTTTGCGAGTGCTAGCAGACGGTTAATAAGGGAATTTGGGCGTTTGCAGTTTCTGCTCGGTCTGATGATTCTGCTGATGCCTGAAGTGAGAGACGGTGTCTTACGTTCCGGGCTTACCGGTGATTGAGCTGCGTGAGGGAGGATTCAACGTCGGGGAAGAATTTCTCTACCATCATCATCATTTTCAGCACGGAGTAAATAAAAAATGGTTTATTCTGGTCCGAAGCAGATAGACTAGGGTTGGTCACCCCAAGGTTTCTTCCGACGCCCCACAATTCTCCGTCTTATCGGCTTACAATTTAATAGTTGTTTGTGGATGCGGCAATCATCCATTCGATGAAAATGTTTCAAACACTTTAGCCGATATCCATACGGTTACGGCAGGTTAGTAATTAATGTGTTTCCTGAATATGTTATTAGCATATCGCACGGTAAGAAGACGATGGTGGGGCTGCCACCTTCAAGCTTAACGTCCAGCGTCGTCTCACCAAACTAAAACACCAGTTCTCTCTGTGCGCAGTATTGCAGTCCACTGAATCCAGCTACATTCACGCCTGTAATATTCCAAAATTAAAACGGTGCGGGAGATCATTTCTCGTACACCTTAACTTGGTACTGGTGGCTGTTGCTGCCGTCCACCAGGAATACTTATCACCTTCCGGTCTAGATCCATACTGTTCTGCATTAACAGGGTCACCTCTTGTTAGAAGTACATCACTTCACCACTCAGTACGGTTTGGCTGCAGAGAAGCTGAGGGTTCCTTTGGGAGCTAACATTGCTTCCTACAAACATGGGACTCTGTGAGAACCGGTGCCCAGTCAGCCGGTACAAAGATACTAACTCTCCAATTTTCCTGGGCCCCGGGGAAGAGTTTGTTGAGGGAATAAAGGGCTGATTGATTTAATAAAGGCGATCACTCCATCTCTCTTAGGTTTTTTTTTCACCCTACTCTCGTTTAACTGTAAGCTGAAACTATTAGAAGCCATGAGACCGTTTCTTTTGAATGAGAACAAACGCACGACTTGCCGCCCTTATCAGGAAGAATGTACTACAACTACGTTTCCCTTACATCTTAGCTACTATGAAATTTTTATTAAGAGAAATTTTTAGCTAGCTTTGAAGAGAACCAAGTAATCATTATAACAATAAGTTACAATAAATTATTTTTCTAATGAGTTACTTTTTCTTCTTGTCTACCATTCTAACTTTAAAAGAGAATTATAATCTAATTTAGAATTTATTACATAAACAGTACTTTTATAATACACATAATATATTTAAAATATTGGATTTTTGAATAGACGTACAATGGTTTACAATATTTATTATAATAAGACATTCTTAACGTTCAAACGAGTTACGAATTGAAAAGAAGCCATTAAAAGACAACAAAATCGTAAACATTTAAATTTATGATAACTGACGTGAGGTGAAAATTTAAAGAGATTTTAACCAAAATCTTTATATAGTATATAGTTTTGGAAATTTTGAAATTTTAAAATGCTAAAGGCAAAAAAGGGATAACAAGTTTGAAAAAAATTGTGAAAAATCAAGCTGCTTGCCAAACTATGAGGAATTTTAACCCAGATCTGATTGTACCGTTTAGTATGAATATTATTTAGCTTTTTGACAGAAATAATTAATATCTCTTAGCACACCTTGAACATTTTTTATCGTCTTCAGAAAGTTAGAAAATTTGTAAGAAACATCAGAATTATTACAAAAACTTTATATACTCTTATCAGTTGCATATATATATATATATATATATATATATATATTGTATATATATTTAAAAGTATTAGATATATAGTATTTTCGTAAGTAGCCTCTTATGGAAAAATACAGTACTCAAACGTAAAAGGTAGGACTATATTTGCCGTTTAGTTATTAAATAACTAAAAACAAAATTATGCACTAGTTTGGAATGTTTTGTGTTATTCTTGTATTATTGTCTGCATTACAATAATTGTTGTTTTACTAAAAAGGAAACAGTAATCATAATTTTTGTGATAATTAAAAAATTATGTGATATTCAAACTTATGTAATAACAAATGTAATTTAATTTTTTATATTTTTTATTGTATTCTTTTTATACAGCCTAAAGGCACCATATATGGTGCCTTTAGGCTGTATAAAAAGAATATAATAAAAAACTGAATTATAGGTACCATTAATAAAACAATAAGTGTAAGTATATAAAAATACATCACATTATCATTAAATGTATTTTATTTAGAATAGTGAGCAACTTCTGCAACTCAGGGAGCTTAAAACGCCTCTGTCACAGGCAGATCTCACACATAGCTCCCAAAATCCTCCTTTAAAACATATGGTTAGGTTCTTATTCCCAACCACCCAGGTCTCAGAGAATAAGATAATACAAGTGTCACCAGGATTCTGTAGACGACTAGTTTTGTGTTTTAGTTGAAAGTCTCTTTTTAAAATGGTTTAAAAGGCTACAGTAAGCAATGCTTGCTGTTAGTTAGATGATGTCTTATTCTAATTTCCCCCGACACATCATTTTCCGGGTTACTCAGACTCTCACCTACCATCGCCTAATTTATGCACTTCTTCACCAGATTTGATGAAAATTTTATCAAAGATCCATAAATCATGCAGGAATTTTTATGGGATGGTTATACGTGGCTTATGTACAAACAAAACTAAACGAAATGTAGATTAAAGAAACAAAAGTTGTACTTTTAAACGATTATACATAATATATTATACACAATGGTAATATAAGTAAGCAAATAAATTTATATTTAATTACAGAAAATCACTAGGCAGTGTATATTAAACTTTTACCGCATTTACAGGTGTAGTTCACTGTTTGACACAAAAATCTGTTTGGCTAGTTTACTGTTTGATACAACCTATTCGTAAAAAGCAATCTGAATATTAAGGTGTTTAGTAAGTCACATGAGTAAAATGGAAAGTTAGATTTTCTACTCCGTCATCATAGTATCCTGCTGTCGATTTTGATAGCAGAACGGAAATGTGACACCTGAGTTTGCGTTTTAAGAACGGGAAACGATACCGCACGTATTAATAAAATTAGCAGTATCCATATGTACTGTCCGTGCTTATGTTTGAATGTGTAACCGTAAGTGCATTGCATATGGTTTCGTGCCCGCACCTCGTAGTCAGGTTAGAATTCGAAGAAACATGGTGGTAGCTGTAAGCCTTTGGCTTTATGATGAAGAGAGAGAGAGATAGAGATAGAAAGTGAGAGAGAGAGAGAGAGAGAGAGAGAGAGAGAGAGAGAGAGAGAGAGAGAGAGAGAGAGTTGGAGAACATAGCGTACGTAACTGGCATACCAGACCAGACGGTATTGTGTGCACTGGAGCGGGGAACGTTTACTAGTTCTGTCTGCGACCTCAGCCATCGCAGGTCAGTCACATTTCCCTCATCTCTGTCTGATTTTCTTTGTAGTTCGGTTATTATTACAACAAACAACAAGCGCCTGAGCTCTCTCTCTCTCTCTCTCTCTCTCTCTCTCTCTCCCTTTGGTAACGGCACTGACATTTCTGAGGTCACGTACGCTCGAATTTATAGCTTCTAAAACGCACGAACACATGCCAATCGCCCGCCCGTAAAGTATATACACGTCTGTTGGCTCATTGTTTTTCCGTCATAGTCGATCGTTAAAAGTCAGAATCAAAATAGACTCTTGTCTGTGTACAGTTGGAATTCAATTTCGTACTGAATGCAACACAGGATGCGCGAAAACAAACAGCGCTGAGTATCACAAGCATGTAATATAAGAGGTGTGTCCAAAACAAGACCAACCTTTGGTAATAAAATCTTTAGTGATGTGATTACAATTTTGTTCAGGCTTGTCCTCCTCAAAGTAGTCCTCCCGCCTGACAATACACCTCCCCAACGGCTCATATATTTTTTAGTGTTTCCTGAAACACATTTTTGGGAATGGCACATAGCTGTCGTTTCCTCATTGTCATTATGATTTGGAACGACGTCCTTTCAAGGTTGCCTTCGACTTTGGAAACTTTGGAATTTAGAAAAAGAAAACTTCTGCTAAGACCTTGTCTGGAGAGTACAATGGGTAGGGCAGGACGATTGTCTGGTCCTCTTTTTCTTCAGGATGTGGACTTTACAATCCGTTGCGCACTCCTTGGTCCGACCATCTTTTCTTTGGTCTTCCAATATTCCGCCGTCCATTCGGATTATAAACCAAAATTTATTTTGGTACCCTGTTCTTATTCATCCTTTCAACATAGTCTGTCCAATACTGTCTGTATTGCTACATCCTTCCGTTTAGATTGTATATTCCAAGGATGTTCTTTATACCATCACTTCTTAGACGGTCCCTCCGTGATTGTCTGAAGTTTTTCCAGATAACTGCCAATAAGAAGTGAGGCATGATCTGGCGCGTTGTTGTGGAGCAACATCCAACTAGTTTTCCCAAAGCGCAGGCCTCTTCCTGTGTACAGCATGCCTCAAAGGCCTTATAACCTCTATGCAGGACTCGCTGTTTATTATTTGACTACGTGGAATGAATTCATAAGCACTAAGCCTTTCCAGTCAAAAAACACGTCAACAAAGCACTTCATGTTTAAGCGAATCCTGCGGGCTTAGTCGATACTAAAATGCATGAGACAAATAAGCTGATGACAGCCTTCCTTTTCTTCTCCTGTTTTGTGGTGTGTAATTCATTGCTTTCTTTAGCCATCGCTTCTCCTTCATCCTCATTACGTGACCATACTATAGCAACTGTTTGGATTCTATTCTTTTTGCTGTTGTAAATACGCGCCCTGTTTTCCTTCTTACATCTTCGTTTCTAACATGTCGTATTCTGGAAATATTACACGCTCTTCTTAAGAAGTCCATTTCCACAGTTTCTATCATCTTTTCCTCTTTATATGAAAGTTGCCAGCATTCGCAGCCATAAGTTAAAATGGGCTCCACAATAGTTTTATAGATTTCACAATTTAAATATCTGAGTGCATACAGGTATCTTATTTTCATACCTGAAGGCTCGGAAGCGCTGATCGCGAATTGTCCGTATAATGTGATGAAATAATTTAATTTCTGTTTGCCAAACGTCTTCTTCATCTTCTCTCTGCTATATTTAGAACTGGTTGCTGCTGCTTTAACAGATTTCTGATGTTTCAATTTCCAATTCACCATCTCTTAATTTTTCTAGCTGCCCACCTCAAAAGTCTCGTTTTCTCTTGAGGTTTAATTTCTCTAGCAGAGCGAGCTTTTCTGTTCCATGTAGTAATGTACACGACAAAGAAGACCCGTCTTGTATATCACGTAGCTTGACTTCTGTGATCCTTTGTTACACACTGCTGGTATTTTTTAACCATTAGAAATATTGTTATATATTTAGTTAGCTTTCTGGATTATTCACCAGCCTTTCCATCTAAGGTGATTAGTCTTTACACATATTAGAACCTCTTTAACTTGTAACGTATTGCCGCGTTACAAATCCAGGGAACCCATCTTAACTGACGTCTGCCAATTACATGGGCTGCCTACGTTGTAACGAACTGTATTTAAAGTCAAATTAATTGAACAAATTACTCACTATAAGTATAAGGAAACAAGGGAAGGTATTTTACTGATTTATGCACTCATTTTCAGGTGTAACAAGACGACTTCTCTTTATTAACAACAGTTACTAAAAGATCCCATGACATCATTAATTAAACTAAAATATTTAAATGCTTTTCGTAAAACTTTGGGATCAAATTGATTATGTATTCTTATACCTCGGACCCGAGTTTACTTTATGTATATTTATAGTAAAGACTTCTAATTATTTTCAGTTCATCTAGACGCTTGCAAGACTTCTTTTACCATTTGAAGAATGGCATTATTACTTGAAGTGATAATAAATTACTTTTACATTTAAGGCGTTACAACGTATGATAATTGAATTTTACAGTAAACTCTTAGATTGTCTCATTTTAATTTTTAAATAAAATTAATCGTCTTTGAAAAGTCTCTTTTAGACGTGAGTTGTGTATCAAATATGATTAACTCTCGATAGCAAGGCTATCGAGTCACCTGTACAATTGAACGTAGTAACCTCGTCCTGGGGTGTCCGTCTTGGGAATCCTTGTAGTCGACGTCATCATCTGGGTCGTGTCTTCGGCAAGAATTAGGTCGGATGTTCACTGCGGAGATTGAAGTTTCTTTGGTTTAAGTAGATGTAGATTCACGGATGTCCTAGGCAGAGTCTTATGCATCGTATACGTGTCTTTATGAAGTTTCTGCAGATCACATCTTCAGGAGTGATGTTGTAATTGGAGTTACCTCTTGAGGGGAGACGTCATCTTGCTTACCACTAGTTCTGTTTTTGTGTTACATTTTACATCTTCTTCTTAACACATATTTATGTTATTGATACATGACACAATGCTTTCCACGTTTAGCAGTGGTAGCTAATATACTACAGTTAAATAAAACAAACAAATCAAATACATTTTGGTAGAGCTCTCGCTCTTACGTCTGTACGGCGTGAAGGCAACATAGCGAGTCTTTTGCTCGATTCAACTGGTACATAACAAAGGAGAGGGGCAAGTACTCCGCGACAATATAGTCCCTATTTTTATTTAAGTTAACATTCTTATTACCAAAAACCATACCTTAATTATACATATATAATTTAAGTGAGTTATTTTAACTACTATTTGTGTCTTCAAATTTCTAATTATAAACATTATGATTTTTATATCTTCCTAAATTACAGACGACTCGATAAACACGTTGAGTCCGGAATTAACAGGTCACCGCATGATGACTAGCAAAGGGTTAATTGTGATAATAATAACTTTTTACAATTCGGCCTTTTTATTAGTGTTTCTTTGGATTTTTAATCACTTCTCATTCTCATACTGAGTTAATACGGGGGTTTAGGTTTTATAGTGCGATTTAAAAATACTTAATCGCTCGCAAACTTAATTTTTTTTTATTTACGATTACAGTTAGAATTAAATCGTCACAAACTTTCCAACACTTTTCCTTCCTAGTCAATAGTCAAGGGCATATCGTCAGCCTGGTAGGTTAATACCATAGTCATCTCAGTTCCTAATGATATTTGCTCACACAATTTGCCGTATTCAGCAATCTTCCATGTATGGATGTCATCAAGAATCTTCAATCTTTTCTTCCCTATCTTCTTTTCTCCTTCCACGCTCATTTAAAAAATCGTTGTTTGCAGCCAGGGTGAAACCGTACAGTTTACCTTTCTAATCTTTACAAGATGCAGAAGTTTATAAGAGGCTCATTTAAAAACACAACATTCCTGGTTGTCACAGTCATAGACTTTGAGCATCTCAAAATTACTTCTTGGTTCTTTTGAGCATGCTTTTCATTGCTATTTTGTCTATACATACACCTTCGCCCTTCCTTCCGTCCATCTTATGAATATGTACGTATAACAAACATACACGTATGTACACACACACACGCGCGTGGGCGCGCGTAATCTAAATATTACTGACTGACTGACCACGAAATTTACGAAACTATAAGCCCTAGAAACATCAAATTTGGTCTTCTTAGGTCATAGGCTCATGCTAAGAAATATTTTTGGGAAATTTTCTCCTAAGGGAAGTTTCGGGGAGATTTATCTCTCAATAAAAAAATTAACTTATTCGTATATTTTTTCGACCAATTCCTGTGAAACCTTGCAGGTTAGTACGAAACAAGTTACATCTAAATTTTGATATGTTAGTTTCACTTGCAAACTTTTTGTTTAGTTAAATAAAAGTCTAAGAGTAAAAATTAGCACATTTTGAATAAACTGGATTGAAAATTTAATTACAATTTTTTTTTCTAATTCGTAGCGAAGCACGATTGTACTGCTGGTGTGTGTGTGTGTGTGTGTGTGTGTGTGTGTGTGTGTGTGTGTGTGTGTGTGTGTGTGTGTGTGTGTGTGTGTGTGTGTGTGTGTGTGTGTGTGTGTGTGTGTGTGTGTGTGTGTGTGTGTGTGTGTGTGTGTGTGTGTGTGTGTGTGTGTGTGTGTGTGTGTGTGTGTGTGTGTGTGTGTGTGTGTGTGTGTGTGTGTGTGTGAAAGTGAATGGATATCAACCTAAACACAGCGTTGTTTTTAATTATAATTATAAATATATTGAAACCTCTAAAGTTTATGAGTCGGATGTATAATAGCCTACAGGGAGATAGACGAACATAGAGTTAGAAGGGGTGAGGGAGGGAGAAGCAGGGAATATGTATAAAGAAATAAAAAGGTTTTTTTCAGTTAGTGTTTTGTGTTTATTTTGGTAGGCGAGTCATGCAGCCGCGACATTTCTCCTCTGAAATAAAAACTGTAAGAAAAATTTTTATTTGAGAAGAAAATACAGCCGCCTGACTATTACCGGCGGACACGGAGTCGTGTTGTTGTGGAAAGTCTGGTTTATGTTCTACCGTCGAACTGTAAACGCCATGACAGGAATTAAATAGACTTTGTGTGTGTGTGTGTGTGTGTGTGTGTGTGTGTGTGTGTGTGTGTGTGTGTGTGTGTGTGTGTGTGTGTGTGTGTGTGTGTGTGTGTGTGTGTGTGTGGTAAACTGGACACGAGGGAAGACGTAATAGACGAGTTTGTCACGTGTTGCGCAATTATAAGCTCAACACACACACACACACACACATATATATATATATATAAGTTAAACCATCAGGACGCCTTGAAAATGTTCCGGGATTACGGAACGAAACGTCGGCAATATAAACATCACATTCACGGATGTACCCAAATACCTGCTACAAAACACAACACGCGCGCGCGCGTACATACACACTTAAATAGAGGTGTGTATATGTGTGTATATAAATATATATATATACTTAAAATTTTAATTATTATTAATAATAAAAACTTTTAACAAGAATATATTTTATTTTGTAAATTACATATATTTCGATACTATCCAACTTTCATCATCAGATATAAATTAATGAATTCAAAAATGTTTAAATTAAGAAATTATATTTTTTAATACAGTATAGTCGTGAATACTCAGAGTCATTTAGGACGACACATGATCTATATTTAAACATTTAAACATAATAATTTTGTCGTACGCGTGTACAGAGTTCGCGAATCAATTTTGGGTATTTGGTATTACCTTTCTGTGTCGCGACAAGTCCAACACATGCTGGTTTACTTCACTCTATAACATCCATCACTCTTCGTCCCGTCATAAGAGCTAACTCCTTTGATATTGCTACGCCAATTACGCAACGTTATCGAAACGTCGGCAGGTGCAGTTACGTAGACGTTCTACTCGACTATCCAGCGCGCGGCGTCCACGTCAAGGCCGCCCACACAAGTACCTTCCAGACAGTTCGAGAATGCTTGTAACTACGCAAGTTATGCTGGCACGCTGCCAAAAAAAAAATAGAAACTTATTCTGGAACATTTGCAGGCTATATATAAGCAAGAGCGGCCGGTTTAGTTAGTTAGTTACTCCTGGCGAGATTGTAGAGTGCGGATCAAGTGATTGTGGAAAGCGATTACTGGGTTATTAATTAGTGTGGAACTCCAAATATTTGGCATTATTATTGTGTGTGGACAACTTTAACTTGAATTGTTGTATGAGAGTACCTTGTTGATTTCACATTGTTATTTGTGTTAATTAAAGCTGGTGAGTAGTGACTTCAATGGTGTTTGTATTTTGTTTTTAATGTACAATACGAAGATCTGTGAGACCGTAACAATATCATTTATAAGTCATGCTTCGCTTCTTCCCATTTTCCTTCCCTCAGTTACTTATTTATTCCCAATTAAGCAATACATTCTTATTCTACGTCTTTACCAGTTGACCACCCGTTTCTTAATATATTTATTTTAATAATTATCTCTTTCCCCCGTCAGTGAAACAATACATATTAACTTTTGTTTTCAAACGAAAGTTATCTGGGGAATTTCGTCTCTTGAATTTTACAATTTTTGTTCGCAGTCTTTGGAACATCAATACTATCTTTCTATCTGCACCTAGTCTGATAATGATGATCGGTCAAACTGCTAAACGTTAATAAGTAATGAACAGACTGTTTTTTACAGTCGACCACCGGCGACAAGCCCGAAGTTTTAATAGGCTATATGTCAACATTGACTCGGGTCTTGATAGTCTACGAAATTATGTCACATTAATATATTTATTCTTTACGTGGTTTTCTAAGAGTTTCTATTACATTCATATCCTGATGACAGTAAGTCCAATCGTTGCACAGAAAAATCATAAAGAGCTAAGGAAAAATAAAACTCTAGCAAAATACGTGTGAGGACAGCAAACGGGGAGAATTGCTCCTGTATGGCTTACAAAATTAGTGGGGAAACGCGAAATTCCACAGCATGGAAAAAGGTCAATAACATACAATATCAAGTTTTCAATTCTACAGAAAGTTGATTCACAAAAACTCATTAAATTTTTAACGTGTTTTGGGAAATCAAATGTAGAAAAACTCTGCTCGAACGAAACTCGAGTAGCCTGGTTGCTGTCCAAACAGCGTTGTTCGTCACATTGTGAGGGATTTCATTGTCCCTTTGTAGGATTTTACTTACGAACACCGATCACGCTCAATCCCCTCATTCTCTCGTCTTCTACAGTAGATCGATTCAAAGTCTTGACGCATCATAACGTATTCAATGAGCATTCAATATTACAAGTGTCAGCATAAATGTACGCTAAGTATTGGCTTCTTGCGAGCATAGGAAAACAATACTTTTACGTGTAAATGAAAGACAAGACGTCCGTGAATAAATACGAGTTACATTAATGTTACATAATAATTGAAAATATTATTAGTTACGGTAACTAACTTATAAATGAATATTTTTATTACAACACCTCTTTATATGAAAAATTGCCGCGAATATACACAGTAACAGTGTGCATAACAAAATACTAACTGTTAAAAAGTTTATAAAGATAAAATTGGAAAGTTTTAAGTATTAATGAACCTGTATTATAATTCGATAAATAGCTCAGTCGAAATTAATAGAAATATGATTATTAGTATGCTCCCTGAGCTGAATAACTCTCTCGCTATTTTGAACTAAGTTCATTTATGACGTGTTACATAAATTTCGACATTAGATAGTTTTCTAACTATAGGAAAAATTACAACATTTCTTATTTCTCTATTATTTCTTTAGTAATATAACAATTTTGCAGCACACAATCATACAGTAAACACTAAAACTTCGAACATTCGGGGTTGGGTTACAAATGCTTTAAGTCTGACAGTCTGCTGGATTTTCACAATTTTTCAAATTGTTGACCTCCTTTTTCGGGCCCAACACTTTGAGATTTCCAAAACGTAACACTAAATTCAGATGTCACTTAAAATTATTTTTAATTTAATATCCCGCATGAATTTTTGCGATTTTATCAATTTTTCGAGTTTCCGCTCACTTTTTTAGCCTTGACGTCTAAAGATTTTGGTACATTCAAACATGACAACAAAATTCAGATTGTGGTTTAAATTTCTTTAATCTGATACCCTTCTTTAGAAGATTTCGCCATTCTTCTCTATTCATTGCCATATTGTTCCGGTTTCTAATTCGAAGAGTACTGATGTTCTGACTCACCCCGCCCCCTCCTTCACAGTTTTTGCTTTCCAATATAATTCCACAATTTTACAAACAAAACAAAAAAATATATAATTTGCAAGAAAAAGTCGAGTAAGTAAATAAGATTCACGCGCCTGCGTGGCACACACACACACGCACAGATTCATATTACCTGACGTTACGCAACGTAAGTGGTTGTAGTCGGTGGTTGGGGGTTGGTGTGAAGTGATTGCGTGGGTAGTCACCGTCGCTATGATGAGGGGGCGGGGGGGGTTGTTTCACATTAAGCGATGTCACTTCTATTTCTATACGAGCCTCTTCACTTTAATGTTTTCACCCTTGGGCTACATTTATTTTTTCTGTCGCCAACACAATTAGGTTCCGATAAGGGATGAGTATCTTCTTCCTCTTCCTCTGTTGTCACATACGGCCAATAAAAACATATTGCGCACTGAACCTTGACAACGCATCTGATAAAAATAAGACACAACGTTACCTTAAATAGTTGTTTTTTTCTTTTTTAAACGATAGCTTTAAGAACTTACTATATTACAAATTTCAGTTATCTTAGGCGCCTGAAGTGGGATAAATTTTTAATCAATCAAAAAAATCAAATCCCATGAATTTCATCAACATAAATCTTATAGAAGACAACCTGAAAACAAAATTCAGAAGGATGGACTGTACTTCACAAAGTAACATAATTTCTGTCTTGATAAATGTGTGGTATCATGAACTAAAAATGACATATTCATGTTTAATCTGGTATCGAAGTCACTTATTCGAATTAATAAACTAATTTACCTTTCAATAATCCGCCGTGCGACTTCTTATAAAACTCTTCTATTACGCTTTTCGGAGACTATGCTCCATCTTCAGATAGTCAATAAAACTATTTCACTCATGCGAGATCGTTAATTAATAAAATGTCAATTTGCATATGAACTGTAGGCCTACGCGTTGTTGGGTGCGCATCCGTTCAAGTTCAATCTGCTACTCAACGGTTGTTACATTATCGTAGTCTTAGCCAGCAGACTCAAGGCGGTGTCGTCCAGGCGGTTGGATCCAAAGTTCAGTTGATCATTTAATACGGAATCGCGACTGCTTAGGTTTGCGTGTGCACCATAGATTTCAAACTCCTTCAAGGCATTCATATAACGGCGCTTCTTACATACACGCAACGGTATTAAGTTGGAATTAAAGTCTGTGTAATTATGATTGTGTGAGGTCAGGTGTCGGGCGAAAAGGTGACAGAATATTATAAAAGAATTGTAGATCCTATGCCAGAAAGATTAAACATATTAATTAAAATTAAAGATGGTCATACTAAATGGTACTTTGTAAGCAAGTAAACTTATTGTTTAAGTTTTATGATTAAAGTAAGTTTTAAAGAAAACGTGTTCGATTCCATTAACGTCCACAAGCGTGTAGAACATTAAGATTGTAAAGCAATTCCTTTCTGTCAATAAAATTCTTCTAAACAAGGTCATCAGTGGTCCACGAAAGTGAGTCTTACGGTCACCATTGTCTTTACTATTGTTATGACAATTATGTAACACTTTGGAAAAGTCGATAGCGACGTTCTACCGATCTCGGCTAGCAGAGAAGGCGCAGCGTCTATGTCAAGGAGATGCAGTGTAGTAGCACTTTAGCCTGTTCTAGTACTTGTAACTACGCACATTATGCTGCCACGCCGCCATAAAATGCGGATTCTAGTAGTTGACACTTATTATTACGTGTGGGCAAACTTAACTTGAATTATTGTATGAGAGTACCTTGTTGATTTCAAATTTTTATTCGTGACTAATTAAAAGTGGTGACTTCATTGGAGTCTGTATTTTGTTTCCACTGTAGAATACGACGATCCTTGAGACCGTCATAATACTATGTTCTGAAGTATGCTACTTGTAGCTAATGTTTACTTATATAGCTCAACTTATATGGGTTTAATTTGAACGCTGAAACAGAAATTTTCAGGAGAATAAATACTGTTTTTTGGCCATCATGCAGGTTCTACAAAAACGTTCAGTATTACAGAATTGTATAATAACAACTGATTATAACCTAAAATACTAAAGTATAAGTGCATTTTTATCATTATTTATTAAAGACTAAAACTGCAGGACTGTTGTCAGATTGCCACCCATGCTCAGTCATTTGGCAAGAATGGTGTGACTAGAAGCTGCTCCTGGTTGGGCGGGGATGAGACATACTTCAAGGTTGAACTCCCCACTTGTCTCAGAACAAATGTGATATTCAAGATTGCTGTTGATCTATGTAAAGGCTGCTGATGGTGACTTATCAGCTGTAATCCTGTCCAAATATTCACACCATCTCCTCTGATTATATCATCATCATCATTTTATACAAGAATTAAACCAAAAAAGGTTTTATACGGTTCCAAGCAGACAGACTAGAGCTGATCACTCCAACGATTCTTCTCGTGCCCCCACGTTTCTGTCCCTACGTTTTATACTTCAATAATTGTTTAGGGATGCGGCAGTCCAAGCACGTCAGTCTTATATTGTGCAATGCTGTCGATTTCACTCATAATATTCAGTTCCTGCCGTGTATCGGTATTTCTTCCGCGAGCTTGGAGAGTATACTCTGCGGGGAAATCTCATTTCAGCCGCTTGAAAACGGCCGGCCTAGGATTTACTTAAAGTTCAATTCTCAGATTCATAGTGAAATGTGGGAAGGGCCATCAACTTGTGAAACTATAGACGTGTTTTTATACTCATTGATTTTAAAGTTCTGTTGATGGTCGCGCAGTTATGATTGAACTTATGCAGCTTATTCGTCACGTCATTGTCTGTAATGTAAGACATGCTATACCCCAGATATTAAAAATTACTGACCTGCTACAGCAACAACAATCCAAAACAACAATCTAAAACAATGTTTGCACGTATGGGATCAGCTCCGTTAAACTCATCACCTTAGTCTTCAATGTGGAAATTTGTAATCCGAAAGACTTGCACATTCGATTTAATGAATGTATAGACATCAGCAAGCTGCTTCAGGAGTTTGACAGGATGTGTTTCCTGACTACTCTGTAACGGTGGCCTACTTAGGCCGTTACATAAAAATTTAAAACTATGAAACGAAAATGTACTGGAGCCCAGACTGACAGGACTTGCAATAAAACACTCATTTAACAGTAACAAAATTTTTTGTTACTGTTTTCCCATCACAACATTCACTATCTCATTATCATGACATATTTGTTACATGTTAAGTTCAACAATTGAATTTTTGTATTTACATATTTGTAAACAAACATTTACATTTACAATTAATTTTTCTGCAGTCAAGTGCAAAAATCGCCACGTGCTCGGATATACACCGGAAGTAACTTGTGAGACATACGAATACATGATTAAGACGCACACAACTAACAATTGACAAACCCAATTCTCATTATTAAATTAAACACATAACCCCTTATTAATTTAACGTATTAAATGAATGCATAAAGTGAATAAACATAACTTAAACATATTAAGTGACTAAGTAATGATCTTTACCTGAGGCACTTATAATTTTCACCAAGTCATAGGGAGTTGAGAAGAAAAGACTCTACTTACCACCCCCGTCAGACCTCGAGATTCACAGTCGGAATTCTTATAAAGAAATGAGACCGATTGCATGTCGATTGTAAAGAAGCTTGTAGCGGAACGTAAACTTTGATCGAACAGCTGATGCCACCAGCTGAATTGCGCCGACGTTGCGAGCGCCACGGTGTCGACGATCCAGTCAGCCGTGCCTCACCCGAAGGTCGCAGCCTTGGCGCGATCTTTCAAGCATGCCGGGAATTCAAATCCCGGGACAACTCCTCACTGCGTAATTATCTCATTTAAAGTCTGCGCCCGAAACTGCTGTCTGATTCCCTTGTTTCTTTCCCTGTGCAGGAGGCAGTAGCCCTGGACACTTCTCACAAATTCGTTCCCAGCAGCCTGATTCTTCTTTTCTCATTTTATCCAAAGAGCCACGTCTTAAAACATCTTGAAACACTAAGGTTTTGTAAAACTTCATTTCAATGTCTTGCCTAGTTTTTTTCTCATATTACCGTTAATTGTCCTGCAGAACCTTGACACTAAATCTTGACACTTTATGACCCTAAACGTTGTTACGGCCAAATAAGTTGTCACGACAGCAAATAATTGACCTGGTTTAAAGTCTAATCGTCCTCATAGGGTATTTTATTAATGCGATAAGAATTTACATAAGAATTTACTACGTAAATTCTTCATCGATGAAAGAAATTTGGCCCTCTCCGGATCCATGCATATACGAGTAATTCATATAAGCTAAATTCACAATTCAGATAGTGAGTTTTTCACACTCAACAGATAAAGGGATAAAGGAGGAGAAAGAGAGAGAGATAGATAGAGAGGGAAGGAGAGAGAGTGAGTGAGTGAGAGAGAGAGAGAGAGAGAGACAGAGAGAGAGAGAGAGAGAGAGAGAGAGAGAGAGAGTGAGACAGAGAGAGTATGTGTCTACTGCAAGAGAAGCGCGAGTTAAGTGCTGATATCGGTAATGGTGTAACGTTACGATACGTCCCAAGGCGCGGCAGGTTTATAATGCAATAAGGATGTAAGTACTTTGTCTAAGGGACAGTCCACACGTTGTCCATTAATATTATAGTGTACACCGGCCGTCTAGCGACCTTGAGCATCACTTATATTGCACCTTATTTAGTAAAGGAATCTACGTGATATCCAGACATACACTACCAGACATACACTATGTATCACGGGTGTGTAGCAGACGTTGGACATATTAGAGGATATTACATACGCGTCTCCTGAAGTAATGTGAAGTAATAGCCAAATGAGTAGTCGGTTTTATAAGTTAAACCAACTTGGAAAATCTTATGACTTAAATATGCCGTGCTCTAAACAAACCTGATTTATTTTGAGAGAGCCTGTACGGTCACGTGCGTGATTCGATAATCGAACAAAGTTATATTTTTATTGAACGAACGAATCGAGTTTTCAGTTTCCACTCAACCGTTCGGCACTTGTATGCATATCTGTCTATCTATGAATGAACGCCTGCGCTTATTGTTCCCAGAAGTACCTGTATCCTCATGTATACTATTGTACTGTAATAACAAATAAATTTAAAAAAATCATCGATATTAATTAATTTAGGAAAATGGTTGTAGAAAAATTAGATTGGGAATTTTCATTTTAGGGAAATTTGTTTTAGGAAAAATGTTTTGTGGGGAAATTGGATTAGGAAAAATGTCCGCGAATCACGTATTTAGTATGTCCTGATAGCTTTTGAACGCATCAACACTAATTTTTATAAAACTTGGCAAGCCTGTCCATACTTTTATCCTACTAAACTCTGTTGTTTTTTATACTAATCTGCTAAACTATGGAGACGGGAGGCAAAAATGTGTGGGTTCAAGCTTTTAAAATAATTGCATACACGGATTAAAGAAAGTTTAAAGTAAAATTTTTAAAAATGTTTTATTTAGATTTATTTTTGATAATTTTAATATTATGGGACTCCGGGGGGCCAAAATGGATGCAAATTTTAATAAAATTTACAAAAATTGCATGGGGTATATGTTATTTAATAGAATTTTAAGCTAAAATCTTAATGTAGTATCCAGTTTGAAAAACTTTGGAACGCCAGAACCCAGAACGTGTTTCAAAAGATTGATAAAATCGCTAATTTTATGTAGGATATCAAATGAAAGACAAATTTAACAAAAATCTGAATATAGTGTACAGTTATGGAAACTTCAAAATTTTTCTCACAAAACCCAAAAGTGAAACACAAAATTTTAAAAATCTAGTCGTGCATCATACTAAATAGAGTTTTACCACAAATCCGATTGTTTAAATATTAGCGTTTATTGTACGATTACTTTGCAATTGCTAATTTACTAAAATAAAAAATAGTGACATCAGGCGAACCGTTAAGTCAGCAAGTAAAAGAACACGACTAAAATTCTACAAGGTGATGATGGCTCTTCCCACACTTCTTTATAGGTCTGAGACTTGGACTTCAACGAAAGGCCAGGCCAGTCGCATCCAAATGGCCGAAATGAGATTCCTCAGGCACGTGGCAGGGTATACTCTCCATGATCATAGAAGAAACACAAATACACGGCAGGAACTGAATATTATGAGTATACTCGACAGGATCGCCCAATATCGGCTAAATTGGTGGGAACATCTTTGCCGAATGGATGACTGCCGCATCACCAAACAACTACCTATGGAACTAGAAGCTGAGGAAACGGAGAGGTGTGAGACGTCCGAGGAAGCGCTGGAGTGACCAGCTGTAGGCCCTAATATTTGCCTATTTGAGACCGGAACAAACAATCCTTGGTTTATCCTAGTAGAAGATGATGTCGATGTATAAAAATAGTACGAAATTCGGGATTTTTGTAATTTTTCTGATAATTGAAAAATTATCTACTACCAAAATTTATTAGTATATGTACCCGATTCAAACGTAGGGTCAAACATACTTCGTGCAATACAGTCAGCGAGCATATAGCTCATCAGATCCGGAAGTGTCTTATGGCAACCATAAGTTTATTGATGGAACGTTCTAGACATTTCAGGCAATTTGTGACACATTACAGACAATATTAAGGGCTAGAGTAAGAAAGGACACAAAAGTAAGGTTCTGTAAAGTAAAGGCATTGCTGGTGATGATGTAGAGTGACGAATATGGGGTAGCAAGGTAAAAGAAAAAACAAGAGTTTTATGGCTAGATACAAGAAACAACAAAGAGAAACCTTGGTATTTGGAATGTTAAGAAGAACAAGTTAATATAAATGAAAATGAGAGCAACATATTGACAGAATGGACACCACGTAGACTACTGACGATCATTCTGAGTTACAAACAACGAGGAAACCATATGATGCATGGTCAACAAAAACGTGTCTTGACGGAGACGGAATAGGCAGTGCGTCCTAGTCCCAGGAGTGAAAAAAAAATGAAAAAGAAAAGAAGAAAGAGAAGAAGAAGAAGAAGAAGAAGAAGAAGAAGAAGAAGAAGAAGAAGAAGAAGAAGAAGAAGAAAAAGAAGAAGAAGAAGAAGAAGAAGAAGAAGAAGAAGAAGAAGAAGAAGAAGAAGAAGAAGAAGAAGAAGAAGGAGAAATATATTACCACGAACGCCCCTCACACACGTTCATCTTTCATAGGGGAACCGCATCCTATCTCCTTGAGCAGAACGAACGTCCATGCGGTTTACCTGTTACTTCCATGCAGCTTGAAATCGTTTGACTTTTGTGTTTATCGGGCTTCTTGCCGGACTACTTTGGTCACTCTTTTTAAGTCAGATTCAATGGCATATCTAGATTTTGATCTTGAAGGGAGGTCGGTCGAGTAGGCATAACACACAAGAAAAAGCAAGTAAAGACTAATCAACATCACTATCTTTAAAGTCGTTGAAAGAAGTGTGATAATATCCTGAAATCAAACGCATTAAAATAAACGGTAATAACACAGTAAAAAAATAATTATTGAAAAATTGTTTAGAAGATTCTTATTGACTGAATTGATTTTCCTGTATTATATATTTCAAACCTATACACAAATGCTGTGTAATTAACGTGTTTGTATATTTGGAAAAGAATTACTACTATTAGAGTACAATATTAGCGTACACAGTTTAAAAAAGTAATAAGATAGGCTAAAAATTAACAGACTATCAAAATTAGTCAAGTTATTTCGACCATCTGGGGTAGGGTAGGGGTCATTCCGTTCGCTCCCCGTAAATACGCCCCTGGTCAAGAGTTGACAAGAGTTTGACAGTACAATGTTGTACGGCACACGTTACACTATTTTAGCAGTACTGGCTCCTATTTCATGACTGTTAGAACAATGCGGTAGAGGGATTGTATGTATTGGAAAGGAATTATGTACTTGATTAAACATTTGTCATTGGCCCTTGGTCGCATACACCTAAGTCAAGCTCTTAAACTCACGGCATTTAAAGTGTGACTAACGTCACGATTTGATATAGGCCTACTCAGCCAATTGCATAGACCACGCGTGATTAGGGCCACCTGCCGATCCTAGGGTGGAGTAGCCCTAGAATACGGATGGGTGTGTCCAGTGTGCAATATGCTCCAAGAAAGCGAAATTATGTTAGGTGTGTATTATTACTGATTCACGAAATTAACTACCGTTATAAGGAACAAGAGAAGAGAGACATGTGGTTTAGCAGTAGAAATCTGGAAAAATGAAAGGGAAAAGTATATTCTAAGTGGAGGAGGGGGAACAACTTACTACCCCCTTGTTTGTAGTGGCGTTCGCTAACGTTGAGACAATCGCTCGTACGTGACCTTTGTAAAGTCGATGACTTTCGGCCAAACAACGATGAAAACCTCGTTGTTGTTGTTGAAATATCTCTCGCTACTCAGAGCAGACATCAAACAAAAACACGGCTCGTGCATCAGGAGACGTGAGACGTGAGACGGAGTAGGAGGTGCTGTGCTGCGCAATTGGTGGTTACCGCTACAATGCACACACAGCGAGCGCCTGGTATGCGCCTGGTAACGTGTGCTATGCTATGCCATTTCATTACAGTGCAGTATATATTACCCGGACCCACTGTCTGTTGCCGTCTATTGATCATAACAGACAATACTGCCTCCTCCGCCGCCACACACATACACACAACACTAACCAAGTAATTACACGTTCCCAGGTGTAATTATGCCTGCAGAAACGCTTTCTCGCACGAGCGCGCGTACGCGTACAGATACTAAGAATTGTATCCCATTTTCCATACAAAACGTACTTTGTAATCTTAGTTAACGATGCAAAGTATAGAATATCTACAAAAAACTGAGAATTTTTGCTAGGACAAAAATGATAAATTCTAAAAATTTATGAGAATTATTTATCGAAAGTGTGGTCAAATACGATTTATATTTACAACTTGAAAATGCATATATAAAACCACACATGTATAAATCAGACCCAGTTAGTTTGGAATAACCACATATTCTACACCAATAATCCTCGTATAAAGCAAAGAATCGTTGGTTTTGGCGTGGTCGGCATCGTGTGATACGTTGGTATTGTGACTGTGTGTTATTCAGCGTTTCGTATTTTATGTTCCCTTCGGAAGCTGTCAAAAAATAATTGAAAGATATCTCAACAAACGTCTGTCAATCAAGGTGTTAGACAAAGGTGCAGCATATCACCTAGTCTTTTTAACATTTATACTGACGATCCGGTAAGGAAATGGAAACATTTAGTGAACCCTGGTATTAAGTTATCACGAGACAGATATCTGAATGTGCTGTTGTTTGCTGAGGATTTGCTTGTACTTGAAAATACAGAATCTGATTTCCATAAATCTGTTTTTAAGCTTCATCAGATTATCAAACAATACAATATGGAAATCTCTACTGTAAAACAAAGATAATGGCATTTCGAGGCAAGGAACCAATAAGAACAAAAACAATGATTAGTGATCGAATTCTAGAACAGGTGAGCCATTGTAATTATTTGGGAAATGATATGATAGGATAGGAAAGATACTGATGTTAAGTTAGGCGAGTTCCAGACGATCTGTGGGACAATCAACCGTAGTATTTTTAGAAACAAGGTACGTCGAGATACAAAATTAAAGTTTTACAAAGTAATGGCAGTTCCTGTACTGTCCTATGGGTGTGAATTGTGGACAACAACCAAGAAACAAGACAGTAAAATATACGGAAACGGCATTCTTGAGAGGAGTCAACAGGTGTTCTAAATTTGACCGTATAAAGAATGAGGCGATAAGAGAAGAGTTACACGTTTTCAACTTGAATAAAAAATTAAAAGATCACAAACAGCGGTGGAAAAAACACCTGGAAAGAATGTCAGATTCCAGATTGGCCAACCTTATAAGACACAGTTGTGTGGATAGACTCAGGAAGAGATGGCTGGAGGATCTTTGAAATGAGAATTTTTCTGCGCAATTCTGAGTAAAGATAAAGTATTCTGTCTGACATAATTACAAAAAACATTATTAAATACTTTTATGTTTTTTTTTAAATGAATTCTTGGAGTACTAAATCATCTAACGTCCAAATTCAAAATAGAAAGACAAAACATTAGTTTCAAGGCAAGCTGAAAAATTACAGTCATCAGAAATGAGATTTTTTAGGGTACCCTAGGCTGTACACTCTTAAGTAGGAAAAAACGTTAATATAAAGAAATAAAGAATTAAGTGTAACATCTACGCATGAACCAGTATTAGTAGTAGTACCAGCCACTAAAAAACGCAGATCTTAGTAAAACCTAAAAACCTGAAGTCTCAGTTGTTTCTTTACCGGGCAGTTTCAGTACTACATTGTTTCCGCTACACTAAAGATAGCGTCCGTTCGTGAGGCCAAAACGTCTGTCGTTTTTGAAAATTTAAATACTGGACCACGACCTAACCTGGTTAACATATCGTACAGCTATATCAACTCCGCCCGTATAAGTTTGCGTTTACTTAAGAGTGGAAATTGATGTAAATGTAATGAAATAGAGAAGCTCTCATAAACGAAAAATGAAGTAATGAAGTTTGTAGTGAAGGGAAAAAAGTAATCGTGAAAGACCTTTAAAAATTTAGCAGTAAAATGTGGGCGGAGTGCTGATTGCTTAATTATTGAAGGGAGGTAACGAGAAACGACGGTAACAATGGGTGGCCGAACAAACAAGATGAAGGAGGGGAATAAGAAACAGTGAAGACAGTCAGTAATAAAGCGAGAGAATTCAGCTAAAATGTAAAAACAATAAAAACGAAACACACGAGATTGTTACATTTAGCACAGATACCAAAAAGTATATACTACAAAGACGGGGGAGGATTAAAAATCATTAAAACGGTAGAAAGTGAAAATCGTAAATTTGGATAAGGTAATAAAAGAAAAGGCATAAAACATGAAAGATAGACATAGGTAGAGCGGTATTACGAGCGGAGGTAACGAGAGAGCTAGCCTAATGTCTGTCTGATGTTGTAATTGTTTGACATTCGCCGTTTAGAAAAATATAGAAAGTAATGACAGACATTTGAGTTTAACGAGAATATTAGTAAATGACAAATACGTCTATTACTGGCGAGTTGTATTCAAGTCGGTAATAATTTCCAGCAGAAAGAGAAAGAATCGAGACGGTTTATGCAAAATTAGTTTTTCTCTAGGAATCGATAAAACGTGTTACGAATTGTAGTAAAGTAGTCGTCTCTGTCACGGGGGGGGGGTGTCGTAGCCAACATTATATCGAATGACAACTACACTTGGAGGGCGAAAACAGTGCGATTAGAGATATGGTCAGAGAGTGAGAGCGACGCAGACAGACAGACAAACTGTCAAATAGACAGACGGGCCGTCCAAACTAACAGCAATTCCAACTATGCTTAATGGCTGTTACCAAACCATAAACGGGAGGCTTGTGAATAGCGCGGCTATTGACTCTGTAAGCCTTGATTTAGTGGTCGCGTTTATGGCATGGACGCCACACTGACCGCTTCTAGCTCTGACGAATACGATGTACGGTATGCTATCCGATATTATTATACCGAAATTATGGTCACATGCAAATTACACAATCTAACTTGTAAGAGAATTTTAGGGTAGTATAAATTTCGATCACTGAGCCGAATCCGCTGTTTACACATCTCTAAACTGCAGACCACACTGACCTGTTTCATGGGGCTGATATGGAGCAGATCAGTAATTTTGAATATCTGGACTATAGTGTGTCTTATGCTTCAAACAGTGATGTGGTGAAGAAACTGCACAAGTTCAACCACGTGTGTGAAACCATCAGGAGAAATCTAAAGTCAACGAGTAAAGGAACACACCTGAGGTTCTACAAGGTGATTGCCTTTCCCACACTTTGCTAAGAGTCTGAGAATTGGACATTAATTAAAACCCAGGCCAGTCGTATTCGATCGACCAAAATGAGATTTCTCAGGAACGAGGCGGGATGTTTGCAAGATCACAAAATAAATGTTGATGTATGGCAGGAACTAAATGCAATGAGTATACTTGATAGGATTGTCTCACAACTGGTAGGATATGAGACCAACGTCTGGTAGCTTCAACGTTTGACTAATTTCGTAAACATGTTCAACTTCTTAAACCTACTAGACGTGACTGTTCTTACTTTTGTGTCTTTTTTCTCATGTGACAAAAATCATTTCAGTTATACCTGGAGCCGTGCGGTCAAATTTTAAGTCTTCTTCAAGACAGTCAGAACATATGAATATACCTAATAGGGTTTCCCAATGTCGGCTGAAACGGTTTGTACATCGTAACCAAATGCACGTCTCCGCATCCCTAAAAAACTATTGAATTATAAGCCAAAAGGACGTAGAGGTGCAGGGCGCCAGAAGAAGCGTTGTAGTCTATCTGCTTGGGACAGGAACAAACCAATTTTGGTTCAATCCCTTCTGAAGATGATGATAAGTTTTGTTTGGAAACGTTTTAAAAAACTTTCTTTATAGGGTCGAACTCCTCTCTCGCAACCTTTGTGTCATACTTGCCGACCAAGCCAAGTATTTTCTCGTATTATCGCTGTTTTCATCTTCAACGTTTCTGGACAATTTTTGGGTTTTTATTCATACGACTTTTATTTACATACACTTGTAGACCATCCTATCTTAGATAGTTCGACTCTTCGATTCGTTCGTTCTTTCGTTCCATCTTAGAGTCGTTTTTGAGTTTTTGGGGGGAGCCTAAGGAATATGAGATAAGCCATTTACCATTGACATGCACGAGTCTTTGTTTAAGAAAAATAGCAAAAATTGCTGCTTACGTGTTCCACTCGGTAGGAAAAATATCGCCCTCAGACAAAAAACATCATGACTGTTTCACCCTCTGGTGTTCAATTAATTCCACCATACAAAGGATCGCAATGCACGTAACAATATTTTTGTTAATAATTTTGATTACCTAACATGGGTGGTGTCACGGCGTCTGTAGCGACAATTACATTCCGCGGGGAGTTCACGGGGAAGTAGAGGTAGCACTGTCACTGACAGGACACTTCACGGTGTAACCGAATGAGGACATTACATAACACAGCGGTCAATCCATCATTACCGCTTAGCTGTCGAGTATGCGGTCGCCAGCAGATTTCCGGTCGGTCTAGATTTGCGATAAATACGGTACGGACGATATCACACCATATTTGTCGGTAAATGCGGTTTGCCAGTTAAGGTATCGCCATCAGACATAACAGCCGTGAAACTCTCTCTCCGTCTCTGTCTATCTGTATGTCTGTCTGTCTGTCTGTATGTCTCTCTCTCACACTCACACACCCAGACACATACACACACACACACACACACACATTACGAGATACGAGATATCTGTTATCGATACGAGAGACCTGACCGTATGTGACCCTTTTCCTATTTAAGAAAGGATTGGTAGAATTTATCAACGATATTTTATTCGCCTAGATCAGTGGTTCCCAATCTCAAGACGACCGCAAACCACTGAGTCGGAAGGTAGAAGGCGGACCTTTCTCTTCTAACAAGGACTTGAGTCCAGTACAACCAAGGAAAACTACAATTATTTTGAAAACGTATTTATTAACTAAAGTAAGTTTATCAATTCAACATACAATAATGTTATATAATTTTACTACATACTTTTCCGACAAGTAACACAAATATTTTAGATTAAAATAAAAAATTATTGTTAACTCGTAATATTCACAACAAGTTCACAAAAATGACCTGCGTCAAGAAACGCAGTGAAAGAATTGCCGTAAATTAAAAAAAAGCAAAATTCAACATTCCGTGTACGACTACAAACAGAAACAGAACACAGTGTCAAAAAAACACTAACAGTTAAACAAATTTGATTTCTTGGATTTTATTGTCCATGTTGATTAACTAATTATAAGTATAACACTACCGACTCGGAACACAGGTTTTTATTGGTAAAAATGTAAACTTTTTATCATGTAGCCTGAACCAGTTTTGGAACCAGAAAACTGGTTCAGGCTATAAGGTAAAAAGTTTACATTTTTACCAACAAAAAACTTGTGTTCCGAGTCGGTAGTGTTATACGTATAATTAGTAAATTTGATTTATTTGGGATTTACATACTTAACTGCTCACAAAGCAATAAACTCTACTTAGAACAAACAGGACGCAGCTTCAAACAAAGATGCAATGAACACATAAAGGAATTACATTCCAATACTGAATCCACTTTTGCAAACCAGCTCGCTGACGCAGATCACGTATGGGCAAAGACTAACTACATCCTAAACGTACAAAGGATAGAAAATAGACACACTTGAACAACTAGAAATATACAAACACACACAGAGCAGCCGAAAACAGCATTCAAAATGAACAGACACGATTCAAACCTTTAACACATTACGCATCACGCACTCAACAACGATCTGTCAACCATTTCAAACACTACGCCAACTACAATAACGGAACTACTCGTAAGATCACTCCTGGCGTCCGACTTTGACGTAGCTCACAACAGACTAGCAAAACCTGGGTTAGGCAAAGATAAATTATTTTTCATAGTTTTATTTAAAATATTTCTGCTCCCACAGATATACGGCAGGAACTAAATATTATGAGTATACACGACAGGATCGCCCAGTATCGGCTGAATTAGTGGGAACATCTTTTGCCGAATGGATGACTGCCGCATCTCCAAACAACTATGGAACTATAAGTCGAGGGGACGGTGAGGTGTGGGATATCCGAGGAAGCGCTGGAGTGACCAGCTCTAATCTTTACCTATTTGAGACCGGAACAACCCGTCCTTGGTTTAATCCTTGAACAAGATGATGATGATATTTGTGTTCCATATTGGAAAAGTCTATACAGATTGTTACTGATAATCACACTCGTCGTGGACAACAAATAATAAGGATCAATTTTAGGTACTTAAAATTTGAGATAAGTTAAAAATCAAGTACAGTCGTCAATATCTTACTTGCGGTTTAACAATGCAATTTTCAAACTTCCGTTTGTTCACCAGTTGTGGAATTTTATAGTTGATACCGGAGCTCAGCCGTTATATATATATATATATATATATATATATATATATATATATAAGATATATCTTGCGTTAACCGATTTATTTACTTATTCTTTATCAGTCACTGGCTTTATGTACTCTTGTTCGATCAGCTTATTTACGATACGTTCTACAAGCTCTACTAGATGGAAATTGTTTGTGTATTTGTCTCTTACTAAACCTCCAAACGAATTTTAAGCTTCTCGCTGTATACTGGTTGCAAATCGCTACTTAATTCTAAAATCTGTTTCCATGAAAAATAATATTATAATTAAATAAGAAAAAAAACTACATAATACAAGTAAACAGAATCGTTCTGACGAAGAACGATCTATGTTTTTATTTAATTTGTGAACTTTTATAGTCTAATGTTCTTATCGCTTTGTACTTCGATGTTGATTTTTAAAAATATTAATTACAAACGATCTTTTATTCTTGTTGAAAATTATAACATGAGTTTTAAAGTGTATAAAAACATAAACTTTATGTTTAAAAACATAGATTAAGGTTTTGATAGACCTGATTACGACCACGGATTATTATTAGTTAAAATGCTGTGTAGCTTAGGGTCGCCATTCGTAAGAGTTTCTGGACATGTCCTCTTCTTCATGTGAGAGGGAAACGACCATGAGAAATTTTTTGTTCAAGTCAGGGATTGTATGCAGTGGGAAGCATTTGGCAAGGTTAGGTCAAATACACAAAGTTTTTGTTTATGCTGTTTATTAGTTTGCAATTTTAGCATTTAAATTAAAGGCTTTGAAGTAACAATCAGAAAACTGAGAGGATCTTCTTAACAGATTGGGAATACAAGGAACGCATAAACTGTTACTTAAAGGGAAAGAAAAAGGAAATGATTGTCACTTAAACTGTCACTTAAAAGAAAAAGGAAAAACCAAACGCCTATTTCATTTCTTACTTTTTTTTTTATAATTTCTAAAATTTTACTTACTTTTTTTAATTTAATTAAAAAATCGTTTCCGATGAATCAAAAATATCAATAATAACAAAAACAACAATCTATTTAATATCTTGTTCAAGAACAACTTTTTATTCTTAATAAGATTAAATTTATTTTATAAAGAAATTGTTAAAAAATCTCATTTTAAAAATTATTCTTATTTTTTCAACAACATAGTAAATTTATTACGAATGACATGCTAACATCGCATAAAATATGCCGTAATTGTTTGTCCTTTATATGTATAGGGTATGTAAGAAATATCCCGTTTTAAACGCGATTGTCTCAGAAGCTCACTTCAGCGGATTGGCAACCTGTGTAATTAAATCTATAACGTGGTATAATTTCGTGTAAACTATTTAGATAATCTCAAACAGAACCACCACTGTTGCACACCACTGTAGAAAAATTATTCCGATTAGCGCTCTCAAGTTTCTCAGCTCATCGTCAGATCGTAAAATCTGATTTCCCATAAAAAATAATTTTTCTATAGTGGTGTGCAACAGTGATAGTTCTGTTTGTGATTATAACCACTAACACAACTTTCTCAATTAAATATTCAGATAATGATATAATACTTTGGCGTTATACGGAAGACGGCTATAAAATATGGAACAATGAAAAACTACAAAGGCGCGTGACGACAAATATCGTTGAAGTTATGCGATCAGTGGTGACAGAAATAAACATGATAGTATTGAAAGTGTCAGATGGTTTACATAAACCATATTAGAGACAGGTAATTCAGTACACGGAAGAGTCAAGTAATTGCATCTTAAGGAGTGAGTCATTCAGCTGACATTACTGGTCCAAAGCGATTCAACACAGGTAAAACGTAATTAAATTTTCTGCACAATTGCTAAGCGATGGAACGGTTTATTGCTAAGCGTTTTGAACACGGCGCCTGAATGGAAAGGAACCGTGGGACGAAATTTCAGGCGAAGCATATTAACCAAGGGGCATGAATCGATGCCGTCGGTGAGGCAGAAATGTGAAAATGAGAGATAGGTAGGTGGAGAGGAGAGAGAGAGAGAGAGAGAGAGGGAATTAAATCGTAAGAGGGGAAGGGAAAGAGAGAAATTAATAATTTCACTCATAATGTTATTTTGACGGCTGCCTAGACCTTATTACAAGTTCAACATCTGTCTTGTCTGTACCAGAGTAACGGCCAATTAGAACGTAATTTAGCGATCAAAATTACATTATAGCAGCTGTCACTATCCCGCGACTCAAATCAAGTGTTACAAGTCTCCTGCGAACATAGTCCGAAAGTCTTGCGATCATAGTTTCGAACGGAATTCTTTTAGGCAAAAAATTGTTTCCATTTTCTTATAACGAAAACTTTTTACGCTATACAAGTCTATTTTTCAAGGCATAGACGAGCAGATATTCTAATTTGACACAGCTGATAGGCTGACTTTTATGCGACTATGCAATAGGACGGTAAAGTGTGACTGGGTGGTATGTTCGACCTCGTAACTCTTAAACGGGTGGGCCAATTTTGACAGTTCATCCAATTACTGCCGTCTCCTCTCCTATTCTGTTCGCCAGACGTTCCTGTAAACCCGTTTAGATATTCATATTATCCTGTAAACCTGTTTTTCTTTCTCATCATAGATGTCCTATTTCCACGATATTCTGTTCGCAATCTTAGACAGCATGATCTTATAATCACCCAAAGTCCTGAAACTTGTTAGAAATTAACAAAGACACTCTTATACAGTAAGTTAAATTTTGCTACACACAACAATAATTGTCACCTTATGACAGTAGTAAGTAACAGAATAATCACCGCAACAATCGCTCCGAACCACACTTGTAATATCGTCAGGTCTAACTGAACTGAACTGCTTAACCGGCTGCTGACGATATAATCCGCTATGATTCGAAAATAATCTATCCCATTTCGGATAGGCGTCTGAAATTTGGTAGAAACTGTGTCAACGTCCGACATTGATAATGCCGCGTAGAATGATTTACAGACGTTCGGAACAGCTTCGCGCATTGCCAAGAGTCACGTAGGCACTTTGGCTGCTTTCCATATCAACGTAGCGATATGTTATGGTAAAGTGGAACGAATTCCTGACGATTGTTGGGCCACAGAGACATGGATTAACGTGGATTACATATAGAAGAAGAAAACAGGTAGTAGATTCTGGAAGAGACTTTAAAAATAACGTCTAAAATCACTCGTCTTGAATCTTAGAGCGTCATAGTGGATATGAAATTTTAAAAAATGACCGATTTTAAACACTATATTGCGTAAAAAGTGGTCAAACCAGATCGAATATGTTATTATTTTAAATAATAAAGAGCACACAAAAAGGTGGTTATAACGTTAAATATTTAAAATAAATTTGTCCGACTACGCAAGGATATGTGTAGCCTAAATCATCTTTGATTGGTTCTTCGCTTGTTTACAGTTAAATTTATGATTACCATGGCAACGGTTATTTAGATTGTTTTTCTTTTATCGTCTTTATCTTAAGAAAGAAGCGAGTAAATCGTGTATATTTGTAAGGAACTTCAAGTAATTCATGCTACTGTAATGCCAAACAGTTATTCTGCCGCTGTTGTTTGTTTATATAGCAATATTTTTAAATAACACGTCTTTCTCGAGATACTGAATTTTTAAAAATAAATATGACTTGTTTATCTGTGTACGCGTTAAGGATACACGGAGTGGATACAATTTAAGTAAGTAGTAATTCAAACCAAGTGGTACCGAATGTTTTTGATAACCGGTCGTTGGCCATTTTTTTACCACGATTCTGATACAGAATCACGAAAACAAAACAGTTTTAATATAATAGCTAGTCTATGAAACGTGAATTGTTTTTATGTTAAAAACATACAAGTTTCGAAAGAAAAGACAAGAAACACTTCCTTTACCAATAATTTAAAAGTAAAACTTTTGGTCAAATTTAAATAAAGCTCAAAACCGTAGCCATATTGCAAGGAATCAGTAGCTTCTAAATTTTGTTATGTTTGTAATATCATAAGAGGTCTTAAACGATAGCGTTGTGTTTGTGAAAAAAGTGTGTGTCAGTGGAATGGAGTAAGCGTGGTACGCCTATCGATAAAAACACGTGTTCCAGAATAGAATAACATTGTATTAAGCGTTCAAGGACTTGCTACTAAATCATTTTAGCATGTACAATGGTAAAGAGAGTGCATATGAATAACTCTTTAACTTTAATAAAATAAAATATTATTAATCCTAATAGTAGATTCAAGAGGGTTACAATTTAAGTCCTAACTGAAACCAAGGGGTACCGAATTTTCTTGACGACCGCTCGTTGGGCATTTTTTAGCACGCGCTCTACATGTTACAAAGCGTTTTGAAAAAGTTTGGTTCGATATAATTGCAGATTCATTTTTCCGCGTTGTTACTTGATGTTATTAGATCGTACAGCACAATCATGCTTAATGAGAGATCGTGTTTAGTTCCGATTTAGACTAAATCTCGTCAACGTCCCCCGTTATAAGATGTGCGGAGCCAGCAGACACGCACGCGTCCTCTGGAGTAGTTGTGGTGGCTGCCTAACTAAACTAAGACAAAGGCGTTCCGGTATAGCGACAAGATAAGAACCGCAGAAGAACGTAGGGAAACTGAAAAGTTACTGCTTTCATTAATGTAACATAAAATGTTTGATTTTAAAGATATTTTATAAATTTGAAAACATTATTGGCCGGGCCGGGCTGTTAGGCTGTGGCCAAAAGATTATGTTGACAGACATTATTGGCCGGGCCGGGCTGTTAGGCCGTGGCCAAAAGATTATGTTGACAGACATTATTGGCCGGGCCGGGCTGTTAGGCCGTGGCCAAAAGATTATGTTGACAGACATTATTGGCCGGGCCGGGCTGTTAGGCCGTGGCCAAAAGATTATGTTGACAGACGTTTCGACCTCACCATCGGAGACAATCATCAATGTCGTCTGTCAACATAAACTCTAGACCACGGCCAATAATGTTTCCGACTGTGAGGGCTCCGGCCGTGAAACCTTAAGAACTCTACGTTTTATAAACTTATAAAAACTTTTCAATAATATTATTCATCAAAATTATTCATGAGAATTACCAATTGAATTAAACATTTGAGTTATTAATTGAACATTGTTCATAAAACTCATTGTTGTTTATTCGAGTAAAAACTTGATGTTCACAATATGTTCAGCGTCCCAAAAGACAGTCACGAGCACCGTGCTAGCAGGCAGACGTGTATTCCTCTTCACTGGAGTTGTTTCACCTTCTCCATGCCATTCCATACTCGATCTTTTGGTTTCGGGAGCATAGTGGCGTACCCATGATTCATCATGTTAGAACAAATATAAAATGAATCTACTGTAAAGCGATGCAGCAACCTCTGAGAAGTTTCACTTCTTACAGCCTTGTGGTTTGCATTCAGAATTTTTTGTACCCAACTTGCAGAGACTTTGCGTAACTTTAACTCTGTTTTATAGATCGTCTGCCCACTTTCATAACTTGCTAATGTTACTTCACTAATTTCACGAACAGTTGTTCGTCGGTCGTTCTGAATAAGCTTGTCAACTTTCAAAAAGTGTTCTACAGTGCAATGCTGCTTCTGGGATGATGTGAGTGAGTGAGATAAGAAATTTCTTTCAGATCTTCGCAAAAAAAGGTTATGCCATTATTACACTTGAGCCACGAAGTGCATCATTGCCGAATTGTGCACGCAATTCATAAACATTATTAGAAACTAGTTTATATTACTTCTTGTGAATATAGTAGAATTTATTGGTTTCCATTTTTGAGTATGGTTTTGACAGCATTTTATAAAGTAGGACATTTTAAATAAATTTTAATTCGGCATACATATTATTATTGGTACCCAAATCACTTTGTTATTTATAAATTAATAAATTACCTTAGATCCGTCTTGCAACTTTGATTTATATTTAGAATTACCCGTTTCGGAAAATATGTTCCTTCATCAGATTACTTCGCTCAGTTGAGATCGTCAAATGTTAAAATCAATTGAGTATTGAGTACGTTATTTTTATATTAAATGTTAAATCAATTAACAATTGAATATGTGTTTTAACATTTGACGATCTCAACTGAGTGAAGTAATCTGATGATGGAACATGTTCCGAAACGCGTAATTCTAATTATAAAACAAAGTCACACGACGGATCTAAAGTAATTTATTAATTTGTTTTTAATTCATTTAATTGTACTGAAGAATGTTAAATATTTTAAAAACTCAGAGTTTTGTTTATTTTGAGTTTATAAAGAAAACACTTAATAAATTTTGTATATGTATAAAATTTGTTATTTTCAATTAATATATTAATCACTCTCCCTAAAAGCGTTCGAAACTTTCCATCCAGACCGCATCCTACCGTTTGGCAGGATATATATGCACATATACAATGAAGATGAGTGTGTTTTTTTTATGAAGCTAAAGATAATTGTTTGGAATCCTTAAAATTTTATAAAAGAATGTCAGAATAAATTAGCGAAAGAATATGTATAAAATGCGATGAATAATTCAAAGCAGACGAAAGAGAAAAAATTTAGAAAATGCCGAACAGCAAAAGTTAATTGGATGTAACGTGCGTTTAGAAGAGGAAGGAATCCTCAGCCCACCGTCCGTTGTTGTTTGTAATACGCTCTCTGTGCTCCCGTCTTCTTTACGTAAAAAGTCAAGTAAATTCCGCTTTTCCCCTATCGCTCGAGAGACGCGGAACTTAACACAGATCGAACCACATTATGTGGTCCTTAAATTAATAAAGCTGATTTTCGAGTTTGATGCTAAGTCTAGGCAATTTTTAACTACCATTTTGACTAGAGCACAAGAAAAATATGCTTTGAATATTTATAAATAAACGTAAATGCATTAAGCAGAATTTATCACGTAAACGTTAAGCAAGAGTTTAGGTTAAAACTTTCTATTAGATGCACACGATCTAGCAAGAGGTACGCAGCATAGCTTGAACCGCTTAGTAAAAGCTTATTGCCTGAATACAAGTGGCGATCATATGTCAACGATACGTTTGAAATTAGCATGAGATACTTTAACGCTGACATTGAACAACTTTTAAAAAGTGGTAATCGAACAGCTTTAATTTTATTCTTAGAGAGAGATCACTATACTACTTGTCTACACAGTCACCTTACAAACTTAAACACTTGTAGCGTAATACCATTTTTTCTATTCCGTCACTGTACTAGTTTACTGTACTAGTTCGAAATTTTGGTAGTTGCAGCAGTTGGTTGGGCGTAGGGGTGTCAAAGAACACATTTAAACAGTAGGCAGACTTTGGCCTACATGCATTATACATAGTGCTGTTATACGGAAAAAATAGAAAGTTACTATTGTCTGGAAAAATAGAGCTGCCACTGATAATGGAATGATATCACTTTTATTGGTATGTCTACCTATGCCAGATGTCATGTTCGCACGTATTTATGAATGGCTGCTAAAATCATCACTAACTTTGCAGTAATCAAATACTAATATGCAGAGACGGTGCTTTTTACAAGCTACACGTGGCCTGGAGCGTTGCGAAAGCTTTGCAACCACCGAGCTTACGTATGAACCGTTGGGGTATTACGGACGTCTTCCCATACGTTTGTGTAGAAAGCACTGCCATTTAATCTTGAAGTTGCAATCGGCGTACAAGTTGCACCAGTACACGTGTTTTTTTTTTTCGTATCGGCCATCTAAGGACCACATGCCAATTTCATTTCTTTACTCTTTGTTCTTTTCTTTTTTCCAATATTCTTTCATCTTCTCACTGTGTCTCTTCTTCCTGTCTTCAGTCCACTTTGAACCTGCGTTTTTATCTCTCCTACCCTGGACTCCCTCCATTTTCAACACTTTTGCCCGAAAAACTTCTCTTTCAATTGCTTCTTCTGCGTGTATATTATTTTTTCTAGATCCTTTTGGATTTATTTACTCCAACTTGATGTTGACTTCTTCCCCCACAGATATCTGAAGATTTCCTTTGTGAACCTATTGTCGTCCATTCTATATAAATGTACAAAAATTAATAGTCTTCTTTTTCTCATTGTTTCTATTATATTTTCTATACTTTGATATATTTCATCATTACTTCTTAATTTCCAGCCTTCTGAAGTTTTTCGTGGGCTTAATAGTTTCCTAATAATTCGTCTTTCCAATATTTCTAGTTTGTCTAAATTATAATTCAATGCTAGACATTCACTTGCATATACGCATTCTGGCTTCACTACTGTACTGTAATGCCTTATTTTCGCATTTCTATACATGCACTTTTTATTGTAAATATCTTTAATTATACCATATGCCAGTACACATTATTATTTTTACTTTTATTGTTTTTTTATTGCAATTGTTTCGATTAAACCGAATCAGGTTAAGCCGAGTTTTAGTCTACAACTACAATCTGACAGTGTGCAAAATAAAACTATAAAATTTTCACCGTGGCTGTACCTGTTTAACACTCGTATAATCTGATTAGATAACGTCCACGAACGAACATAATTCTATCACACGTTTACACTGGATTACAGGTAATTCCAAACGAATCCACCGCCATATGATTTGGCTTGTTCCATTTGCTAACTTTGCAGTTGCAAATTGACAACTAGTTCGGCAAATCAACTCCATTAACGGTGTTGTGGTACTGTGTGTAAAACTCCTCGCTCTCGACTCTGTTCAGGATTAGGCAGGTTGCCTGTTCCGGCTTCACAATCTCCGTCTCGGTCTGCCAATAATTATTCTTCCGGTTAGCTTATAATTCAGGATTTTTCTTGGAATTCTTTCTGGAGACATGCGCATAACATGCTTTTTCCATCTTTTTTTATAGTTCTTCCCTAGTTCCGTTACTGGTTGTACTTTTAATTCCTGTCTTATATCTTCGCTCCTTATGCGATCTAATCTTATGCAGCCTTTCACAGATATAAGATATTTCGTTTCAGACGTTTCCATATGTCTATAATCTTTCTTTCTTGGTGCCCACGATTCGGACCCGTATAATAGCATGGGGACTGCCATCACCTTACAGAATTTTATTTGTGTTTCTTTCGTAGTCTTTCCTTTGAGTGTTCTCCGTAATGTCCCACATATTCTTTGGAAGTTGTTTGTTTTATTAAGAATATTTTTGTCTTCTTCATATATAATATCACAACTTTAATTCAGTTTCAGATAAAATAATATTGTTGTCTCCCTATCGTGATGAGGAATGTTTTCGTTATTGTTTCGTACGTTTTTTTGTGTGGCGTCACTGTTTAGCGTTGTCACCATCAACATCGACAGTTGTCAACAAAAACTTACGTGAATAATTCACATGAAACGGTAAAAATAGTATTTCCATAGGGAAACGGCTAACATTGTGCTCATTAAGTAATGGGGTGAGCGTGGGGTTGAACATTGACTGTGATAAAAGAAATATCAAGGAGAAAATTACTCATCGCTTCAAGTACAGTACATCTAAAGTACTTTGATAAGGATGGTGAATACAGAATCCCCAAGTTAGTAGTGACCGTCAATCAATAAATGCGTAGTGATGCCAGGTTTAGCGAGGATCGATTAATAAGTATACAGACACAGTTTTTACATCATTTGTGTCGACGTTTCGACAACATTTATTTTGATTGTCAGGAAAGTTGCTGCTATTGACTTGTCACGACGCCAAACATATAAATGTTGTTTCACACATTTGGCGTCGTAATATCTCAATAATAATTATCCTGATGATGTGAATAAATATTGTCGAAACGTTGACACAGGTAGTGTAAAAATTGTCTCTATACGTATTGACTGATCCTCGCTGAACCTTCCATCGCTTAACATTGGGAATGATGATTATTATTATTTTTATTTTATGTTGTTTTTTTATTTTTGTTGTTGTCATCATTATTATTATTAGTATTTTTTATGTTTTTGTAAATAATAAAATGTTCTTTACATCTACTAAGCGACAGATAAATTTACATGAAATTATCTTCTGCAGCACCGATTTCAATAATCGTAATTTTTTTTTGATGTTTCTACCGTAAAAGTTTTTTGGTCGTCCTCAGAAAGTGAGAGTGGCGGTGATAGTTCGTGCAACAAGTCCTTCAACCGACACTCTCAGTAGAACCATTCACCAGTTAAACCATTTGGTAGGCAAGAACCGTATGAAACCACACCTGTATATATTCATAAGTGGAAATAATCATAATTATTAATATTATATTATTATTAATAATAAAACTATTTACAATACTATATTTTATATATAAAATATTATGTTCATATATTATAAATAAAATATATTCTTGTAAAAAGTTTTATTATTAATATTATATTTGAAATACATAACAAAAAATGTGAGCATTTATGAATATAATATAATTAATATTACTGCTCTTAAAACTAAACAATGGGCGCGCTATTGTTGCTATAATAATTTTTCTTTTTTAAGGAGGAAAGATGCTTTACGCACCGTCATTCCCTGTTGTATGAGATTTTCACCCACTAAAAAACCCACTTCTAATTCAGGCCTTGGCATCCAACCTGGAACCACTTGACGTACTCGTTCAGGATGGAGCTTATTGCGCCATTATCGGGATCCTTCTAATTGTTCCTAATTATCCTTGCTACTGCCTGTTGAGTGCAAGTTGGACATGATTTTCTTTTCTTGTAGGACCCACTGAATAAATGTAGAAACGCGGCCCCATTCCTCCTTGCCATAAAGCATAATCTCAACTACGCTGTCCGACGTGAACTTATCGACCTCCACTTCTAATGCCATCTTCTCTCTTGTGAATCTACTGCACTATCTGTTGTATAATAATAATAATAATAATAATAATAATAATAATAATAATAATAATAATAATAATAATAATTATTATTATTATTATTATTATTGTAAGGAAGGATGTAATAATAATAGTGAGGATGTACGAAAGGATTTGAATACATTTTCAGGTAGAGAAAAGATACTGTTGTATAGAGAAAAAATGGAAAAGCCTTTTGCTCGAATGGGTAATACCCGGATTCCACACATAGCCTATACAGTAATTACCAACCACACGGAGGAAGAGACGTTGGACGACCGGTAGCAAGGTGGCGAGAAACTTGAGGCCGGAACAGGAGACTGCTCTAAGCCTTCAACGCTTAATGATGATGATGAATGCCGCATCCCGCATTTCGATCGCTATTTCTCCGTATACTTCCAGTCATCATCTTCAATAGCTTGATCTCTCATGCTTTTCCTAATTCCTGTTCTCCGTTGTGTTGTCAGTCTTCGGCGAGTGGTTCAATATCAAACCCAACAATCTCCAAATTTTGGGGAAATTGAGTTATTGGTAGCACTGTAATCTGCAAAATCAGCTGAATATAATGAATATAAATTTTAGATTCAAAACATACAAAATCCCTACAATTTTTTCATGTAAACACATGCTTTAGTTTCAAACCTGACAATCTCCATGCTAGTTTGAATTTCAAATACAGCAATCTCCACACTGGCCAATCAGAGAGCATAATGGAGGCAACATGGCTGCCGTTTGCTTAGGCCTATATTATTATGTGATATATTGATGTAAAGTGGTGTTGTTTACTCATATTTTGGATCTTTTTAGCATATTTTCTTACGTTAAAGTAATATGGATGTACATAATCTATCAGCAAGTTCTTCTGTAAGCGTTGTATCACCTAGTAAAGCCAGGAAAAAGCTTTCACAGCCTTCAAAATGGAAACAGCCTTCAATGTGTTTAAAGTGTTTATATACTGATGTTCTAGCATTCCTTGTTTTTTATGTGATTTTCTGAATAAATTTTAAATGTGTTTGTTTATTTCCATTTCATGTGAAATTTAGCTTTAAATGTGCCATCTTCCCTAGAGGCTGATTATTTTTGTTTTATTCATTATTACTATTATTTTTATTATTTATTGGCGTAATAATCCTATGGTCAGCATTTTTCTAAGATTTTTTGTATCAGGATCAAATCTAACAATGTCCTCATGTTTCAGTTTCATATCCAGCAATCTCCTCATGATTCAGTTTGAAAGCAGACAATCTCCTTACTTTAGTTTCAAAGACAGCAATCTCCAACTTTTAAATGTAAATAACTTTATTTAATTTGTTATATGGACTTGTGACTTTAAAGATGTGTTTCTGATGCATGAAGGTAATTTTTGGAAGAATTACTTTTGTTGCCACTCTATGGGGAAATAGTGTTACAGTTTTTCCGTTCTGGTGTAAAATTCTGAAAAGTGGAGATGGCTGAGTTTGATATTGAACCACTCCTGTTTTGTGGTGTGTAAGTCAATGCTTTCTTTGGCCATCGCTTCTCCTCCATCCTCATTACGTGACCATACCATAGCAACTGTCTGGATCTATTCTTTGTGCTGTTGTAAATACGCGCCCTGTTTTCCTTCTTATATCTTCGTTTCTAACATGTTGCATTCTAGAAATAGTAATAATTTTAATAATAATAAAATAATAATAATTTTCACAACGACAATATTACGGACATTAGCTATCGTGCAAACAGATTAATCATAACTTTTCAATACCTCAAAACATCAGAGGTCGTCAGGTGAACAGTGAATCAATACAACACAAAATCTATCAATTCGCGAGTGATGTAAAGAAGGCGCTAGTCCTAGATCACTTATCACTTTCTTTATAACAGAGATGGAATCCCTCCCTCGTAACGACCTAAGTAGGATTATTAATTTTGTTAGTTGTATTTAATCAACACATTTTTTACAATTACGACAATGCCGGTAAGCTTTCGCGACCGGCTTCAAAATTGTTGAAGTTATTATTATCCGGTAGGCCGTGGGCCACAGCTGTTGTTATTGACATACGTTTCGACCCCACCATCGGAAGCCATCCTCAGTGTCTATATTTACACGGTGTCCGCAATTCACCTCAGAGATGAGGTACAGACTAAGTGTTTTGCAGAAGAAGGCCCACTTTTATAAAATTTTGTACCAGCGTGTTTATAAACGTTTATTAACGTCCGTCAATAACGACAACTGTGGACCACGCCTAACAGCCCGGCGAATAATAATGAGGACAATATCGGTTAATTGTTTATAGGTATTCCGTTGTATTAACACACTGTTAACCTGAAGACGACCTATGGTTTTTAAAGGGGTCGAAATGTTGTGTACAATCTGTTTTATACGATGGGTAATGTCCATAATATTGTACTTTGTTTACTCGTCACCATCTTCTTAACGGTTTTAGACTTTAGTGGCCTGTTCCTATTCCACAGTCTACTTTTTCTTAGGTCTACCAACGTTTCTTCTGCCTCTAGGGTTGTAACAGATTCTTCTTAGCCTCCGTAAGTACTAATATGTCTATTTGTCTTTCTTTCGTTACATCTATAATCTGCTGTTGTTTTGTCTCCTCTGATGTTCCAAGTCGCTATTTTCATCTCTTTAGAAATCCAATCTCGTGTCCATTTTCGATTACAAATGTGTTTATCATTATATCCGTCCTGGTTTTCGAGGCTACTGCTGGAATTGTGAGTTGTTGATTGCGACCACCGTATACAGCAAGCAACCCTATGCTTTTTATCGACCTTCTCTGTTCTAGATCCGTCATGTTCCGTTATAGGACCACCTCGAAAAACGTGTGGCTCTTCACCACGCACGACGGTCTTGAGTAGGTAGAGGCTCTGGCCTAAACGGCTCTATGTTCCGCATATCCTACTCCTGGATATGAAAACAACTAAAGTCCCTACTTTGTTTACTGTTATGTTCCGCATGTCCTACTCCTGGATATGAAAACAACCTAAAGTCCCTACTTTGTTTACTGTTATGTTGAATTAATTGGAGAAAAACACTGCTTTTTCTTCATTTACACTAAACACTGCTTTTCCTTTTCAGTTAAGATTTAAACTATAAAATCGTATCTGAATAAACATTTAACTCATGAGGTAGAATGAAATAACGGCTTCGATAGTATCGATCGGTTCACACACACACACACACACACACACACACACACACACACACACACACACACACACACACACACACACACACACACACACACACACATATGAGACGTACAGTACTACAGACGCCGCAAAGTAATCACTCCACGAGTTAGCCAGTCAGGTCACATACTCACGTGAGAGCACCCCGCGGATCCTGACGATCCCTCTCCTTACCGCCCTCTTCAGTCGTAAACACTTCGGTGTGTGTGTGTGTGTGTGTGTGTGTGTGTGTGTGTGTGTGTGTGTGTGTGTGTGTGTGTGTGTGTGTGTGTGTGTGTGTGTACGTGGTTATCACGACCGCTACAACAATTTACTGCTCACAGTCTCTCGCGTACACTTTTCACTCAGCCTCCTCTCCACCGACAAGGTGGTTTTCACTCCATCTAAAAATAATTACACTGTACTTTGTGCTCTGTTTTCCACGGCGGTTATCGAGCAATAAGAACTCAATTAAAGAAAGGTTAAACACTGTTTCAACGAACGAATCTTGTCCGGAAAGTAAAAATACAAAGACCCCAAACTTTTTAAAAATATTATTTACAAATTTTATTTTATGGAACTATTGTTATTTTCGTTGCTTGCAGAATTTTAATGTTATTTTTAAAAAATGGATTACTTTTTACCCTGTATTTGTAAATAATCTTAATTTTCAACAATCGATTACTTATGCAAGTATACCCCCAAGCAAAATTCTGGATACGGCACTGTAACAATAGAATAATTATATTATATGTAACAATAAAATAATTATATGTAAAAATAATTTAATTTTAATCAGTATATATATATATATAGTTACGACATTACAGAACAGTCTACGTGTTTATAGAAATTTCCAGTGGAATCCGGCTGTAATGTGTGTGCGTACGTGAATCTCAACGCATTTGCTGGACTGTGCCAGAACCCGCGCGCACTATGTCAAGGCCGCAATGAATTACGCTCTAATGTTTTTCCTTTATCGTGAATGCGTATTATGGAATATTCTGGTGTTTCGGCGGGGTGTAAATACAAATACTCAGCGACGTTCATTTCCCTTTGAGTTGCGTTTTATTGGAATACGTTCATAGTATTTTAGTTATTTATTATCGGGCGATTTACACAGTGCGGTGAAGTGTTATGTGTTTTATAATCGTGAGGGACAATTGTAATACAATTGTGTTTTATATTAATTGAAATTTTATTGCGTGTGGACAATTTTTATTTGATTTGTTGTAGGAGACTGTCTTGTTAATTACAAACGGTTTAATTGTGATAATTAAAGCTGGTGATTAGTGACTTAATTGGTGTCTTGTATTTTATTTCCCACTGTATACCATACGACGATTACTAGACCGCCGTAAGAATATGAAAACCTTACATACTTTTCACAGAACAATCTGTATCATCAGAGGTTCCAATGTGAATTCAAGGATTTAATATATATCGATTGAAATTAAAATATACTTGCAGAAGTAATTTATTTTTGAAAATTAAGATTACTTACAAATATATGGGCGCCGCAAGGGGCGCAAAGAAATTTCATTACAACCTCCAGTTATGAAATAAGTGGGAAAGTGGAAAACTCACGTGAAAAAAGAAGAATTGTTATATTTCTATGATTAGTTCTCTTTGTAAAATTTGTTCAGTTAAGCAGAAAGTGATTACATAAATATTAATTAACTTTTTTCATTAATACAGTGGTCTTGTGAGTGACCCGTTCGGCGGAATGGATCAGTAAGGCGATGAGTGGTGGGGGTCTTGTCAGGACAGCCTGAGGGTAACCTGTGTCTTGCTCTGTCAGGATGGTGTGCGTTTTAGAGGCGGAATAGCCTTAAGTAAGTCAAAGGCTGTACATAATGGCTGAGTTATATATCTAGTGCTATGTAAAAGAATACAATTAGCCTACAAACCCCCGTTTCCGAAATAAGTGTAGAAGGGGGAAACTTACAAGACAAAAGAAGACTTCTAAGATTTATGAATAATTATTAGTCTTAAAATTTCTTCAATTAAGCAGAAAGTCATTGCACAAATATTAATTAACTTTTTTTTAATATAGTGGTTTCGTGGTAACAAAACCCTTTGGCAGAGTTGGTCGGTAAGCAGACGAGTGGTGGTGGTGCTGTCAGGGCAGTCTCGGGGTAACATGTGCCTTGGTCTGGCAGGTTGGTGCGCGTGTTGGAGGCGGAAGAGCCTTAAGTAAGCCAATGGCTATATATAACGGCTGCGTTAGATACCTATTGCGATCGTGCTGGTACTGGTAGTTAGTCAGGGTGAAGGCAAATCTCTGAAGAAAGAATGACAGCCAGAAATAAAAGTTCCTGAGCCTCAAGGTTCGAGGTAGGGATTAGGACTAGCAATCGTATTCTGGGAAATAACCGGAATCAGAACCAAATCAGAACCAAAGCCTGGTGCAGAACGGACCTTGCGGAATAGTGGTTTAGGAAATTCGTTTTAGAAAAAAATATTGAAACAAAATATTGGATCGAGTCCAGACTCATCTGTACGTTATCAGTAAATTCAGTGTCCTCTTGCGCTGTTTTTCTATGAACGCTGGCCATATATACAATCCAGTTAGTATCTCTGTACTAGGCCAAATCTGTACCGTAATGCATTAAATGACGCTTCGTACTCTTGCTTATGAATAACTTCGTCATTATATATTTCGCGCACATGTAAATATCATTAATTTTTCGCGCAATTAAGCATCATTTTATGTTTAATGAAGGATGAGGCACGAATAAAAGAATCCAATAATATTATAAACTATTTATTTTAATATATAAACGTCTTTTTATGAGAAAAATTGTTGCTCATGTACACTACACGATGGAGTAAAAAAAACTGAGTACAGTATTAACAAATCTGCAACGATAAAATTAAAATATTTTAAAGTAGGGTATTAATGAAAATTTGAACTCGATAAACTAAACTGCCGATGTCAAAGAAAGTGTGATCACGAAGAGGAAAGAAAATGTTTTCTCAGCATATCCTCCAAAGCGCGTAACTAACTGCAAGTAATTCTGCCCACGGCCGCAAACAAGTCTGTAACTGACAGTTACGTAATTACATGTATCATTAGTTCCTCCTAGCACATATACGTTTTCTCCCAGTATCACGCGCAGAGTGTGATCCTGATCAGTTTTGGAGTATTACAAGGATATCAATTATCACTTTCTCTTTTAAAATTATATATAAGACAAAACAGCACTGTTTTAAAATAGTATTCTTGATAAGAAAAATTTTAATCTGATAGTTATCGGAAAATGCTACGGTTTTAGTTTTGGACAAATGTATTTTCAAATTGTTACGACGGTCTACTTGATCGTCGTATGGTACAGTGGAACAAAATACAAAACGCCAATTAAGTCACTATTCACCAGCTTTAATTATCACAGTTAAACAGTTCGTAATTAACAACACAGTCTCTTACAACAAATCAAATAAAAATTGTTCACACGCAATAAAATGTCCACTAATATTAAAACACAATTGTATCACAATATACCGCCCGATTATAAAACACAACACTTCACTAATAACCACTTGAACGCACACAGTAATATCGCTTGTAATCGCCCGACAATAACTGAAAACTAAGCAGCAGGTATGGGCTATTTATAGTCTACTGTGTTCCATAACATGCGTCCTTAACAAGCCATCGAAAATTCTAGAGGACACTTCAGCGCGACCTTCGCAGAAACACGCACCGTTGGGCTAATTGAGATGCTTCCAGAAATACACCATCGAACGTACGAGACGTGCCGCATTTCGTAATAGTACCTCGAATGTCAAGTGTTACGTAGGCCACCGCGTTACATTCCGGATCCCTCTGGAACGTTCGATAAACACGTAGATTGTTCTGTGATGTCGTAACAATATTGTAACGAAACTTGTAACTGTAACGTTTCCTCAGTGTCTTCTATTGTAATAAAACTTGCCTTCCAATCATTGTAGTATAACTTGGCGTCCGCAAATAGCATTGCAATTTATATCCTTAGAATATTATTTTGTGTAATTTAGCAGCTTTATTTTTGTGTATACATAGAGTTTCTTACATAGAAAAGCCAGTATATAGTCGAAATACACTAGCGTTGTCTATTTTCGGGTATTTGACTATCAGAGTGTTCTCACTTTCTCTTCTATTCGTTATGCAAGCAGGATAAAAGCAATTCACTAATTGGTTAGGACACACACGTCGAGCGGCAGCGTTATGCAGACACATAGACTATTCTCTTTAGCAGTCCTGTTGATGTTGAAACAATGTAGTGTTTGCAAAGGGGATTCCGCTGAATGCTGTGATCAAAGACTGGGTATATTAATGACGACTTAAAACCGTCTCAGCCGCACTACTTGGTATGCATTGCCTTGTCCGCTGGACGTGCGAGATTTGTCGACAAGCAATGTTTTAAATGCAAGTCATCCGCGAGACACATTAACAGATTTAATTTTATTCACGGGACCCAGTTTGGCGTGCCTGCCAATACCTCTTGCGCTACTATACCCATATTAAACTAAACTGTACACACGCTAGTTATGGATTGACGCTAGTTAAAAGATCATACAAGGTTTATGTAAAGAGCAATGACAGTGATTATACAAAACTGGTTTTAATTGGCACATTAACTAGAAAATAATTTATCACTTTATCTTATTGAAATGGGTGTGCATTTGTTAAATCCAATCTGCAAAGTTTCTGGGTTACAAATATCCACAATTAAACCAAGGTAATGGCTTTTCGTGGAAGTAATCCCATACGAGCAAAAATTGTTATGGATGGTACTGCCCTATTTTAGTAGTCAGCAATTTTGAATATCTGGGCTACACTGTGTCTTATAATACAAGCAACAACGTTGTGAATTAGTTGCATAAGTTTAACCTTATGATCGGAGCCATTAGGCGAACCCTTAAGTCAGCAAATAAAAGAACACGCCTAAAATTCTAAAAGGTGATGCTCCTTCCCACACTCCGTTACAGGTCTGAGAATTAGACTCTAACGAAAGGCCAGTCGCATCCAAGCGGCTGAAATGAGATTTCTCGGGCACGTGGCAGAGTATACTCTCCATAATCATAGAAGAAACACAGATATACGGCAGGAACTGAATATTACGAGTATACTCGACAGGATCGCCCAGTATCGGCTGAATTGGTGGGAACATCTTTGTCGAATGGATGACTTCCGCATCTATGGAACTACTAGCCGACTATGGAGCTATAACTATGGAACTATGAGCCGAGGGGACGGAGAGGTGCGGGACGTTCGAGGAATACCTGGAGTGACCGGCTCTAGACTCTTTGACTGTTTGAGACCGGAACAAACCATCCTTGGTTTAATCCTTGCAGATGATGGTGATGATGATGATGATCATATTCAGAGTAGTTGAAGCCATCAGGGGCGTATTTACGGGGGACGAACGGACAGCCCCCCTCGGGAGGGTCGAAAACGTTGGAGAATTTTGTTAGTCTCTTAACGTTTAGACTGTTTTATTATTATTTCAGCTGCGTGCGCCAATATAGTAGTAACTATTTTCAAAATTATTTCTAAATACCGGGCTGTTAGGCCGTGGTCGATTGCTACGAATCGACGTCTTGTCGGTAACGATTCGATTCGATGAAAGGTGAATGGTAACTGCTTCTACCTGAAACAAGAATCGGGTATTGTTAGGCGAAGATCCGCCGCTACTGTTTTCGCATACTCTGTGGCTTTTTCAAGAAGATCTCCGAGGGGGAAATCTAAATGTTGCCGAGAAGATGTCGATTCATAGCAACCGAACACTGCCTAACAATCTGGTATTTACAAATAATTTTACAATTTACAAATAAATTTGAAAATTTTGACCCCGGCCGTGCTAGCTTTAACAGGTAACTCTACAAGAAGTAACTCTTTTTTTAAATATACAAACAGGTTTATTATATGACATCGCCGTATACATTTGAAATATAAAATATAGGAAAATCAATTCAGTCAATAATTATCTTGTAAACGATGTTTCAATTAAGCATACTTTTATTGGGTTATTACCGTTTACTTTAATCAGACTTATTTCGGCCACTTTAAAAATAATAATGTTGATTAACCTTAACTTATTTTTGACATGGAATCCATAGGTATGTAATGTCTTACTCGCACGTTTCGCGAAAATCGACCGTTATGTTTCAAATGTACTTTCGGCATACCACTATCTCACGAACCGCTCAACCAATCCCAGCAAACCAGGTGTCAGGTGATCGAGTCACTCGGCCCCCTTCCAACAATAGTACTGAGAATTTTGACAACTGACTTCAGTCGCCTCTAGGCTTTGTCTGCGTGAGGGTGTTTTTGCGCCGAAAATTTCCAAATTGCTCCACTAAAACTTAAATATCTCGGGAACTACAAGTCCGATCGAGAAAATACAAAGTGCGTTGTGATCCTCAGAACTGAGTCTCTCCAATAACACTAATTCCGAGTACCAGAAGCACTCACAGAAAATAATAACAACACTTGAACTCAAAAATTTGAAATGCCTCGACCTAAAAATCGCGATAAAACTCGAACCAAACATTTCAAACCAAAAACCGGCAAATCCAACGCAGAGCGTCAACAGGCCTATCGTTTGAGACTAAAATCAAAGAAATCGGCCGAGAACTTAGAAAATGGCAACTATTTGAAGATTGACGAAACCCCGTCAGCGCCCAAGCGGCCCGCATCTCCGATACCTGGGTCATCCGGCTTGCCCCCAAAGCGACTCAGATCGAGCGTACGGCTAGCTAGCAAGAAAACAGACGATGAGAACATTAATAACTTGTGCTTCGACAACATTGGACCCTCGATGCTCTGCGCAGAACAGCCCGGTCCAAGTCGCCGCTTCAAAGGAGTCGACGAAGAATTCTCTAAGCACTTTATTAACAATCCGTTCGGCTCGGTGTGTGGGAGCTGCGATCGCTTGTGGTTCAAGACTGATCTAAGACCGTACGTACCATCATACATAAGTCTCTTGGCCACAGTGTTCGGAGCGGACGAGTACTCAAGTGCGAGTAATATGGAAGGCGTGTGCTCTACGTGTGTTCTTCAGCTACCATCGCTCCATATTCCATCAACTAGCGTTAGGTGACTCTGTAAATTCTGAAAAATCTGAATAAATAAAATACATTGAAACTTATGTAGCTGTTTATTTAACCAACCCTTCATTCCTTCCCAAAGCACAAGTCTGCCCATGATTCCATGTCTACCGGTAGTCCCACGACTACCAGGTTTAAATTTTCCTTTTGTATGAATCCGACCCCGTCAAGGCCAAATTCTAGATACGAAACTGGAAGTCATACACTCACAGAAATGTTATTCTTGTTCTTTGAAACAGATCTGGGACTCTCTGGTCAGATGAAAAGTTCGTGTAGCGACACCTGTAGCTCAGCAGTAGAACTAAAATTTTTCGTCTGTTGTAAGACTCATGTTTCATGTAAACACCTGTTAACTTCCAAATATATCTGCCAATGTATTCATTGTTTAACGACTGTTCGAAATTTATATGTCACGTGTTTTGAACAAACATCGTGCTGTGATTGAATTTTTTGTTAAAAAAGGCCTAGTGACAATGACAATTTACAAGAAAGTGGTAAATGTGTTAGGGGATGCTGCACCTTTAAAAACAATTGTTTGTAAATGGACACTCTAGTTTAAACGTGATCGTATGAACACTGAAGATGATCCCCAGAGTGGACGCCCCAAAAGCGAAACAACTCCAGATATCATTAAAAACATGTCGTACACGATATTGAAAGATCGACGATTGAGAGTGGATGACATTGCTAAGACCATTGGCATCTCACAAGACCGTGTGGCTCATATTTTAACTCAAGATCGTCGTGTGAAAATAATATTTGTGCAAGCATTTTGCAGTTAACGCAATTTTGAGCGTCCTCTGCGGAGATGATCTGCAATGATTGTACGACCACGTTTAAACTTGAGCTCCCATTTACTAACCATTGTTTTGGAAATGGCAGCATCTCCTAACATATTTATCATTATTTCGTGGTGAAAGTACTATTGGCATTAGAACTTCTTTACCAAAGAATTCTTGATTTTGTGATTTTTTTTAGAAATAACGCTTGACATGTAAATTTCGAATAGCCGTTAAGAAATGAATACATTGAAAGAGAGATTTGGAAGTTTACAGATGTTTTTACAAGAAATATGATCTCACAAAAGAACGAAAAGCGTTGGTTCTAGTGCTAAGCTACAGATGTCGCTCCGCGACCTTTTCAATGGTGATTGTGTTCTGCACAATTTCAAAATGGTGGCTACAGAGTTGGATTTTAGTCGGAATACGATATTGGGAGAGCGCAAAAATTATTTATTATACTGAATCAGCTGTTAAAATCATTGAATGTTGTTTATGATTATGATGATGACGATGATGATGTCGGTAAACGCTAAACAGTGACGTCACGATACACTCCGAACATTCCGAAGCACTATTTTTTTTTATTGACAATTTGCATTTTACAATTGTAACTTACGTTTTGCCGGGTGTATTTAATTATTTATTGAATGTTAAATTATTTTAATAGTGTGTAGCGAGCCGTTTCATACCTTGTCTCAATACTTACTAGTCGACCGTATCTCTCGTCGCTCAATTCAAGTTTTTCCGCCTCGCCACCTGATTGGCTCTTGCTGTTTGTCCGAGTCGACTTCGGTCACTACAGTATTTTAATTTATTATTTTGCAAATTCTTATGTTACCTTTGCTAAAATAATCAAACATACAACGATTGGTCGGTATGAAGATTTATTCAACACTTTTCGTATATTATCGGGTCAATTACAATAAAAATGAAACGTATATTTAATATCGCTCCGGCATTCACAATTGCTCAGTTGGCAGCGTCTGTTTCGTTCAGTATTCATACGCAAAAGCCATTATGGCGTACAGGTTACTGGTTTATAAAATAATAATTTTATCTCAGGGAATAAGTCCTTTGGACTACAGAAGTTGGATTACAGACTAATAAATGCACAACCATATAATATTCCTTATATCTAATACACAATAGTTGATATTTTAAAACATGAAAAGTAAGTTTATTGGCAATGAGAAATAGTGCACGCTTGGTTAAATTTCTGTTAGCAAGTTATGTTTTTAAAATAATTTTAGTACAAAATCCAAATTCAGTGGTTGATATATTTTATCGAAAGTGATTTTATAATCAAGTTCAGTTCAAGAGTTAATTTTGTGATCTGTGAAGTGAAAATAAGTTAGTTCGTTTACTATGGGTAATTGAAAATTTATTTTGGTGTGAAGTATTTAACTCATACTCATCGATTCCTGGTCGTAGCTTCTCTTGGGATCCTCTTCTTCTTCTGGAACACGTCTAAGGTCCTGTCTTCTTTGGATTAGCTGGATTCCCGTCCTAATGTTTGGAATCCAATATTCAGCTTTCATCAGTCCTTGTAGATGGTCTTCTTCTCGAGGTCGAGTTAGGTAATTTTTGATCTTCCTCCAGAATTGGTCGTTTATGAGTTCATTCTACTTCCTTCCAAGTTTTGCCAGATTATTTTTAAATAATTGTTTTAATAACTGGTCATCTCATCAATGGTTGGTTAAAATAGTCTTCTTTCACTTCTTCTTCAAAATTTTGAAAAATTTAAAGCTTTTATAGTTATTTTGGCTCCGAGGGCTTCATACATCCACCCTCTATGCTGGTCAATAATGAAGTCAACAAAATTCAACGGTCACTCTATGTAACAACTATCAGTTGCCATAGTTACCCTTCAAATTATACTGTTTCTCATTGGTCAACATCTTATAACATTGTTTTAATCTAACGTTTTATTTATGTTCAAATATGTAAAAATCCTTTAAATTATGATTACTTCCTTATGCTAGTATTACTACCAATTGTACTAACACCATTGTTCTGCTTTTATACTAAAGATTATTTTGATACCCCTCATGATTACTTTTGATTAGTTAATAACATTTTTATTATTTTCTTATTGATATTTCTTTTGTAATTACTTTTAAACTGAATAATATTTATACATTTTTATATCTGATACGCTTACTTACTTAATTAAACATTTTATATAATCTAATTGACCCTTGGCTATTGTTTTCTTTTTAAACTTACAATTCTCTCCTTCATGCTAGGCCTAAAACATAGGTTTCACAATACTCCCATGCAACATTACTTATAATTCATAAACTTTATTTATTGGTTCATTGAACATCTTTTTTATAGAAACAGATAAACAAAAAAGCATTGGTGCTTTCAACAACACACCTTTTATCATTAAAATATTTCTTGCCAGGTCCAAGCCTGAAATTAAACTTCTAACTAATTTTGGTTTCTTACTACTATCTCCCCAGTCTTCTAAGTTAACTAATTCTATGGTTTTAACAATAATGAAACTCTTATAATAATAATTTTTTAACAGTGCTTTGCACAATATCACTCACTTACAATTCCTTCACTAAAATATAGTGGTTGCTTCTCCTATCTTCCACTCTAATAATATTAACTTTTACCTTATAATTTTAATTCTCACTTACTATCACTAACATTAATAATGGCACTATTAGTTCATACTTTTTATACTATATTTCATTAAAGATTGTTCCGCTATATTGCTATAGTCTGCTTCTTATTATTTTGTACACTACATGCACCTACACTGCACTTTTCCTTACATTTTAAGTTTCTTTCTTTATCATCACGTTCACTTAATATTTCACACATTGTTTGTTTACTTAGTGTTGTATCACTGTGTGGTTATTGGTAATTAATATTTGCTTTATTTTCATTTCATATTGTTCACGTTTTGTTTTGACTGATTGTCTTTATTCAGCTCAATTATAACTTATTTGTTTCTGACTAGATTATTATTTAATAGGGTATTATTTATTTTTAACTTCCTATCTTACATTTATAAATACATGTTTCTTTGCTTTTCATTTAACATACATAATATATCTAGTTTATTTTTATAGTCTGTATATTTGACATCTTATTTATGCCCTATCTGTTTTAGTGCATTTACTTTACATAATATTTGTTAGTTACATCTTGGGGTTACAATCATCGTGGTCATACTTTGGGTTACATCTTGTTTCTCGTTCCTTCCTTCTTGTCTCTATTTTCTTGTTTTTTTCAATCTTCTTGTTTTCTCCAATCTATTGGGTCAAGTCATAGTCAGTTCCTGTCAATTGTTATTTCGTAGTTGGGTCATTAATCTTCAAATTATAAGTTTTTTAACATTTCTTCCTACCTTCAGCTTTTCTTTTAAATATTATATATAATATGATTTTTCTTTTATTAATCATTATTGGTATTTTGTGCTATCTTATGTCATGTTACACAATCTACATCTCTACATCTATTACAGAGTATTAAGTAAATTAGATGAAAGAGTTAGGTTTGTAAGTGAAACATCCAGTGATGTTTCTGCTTATATAAGATTGTTTTTTAGGACGTAGCAAATCTTGATGCCAAGTTCTGCGAAATCTTCTCTCGTCGGGACCGTTGTTGTATACCTGGTCTATTAGCTGGTTTTCATCATCTACTACTAGTTGGCTATATTTTGTTACTACTCGTTGGCTATATTTTGTTGCATCCTCTTGATTTCGTCCGTTATGAAAGGTATTTTTAGGTCGGTGTGAAGTGTCTGATTGCTGACGTACCATGGGGGATCCACTAAAGCTCGCAGTACTTTTGATTGAAATCTTTGGATAGTTTTTATTCTTGCTCATTTGTTTATTCTTGTTCTTATTCTTGTAGGTTTGGCACATCCCCATAGCTGAAGTCCGTAGGACCATATAAGTTTCAGCATGGTTTTGTATAGCAGTAGTTTGTTGTTTAATGAGAGTTTAGACTTTTGCCGGAGGGAGCACAATATTGAGACAGTATTGTTTGACTGGAAATCGAATTAATGTGGCCAGCGCGGAGTTCTGCATACACCACAACACTGAGTCGAGCCGATTAGTTGTTAATTTGGAAATTAGCGGATGGAACAAACCAAATCATGCGGCTTAATTTGAAAGTTAGCTGTAACGTAGTGTAAACATGCGATACACAATTATGCCCATTGATGAGCGTAATCTAATCTAATTGCGGGACTGCCACGCGGAAACCACGAGCTGTGAAACTTTTATAATTTTGTTTTACATACTGCGCGATTATAGTAGTACACTAAAACATGGCTTAATCGGATTGGATTTAATAGAAACACAGCTCAATCAAAACAATTGAAATGAAAACAGTAAAAACAAAGATAAAATTGTATATTGATTTTTATATACTGTAACCACTGTTACGGAACACCTTGAAAAGTGTGAGTGTCGTTCTACACGCTTCTCGACTAGTCCAGCGTGCCTCGTCTGTACAAACGCCGTCCACTCACATATCAGTCAAGTACTCTTTCCAGAGGTTTTTCGAGAGCACTTGAAATACGCATTAAGGATGGAAAGTTATACAGGAACCCTGCACGACCTACAAAAGCAAGATTATAGGCGCCAGTGGAAGGTAGGATGGGAGAGGCGGCGCCAGCCGTAATTAAATCGTAAAGAAGTGACGAAGTGTTTCACCTGTCTTTCTCGTATGACAAGACTTAGTTCCATGGACCGAAGTTGTGACATTTTCTCGCAGTGACATTTGCTCGGTGATCGAGTGTAGCAACATTTGTTCGGGGAAACAATTATTCTAGGGAATTCATAATGATTACAGGACGTATAGTATGGTATTAAGCGGTTACATTTGAACAGAAGCCAACGATGAGTTTTAAAAACTGTTATGTGGGCAACCTGTCTACATAAGCCCAATAATAAGTCTTTTATTTCAATAAACAGTTTATTTAAAAAAAAGAGAACGTTAATATTGGCTACATCTAACTAGTCATTTGAAAACGACTTATATTTGCAGTTTATTTGTTAGCCTCACCAAATTTTCTGCGCCTAAAGCTCACATAAATTCCAATATTTATTCTTACAGTCTTGCCTTAATAAAAATTAAAATTATCACTGTTGCACACCATTATAGAAAAATTATTCCGATTAGCGCTTTCAAGCTTCATAGCTCATCGTCAGATCGGAAATAAAAATAAATGCTCTTTTTTTTATTTCCGATCTGACGATGAGCTGTGAAGCTTGAAAGCGCTTATCGGAATAATTTTTCTATAGTGGTGTTCCATAGTGATGATTCTGTTTGTGATTAAAACCACTAACACAATTTTCTTAATTATATTATAAATTAAACTGATAATACACGCCTTCATACAAGGATATCGCAGATAAGAAGTACGCACACCAAAAATAGAATTTAGCGTATATACACACTGTGGAAAAATCAGAATCCCTCTTGTTTGGCCAGTAAGATTCGAACTTTCTTTACGCATTAATTAAATAGGACTGGAAGAATGAAGCAGGCAAAGTACTTGTTTGTTTGGTATATACCTGTGTCGCGTGCGCGTGTCTTATCATCTCGTTGATAACACACGTACATAACGACCAAATATCACTCCGAGCAAGTGTTCCAACCCCGATGGGCTAGCAGAGAATAAAATCTTAATCTTCAGGGTCTATTCAATACTTTTTCTTATCAACTGCACACCTTATTTTCCAGATTTAGCTTGTTATCTATCAAATAATGCCGCTTCTTATCATTTTTGCCGAATAGAAATAAGAGTTTGTCTCAAGTCATTTTAATGAATTTGTCTAAAGCCAATTTAGGCCTCGCTGACCAATCATCTTTACTGTCAAATAACAATCTGAATTGATTACATCTTTTAATTCTGACATGATTTTATCATTTTCTGCTGTGCATGGCAGTACACAACGAGACTCATTGTCTACGGTTTTACGGTCATCAAATACGAACATCGAATATTCAGTGGTACTGCAAGATTCCAACTTTTATACCCCGACGAATGAAAACGTTTTGCAAGCAGCCACTAAAACGTCTTTTATATGCTATACTTTCGCAATGTCTATAGGTCTCTGTTACCGTCTGTTGTGGCAATAAAAGCTGATGAGGTTCAATTGTACTTAAATAGAAACAGACGTAATTTGAAATTAGAAACATTTTTTACTGGCCATCGCAGCTTATCTTATCGCGTCACGTATTCACGTAATCCGATCACTTAGACGCAGGGCACGTAGTCTAGTTTGCTGTTGAATAGAGAATCGTATTAACGGATTGGATTTAATCGAGACGTATCCTATACTTGTGTGTGTGTGTGTGGAATGACGGTACTTATTAAAATACAATTTCCACTGGGATACTGAGATCTTATTACTCATATAGTGTGAATAAACTTGTGATAGCCTAATTAATCTACTCACCTCATAACTAACTAATCACTACTTATATCTGTATAAATTTAACATTTGTTCTCCTGAAAATTTACTCATATTTGAACACTTAAATAAATGAAATCCTTTATGATTCATGTTATTTTTGTGTAACTTGTCTCCTCGATAATTTTTTTTATCCCGGCTGTACAATATTTACACATTTTCTGGAACCAAAGATTACAGAAGTGATTCAATTTTTATCTTCCACTGCTACTTTCTATCCAAAGATCTTCTTAAATTTCTCGTTCCCTTAATATAGTCTGAATTTATTTTATCCAGGTGATCGGTGGTCTTCCTCTTTTCCTTCTCCCTGGCGGAGTCCATTCCATAACTCTCCTTGGCAATCTTTCCTGTGCCATTCTTTTCGTGTGTGTAAAATTACCATTGTAATTTTTTGTTTGGATAAAACCAACAACTGAAATTTTTACATTCATTCTATCCTTAATGACTTCATTTCTAATTTTCTCACATCTGGATACTCTTGCAGAACGTCTCCAAAAGTCCATCTTTGCTGTCATTAATTTTATTCTTCTGTGTTTATTAGTAGTCCAAACATCTGAGCCGTAAGTCACAATACTTCTAACAATGGTTTTAAATATTTTGGTTTTAGTTTCTGCTATAATTTGCTTATCCCGCAGGATTCTATTTAATGTAGATATAGCCATCTTTCCCAAATTAATTATGGATTGTACATCTTAGTCTTGCTTCTCACTGGCCGTAATTTTAACCCTTAAATACTTGTATTCCTCTGTATATGAAATCTTCCCCACGTCTTCCTTCAATATCAAGTCTTGATAAAGGTCACCTATTGCAATCTATTTTGTTTTATTCATATTTACCTTTCGTCCCCATTTCTGACATTCGTGTATCAATTTTCTAGTCATGTACTCCAAGTCTTCAAAATCTTGAGCCAAAGTAATTGGTCATTAGCAAACTGTAATGAATAAATAGTTATTCTCTTCGATAATCATTCTTTTCAAATATCTAAATTTCTTATAAAGATATTGTATCTTAGAGCCGTACTGACTACACATAGAACAGGTGTGTATTCTGAAGTCAATCTTTTCTATTCTGTAGTAATACTTCGGACACTACTTGTGATTTAAAACTTGTGGACACCACAAACTGATTTTAATGTAGTAAATTAATAATTATTACTGTCCTAGGTTATTTATTATCTTCTATTATGTTTCATTATTTTTACGTTCATATAACTGTACGTTCCGATCTATAATCCACTTGTTATCGATCGTGTCAAATCCACTTGTTCCATATTTTTGCTGGTCTTATTACATATTTTATAGACATAATTACAAAATACCTTTAATTTTAACATCATACAGTATTTCCGGTATTTTTAAACAAGCCTCTCCCTCTCTATTCCTATCCAAAACATCGTCTTCCTTTAGCTTTGGTTGTCCATAGCGCAATGTTTCCATTCTGTGATTCGCGAGATATATGGCGTTTTCTTTTTCCTGATGCTTTCCATTTAAAACGTTTCTTGCTCATCGTTCCCCTGGTGCCTTTAATAGGCATGTAAACTCTCTTATTGAAAATTTTCCGATTTAATTGATTAGCGTTTCTTTCGTATTTATTTCACCCCCTAATTCCTCTTTAGCCTTGACGTTCTTCCTTGGACTTTTCATCTGTTTCTACAGGTTGTCTCTTCTTTTTAAGCCCGCTTTCAGAGTCCATACTTCTGATTCATGGAACTAAACACACCACTGTCCATTTGACCATTAGTCAAGGTACCTTCTAGCTTATTCTTATTTTGTTAGACACCTGTATCTCAGCAGAATATGTTGAGCTATCATATTGTGTTTCTGGTTTGATAAATTCATGTTTTATTTCATCTCTCTCCTACTGTTCTTGTTGATTCATGTTGCTAAGTATTCAAAATGTTCCACTTGATAGCTCTTATTTTATTATCGCGAGTAATTTGTAGAGGTATTCTTGTATAATCTGATTTAACGGATGAGATAATATCTTCCTTCTGTTGACAGGAAAGCACTTTTTGATTCCACGTGTAGGGTCGTAACTATAGGCTAGGTGGTGAGGGGCGCTAAAGTGACAAAATAGTATTTGTTTTTTGAAGGTTTTCTGGTGTCTGGAAACACACATATATATGCCTATACACACGCATACGCGCACACACACACACACACACACACACACACACACATACACACACACACACAATAACTAAGGGAGTTGCACATAATTTAATATGAATCTAATGTATTTTTTCGTAATCTGGAATTAATATCAGAAACATTCAAACACGACATAAGTGAAGACGAATAATTATGAGAAAGTTAAAAGTTTTAAATGCCATGTCTCAGCAGTTCACGACACTACGGAAACGGCTCCTGTGCAGCAATGTTTAAGCCCAATTTGCAAACGCCGAGTTGAAGAAGGACATCGAAACTTGTCCACAGCCTTAAGGATAATTTAACTCTTCCTGGAACGTTCGTTTTAGGTGAAAGAGGTTTAAGCAAATTACAAACTATAAAAAATTACTTAATAAACAACATAGAACAAGATTGACTTTACAAATTTGAGTACTATTTCAATTGAATATAGGAGGGGATCGTCTACTTGCTATGATGATATCTACACAATCTTTGGTCCAAAATATTGTTGCAAGTCGAATCTTTGAAAGAATGTTTGATTAATTTGTTAAACTTAACTTTATAATAATCAAACAATACGAAAGACAATTATTTTAAAAAAATACCCTTTTATACAACTGTAGAATAACTAGGAAATAATATTGAATGATAGTGTTTGTTTTATTGAGCCAATGATTCCTTAAACTTAACTTTTTTATATTGTTACGTCGGTCTCACTGATCGTAGTATAGTACAGTGGAAACAAAACACAGACACCAATGAAATTACTAATTACTAGCTATATACTGTATTAATCACAAATAACAATTTGTAACCAACAAAGTAGTCTCGTACAATAATTCAAACTAAATTTGTCCACAAGGGGTAATAATGTCAAGCAATAGAGTTCCGTACTAAACATAACACAGTAATCACTTTCCACTTGATACGCACTAAGGAAATCACTCAACGTAACTGACTGACAAAGCCAGCCTTTGTCTTTTATATAGGTCGCGCAGGTGTTCCAGAATAACTTTCCATTTATAACGTAAAAATTGAATGCTACCAAATTTTACGCTGGTTTTATATAGAATCATGATTATTCAATGTTTATTAGAATAAGATGCAAGTAATGTGAGTTGATGTACGGTTAGAAACCTGCCTAGCGGTGTTTTTCAAAGCACACACACCCTTGGCGAGGCGCCTGTCTGGCGGTGCGAGAGCTATACAGCAAGTCACGTACAGGGTGTAAAATCATAAAATGTATTGTATTAAAAAAAAAACCATAAAGTTAAGTGAAATTGAGGGAAAATTGAGTGCTCAAACAATACTGTACCGTTAGAATTTAGAAAGAGATGGTAGAGAGAAAGAACTCGATGTAGCGTCGTTTCACTTTCGCGGTATAAGTCTGCTACGCGCTGTTTTTTGACGAATGGGAGAAAGCGTCACTTTTAAGCGGGTGAATTTAGCTAGTTGGGTTGGAGGAAATCAAATATCGCGGTACTTGAAACCAATGGGAACGCGATTTGTACATATTGAGTATGGGTAACGTTTGCGGGGGTATAAAAAACGTAGTTGGGAAAACTGTCAGCAGTGTACGGCGAACACTACAACTATCAGGCTCGTTATCGCGCATTACGATTTCATAACTAAAGTCGACGGAGAGTATTACAACTATTCAAACTTGTCACCACGTATTAAGAATTTATAACTAAAACTTGCGATAATTAATAAGTACAGTATTCGTGTCGGGCGTTTAATATTAAACCCGGTATTACAGTGAACGAAGTATACCAGATCAAAGTAATTGTTAGAATAAATATAATATAACTTGGTGATAATTACCGAACTTCACAGAATCGATAATCTATCACGTACATTCGGAAGTTACGGACGTGGGAGTGTATTCGGGATGAATTACTGATATTGCGAGCACTCAGCTTGATAACATAGTTACTAAGGAATCAAAATCAAATAGTAGTATACACTAGTTACATGCTGAATCAGTGAGTAGGTGTGAACAGTGGTAATTAAAGTGAAACCGAAGTAATCAAGTGTTAGTGTCATCGAGTGTCAACAACAGGATCATCCGAATCGCCGACAACGCAATCTCCAAGATCGCAGACTCCGAGGGAAGGATTCACCAACAAAAGGAATTCAACCAACAAGTAAACCAAATTGAACATTAAACTCATATTAATTCATGTAATCTTTTGTAACTCTATTACTATTGGCAATTCAATTGGTCTATGAACCTACTTCCAAAGATAATTGATGAGAAGTATAACTTCAATATTTGTTAATCATTAAGATTGTATGCAACTTGTAATATGTTAATGAAGATGTTCATTAAAATTAGCAGTAATTCAAGTTAATTGTGTTAATAATCATTTCTTGGATACCCTGAGATAATTTTAAGAGTCGCCATCAAGCAGAGTTAAGAGTTTAGTATTAGTGAATTTACACATATCTGTTCTAGCTCTAAACTGCGAGGGTGGTACATTCTTACTGCGGCGTGCCACCGTAATGCGTATTTCAAGTTCTCTCTAAAAGAGCGTTCCAAAACGCTCTAAAAGGTACTTGAGTGTTACAAGAGTGGACGGCCTTAAAACAGACGAGGCACTTGGGCTAGTCGAGAAGCTTGTAGAACGATACTCTTGCCTTTGCGAGGTGTTCCATAACAGTCGTTACAGCATACATAACAACCAATATACAATTTTATCTTTGCTTTTATTGTTTTCATTTTAATTGTTTTGATTGAGCTGTGTCTCTATTAAATCCTTTTCGAGAGAGTTTTGTCGTTAAAATATACAAATTTCAATTATATTATTTTAATCAAGAATCTCATTTCCTGTGCCTGAATTCGATTTTCTTGTGCCTTTGACGTTACCCATGTTTCGCTGCCATATATAAGTGCGGAGACAGCCATTGTTGTATAAAATTTCAACATTGTCTCTTTCCTGGCTTTATTTTTCAGGCATCGACGAGTTAAGGGCTGTAGTCGAATAGACAGAATAAGAAACGAAACGATTAGACAAGAACTTCATGTACTCAACTTAAATGAAAAGATAAAATTAAATAGAAACAAGTGGCATGAACATTTAGAAGAATGCAGCAATACAGGATTCCAGTAAAAGCTAGAAAATACAAAGCCAGAAGAAGAAGAAATTTAGGTAGACCAAGGAAAAGGTGGGAACCGTAACAGGCAGAATGCCTAAAACATGAAGTGAAGGAGAAGAAGAAGAAGATTATTTTAATCTAACATTAGTAACTAGACAGTGAACATGTTTAAGCCAAACATGACTGTATTAATGTTGCTTAAGTTGTTAAATCTAAGAAAAGTAAAATTCTATTTACAACAATTTTATTAATTGAATGTTTGATAAAATAATAAAACTTGCTAACTTTTCCCTCACCGTTTAAAGGTGTTGGGGCTAACACAAAATTAGTTCCTTGCTATCCACGTGTTGGAATGTTTCCAATTATACTGCGGCAAATTTTTGTATTAAATATGTCGTTTTAGTTGTAAAAGTACACAACTTAGTCAACACACAAATTGTAAACGTCCGTTTGACTTTATTGTCACTCGTGATAGCGTGTATGCATATTTAACGATAATTGAGTGTGTATATAAACATTTCATGTCTTTAGTGCTGAATATTGTTTCCAAATGTATATACGTGTTTGAGGGCGGCTGTAATTGTAGTATCGCGTGCTACATGTCATTGGTGGGGTGGGGTGAGGGAGTTGTAATCCGGCAATGCTCGCCACTCCCGGTTAGTTCCAGATTTACAAACCGCTATCACGCATTCCTGTGTCCACGATAACGTGGCTAAATTGAAAACGTTAAATAAAGTGGTTTTACTAGTTACGGCGTACGTGCGATGTCACGAAACATAACTTGAGGTCATTCGAGTAAATGTGTCTAAGACGATTCCTGAAGTAGTCGTTTTCATAATCTTTCGCAAGCATTGGAACCATGCCCTCAAGCAGAAATCGATGCCGTTCGAGGAAATGTGTTAAAGTCGATTACTCAAGTAGTCATAATCTTCCTTCAGTCATTACGACCACGGCCCCCTGCGTTCAACCACTTGTAGTAACGAGCTGTACGGCTGAGAGGGGGCTGTGTAGGTTCACGTGCAGATGTCGCGTTGTTCCTAACTGAGATCCGCTTGTCTCAGCCAGACTGTTGGATTGTCGTAACATTTGGTAGATGGTGTTGCATTGATTCTACCTTTAGCCGGACAGACAGAGCTACTATATGACGAATTTACACCTTGAAAGCGGAAGTCTCTACTACTGACCTACCGTACTCATTTTCATTGCTGTCAGCCGGAGGGATAGAGAGAGGGATGGAGAGAGAGAGAGAGAGAGAGAGAGAGAGAGAGAGAGAGAGAGAGAGAGAGAGAGAGAGAGAGAGAGAGAGAGAGAGAGAGAGAGAGAGAGAGAGAGAGAGAGAGAGAGAGAGAGAGAGAGAGAGAGATGTAATCACCTGAAAATGAGAGTTAAAATATTTAACATTGCTTATGTAAATACTGGTGAGAGTGATTTTAAACATTATTAATTGCCGCAATAACTAAAAACAATTTTATCTAACTAAAAGTAATTTTCTTGAAAAACCATATATTTTTATAAATTTTATTCCTATGTTTTAAAAACAGGTTTAGAAGTCTTCAGCTTCCGTTTCCGATTGCTTTTGATAGAATCAACGTCACAAACGTCACAGAGTAGGATCAGAAGGAGTCGTTTTTGCCCAAATATTCGTTTACAGAATGTCCAAGATAGTAAGAATGTATGCGAGAGATGTAACCATCTGAATAGTCTAATGGATCTTCTAGTCAAGGGAGGGGGGTCCACACTCATATAATACGGCGTTCATGAGAGTGATGATAATCAGGAAGGTCATAAAGGAACTTTGTCCTTTAACGTTTTGCGTTTTGTAACTTGCCTGACTCACAGAAGTTGACGTTTAATCCAATCTGTGGTTTCTCCTCATTTGTCCTTCATTTTTTTCTGCCGTTATTTACTGCTTCTTACGGCAAACTTGAACTGTTCAAGTTTATTTATTTATTACAGAAGTGGAACGGTCGTGGCGTAGTGGCTAGCGTGTGGCACTGCTATTCCCACTGGGGCCATCTGATTTAGATACGACCATTCCCCCTCGCAAGGCGATGGAAAACCAGCGAGAGGGATCCTGCATAGTATAAACCCTCCCCAACTATGCCGTTCGAATCCAGCGTTAAACTGTAGGTCTCGTATACCTGGGAGAGACTACGGAATACACGCACCACGTGTACATGCGGGTAGGGTACAAACCAGTCGAAAGACTGATGGACCCAATAATTACAGAAGTGATTATAAAGTTAAAGTAACTTGAATCACATATTTATTCTTACTAATCACAGTCACCGATGTGTTTATTTATTTATTTTTTTTTTCGAAGTGGTTATTGTATTGTTATTATGAGAACATAGGCTAGCCGGGCTATAAGGCCATGGTCCAAGATCGTTTGGTGCAAACGTTTCGGCCGTGCCTTCGACGTCTGCACCAAAGATGGGCGTCGAAGGCACGCCCGAAACATTTGGACCAAACAATCTTGGACAACGGCCTTACAGCCCGGCGAGCCTAAGTTCTCATAAGCCTTAGACAAAGCCAAACAACCTTGGACAACGGCCTTACAGCCCGGCGAGCCTAAGTTCTCATAAGCCTTAGACAGAGCCAAACAATCTAGTACAACGGCCTTACAGCCCGGCAAGCCTAAGTTCTCATAAGCCTTAGACAGAGTTATATTTATTGCTCGGATTTAAGAATGTTTCGTGGAAATAAACATGATCGTCACAAACTGTGTTATGTTTAAAAAATAACCGATTTTTAATTGGATTTGAATATTTTGATTGTTGTAAGGTGTGTATACCTGTATTCAATGTATTCAATCAACCGTGGCTCTACAACCGTTGGTGGGTCTTGGTCTTCTCAAAGAGTCGATTCCATTCCTTCCTATTCCATTCCCTGGCTTTCCAGATTCTTATATACAGCTTTCCAAGATCCTCCACTACCCGGTCTTTGAGTCTACTTCGAGTTCTTCCCCTTTTTGTACTACCCATTGCTTTCTGGTAGAAAATTTGTTTCGTAGGCTGTCCTTCCTCCATTCTCTCTATGTGTCCAACCCACCTTCCCTGTATATTTTGATTATCCTGACAATGTCCGGTTCTTTGTACAGACGGTATAGTTTATAATTATAGCGACTGCGCCACATTCCATTTTCTTGTACTCCTCTAAATATTGTTCTCAGAATCCGTCTTTGACAGCAACCTAGAAATTTCTGCCTATTATTTGTCATCGTCTAGGTTTCTGAAGCTTGTCTCAGCATTGGCCTGATAAGTGTTTTGTAAATTTTCCATTTCGTGTTTCTTGAGAGGAAGCTAGATGTGAGGTGTTTTTTAAATCCATAATATGATTTATTTGCGAGATATATTCTTTTTCTTATTTTAGTGTTGATGTCGTTATTGCTGTTTATCTGGGAGCCAAGGTATATGAACTCTTAGTGCCCCTATACTTTTGTGCCTATTTCAAGGTTTTGAAGGGTTGGTTTAATGGTAGTTTGTTGGCAGCATACATATATTTTGTTTTCTCCAAGTTTATCTGCAATCCAATTTTACTTGAGGCTTCCTCCAATGCTGTTAAGGCACTAACGAGATCTCGTTTTGTCCTGGCAATTACATCAATATAGTCTACGTATGCTGCGTATACTTTTGTCTAGCTGTATTACCGATTATATTTAAAATCTTCAGTATTTAATTCTTCAGTTAAACATTATAACAATGAATGTTTATCCAATTAACTAAATTAATTTGATTCTTTCTCAGTCGAGTATTGTAGGCGTGGTCAGATTCCCTCAAGGATGACATTTGAATTTCAAGTAACAGGTATTTTTTCTACTTTTTAAAACAAGAAGTATATTTTGTAGTGAAACAAGTTCGTTTGCGGCGAGTATGATAAGCCTACCGCGAGTATGATAAGCCTACCGCGAGGAACGTGTGCGCTTGGCTTTGCCTCGCCACATACTGGATGAAAAGTCTCTCTCCCTATCTCTCACTTGCATAACAAGAATGTTACAACAAAACTTTCGCCTTCATTCTGGCCAACAGTACTGTATTCGAGTTAACAGATAATTTACTTCATCATCGTCATCAACTTTAAGGATTAGGCTCTATCCTAAACCTATTCCGAGACCCACTTCTCTTTTGTCCATCCTACATCTCTCTTCCCCACCGGTCTATATTGCTAACACTGGAATCCTGTCACCCGCCATTCTTCCCAAATGCTCACACCACCACCTTCGTTTGTTGCTCCTTAGCTGTTCTAACAATGGGTCGACTCCCAGTTCCGTCCTTATATCGACATTCTTGTTTCTATCGAGAATGGTACAGCCTGCAGTGCTCCTCATAAATTTCATCTCTGCAGCCTGAATTTTTGCTTTGTCTGTTTTTGTCATAACTCTGGTTTCATCTATGTACATCAAAACTGGTACCGTTAGAGTGTTAAAAAACTCTATCCTTGTTTCCTTCTTTGTCTTATGTTTAAGGTATCTGTGAATTGTTCCTAAATGTGTTTAACTTTTCATCCAGATCAATTTCTACCCCACATGTAACGTAACATCCCAAGCAATTGAAATGCTGGACTCGTTCCATAATCTTTCCATCTATAACTAACTTAGTTCTTACTGATTGCTTCCCTCTGAATGCAATTGCTTTAGTCTTGTCCGCTGATATTTGAAAGCCATATTCATCTGATATTCGATTTAGTGTGAACATTGATTTTTGTAGTTTATCCTCGCTGTCCTGAATTATTACCGTATCATGTGCGTACAAAAGGAAGTTTAAAAACATTCCTTTCAGAAAACTCCCTGGATCAACACAATAAGCTATTTCCATGTTTTAAACATGTGGTCTATACTGTATATATATTGAAAAGCGTCAGCGATATACAGCAGCCTTGTCTTACCCCCTTATTCTTGGAAATATTCTCAGTCATCGTTCCTCCTACAACCTACACTGGTTTCTACATAAAGGCTCTTTATAGTTTCTATAAGATGTATAGGGTAACCTCTTCTGTCAAGGATTCGCCATAATAATGTCCTTTTAACATTGTCAAAGGTTTTTGTCAAATCCAGAAAGGGCAAGTGTGTTTCACAATTAAACTCTTTAATTCTATATTTTATTTGTTGCACTATTAAACGCTTCATACATTATTTTACTTTCCGTCCACGGCCGGAACGTTTATATTTCACGACGAGACATGACCAGCGAGGAGTATATATTGGTGGACAAAATAAAGCACACGAGGGAGCCAGAAGCGGTAATGTTTTTAATTATTACGGAAATCATGAAAGCTTTTATTCCATTTATCAAGAGTTGACAACAAACGAGAATAGGCTACGGGGAGATTAAAGACGATTACATGACACTTAACGCTGCGCATCATTTGAGCCTGTTCCACACGCGGTGCACCTGGCTTGTGTCAAGGTAAAGCACTGAGTTAGCTAGAAACGTGACAGCCTTTCTCGGACGCTGAGCTGCGCCGACCCAGTGAATGAATTACCCCCACTTAAAAACATAGCTAAGTTGGTTAGAGAGGAGAGGGGATTCAACAGGATAATAGTTTGCTGTTTCACTTCCACACTAACTCTGTCTCTCTCTCTCTCTCTCTCTCTCTCTCTCTCTCTCTCTCTCTCTCTCTCTCTCTCTGTCACCCACACACACACACACACACACATGCTTTCATTGTTTCCATCTGCCTTGTGGCAGCCGATATTCACGCTATGGAACACTTTACAAGACTCTTGTGCACATGTGCGAAATTAATGATAACTTTGTTGTCTCGGAATGCGGTGTTTGTCCACTGCGCATCTCTAAGCTACTGTTTTAATTTCTACCGTCAGGTCTATACTAGCGAATTCCCAGCGCTTACGCATTGCCGGTCAGAAAGTTGTAAATACCTCCGGAACATCTACGAGGTATATATAAGCATCAGTGGCGGCTTATCGGTTCAGTTACACCTGGCGATTTTAGAAGTGCGCTTAAGAGTTATTGTGGCGGTTTAGTGGGAGGTAATCGTTGTGTTCATTTGAGCGAAATTGTTTTAACAAGTGACATTGACAGTAGTCGTTGGACAAATTTAACTTAAATTATTGTATAAGAGTGCCTTTTGTTGATTTATAATTGCTGTTTGTGTCTATAAAGTTGTTGTAATTAGTGACTCAATTGGTGTCAGTTATTCTGTTCATACTGTACAACACTACAACATGACGATCTGTGTGACTGTTGTTCAGGGTTGGGGGAGTCACAGTATCACTAACACAGAAAAACGTATCCAACACAGAGTCATATCAAGTGGACACAGAAATTGTAAATAAATCAGAGATAATTCCTGGTTTTAACCACAAAATAAATTAAAAGTATCAGTCTAACTTTCTTAAATAGAATACGAAGGAAATTTACAATTGCTACAAATGGTTGAGAAGCATGTTTCTTATTGTTTGCCTTTATGAGGAAATGTGTGTGGAATGAAACGAGATGCATTATGTGCTAGTTATACTGGGTAGAAAGCTGTCATTTTGTGTTTTGCTGGGTAGTTGGAATGGTGATATTAGTAGTGGACCTCTAACAATTCCATCTTACTGCCATCTTTTTCCTTTTTAGTTGTCTCTTCATCACTCCGCACTTTTTACTGCCTTTCAGCACAGTCTTATTTTTTAATTACAACTATCTTATTTTATTAATAATTTTTAATTATAGAAATCTTTACAAGTTAAGTAGGTGCTATGAGTTAACGGGTGACCTAGGTACATGGATAAACAAAAACATCATGTGTAGGAAAATATTTAACGTACCGGTATGATATGTTATTTTCAACTTGAAGAAATAACGATAATTTTAAAGTTACAACCTACAGTTTTTTTTAAAGGTTTTTACAATTTAGCCATCGTAAATAGAATTATACATTTTTAAACGTGAAAATACGAAAAAAAAAGAAGTTACGGTAGAACTATACATGACAGCGGTTAGGTTAATACGCAACAATAATTGGACGTCATTTCGTAACAAGCGCAAACAGCGACCGATTTGTACAAACTATTGTAAACTAATTAAAATTTAAACTGAAAACAGATTAGTTTAAACCTCTGTCGATGTTGTTACATATTTTTTTTGTTTGCTTTACAAACCGACGCAGATTTATGCAGTTCGTGTTTTGAATTAATCGACTGAATTAAATTATACTCAATTTGAAAATCAAATCTAATTCGTTTTCCGTTCTGATGTTGTTTAATTATCATTTGTCATCGGTAGCGAAATTATATAAAAGTTTATAATATTGAAATAATTATTTCCTGTACAAATATACATTGTACACGTAAATGTAAAACGTTAAGCTCTATTTAGTTTTGTTGTATGATACTTACTTGATGTTTATACGTATATTACGAGTATATAAAAGTTTATAATATTGAAATAATTATTTCCTGTACAAATATACATTGTACACGTAAATGTAAAACGTTAAGCTCTATTTATTTTTGTTGTATGATACTTACTTGATGTTTATACGTATATTACGAGTATATAAAAGTTTATAATATTGAAATAATTATTTCCTGTACAAATATACATTGTACACGTAAATATAAAACGTTAAGCTCTATTTAGTTTTGTTGTATGATACTTACTTGATGTTTATACGTATATTACGAGTATATAAAAGTTTATAATATTGAAATAATTATTTCCTGTACAAATATACATTGTACACGTAAATGTAAAACGTTAAGCTCTATTTAGTTTTGTTGTATGATACTTACTTGATGTTTATACGTATATTACGAGTATATAAAAGTTTATAATATTGAAATAATTATTTCCTGTACAAATATACATTGTACACGTAAATGTAAAACGTTAAGCTCTATTTAGTTTTGTTGTATGATACTTACTTGATGTTTATACGTATATTACGAGTATATAAAAGTTTATAATATTGAAATAATTATTTCCTGTACAAATATACATTGTACACGTAAATGTAAAACGTTAAGCTCTATTTAGTTTTGTTGTATGATACTTACTTGATGTTTATACGTATATTACGAGTATATAAAAGTTTATAATATTGAAATAATTATTTCCTGTACAAATATACATTGTACACGTAAATATAAAACGTTAAGCTCTATTTAGTTTTGTTGTATGATACTTACTTGATGTTTATACGTATATTACGAGTATATAAAAGTTTATAATATTGAAATAATTATTTCCTGTACAAATATACATTGTACACGTAAATGTAAAACGTTAAGCTCTATTTAGTTTTGTTGTATGATACTTACTTGATGTTTATACGTATATTACGAGTATATAAAAGTTTATAATATTGAAATAATTATTTCCTGTACAAATATACATTGTACACGTAAATATAAAACGTTAAGCTCTATTTAGTTTTGTTGTATGATACTTACTTGATGTTTATACGTATATTACGAGTATATAAAAGTTTATAATATTGAAATAATTATTTCCTGTACAATTATACATTGTACACGTAAATGTAAAACGTTAAGCTCTATTTAGTTTTGTTGTATGATACTTACTTGATGTTTATACGTATATTACGAGTATATAAAAGTTTATAATATTGAAATAATTATTTCCTGTACAAATATACATTGTACACGTAAATATAAAACGTTAAGCTCTATTTAGTTTTGTTGTATGATACTTACTTGATGTTTATACGTATATTACGAGTATATAAAAGTTTATAATATTGAAATAATTATTTCCTGTACAAATATACATTGTACACGTAAATATAAAACGTTAAGCTCTATTTAGTTTTGTTGTATGATACTTACTTGATGTTTATACGTATATTACGAGTATATAAAAGTTTATAATATTGAAATAATTATTTCCTGTACAAATATACATTGTACACGTAAATGTAAAACGTTAAGGTCTATTTAGTTTTGTTGTATGATACTTACTTGATGTTTATACGTATATTACGAGTATATAAAAGTTTATAATATTGAAATAATTATTTCCTGTACAATTATACATTGTACACGTAAATGTAAAACGTTAAGCTCTATTTAGTTTTGTTGTATGATACTTACTTGATGTTTATACGTATATTACGAGTATATAAAAGTTTATAATATTGAAATAATTATTTCCTGTACAAATATACATTGTACACGTAAATATAAAACGTTAAGCTCTATTTAGTTTTGTTGTATGATACTTACTTGATGTTTATACGTATATTACGAGTATATAAAAGTTTATAATATTGAAATAATTATTTCCTGTACAAATATACATTGTACACGTAAATATAAAACGTTAAGCTCTATTTAGTTTTGTTGTATGATACTTACTTGATGTTTATACGTATATTACGAGTATATAAAAGTTTATAATATTGAAATAATTATTTCCTGTACAAATATACATTGTACACGTAAATGTAAAACGTTAAGCTCTATTTAGTTTTGTTGTATGATACTTACTTGATGTTTATACGTATATTACGAGTATATAAAAGTTTATAATATTGAAATAATTATTTCCTGTACAAATATACATTGTACACGTAAATGTAAAACGTTAAGCTCTATTTAGTTTTGTTGTATGATACTTACTTGATGTTTATACGTATATTACGAGTATATAAAAGTTTATAATATTGAAATAATTATTTCCTGTACAAATATACATTGTACACGTAAATGTAAAACGTTAAGCTCTATTTAGTTTTGTTGTATGATACTTACTTGATGTTTATACGTATATTACGAGTATATAAAAGTTTATAATATTGAAATAATTATTTCCTGTACAAATATACATTGTACACGTAAATGTAAAACGTTAAGCTCTATTTAGTTTTGTTGTATGATACTTACTTGATGTTTATACGTATATTACGAGTATATAAAAGTTTATAATATTGAAATAATTATTTCCTGTACAAATATACATTGTACACGTAAATGTAAAACGTTAAGCTCTATTTAGTTTTGTTGTATGATACTTACTTGATGTTTATACGTATATTACGAGTATATAAAAGTTTATAATATTGAAATAATTATTTCCTGTACAAATATACATTGTACACGTAAATGTAAAACGTTAAGCTCTATTTAGTTTTGTTGTATGATACTTACTTGATGTTTATACGTATATTACGAGTATATAAAAGTTTATAATATTGAAATAATTATTTCCTGTACAAATATACATTGTACACGTAAATATAAAACGTTAAGCTCTATTTAGTTTTGTTGTATGATACTTACTTGATGTTTATACGTATATTACGAGTATATAAAAGTTTATAATATTGAAATAATTATTTCCTGTACAAATATACATTGTACACGTAAATATAAAACGTTAAGCTCTATTTAGTTTTGTTGTATGATACTTACTTGATGTTTATACGTATATTACGAGTATATAAAAGTTTATAATATTGAAATAATTATTTCCTGTACAAATATACATTGTACACGTAAATGTAAAACGTTAAGCTCTATTTAGTTTTGTTGTATGATACTTACTTGATGTTTATACGTATATTACGAGTATATAAAAGTTTATAATATTGAAATAATTATTTCCTGTACAAATATACATTGTACACGTAAATGTAAAACGTTAAGCTCTATTTAGTTTTGTTGTATGATACTTACTTGATGTTTATACGTATATTACGAGTATATAAAAGTTTATAATATTGAAATAATTATTTCCTGTACAAATATACATTGTACACGTAAATGTAAAACGTTAAGCTCTATTTAGTTTTGTTGTATGATACTTACTTGATGTTTATACGTATATTACGAGTATATAAAAGTTTATAATATTGAAATAATTATTTCCTGTACAAATATACATTGTACACGTAAATGTAAAACGTTAAGCTCTATTTAGTTTTGTTGTATGATACTTACTTGATGTTTATACGTATATTACGAGTATATAAAAGTTTATAATATTGAAATAATTATTTCCTGTACAAATATACATTGTACACGTAAATGTAAAACGTTAAGCTCTATTTAGTTTTGTTGTATGATACTTACTTGATGTTTATACGTATATTACGAGTATATAAAAGTTTATAATATTGAAATAATTATTTCCTGTACAAATATACATTGTACACGTAAATGTAAAACGTTAAGCTCTATTTAGTTTTGTTGTATGATACTTACTTGATGTTTATACGTATATTACGAGTATATAAAAGTTTATAATATTGAAATAATTATTTCCTGTACAAATATACATTGTACACGTAAATATAAAACGTTAAGCTCTATTTAGTTTTGTTGTATGATACTTACTTGATGTTTATACGTATATTACGAGTATATAAAAGTTTATAATATTGAAATAATTATTTCCTGTACAAATATACATTGTACACGTAAATGTAAAACGTTAAGCTCTATTTAGTTTTGTTGTATGATACTTACTTGATGTTTATACGTATATTTTTCTCACACCACAAGTAAATGTCACAAATGTGTTTTTTTTCTGGCCATCTAAGGATCACATGCCAATTTCAGTTCTTTATTCTTTGTGCTTTTCTTATTGTCCTATATTCTTTTATCTTTTCACTGTGTCTCTTCTTCCTGTCTTTAGTCCACTTTGAAGCTGCGTTTTTCTCACATCTGCCACTTTTAACACTTTTACCCGAAAAACTTCTCTTTCAGTTGCTTCTTCTGCGTGTATATTACATTTTTGTCTTTTGGGCTTCTTTAATCCAACTTGATGTTGACTTCTTCCCCTGCGTAATTTGAAATTAGTTTTGTCAACCTATTGTCGTCCATTCTATATAAATGTCCAAAAAGTAATAGTATTATTTTTCTCATGGTTTCTGTTATATTTTCTATACTCTGATACATTTCATTATTACTTCTTAATTTACAACCGTCTGAAGTTTTTCGTGGGCCTAATATTTTTCTAATAATTCGTCTTTCCAATATTTTTGTAGTTTGTCTAAGTTAGCAAATGTGTTATTATTATTATTGTTATATTGTTATTATTATTATTATTATTATTATTATTATTATTATTATTATTATTTGACTCTCCGGCACCGGTAAGATCGTTGGAATAGGGAGGTCAGAGGAAGATGGACCGCTAGCATCAAACCTAACTTGAGGTAATGAATTGGCCGCCAACACGGTGAGGTTAAGTACCATTCGACAAAGCTGACACAATTCCTCAGTGGTCACAGCAAGTTTAACGCCTAACTCCACAGAACGGGAAACGTGCAAAGCCCAGCATGCCAATGCGGCGACTCTCCCCATCAAGATACCTTGTAGCCCTTATTCAAGTGCAGCAGATTGACAAGAGAGAGAGGATGATACTAGAGATGGAGCTCGGGGAGATCACACCCGAGGTAGTAGTTGATATCATGTTTTGTGACAACGAGGAATGCGATATTATTACATTTATTCGGTCGGTCCTACAAGAAAATAAAAGAGCGGACCAACATTCACCCAACGGCAGTAGTACATAATTAGAAGGAGCCCGATAAGGGCTCAGTAGCCTTCATACTGAAGTAAGACGCTAAGTGGTTCCAGGATGGATATCATAGCCTGAAATAGAGGTGGATTTTTTATTATTTCATTATTACTTCTTAATTTACAACCTTCTGAAGTTTTTCGTGGGCCTAATATTTTCCTAATAATTCGTCTTTCCAGTATTTCTAGTTTGTCTAAATTAGCAAATGTGTTATAATAATAATTATTATTATTATTCGATAGACTATTATAATCATGTGACTAATCCATTACGTTGCTCAATATTAACTTGACATCTCTATAAACATAACGGAAGGATGTACGAGCATCCAAAGAAAATTTTTTAATCGGTAATAAATTAAAGAGACCAATGAAACACAAGAGCAGATAACCCATTTTCAACATTAACGATGTTGTAGATGAGGAAATCGAAATAAAAGTTAAGAGGTCTCAAAAATTCTAAAATTAGTGGAACAATTTACGAAGGATAACAAAGAAGGATATACGAAAAAATTTTTTTTATATATATTGGACATTATATATTATATATTTTTATATAATATTTATATATATTGGACAGTGTGTTGCCGCCTTCTGCACTGAAGATGGTCGTCGAAGGCAAGGTTAAAACGTTTGCACAAAACAACCATGGACCGCCTTAAAGTCCGGCAAGCCGAAGTACTCATATCATAAAATTCTCTCTCTCTCTCTCTCTCTCTCTCTCTCTCTCTCTCTCTCTCTCTCTCTCTCTCTCTCTCTCTCACACACACACACACACACACACACACACACACACACACACACACGGTAGAGTGTTTGATATCTGTTATTCGAAAACGATATATACCTGTTTCGTCCTGAAATTAGTTTAACATAGTCCACTTACTAAACATGGAATTCCGTTACATACCCACATACCCATTAAGTAAATTCATTTAGGCCCACTTTGTGCTAAGCAAAATGACAACGTTGTTTGCGTATTGGACTCATGGTTAGTCTAATGTCTGCAGTAAAATTTGAATCGATTCCACGACCGTTGCCAGAAAAACAAACGCTGATCACGAATCAAGTTAAAGAAATTAATTTATTGTTTAATTACTCGTGGCACCGTAGATAAAAGAACATTAAGACAAGTGAGCTTCGTTAAACTAGAAGCGACTTAGTGAGTAAAAAAAAAAACGACGAATAATCAAAAGATTTATTACATCGGGAGACAAATTACCTTTAATTTTCTACTGTCTGATTAATTGTAACGACAATCGGAGATAGTTTAAGAAATTTTTTTTTTAGACGGTGTATCGACGTTGCTTCTGTACAGACAGTCATTCTTCTAATCGTGTCGACCCAATTCAGATCGCCTTGATAGCGATATTAATAATCCAACTCTTCTTCTGATATTATTCAAATCAACAAGCAGGTATGCGTGTTTGCCTACATCTATTTAGAATTTGCGTTGTGTAACAATGGTTTGTACCCGTTACCGTTTGTACCGTTTTTGTGTTTTTATCAAACCCGTCTGTAGTTTTCAAAACTCACAGGCGTGTGCGAATTTCACTTTGGTAATCTGATGTTCACTTATGAGAATCGATCACCATACAAGGAAATTGGTGTGGCCAGCGGGAGTGGTACGCTTCACACGCTCATGATGTGATCCCATGATTTCCACAGGCTGGGTTAACCTATGGCTGAAAAAATCCCCTTGGTTTTATGGTAGCCCCTGGAATAGAGACGTGCCATATCCACTAGTTTAATAAGCTCCCCGTCAACATAATTAAATACGTAATTTTCAAAAAAATAACACAAAACATTAGGCATTTAAAATTTAATTGTGGTGCACACATCTAACATTCTTCACTAATGTAAATGCGCTCGCGCGCGTGCACACACACACACACACACACACACACAAATGAATATTTTTGATGCCTGTTGTTCAAAAACAATTGGTTTCATCCTGAAATAATTGTGACTCAATAAAGTTGAAATTACATTTTACTTTCCAAACAGTTTTCTTTTAATGCAATAAATGACAAAACGGCTCCAGCGTTTGCGTATCAATTCTAAGTCAGTCAGTTTAATTTAAGAGTGTAAAAATCTTTATGAAAGAAACGAAATCGGGTCACGATTCCAGATCAGGGAGATAAATTTTATTCTGTCAATACTCGTCCTACTGGAGACAGAAGAACATTACGACAGTTGAGATTCTTGAAACTAGAAACGACTGAGCAAGTGTAAGAAGAAGAAGCATCCAAAGATTGATGGCTTCATCGAACAAATTACATTAAACTGTATTAATCTCGTAGTGTCTGGACCGCTGTAAAACCGTTTGAGACGTAGAACGGAAGTTTCAGGTACTTCTTCGGTGGTTTATCATTGTTTCCTTTTGTTGTACTCATTTTCTCTTTCAGTGATTAGAGCTAAAACCTATAACAATTCAACTGAATTTTCTGTGTATTTGCGTCACGCGGCACAAGTTGTTTCCTTTTCCGGTGACAAACGCATGACGCTTTTTTCGGTGAAAACTGCTGCTAAAACAAAATAGTCGCTATTCTGTCACAATCGGAATACAGCAACAATGTATCCTTCAGAGACATGCTACGCACGGCCATGTATAAGTGTACAAAGAAGGACCAGATCCTGAGAGATACTTTAGATAATGGTATCTGTTGGCAGACCGAAGATCAAATGTTAGGAGAGCCGAAACAGACAAGCGTCTATGAACCTGAAAGTGTAAAAGAAACAGAAGAATATTAAAGTATATTTTCGTGCATGGTAGCAAACAGATATACATATTGAAGAACAGTTTTCGTTTTCTTTTCATTCAAAATAATTCAGGAAATCAGTTTAACACTTTGAAGTGCAGTTCCCGGTTATTCATGAAGAAATTTTTGACTAGTTTAAACAAAATTATTATTATTTGTTTTATTATAATACAAATGACAGACAAGACTAAAATAATTCTTACCTTATTCTGTCAAAATATTGTACATGAAAAATTTCTTAGATTAACTCCCCAGGAGATTCGTCTTTGATAAAACGCGAACGTGTTGTAGTTTAGTCCATAAACCATATGCAAACAGGTCTACATAAAAATCCTATACACAGTGCACAGGTCTACAGATAAATTGAGATATCGTCGTTAAAGTTAGGCAAATAAGAGTGAGTACAGAAAATACAATGAAGAAGAAGAAGATGAAGAAGAACAACAACAACAAGAAAAGAAAGAAAAATACTAGTATGCTACCTGAGTTGCAAAACTCGTTCACTATTTTGATCGCAATTTTGTGCTCTGATATCTCAAAATTCAAAATTTTTAAGTCCCAAAAATTAACACTACGTTAAGATTTTATTAAACATTCCTTTAATTTGATATTCCACATGAATATTTGTGATGTTATCAAAATTTTCAGTCGAATTTTGTTTCCTACCGTACTTAAATTTTGAACTAAACATTTTGAACACTAAATTCGAAGTTATGTTGAAATTTCCTTTAATGTGATACCCCACATAGACATTTGGACCTCCTTACATTTTTCTTCCCGCTCCCTAATTTTGGGCGTTCAATCTGAAAACTAATAGGGTTCTGTAGGGTAGAAAATGGACATGCATTCTAAAGTTTACGAAAATCAGTTGCGTTAAAAAGTTATCGTTAGACATACCCCCAACAAACAGAAAGACACACAGACAAACAAATGCCAAACAGTCGATTTAAAACTGAGAACTCGCTTTGCTCCTTTAATAATTATGCCGAAATGACGTAGTATAAAACTGATAATTGTTAAAGTCAAACAAATTAAAGCTGTTTATTCGAACACCTACGGTCCTTCTCTGCACCCAGTACCCAGCTTATAACTCTCCTGTTATAATAGGTATCTTTTACTAAATTTCTGATTGCAATTGGCTCACAGGTTTATCCCTTAATATTGGCTATAATTAATTATTATAACATTCTCATTGATTATCTGGTTTCACTCGTCGTATCTGTGAGTCTAAACCATCCTTACTAACCTGATGCTGATAGTCGGCATAGAGACTCTCTATATTGCCATGAGGAAGAATTACCGTTCTTCCTTTGACCTCTGATTTTATGTTCTTGGTCATATTTGTTTGCCTTCTGGTTGTTACAATTTATTTTTATTTTATTTTATTTCGATATTGTATAATTTCGTTTTACGTAAACAACTTTGCTTATCACAAAAATTATTCCTATTTATTTACTGTATTTATTTTAGTACATGCTAACTCGAAGTATAGCTCAAAATATTCTACGCCGTGTTAAACAAAACAAATCAAAATTAAAATACGGTAATCAAAATGATATAAATTTTAAATCATCAGGGGTCACTGAGCCATAATTCTCATTCATTCGTCGGCGACCAATCTTGATAAAGCAGAAAAGTAGCCAAGTAATTACACAATATTTTTGCTGGAAGTGTTAGCAACACAATGGCCGAGGATTTCAACCACACAAAGAGATTGTTTTATTAAGATTTTCAACTTCGTGTTTCCATTCTGGGCACAAAACTGTCTAGGGAACAACGACGACGCGAGGTTTCATTCTGTTTAACGAAATAACTTACGAAATCTTGGTGGCGGTGGCAGTAGTGCGGTAGGCTATACGGGTTTCCACGATCAGATATAGAGAGCGTCCTGACCTTGGTTGTCAGTCCACAACGCTTTTCTTGTTAAGTTCTTTGACAAGTGGTTTTCTCTCCGTGGCTCTCCTCATATTTGTTTTTTTATTTTGCCAAGCTATAAGTAGTTTTTCGATTAACTTGTCTTTCTTTCTCCGTCTCCGACGCTTTTCTCTTTCCCTCGGTCATTTATAATTGAATTTCTCAAACCGCACAACAGGGCGCTCTGAAACAACAGAAAGAAACAGTTTATTTTCAGTATATTCTGACGGTGTTTCGCTGTCACTAGTCTGAACTTCATATAAAACATGTACTCTTTACCAAATTACTTATTAGTAGCAACGTTCAATTTGAAGCATGGATTTTGACGGAAATAGAAAATACTTCCATACTTTGTGTCAGTATTGTAGTTTGAAGTAAATTCTGGATCGTTTAATAAATAAATAATCTCTTCATCAGCCTCCCTCGACTCGTTGTTTACAAATTCTTTCCCGCTTGTTTTGTAAGTCATTCTCAAACCCCTCCCTTCATCATTATTCGTGTCTCCGCTTCCCACCAGCGTTCCCTTGCTCCGACTGGTCTCCTTCAAGCCTTTAGCTTACCTATTCAAGCAGTTGTTTTGCTAGTCCGAGTTCGGCTAAATCCGTACCAAATCAACTGTTTAATCCTGATTCAATAAAAAAATAAAATAAAATAAAAATAACGTGATAGTAAGCCTAATTAGTCACTTTCCATTAAAGGTTTAATATATTATCTATGTCGCAATGACTTGTGATCAAGAATACAAATTGAAAAAGTTTACACTCGCAGCTCGTTGGTACAAACCATATAGATGTCGTGAGAATGCTTTTAGATAGAATACAGAAAGAAGAAACCGAAACACACCCCACACTGTCTTCCACTTTTTGCAGCTTGTGTTTTTAGAACGTGGTCTGCGAACAGTCTTAGATGTATTTTGTTTGCAGGTCGTCGAAATAATACTTATATTGCTACGTTGAGCTGAAAAATAAGAGAAGTACCTACTGATTCTTGGTACACGGCAGCGCAAGAAGCTGTTCCAAACAGTCAGAATTACGTGCCGCTATAGGTCGTTCTAGATGCTCCTTCCGGATGTTACTGCACTACTCTACTTACCTATGTCACTACAATACAAGACAGCGGAGATATAAACACTGCATTTGAAGCCGCTCAGTTCAGTTACTCATGTCAATTTTACAAGTGCGGATAGAAGTGATTGTTGCGGATTAGTGGAATGTGATAAGTGATTATTGTGTTAGTTGGTATGAAACTGTAGGAAGGTGACATTTATTGTTCTGTGTTGGACAAATTTAACTTGAGTTATTGTATAACAGTGCCTTTGGTTGATTTCCAACTGTTGTTTGTGTCTAATTAGGGTTTGTAATTAGCGACTAAATTGGTGTGGGTTATTCTGTTTCCACTGTATAACACGACAATCCTGTGTGACCGTCGTAACAATATTGATTAGGACGACATAGCAGTCCACATACTTGGCTCTTCTAGCTCTCAGAATCTGTCAGACGTACTTGTTCGTGTTGTTGTTGTTGTTCTCCCCCTCCCCCTCCTCATTCTTCTTCTTCTTCTTCTTCTTCTAGTCCTCCTGCCCCATCCTCCTCTTCCTCCTCCTCCTCCTCCTCCTCCTCCTCCTCCTCCTCCTCATCCCCCTCCTCATCCTTATCCTCCTCATCCTTCTTCATCATCATTTTCTTGTTGTTGTTGTTGTTGTTCTTCTTCTTCTTCTTCTTCTTCTTCTTCTTCTTCTTCTTATTCTTCTTCTTCTTCTTCTTCTTCTTCTTCTTCTTCTTCTTCTTCCATAAGCTTTACAATATTTTGTCCGTTGCGACTCATTGGTCGACCGATCTTATTTACGGCTTGCTAATATTTCTTGTTCCTTTGGTCAGACGTAACATACTTTTTTAGTGATGTAATCTACACCTTAGAAAATAAATATCAAAGAATCCAACAGAAGGCTCTCAAAGCAAGCACGTAGGGGATGATGCATAGCAGTTTTTGTATACTCGTAGCAAGGATTAGTCAGTTGTCTACCTTTCACCTGTGATCGTCATGTTTTTCAAGCACAAGCACCGTCCGAACGACAACGAATTTAACTTACACAGTTTCCTTCCACATCGGTACCGTCGGTGGGACACACTCTGTGCGCAAAAGATTTGTCACGTGGTTCTTTTCATAGTTGTCAGGCACTTTTAATTTGAACTATGTGTCAGGTGTCAGAAATTTTGAAATTTCATTTGTTATTTTTGAGTATTTCAGTATTGCAATCGTCAATTCCATGACTTTGATATTACGCATTTCGGGGACCCAAAATTTTGGATCAACATTATCTTGTAACAGCAGATTTTAAAATGTTGTAATTTCTTACTTTTTCCGTTTTCTTCAAACCTCAAGCTTGTAGTTTTTATAATTGGGTTGAAAACGTACAGACAAAATGGTCGAACACTTAGGGGTAATACGCACTCCATATTCTGTAGTATTTTGCTAACTTCTTGAAACTATCCCGTGCCTAATTTTATTCTCTTCCTAATTTCATCTGTTATTTATCTCCTTCGTTATAATTACGTATTATGTACTTTAACGTAGAGTTCGGAAAATGAATTTAGAATTATCGTGTCGGCCGATGCCTACACAGGAAAGACAGTCAACCACGAGGTGTGGAAATGATGGCGAGAATCCCTGTAGTCGCGAATGGTACGGGGCGCGCGCGCGCTGGCCTGTGCGTTTGTACCTGATGCAAAGGAAAACAATGATTGTGATGCAAATTTTTAAAGCAGTAATTATACTTGCATATTTAGATAAGCCATTTTAATTGAAAAGTTTACTGCCAACCTGGTTGTACGTACGGACTCCGGTAATGGGGTCAAAGCAATTTACATTCATCCCCCCCTCCCCCTTGGCGGTTTAAAAACATTTAAAGCAGCCTGTTTTACAAAACAAAGGAGCACTTTAAACACTGTCTACCTGTCTAGATCTGTTACGCTTCTCTCTCTCTCTCTCTCTCTCTCTCTCTCTCTCTCTCTCTCTCTCTCTCTCTCTCTCTCTCCTTTTCTGTATCATTCCTCTCTCTTCCTTTATGTTTGCAGATATTTATCTCACTCTCACTCTCTCTCTCTCTCTCTCTCTCTCTCTCTATCTCTATCTCTCTCCTTTTCTGAATCATTCCTCTCTCTTCCTTTATGTTTGCAGATATCTCTCTCTCTCTCTCTCTCTCTCTCTTTCTCTCTCTCTCTCTCTCTCTCTCTCTCTCTCTCTCTCTCTCTAACGTCACGGAAGATATCTCTTTCTTTTACATTCCCTGGCCCTATATACGTTTACACATAAACTGAACTCGTAAATAGGAAACGAAAAGTGTGCCAAGCAGGGGACATTCATGCTCTGTCTACTTCCAGGGCCATGTGTTATTAACTGAAATGTCTTTTACTTGAACAGAGACTGTACAATACATCTACTCTACATTCTGATGGATCTACTTTTGCATTCTGAAGTAACAAAATAGAGTCGAAGTTTTATAATTGTCTCATTTGAAGCGTTTATGGTGGGTACTTTTTGTGAGAAACACCTAAGAGTCTTAAGCAATAAGCCATTTAATTGCCAGGCTCATGTCGAATACCAAGATCAGTTGAAACGTTCGCGGAGCGATAACTGTAGCTTAGCGGTAAAACTAAACTTTTTCGTGTAATGCAAGATTTGTATTTTATGTGAACTCCTGTGAATTTCCAAATCTATCTATGAATTTATTCATTGTTTAGAAGCCGTTAAAAATTGACGTGTCATGCGTGTTTTGAAAAACGGACAAAATCAAACATCGTGGTGTGATTCTTTATTAAAAATTGTTTAGCGCCAACGGAAATTCAAAACGAAATTATAAATGTGTCAGGAGATGCTGCGACTTCAAAACCAACGGTTTGTAAGTAGGTACTTGAGTTTAAACGTGGTCGTACGAACAATGAAAACGTGGTCGCACTGGTCACCCAAAAAATGCAACAACTCCAGATGCGGCAGCCATCTTGCACAACGCTTTTTCAAACCAAGTTCTTGAGTTAAAGTATGATGCACACGCTCATATGATTTCAGCAACGTCATCCACTCCTCAATCTGCGGTCTTCCAACACCATATGAAATTTTTTCAATAATGCCATTTTTTGTTGCATTTTTTGGACGTCCACTGCTGGGATAGACTTCAGTCCTTATACGACCACGTTTGCCCTACTTACCGTTGTTTCTGAAGGCGCAGCATCTCCTAACACATTTACAATTTGGCGTTTTGATTCACGTTTTGATTTTTCATTGGCGCTAAAACGTTTTTAACAGAGAATTCATCACAACACGATGTTTAATTTTGTGCATTTTAAAAACACGCGTGACACGAAAATTTCAAACAGCTTGTAACACGTGAATACATTGACAGACATGTCTGGAAATTAACAGGTGTTGACGCGAAATATGGGTCTTGCAGCACACGAAAGATTATAGTTCTACCACTGAGCAATAGAAGTCGCTCCGCAAACATTTCAACTGACCCTCGTACTGCTACGCCGATGAGACTTAAATAGCTTACGTAGCCTACGTGACGTTTGTCACGTGTTTTCAGTCATCAGGATGAACGCGATGTCCCATTATCGTCTAGAGTTATCTGGAAAATAATCGTTACTTACCTATTGTCTTCAATTTATTTTAAAATGCATATTTCTACTCTCACTCGTTTTCGTATTTATCCGTTACTATCTCTATCTATTGTATCTCCGTAGGCGTGTAGTTTTATTTTTCAAAACTTGTATTTAGGTGGCAGGAGTCTTGCTTCTTTATGTAATTTATTAGTGGTCCGTGGCCTCTTATGGGCTGACAATGACAAAAAATTACCAACAGTTGTTAAGAATGTTTGAAGTAAAAATAACTCTCAAAATATTTGTATCGATCTACGAAAACAATAAGGAGATAAGTCATTACAATAGAGACCAGACTCAGTTATTAATGGGTGAAGATACAATAAGATTTGTGACAGCTGATAGGTTAAAGTTGTCTGTGAAAGATCATCGGTAACTATGGCTTGGTCATGTGGGGCGAACTGATGGCACTCAAAAGAATTTTAAAAACCAAGTTTCTTTTATAAAAAGACTGGTTGATCGCTGTTGAGTTGATGGAATGTGTATTGGAGGATTTAAGACAATGAAAGCGAGGAGATGGGGAGAGAAGAATAAGGATAGGAATTTTGGAAAAGGATTGTAATAGCTTACCCAGGCCTGTGTAGCGTCGACTGGTAGTTAGGTAGGCATTTAAATTTATAACAATAAACTTTTAATTTAAATAATATAGAATAAAATAATAATAAATAAATAATTATTATATATTGTTATATAAATAACAATAAATTATAAATAACAATAAAATAATACCATACATTTAATAATGTAGGATTTAAATTTATAATGTATATCGTTGTTTATAAAATGTAGAGTGGCTATGGGTGTTACAATTTCTTAATGTTCTCCTAATGTGCTTGATATGATTAATATTGTAACATTAGTATCTTCTCTGAGCTACAGAACTCGCCCACTGATTTGAAGGAAATACAGTTATTATTACATACCTTTCGATATTAGAGAATTTTTATATAAGAAAAATTACAAAAAACTCGATTTATCTACTCTTTCTTTAGTAATGTAACAACTGCTGAGTACACAATCATACAAGAAACGCTAAAAACACATTTGTGTTACAATTCCTTTTGATCTGACACTCTGGTGGATTTTCACTATTTTTTCAAATTTGTAATATTTTTGTTGGGCTCTAAAGTTAAAACGTATTGAAATTACCAACACTTAACAGTATGTTCAGATATTAGTTAAAATTCCCTTTAATTTGATACCTCGCATGAACATTTGTGATTAGATGAAAATTTTCATCCATTTTTTTGCCTAGGGATTCAATATTTTCAAAATTTTCAAAAGTGAACAGTATATTTAGATTGTACTTCCAATTTCATATAATTTGATACTCTACATGAATTGTGACTTTATTACAATTTTACCGCCTGCATTTTTATCTCCTATTTTTGGAGGCAACAATCTCAAAACAATATGGGTTTTGTAGAGTAAAAATATGGACTCGCGTGTCGAGCTTTACGATAATCGGTTGATGTCTTCAAAAGTAATCGTGAGGCGTACTCTAAATAGAAAGACAGACAAGTTCCAAGTGGTCAAGTCACAACAGATCTCGCTTTGATCGTCAATAATATAGGATTTAAGTTTATAATTTAGTTCATCATCATCATCATCATCATCATCATCTAGATTTAAACAAAGAGTGGTTTGTTCCGGTTTCAAATAGGCAAAGATTACAGCTGGTCACTCCAGCGCTTCCTCGAACTTCCCATACCTCGCCTTCCCCTCGGCTTATAGTTCCAAAAGTTGTTCCATAGCTTTTGCGCCAGTCATCCATTCGGCAAAGTTGTTCTCACCAATTCAGCTCGATACTGGGCGATCCTGTCGAGTATACTCATAATATTCAGTTTATGTCGTATATCTGTGTTTCTTCTATGATCATGGGGAGTATATCCTGCCACGTGTCTGAGAAATCTCATTTCAGCCGCTTGGATGCGACTGGCCTGGCCTTTCGTGAAAGTCCAATTCTCAGACTCATAAAGAAGCGTGGGAAGAGCCATCACCTTGTAGAATTTTAGGCGTGTTCCTTTACTAGCTGACTTAAGAGTTCGCCTAATTGTCCCGTACATAATGTTGAACTTATGCAACTTATTCACAACGTCTTTATAATTTAGTTGTTTATGAAATATAATAGCATTTCAGATTGTCTATTTTAATGTTCCGCTTAAGTTCCTGACATCGATATAATACAACGAAAATTGAAGACTTTTGTTTCCTTACTTTTTCCTATGTCTCTGGACAACCAACATTGTCTGCGCCCATTAACCGTTTCGTGCGTTCACGCACACGCGCGTTGAGGAGTGGCGACAAGAAGCTTATTTACTGACGCCTCTAATTTTTGCTTTCAACAACAGAGTGTCATTCTTCAGCCAACTCACTCATGTCAAACAGTGAACGCCGAAAATACTTAGCGATGTAAACATTCTGTAGTAGAAAATTTTTATGCGCCATTAATTTTCAAGCTATCGTGTTTTACAAATGTGTTTTCAGATAAGACGCGTCATTTATGACAGTCGGTTCAGTCGTCCTACTGTTATGTTTGTGACGTCGCTTAGCTGGAAACGATTTTCTTCAACAACGATTACACTGCGCGAATGCACCCGCGCGTTCTTCTGTTTGGTTTGTGTGCCCAGAGATTTGATTCGACGAACAAATAAACACGCTTTTGAAAGAGAAGCGGACATTACAACAAAACGAAACAGCTTCGTGAATGCGCTTAAAATGTTAATCATGGTAACGCTGATGTTGTTGTTGATGATGATGACAGAAACCTGACGATAGAAACTGAACAGTGGCTTACAGATGCGCAGTGTACACGCACGTCGTTTCATTTATTTCGCACATGCGCACAACAGTCTCGTACACTGTTTCATAGTGTGAACGTCGGTTGCAACAAGACTGACGAGAACAATGGAAGCATGTGTGTGAGATAATATGAAAGTGATACAGTGAACTGATGTCGTCTCCCCTCTCTTCTCTGTAGATAAATTAACTATACTTGAAAGTGGGGGTAATTCATGCATTGAGCTTCAGGAACGATTGGCAGGCCTATAAATACAACGCCTTGGACTTAGTGCTTAGACTGTTGTTTCCAAAATATAGATTACATTTTTTCAACAATTATGGCTAATACTTGTCGTACAACAAACCAAGCTTCTAGAGTGTGAACACACGGAATCTAAGGTTAAGAGGCGGGTCGACCGAGATTTCCAAAACCGTTAGATCTGAAATTATAGAGACACAAAGGATATTGTTAGGGCAATCACATAGAAAGTCGTGATGAACAGTGGCAACGGAATGACTGATACTAATTAACTCATTTAATACAAGCTTTAATTAGTACAGCAAACAACAGTTAGAAATCAACAAAAACACTCCAATATTCAAGATAAATTTGTTCAACACACAAAACAATAAAAGTCACCTTATTACGGTTTTGTATTAATTAATACAACAATCACTTTCTACTAATCTGAAAGTCACAATAACAATCACTCCGAAACTCAGTCTGTCCTAAGTCTAAGTCGGCCGCTGACGCTTATATAGAGGTTCCATAGAAGTCTACCACTTTTCGGCCGAAGAGTCAAGAAGAGTTCCGTAGTAATAAACGCTCTAGGATTTGCTAGAAACTAGGTCAATGCACAGCCTTGACAAACTGGACCGACCGAATGCGGTGTAGTAAGCGGCAAACGAGTGGACCCCTCTCTCGTTCCACTTCGATTGTTGGGTAATAACGTCACGCGTGTGATACGTCACGTAGCTGTTCTGCTCGGCGTAAAATGTGATTCGAAATAATCTGACTCAGAAACGTTTCGTTTGCTTTAAGTCTAAAAGTGTTTTAAATACGTTTTATTTTTGTATATGCTACACGTTTGCATATGCTACACGTTTGTATATGCTACGCGTTTGTATATTTGTATATGCTAGACGTTTGTATATACTACACGTTTGTATATGCTAGACGTCTGTATATGCTAGACGTTTCTATATGCTACACGTTTGTATATGCTAGACGTTTGTATATACTACACGTTTGTATATGCCAGACGTTTGTAAATGCTACACGTTTGTATATGCTACACGTTTGTATATGCTACACGTTTGTATATACTACACGTTTGTATATGCTAGACGTTTGTATATGCTACACGTTTGTATATACTACACGTTTGTATATGCTAGACGTTTGTATATACTACACGTTTGTATATGCTACACGTTTGTATATGCTAGACGTTTGTATATACTACACGTTTGTATATGCTAGACGTCTGTATATGCTAGACGTTTGTATATGCTAGACGTTTGAATATGCTACACGTCTGTATATGCTACACGTCTGTATATGCTAGACGTTTGTATATACTACACGTTTCTATATGCTGCACGTTTGTATATGCTACACGTTTGTATATGCTAGACGTTTGTATATACTACACGTTTGTATATGCTACACGTTTGTATATACTACACGTTTGTATATGCTAGACGTTTGTATATGCTACACGTTTGTATATGCTAGACGTTTGTATATGCTACACGTTTGTATATGCTAGACGTTTGTGTATACTACACGTTTGTATATGCTAGACGTCTGTATATGCTAGAAGTTTGTATATGCTACACGTCTGTATATGCTACACGTCTGTATATGCTACACGTTTGTATATGCTAGACGTTTGTATATACTACACGTTTGTATATGCTAGACGTCTGTATATGCTAGACGTTTGTATATGCTACACGTCTGTATATGCTACACGTCTGTATATGCTACACGTTTGTATATGCTAGACGTTTGTATATACTACACGTTTGTATATGCTACACGTTTTATTTAACAAACTAAAACGTTGCTTCGTGTGAATGAAGAAAAGACTAAGAGCCTGGTTCTATGATAACCAGGAGCAGATAACCTGGTTCTATGGCGTTCCACCTGGAGCAGAAGCAACACCAGTGATAATGTTTTAGAGCAGTCTCTAGATTCCTGTATCAACGAAGACCCTGATGAGATGGAGGAAGTCAGGAGAAGTATTTCGCTGCGGGAAACAGTGCAATTCCTATTTGCCCTGCATAAAATGCTGAGCCGCCTATTAATAAGCCGTGCGAGTAAGTTTAAAATAAATTAGTGAAATACAGGTAGTGACACCTGGACCCATAACTAATTGGGAGCAGATCTGCTGGACAGATCTGGAAGGAATTTTCTGAGGAAAATTATTCCACTTCCAATGATGGCGCAACAGGTTCAATATCGAATTACAACAACTGTACAATGAACCCAGCACTGTAGATCATATCAGGCTAAGACAGGCACGACACATACGACTAACGAGTGATACCACATTAATCAATTAAGGAACAGATACTGGGTACCAAAAAACGGGGAGTACCAAAATGCCGCTAGCACGACAACGTTTGGCGAGTCGTCGAGATTCTTCTGAGAGTGAAAAAAAATAAAGAGAGAGAGAGAGAGAGAGAGAGAGAGAGAGAGAGAGAGAGAGAGAGAGAGAGAGAGAGAGAGAGAGAGAGAGAGAGAGAGAGTGGGGCGGAGAGTCAGAGGGGAGCGAGAGAGGAGAAGGACGACATAGACACGGTGAACGGAAAATACGAGGGGTTGAGGGCAGACAGGTAAAGATTTATCCCTCGAGAGGCAATATTTAATCTTTCTATTTGTAGAAATATTTCTATGGGATGGCACTAAACCTCTCCAGTACAGTATTTATTTGTAAATAGACTTCCTATCGACTAAAGAAATTACACAGACGAAGAAAATGCTCGCCGTAGCTTAGTGGTGTGTGTGTGTGTGTGTGTGTGTGTGTGTGGGGGTGTGTGTGTGTGTGTGTGTGTGTGTGTGTGTGTGTGTGTGTGTGTGTGTGTGTGTGTGTGTGTGTGTGTGTGTGTGTGTGTGTGTGTGTGTGTGTGTGTGTGTGTGTGTGTGTGCCGGCAAGCCGCGGCTTCATTCAGCCGTATCGATTATCCGTACGGCGGCGGTGATGGGTCTCGACTTTGTTCTCTTGTGTTTTCCGAGCTCGTCCGACTCTCCTGTCCATGTCCTAAAGATGAAAGGGATAAACAGACGGCATATAAGAACCGGGGCTTTCGTAATAAACACGAGTGCGTGCGCACGCACGCACACACACACACACACACACACACACACACACTATACTTTATAAGGCTTCTTTTATGCATCCGATTTATATCATACGATAAATTATCGTACGATAAGTTTTGCATCCGGGTTGACTCCGATTTTTATCGTGCGTCAAAAATATCGGAAGTTGGTGTGAACATACTCTTACAGTGTTGCCATCATCAGTACTGGAAATGGATCCGTGCGATGCCGCTTTTCGGTTCGTTTTTATAATCTTCGGAAACGGGACCCCATAGTGCACTCCTGTTTTTGATTTCGTCAATGAGCCTTTCGGTATTTATGTCTTCCATGTTTACAAAACAAATTAATAAAATCACACCACGACGTGAATACCACTGATTGCTTGGCACAACTGCCTCGGCGACGTTAGGCAGAAAGGTTGGCAGCACTGATGTCTGAAAGTCATACGATAAAGACTCGCGCGAGCGCATAAACGGAACCATTACGGTCCATGTATCCAGACAAATCGTGCGATATTTTATCGAATGCGTTTCCTACGACACCACGATATGTTTTTGAATTAGGAACGATAAATTTATCATCGTACGACAGTGCATAAAGTGGCCCAGATGTTCCTGTTGTTCTACACGACGTACGAGTTTCTATCGTAGGTTTTTGTACGATATACATCGGATGCATAAAAGGAACCTAAACCAGTTGTGGCCAACCATTTTGCACCACGTATGTAATCGTTTAATTTTGTCAAGGCGAAAGAAATTATTACTTAAAACACATTCGCACACACACACACACACACACACACACACATATAATGTTTTTTTACTTGATAGGCGTAAATTATAGGGATATAGGCAAACTGTAAACAGTGTTATCGGCGGATGTATTATCCAGAATTTACTAATGCGAAATCTAAATGTAACTAATGGTGCCTTTAAGTTTTTTGTGTAGTTTTTAAAGCTTTACTTGGGGAATCTTCTATTTTTTTCTACTTCATCACTGTCACAGTTTTCCAAACCCTACCCTTGATGATATTATAATTGTAACATGAACGAGCAGTTTCGTGACAGATTTCAAATTCAGACTGCGGCTTAAGCTTATCAAAACATCCTATTAAAATTTTAAATAAAGAAATAATCTTATCTGCACAGGTAAGACAACAGCAGCAACACAAGTAGGCCTACTTACACACTCTACTTGTTCGTGGGCGATCACAGTTAAAACTTCTACGCCCCCAAACAAAACGGGCAATGTCCTTAGCTGTGTTGCTTGCTTTTCACACTTCTTCTAGTGTGAAAGCGGCCGAACTAACGGGGGAAGACCAGTAGACGCTTGGTGTCTTGAAGCTTCCCATGTTTGCGTCCGTTGTCACTCGCATCTTTAAAACTCCACTTAATTAAACTGGACTTAATAGAAGCAACATCGGTTCTTATTTAGTTGACCATGTTCCATGTTCCACACACAAGAATTTTGTTTTATTTCTACATAACTGTAATTAAGAAGAAAGGATTTGTAATTATTGAAATTAATATTCGGACTATTTGGCAGTGATCTGCTATAGTTATAGTTATCGTTCCGACGGACGTAGTTGTCAGACGTTTCGGCCTCACCTCTGCAGGCCATCTTCAGTGAAAACGGTTTCAAATACAAGTGACATAGTGTTCGTCAGTGAAACCACAGTACTGTGACAAAGGTTTACAAGATGGGATCCAGAGGTGAGACAAAACGTCTGACCGAAACGGCTGATAACTCCATCCGTCGGAACGATAGTGATAGTAGACTACGGCCGAGTAGCTCGGGTCTTAATTTCAATAATTATGACGCCTGCCGTGGCAGTGCCAGAAAAAGGATTTTTAGTTTTATAATAGCCTATAGATAAAAACGGATTTATTTAAATAGATAGATTTATATAAAAAGCGATATAACAGATTTCTAGATAAAAACAGAAGACATTAGGTAGCCTACGTAAGAATTTTATTTAATTTTTGGTGGGAAAACTATGTAATGAGTCTGCGTAAGCATTGCAGTTTCTACTGGATTTTTATTAATTTTTGAACTAATACTTCTTGTAAGATTCCAGTTGTCCATGTCCTACTTTAAATACTATTCTGTAATAATTTTACTCGCTTTAAAGTATACTCACTTTAAAATTACAAATTATTGTGCTACAAATATTTAAAATTTATTTAATATTTACAAATTCTTTAACTCTAGATGTTTTTTTCTTTATTTGGTACATGTTTTGGGACTCGTATTGTTCCCATCATCAGCCTTCTGATTTTATATCTTGTGGAGTATTTGTGTTTTGATTGGTTATTGTTATGGTTTCCTGTTGGTTTTTGGTATTTTATACTGGTATTATTGTGTGTATATGTGTATACAGGTATACAGATACCTGAACAAATACAAATCAATACAAAACATGAGACAATTTTCAAAACACTCAATATCGAAAATACTCAAAAAGCTAATATATACACCACAATCACACACTAAAATACCAGTATAAAAAATACGAAAAACCAACAGGAAACCATAACACAACCAACCAAAACACAAATACTCCATAAGATATAAAATCAGGAAGGCTGAGGATGGCAACAATACGATTCCCGAAACATGTAACAATAAGGGAAAAAACATCTTGAGCTAAAGAATTTATAAATATTAAATAAATTATATATGCATCAAGAAATAGTCTGTAGCAAAAAGTGTTTGAAATATTTAAAAATATTAATATTTTGTTTTTCAAATCATAATTAGCAGCAGCGAACATAGATAGAGAGGAGAGAGTTACGGCGACAGACAGTGTAAGAGAGGAGTTATCAGACGGTAAAGTACAGGGGATAAAATGTTGATTACATTATATATTTTAAAACCAGTAATTGTACTTGTATATTTATAGTCAAGTCAGATATTTGGAAAGTTGTCAATCGGCCTCTTTTTACAGCAGACGACTTAGACTAATGGGGTCTAAAATTTCTTATTTATCTATACCTGTCAGTTTTAGAAGTATTAAAATGATTCGTTTCAGACAAAAAAACGTTATTTTAATTGTTTCGAGTCTTAGGATTTTTTAAAACGTCGAATCTCTCTCTCTCTCCCTCTCTCTTCCCTACACAGAACGATTCTACACACGAGAATGACTTATAGTCACGATCTGTCCGAGTCTCGTAGACTTTCAAGTAGATTCAAATCATTCTCGAATTACGTAAAGTAAGAAAGCGAGTCTTTGTCTTCTCAGCAAATAGACAAACACGGACATAACAAACAAAGATTATGCTGCGATTTTTCACCCTACAACACGCTCCTGCCTTTCTAACCCTTCTAAGAGGTATGCTTCAAATCTTCACCACCAATCGTTAAATTACGTAAATCCATAATTTAGCATCATCCCTTAATAGATAATGTTCTCTTATCTATGCTCAATCACACTTAAATTGAATATACTCATATTCCATATGAAAATATTAATAAAAAAGAAAGCGTCTAAAACGAAATGATTCATTTGCCTGCAATTTTAATATGTCTTCGAATGACAGTCTGAATTTACAAGACAAGTGGTCTCGTCCGTAAAGGAGAACTGTGTTATAAATATTGCGTTAATATCCAAGTGGCGAAATTAACTTTTAAAATTATAAGATTTTAGATAACCATAATTATATTAAAATAAATAGTGCCACATAGATGAAGATAAGGTGAGAGCGGTAAAGAGATACATTTTAGCGCGCGCGCTTACACATCAGTGTAACGACAAAACAAAGATAAACAATATATGGGGAAAAGTAGAGAAATGGGAGTAGCGAGATTGGAAAGAGGAAAAGTTACCCTACAGGGACTTACATTTTCCACTTTAGCTGTATACAGATTATTTCTTACGGTATATTTTCAACCATCGCCGCATTTAGTTGTAAACAGTCTCAGAATGGAACAGGATAGGTGTGTGTGTACGGATTACGGCCTATTTTGTAACGTGTGTGTAGGCTAGCAAGCCGCCTTATCGATTTCCCGCCACCGACTTTGTTCTGTTTACACCAAGCTTGAATGATTCTACTACACGCGAGATGACATTTGTCGGGAGATGACGAGGATTCTACACTGTCCAATCTAATACTCTGTCCGCACAATCAGACTTAATTCTCTACAGCAGTGGTTCCCAAACTTTTCAGTCCGCGGAAGCCCCCCCCCCCGCGGTCAAAATAAAACCAACAGTAAATATGATAGAAATTCTTATACTTTAATTAAAATGTATTAAAATCAAAATTTTCTTAACTTGTAAAATTATAATAGTGTTACGACATCACAGAACAATCTACGTGTTTCTCGAACGACCCATTGGAATCCGGCTGAATGTTGTGGCGTACGTGATTTCAACATGCGCTTGCGAGACTTTTCTAGACGCCGCCAGCCTCGCTGACTGTGTCAAGGCCGCAATTAATTACGTTGTAGTGTAGAGATAACGAGTACTTGTGGAATGTTCTGGTCTGTGAGCGAGGGTATAAATACAAGACGTCAGTGTCCTTAGTTTAGTATTTCGTCGGCGATTACTGTGTCCGTTCAAGTGGTTGTTAGTGAAGTGTTGTGTTTAATAATCGGGTGGGACAATTGTAATACAATTGTGTGTTATATTAGGTGACATTTTGTTGCGTGTGAATAATTTTTATTTGATTTGTTGTAAGAGACTGTGTTGTTAATTACAAACTGTTTAACTGTGATAATTAAAGCTGGTGATTAGTGACTCAGTTGGTGACTTGTATTTTGTTTTCCACTGTACCATACGACGATCAGTAGACCGTCGTAACAATATTAATAATACCAAACATAGTTTAATGTACAATGAAGCTGCTTTGGAACAATTAGCTCTGCAATATTGGGTTTAATGTCTGATAATTTCAATATTAAGTCACTCTTGACATCAAGTTTATTTCTTCACTTTGGCTTCATGTACGTGAGCAGGGAAAATGCGGTTTCACACAAGTAAGTAGAGGGAAACACAGCTAAACGCTTCAAAGCTATTTTTGCGAGTTCAGGATAGTCAGTCATTACATATAACCTGAAGTCAGCTAGCTGTAATTGCGAAAACTGTAATTTTAATGAACTGTCAGTTGAAAGTTCTACCAGTTTTTTTTGTAGTGTTAGAGAGAGGTCTAATCAGTTCGGCTGACAAACAGATATGCTACACGACATGATTTAAGGACATTATTAAAGCCATTAGTTTGAAATTACATTTACAATTACAATTACAGTAGTTTGAATCCTCCCCCCAAAAAATACTTGAATCTTCTACTAATTGTTTTAAGATTCTACAATTTAGATTTTAGAGCATTAAAAATTGGAGAAAATTACGGTATATTCTAACTTTTCTTAAAAGTTTCTGCGGACCCCCTGAAACATTGTCGCCAACCTCCAGGGGTCCGCGGACTGAACTTTGGGAACCGCTGCTCCTCATCATGTTTTATTGCCATTATTAAATTCTAAATAATAGTTTTAAACATTATTAATTGTATCTTTCTATTATGTAGCTGCCAAATGATAAACATACTTACGTTTTTTATATAATAAACGGGATAAATGATTTTATACCAAATAAGTAAATCATTGCATTAAAGGTTTTCGGACATCCTTAGTATCGGTAGTATTCATCTTTAGTAAAATATTCCGGAATAGGCCCACAGTTCGATCTCCGCGTGGGTCCGTCTAAAGAGAGATTACCTAAACCAAAATGAAAGAGTAGCGTCTTCTTTAAAACAAGGAAACGTTTCCCAATGAGTTCTATATGGAGCTTTGTCATGTATGGTTGCGAGTCGTGGACAATAGGTATGAAGGAAAAAGAAAACGTGACAGCTTTGAGATATGATGTTATCGCAAGTTGCAAAAAATAAAATGGTCTGACAAAATTACAAATGAAGAGGTGCTGAACAGAATAGTCAATGAGAGGTGTTTTTTGAAAAGCATAATTAGGAGAAGGGTTTAGAAATTATTGGACATACACTGCGGCATGAAGGACTACTAAAATTGGTGATGGAAGGAACAATAGAAAGTAAATCACATAAGGGAAGACCAAGGTTGCAGTATATAAAGCAAATTATTGATGATGTAAATTGTGAAACTTGTGAGCAAATGAAGAGGAAAGCATAAGATCGATCACAATGGAAGACTGCTGCAAACCAATCTTAGAATTGAAGACACAAGAAGAAAACCAAATAATTGTCTTTCGTTGTCATTGACTCTTCACTCATTGCCAGCAGCTTACTGGTACTTGGCTATTTCCTCAATAGTTCTCCAGTCACTTGTCTCCAAGGTAAATGTTGTTCAGTTCAGTTAACCGATTTATCTTTCCGTCCTACGAAGAGGGGTAGCTGCGGCCTCTTATGTCTCTAGCATTCATGAAGTCTTCTTATTTACTCCTATGACGTATCCACTCGAGTTTTCTAAAATCTGCATCTAAATAATCGTCTAAACTAGTTTAGATGAGCGTCTATTTATATGTTTCCCGCCCTCCTAGTTGATTCTGTTTGTAGTCCGCAATTTATATCGTACCTTTGATAATTTCCCTGTTCTGACATACAGGGTCGCCGTCAAAAATTCCCACCCGCCTTTACAAGCAGAAATTTTGGGGCTCTTGCTTAGGCCCATAACGTTGTCTGAACTAACGTTTCGGACGTTTCTAGACTTATTCGTTGGAACTTTTGGCTTGCTTAACCTATTGCTGCTTAATTTATTTCTCACACAGTAGCAAATAATGGAGTTTCTCAGACAGTAGCAAATAATGGAGTTTCTCAGACAGTAGCAAATAATGGAGTTTCGCAGACAGTAGAAAATAATGGAGTTTCTCAGACAGTAGCAAATAATGGAGTTTCTCAGACAGTAGCAAATAATTAGTTTCTCAGACAGTAGCAAATAATGGAGTTTTTAATGTTTCGTCTTACTAAACATTTTAGATTTGATATTTAACATTAATAGGATTTTTACTCTCAAAATTCCGTAACACTCTCTCTAAGTTTACAGTTAGGCCCTCCGCACACGCCGCGACTGTTTTGCGATCCGTCACCGTAGTGGAATTGGGCGGCGCATGCGACTCGATCGCAAAGGGACCGGTTTGAAATCACTCACATTTCAGTCGCACGCAACCCAGCTTGCTGGTCGAAAAGCAACTTGTGTCGCACAGTTGTGCAACCTTTTCCGTTCTGCGTTTTTATAGTAAATTCATTTTATAATTTTTTAAAAAGTTCTTATAGATTTAGTTTATAGTTTTTGTCATTTTTATTAACTTTATACTTCCATCTGTAAAATTAATGATCAGGCGACGAATATAAAATTCGTACAAGAGGTGGAAAGTACCCAGTGTTATGCTTTATTATTTAATATATGCTTTGTGAAGGCAGGGACAGTCATCTGTGATAAGTGCTGATAAGAAGCTTTTGACATTATGAATTTTGAATCTGATTCTTTCAGCTGAGTACCAGCTACAAAAAGCCTGCACTTAATATTTCATTCGATGTAAGGATGAGTCCAGAACATCCTGCCACCTCTTGTCCTGCCGTCTTCCATATTGTTTATAAAAAATTGCCGTCTTCCTCATCGCTACTACTAGACATAATAATAATAATATTTTAAAAAATAATGCCAACAAAACATCTCACTAAGGTTCTGTTCACGTCATCTTCACTAGACGGGTTGTCCGATACTGATTTCATTTTGGACAAAATTCAGTTGCTCCATCTGCGGACAACAGCAACCCGTTAGCAACTAAAGTTTCAAAACGATCTCGTCTCAAACCAGTTGCTCAACTCCTTTTGCAGAGTAGTCACGCCGTGTGCGATAGATGAGTGATACAAATTAAATACTGTTTGAAACAGTATTACATTTGTTACATACAGTATTACAGCTTACATACTGTTGAAAATTTGCGATGTAATGACATTTTCATAGGCATATAAGCTAAAACTTCGCAAAAACTCATATTGTTCGTATTTTCTGTTTCAATAATTCTCAACAAATAAAAAGCTGTAGAATTAAAAGTTACAATAACTTATTAAAAATTATATTCAGGTCATCGCTTAGCACAGAGCGCGGTAAAAGTGTATCATTTCTCCCCCCTTATCGACGGTCTTGCTGGCACCCAAGTCATTGCAGGAAGGACACACACTGTTAGAAGATTTCGTACCTTTAAAGTCTTAAAGGCTGTTTTTAATCCTTCGTGACAGTTCTCTTTCTATTCGAAAGAAAATATAGTCTGTATTTAATACTTCACTTAGTTATCAGTCGTTTCAGTTTTTCAGACCTTTACCGCCAGTTTCACATCCCTGTCTGTTGCAGCCTTAAAACGTAAAAACATAGTAATAACAAATAAAGAGTCGAACGTGTATGCACAGACGGTGTAGGAAGAAGCCAGCTTAATTATTGTGAACCCAACGAACCGAACGTTGTGCGCGCTCGCGCTTGTGAGTGAGTGCGACAGAGCGGGTACGAGATGTTAATTATAATGCAAATTTTTAAAGTTAATGCAAGGTTAATTGAAAAGTTTGCAAGCAAGCCGTCTGTACGTCGCGTCGTAGGAGGTACGATCAACGGTAATGGGGTCAAAGGAATCCCCGTGTTTATCCGTGCTTCAGCGTTCTTTAATGCCACTGTTTTACAAAACAAAACAGTGCTTCAATTATTACCTGCCAGCATACTTACTTTGTACTTTTCAAGACTTTTACGTCTCTCTTCACCTCTCTCTTCAATTTAACCTTCTGTCTGTCTGTCTGTCTGTCTGTCTCTCTCTCTCTCTCTCGCTCTCTCTCTCTCTCTCTCTCTCTCTCTCTCTCTCTCTCTCTCTCTCTCTCTCTCTCTCTCTCTTTCTAAATTTCTTTTTTCCACACATAAATTTACTCACCTTTCGTTTCTACATTTTTTGCGTTAGTTTATTATACATATTCCCTAGACCAGTGGTTCCTAAAGTGGAGTCCGCGACAATGTTTCAGGGAGTCCGCAGACACTTTCAAGAAAAATTAGAATATACTGTAATTTTCTCCAATTTGTTACGCTCTAAAATCTAAATTGTAAAATCTTAAAACAATTAGTAGAAGATTCCAGTACTTTTTGGGGGGGGGGTCAAACTAATTGTAATTTTAAAAGTAATTTCAACCTAATGGCTTTAATAATGTCCTTAAATCATGTCGTGTATCAGATCTGTTTGTCAGCCGAACTGATTAGACCTCTCTTACACTACAAAAAGAATTGGTGGAACTTTCAACTGACAGTTCATTAAAATTACAGTTTTCCCAATTACAGTTAGCTGACTTCAGGTTATATGTAATGACTGACTATCCTGAACTCCCAAAAATAGCTTTGAAGCGTTTAACTGTGTTTCCTTCTACTTATTTGTGTGAAACCGCATTGTCTCTGCTCGCGTACATGAAGCCAAAGTTAAGAAATAAACTTGATGTCAAGAGTGACTTAATATTGAAATTATCAGACATTAAACCCAATATTGCAAAGCTAATTGTTCAAAACCAGCTTAATTGTTCACATTAAACTATGTTTGATGTCAATAATATTATAAGTTTGCAAGTTAAGAGAATTTGGTTTTAATACATTTTAATTAAAATACAAGAGTTTCTATCATATTTACTGTTTGTTTTATTTCAGATCTCAAATAAAACCTGAATTTTTAAATTGTTTAGGGGGGCCCGCGAACTGAAACGTTTGGGAACCACTGCCCTAGACTATTTCACCTTTCTTTAAACACACACGGCTTCGTCTTTTATACATTTTCTTCCATATGATTTTATTGTCCGCAAGAGATTTTTACGCGGAACATTTTGCAAGCAGCGAAACACAAAAGCCTGTTTCTAAACATAAAAGCTGACTCCTGTTAGTACGGAATTTTTCCGCGTCATTAAGCTGGGTGCTGTAACTGTCCAACTGTCGTATTTCTGTGCGTGTAAGAACGCATTTGTATATGAGCGCACTCGTTTTCTTTAACGACTGTTACTGCACTGTTTACGACATTGTGTGTGTTGGGGGGGGGGGGAGAAGTACGAAACGCTGAGATTTTATTTTGTCGTTCCCAAATGTAAGTATTGTTATGGGGATCGCGACCTCATTAGATCTTCAACCACCAGATAAATCGATAGTCATAATTTTTATTGACGTACGTGTAAAAATAATTACGTATGTTGTGTATGTTACCGTATGTATTACGTATTATCGTATGTAAAACCAACAACCAATACACACTCTACAACAGTCATCAAATTGGTACATAATATTCATAAAACAAGGAATTTCCCAGACCTGCAGAACTCGCTCAAACTTTTACAAGTCTTACAAAAATATGACTTCCATTTGTAGATCGTGGCGCAAGATAAAGCGAACACTACATGCGGATTTGGGTTACATAATTGTCTTTAATCTGATGTTTGGCATGAAGTTTCAAAATTTTCAAAACTTTTAATATATTTTTCGGGTTTCTAATATTAAACAATTTTTAAACCTAATCACTATATTCAGATTGTGTTTGAAATTATCTTTAATTTTATATCCCACTTTGATGTCTGCAACTTTTTCAAAATTTTGGTACACGTTTAGACCCTGGTGCCACAAAAGTTTGACATTTCCAAAACTGAACACTATATTCATATTGTGGATAAAATTCTGTTTTATTTGGTACCCCGTACGGGCATGTGGCAGTTTTTCAAAATTTTGACTCACGTTTTTGCCCCCTACTTTTCGGAAGATCGTTCTCGAAATTAATAAGACTCTGTACGTTATTTGTAGAGATACGCATACATAACAATTTTGATTGCATTGAATCAATAAGAAAAATTAATCACTTGAATGCTAAAAACTAAAAGAAAATGTAACTAACGACAGTGATTTTGGTTTAATACACAACGTTTTATTTCTCTTAAAACCAAACTTTTCGCCCATACTACAATGAGTCATCATCAGTGGCTAGACTAAGCACAGTCTTGAACCACAACACTATATATACAGTAAGCTCTGGTCACAATGTTAAAAACAAGCCTATAATTTACTAGAAAGTAAATTATCCCATACAACAACCCCCTAAACAAATTACAATAATTTTTGTAATTAAAGCATAATACACAAATATTTGTGTAATCACTGACACTGAATTAAAAGCAAAACCACAAAGAAATAAATACGATAAACACTTGTCAACTTACTGACATATGCAGTTATGTCTCAACGTAGTTAACTCTTTATAGGGAAAAATGTTCAACTAGTTTTATTGACCTGACATTTTAGGTCACTAAAGATCATAATAATATTATTATAATTATTGAAAATTAGGATAAAATAATATCCAAGAGTCCATTTCGGAGGAAGATTTCAGCTAAGCGGTCAAGAGGAATTGGTCGTATAATAGTTTGCCAGTAACAATTTTTAAATTTTATATCTTTTATTGGACACAAATAGTACCACAGTAGGTAAACGTGATAAGGATAACACAATATAAACTGTTTTAAGTATACTGGGAACGCTTACTGGTATACTACGTGTAAGGTTTTATCTCCTTATTTAAAACCAGCTCGGTTTACTGACCATGAAAAGCAGAACGGCTACTACACACATATTCAACTATCATACTATCCAACTACTAAATTATTATGGCACTAAAAGTTTAGGAAAAAACCTTTTTTATAGTTGGTAAATTATCATACCACCATCCTGTAAAGGGTTAATATGCTTTTTAAAACCACTGATACCAGCTGTTTTTAAGAATTGATAAAAGCTCGGACTCGGATACAATTTTTCACAAAAGTAACGATCTCACACGAAAGGGATTGACATGTCCAGTCGCATGGAGACCATAGCTTATACAAAACAAACTCCGTTTTTTGAACAATCTGAGACGTAAGTTACGTTAGGGCGCCCCACTAATGAAAAGAAAATCACTGTCCTGTACAAGACATTTTTAACTTCAATAACACATCAATAATGTAATTAATAAACATTTATTTATGTATAAACTGTATAAAGTTTGAATTCATTTAATTAATAAATTTTTCATACTATCATATATTTCAGTACACAATATTTAATAAAATATTTATTTCTCTTTTGTTTTTAAAGCATATTACCACAACTTGAAATATAAAAACTTTGTAATAAAGGACAGTACTTTTGCCTTATACGTCTGTCACAATATAGCTGGCAATATTTCGTCTAAAAACCTCTTATGAAAATAACGAAATAGACAACGCTGCCGTAGGTATTGAGCAGGTAACACACTTACGTCAGTGCAACACAGCACATTTATTTTAAACTGTTTACGTTCCGTTTACACTAAATACAGCATGCTATTTACATTTATTAATACACTGTACTGTTTGCATTTATTTTTATCCATTTTCACATAATGTTACTATGTTCATAACAAGAAGCGTCTTCAATAGTACGGAGTAATTTGCGTTGATCGTAAATAAAATCTCAGTGCAAACAAAACTTTGTGAACAGAACTTGAAATACTGTACGCCGGCAAGAAGTAAAAGAAACGCTGGAAAAAATGTGTTCGTTGACGGGGGGGGGGGGGGAAGCAGTAATCAGTCATATAGCCCTGACAGTAAGTCTCTCTCGCTCTGAGGAAATGTTGATACTTTTCAACAGAGTTGTAATGTAGAACTAAGTTCTGAGTTTCAGTAGAAAAACGCTCTCAAGGGAAACAAGAAAAAGTCTGATAACGGCATCTTGATGAATCACAGTTTTCATGGCTAATAACACACAAACAAACATTCTCTCTGTGCTTCCCTGTCTCCCTCCATCCATCCCCTCTCTCTCTCTCTCTCTGTTTCTCTCTCTCTCTCTCTCTCTCTCTCTCTCTCTCTCTCTCTCTATCTGTCGTTTACCCACACACATACAGAACGTTTAGGTGTTAAGTTCTGTGGGTTTTAGTTGCAGAAAAATTATCAGTTTACCTCCTACGAACCCCTACGTTTTGAACCGGTCTAGAAAACCGTTTTCGAAACAGCTGACACTTGTTTTCGGGCTATCATCCGACCATCCGATGAAAAATGTTCTGCCTATCCATGCGTACAATTACTAACACACGTGTAACATTAAAAACCTAAATTAAGTAGCTTGGAAATTAAACATCGATCAGCTTCTCATGTGTTAGGACCATATTCAGATCCTGCGAAAACAACTAAATCTCGAGTTCAGACAGACGCACTGGCTCCTTGGGTGTGAAACTAAGCTGTTATTAAATAATAAGTTATTACCGCACAAAATCCCTTTGAAACCTATAAGAGCTTTAGTACGTGCCCCCATAGAACATCACCAATCAAACGATTCACACCGATATGAAATTATCATTTACAAAGAAAAATCATTTAGAAAGAAAACTAGAAAATAATATGCGTTATGAAATCTTAGATGAGATTATAGACCAAGGTATACAACGGACGTGAAGAAAGAGACACCGCAGAACTTGGCCTCAAGATTTGCTACATCTTTAGTAGTCTCTTCTTAAGAAGATTTATCAGTGGATATTTCCTTACAAAACTATCTATAATTTTTTCATATATTTAATACTCAGTACGGAAGCTGGTTGTAAATTGCTAATTGTTAGTGGAAAAATAATGTTATATCTGTTCTCGAGTCTTGCGGTGATGTCTCTTTCGGCCGTATGATTTCCGCAGTTTTTTTGATAAAAAGTGTGAAGTCTGGCTCTGTCTAATCTGCTTGTCGCTGCTCCACATTCCTACTGTCCTTAGTTTATCTTTGCGAGTTTCTTTTAACATATTTCCACGGTTTGTATTTAACCTCATCTTATGTCGTAAATGCCATATTAGTGCTCCTTTTTTCAATTACACTGTTAAATATCATTTTCTGCATTGCTTTACACAAGGAGAACCTTGTTCTTTTTCTTCTTGTTCTTCTACTTCTACTTCTACGTATTTTCTTCTTGTTGTTCTTCTTTTTTCTCTCCACCTTCTTCCTTTCCAGCTCCTCCTCCTCCTCCTCCTCCTCCTCCTTCTTCTTCTTCTTCTTCTTCTTCTTCTTCTTCTTCTTCTTTTTCTTCTTCTTCTTCTTCTTCTTTATCGTCATATTCCTCCTGTTCCACCTCCTTCTTCTATCAAGGACTACGCGGAGCGTTTCCTGTTCCGTCAATCCATCATTTGCAAGGTGTCTGCAGATCTTCTTAACAATCGGTACCTAATATAAAATTTTTCAAGGTAACTTGTCTTGTCGCATTCTATCATCATGCGGTTTCCATTTCGTTTGATTCGATCCTCCTGTTTAGAGGAAAGATTTCTATTTCTTGGTTCATTGTTTGACTGTTGATCGTATTGTTCTTAGAACACCGTTCCATGTTCTTCTTCTTCTTCTGTCACTTCAAAGATTAGGTTATATAAACCTGTTCCGGCACCTATCTCATCCTCGGACGAGCCATATCTCTTCTACCAATGAGTTAATAGTTCAGTCCCGCTTTCGGCAATCGTTCCTCTGTCATCCATTGCAAATTACCTCACCATCGTCTTCTGTAAGCTAAAATAATTCCATTTACGTCTTACGTCCTCTCCTTTGACTTCTACTCTGATATTCTCATTTTTTATTCTATCTTTCAATGTACCGTTTAAAGTACTTCAAAGAAACTGCATTTCAGCACTCTCAATCTTGCCGCATTCCTTTTTTTTGTCATGACCCACGCCTCACTCGCATATGTCAATGTGGGTATTGCAATTGTCTTATGAAACTTAATCCTTGTGCTGTGTTTTGTTTTGAAATACAGCGTTCCATATATAGTAAAAATCTCGTCTCAGCATCTTTTTTTTGGTGTTCTGTCCTAAGGCAGGTCTTCAAATGGTAAAAGCTCTCCAAGCTGTCCTATCGCATGCCAGTCTTTTCGTTTCTTCGTAACACCTACTGATTTTAATGCTATCTATTAACTTCATTCTTCTACGCCCTCTTCTTTTTTCTCCTTCTATGATACCCTCAATGGCAGATGTAAGCAAGCAGTCTCTTCTTAAACAATGACCTAACCAATTCCTTTTCCTATTTTCTATTACCTTTAGGATTCTTCTCTCTTATTCTCTCCTCTATTCTTTTTAAAACTTCATAATTCCTTACTTTATCAACCCACCTTACTTTTTCCATTGCTCGTCAAACCCACATCTCAAATGCTTCTAATCTTTTCTCATCCTCCTTCCTCAGTGTCCATGTCTCTGCACCATATAAAGCAACGCTCCACACATAACATTTGGCCAACCTTTTCCTTAAATTCTTATTCATTTTGTCACACAGCAGTCTTTGCTTCCCATTAAATGGCTCAGCCTCTTGTACCCTACTTAAATCTATGTTAGTCACAATCCATGTTTCAGAACCATAATATAGGTTTGTACGGCCGTGAGTTTATATAAATTCCCGCTCATAAGTAGTGCCTAATAGTGCCAAAATTGCCTATTGTTCAATGGATTGGTAAATCCTATGAGGAACATCACAACCCAGGCACTGGAAGCGAACTGCTTGGACCTATGACTAAACGACATGCGTGCGTGCGTGCGTACTTTCCCTGTATGCTGTCACACTTTAGTCACAGTGCTACTAAAATTTAGGCAAAAATTATAGGAAAACTATATTACAATGAAAATTGATTAAATATTTCCATGCAGATTTCACGTACGCTTTTAAGGTAGAAGATATTCTATTATTAGTGTACGGTATTTCATATTGCATGTAGGGGAGAAATATAAGGCAGACATATCTGTTGTTACGAAGATCCGAATGCGTTGCCTATTCTCACGGGCCGCATTAGAGAAGCGCCGTATAAGGTGAGAATATAGAACACGTTGTTTGTTTGTTTGTTTATCTCTGAATTTGTCAGTTTGCAGTGAGATAAATCGCCGGATTCAGCAAGCAAATACCTGCCCATTGTTTGTTTTCTTACTGTGAATACGTAATACGAGACGATGCGTTTATTTTTACGAGAATGTAATAGGATTCGGATCGATCGTTCGTGAACCTTCGTGTGATATCGTCTGTGTGTTGAGCAAAGACAGGCAGACAAATATAGGCTACAGAATTGCCATAAGTCGCTTAGCAAAAATGTCAGAACTTCCAATGGTGGAAACGTTTGTTAGAGTCAGTCGTTGACTAACTTAAAAATTGTAATTTTTCTATGTCAACCTTTTAATAAAATTTACTGTTCCCATCATAATCTTTATTCAGGCAATCCAAATTTAATTAGTACCTGTATTAGTTAATTAGTCTGGCATTTTTCCTTTAAGGGTACCCGGATACCCTATACCAGTTACCAGTAACATAAGGAACATTTTCTCAGGAACTACTTGCACTAACTTTATCAAATGTTTTGTACTATCTAATGAATCCTTGTTACATATTTTAACGGCCTTATTTTTAAATTGATGTTTTAGTTCGCCCAAAAAAAAAATCATTTTCTCATCTGTGTAACATGTAAGAAAAATATGATTTTATAAATAAAATAAAATTAGTTCTACATCTTATTTTTAAAAACAACTCGTTAAAATATGTGTCTTGGTACAGTAAATATCCTGTTAAAGTTTCAACAAGATTGGTTAAATAGTTTTTGAGAAAATGTTGCTTTTTCTGAAAACGAAATTGAGTCTGTGAAAAACAAGGGAAACAAAAAACGTACTTTATAATAACTTTATAATTTAGTTAACTTAGAACATTCCTGGATTATAGTCTGGGCAATCACTAAGTTCTTCTTTTTGTTTTTATCTTTTTAGTATTCTTTGCTGTCTAGCCTTTTTTCGTAGTCTGATATAGTTTTGTCCAAAGCGAGTATCCTTTCTTCATCAAGCACTTTCAATGCGTTAACCATCTGAGTACCAGGATTAATTCCCAGTTTCTCAAAAGCTAAGCATTTAATAGTATTGCCATCATTGTAGCATGCCACTGCATCTAAAACACCAAATTGAAGTGTATCCAAGCCCACAAATGTTGATTTTGGAATCCGTGTCCAAATTATGTGATTCACGCTCTCATTCATGTTTTGAGTTTCCCATGAAGGCATTTATTTAGAAGATTTTCACTACATAAATCTCTAAAGTAATTGACGACCCCGTTCGGGTGAATTTGATGTTTTTATAATATTAAAAACCTGAAGATGAGGATTTATCCTCGAAACGCGTCGTTTTAGAAATTAAAACAGATAAGTCACAAGACGGGAAGTTAATACAGGTAATGCCTAATATTAATTGTAATTAGTTAATAAACGTGACTTGGAGACAAATAAAACAAAATGAATCTAAAAATAGGTTTGATTTGAGACATAATTCCAGGTGACATACTGTGTTTGTGTATATATTCTGTATTGTAATGCATCAACCTTTTGTACTTGCACAATAAGCTGGGACCAGTAGGGCACAATCCATGGCTGGTTCAACGTCACTCGATACTGTGTGTAAGGTATATTTAAAAAATGTATTTAAATGTGAAAATAGCTTTAAACCTCTATATACAGTATTGTATATTGCTGTAAAGAAAAATATTGTAATTTAATATTTCATTTAAAAAAATTAGAAAAAAGTTTTTTTTTTGCTTTTCGGTTCGGGTACCCTTAAAGAATTTGAAGGCGTTTGTATGTTTTAAAAGTTCCTAGGCTCTTTTGCGTTAGAAGTGATACTAAATACAAATTTAAAGTAAAAACTATGATCTACGAGAAAGGCATACTCTTGTTGTTCCGCGGTCGAAACTAACTGCTCATCAGCAGTTTTATGGAAGTAGTGTTCTACGTTTCTTTTATTTATTAATGTCATATGTCAGTCTTGGAGATAATCTTCCCAAATTTCTGAAAAAAATAGTTACTTTCGTTTACAAATACTGAAGAAATTTTTAAAGTTGTTGAATAAAAATCTGAATTAAATAATAAAAATATTGTAATTTGTTATATTATAGAATATTTTATCATTTTTTTATATTATATTATATTTATTTATATTATAATGTATTTCATTAATGCGGCTTGCTGGATTTGTGTTTTCAATTTTTTAATAACCTTTTCTTTGTGAAACAAAAAATTTATTTGATTTGTTTTTGTAAAGCACCAAGCGGTTCTAGTTGCGTTAACGTATATGAGGGAAGCACCGTCATTCTTAGGGAACTTACAAGTTAAGTCGAGATTATTTTCGACCGAGACTAAATGCGGAGTGCATCACGTCTCCAAAATTCGTTACGCAAGGTGACTGTACGCAGTTAAACACCAATAAAGGCAAAATCAAACAAACGTTTTTTTAACTTTTTCTAGTACAGGTTCAACTATTCGTTTTCCGTAACCAGAACTGACTTCAGGATAGTTTTATCTACTCCTCTTCACGCTATAATACCATGCTGTGAATCAGACTCCACATATGCACAATATACCACCATGCGTATTTCCCTTAAGGGAAACCCAGTATGCAGTTGCCGCAGTGAAACAACAAATTGCATTGTTTTCTCGAAAACAAGAGCCTCTCGATTATAATGCCCACTTATATATTAGTCTGATTTTTTTTTTAATCTCGTCTTGATTTTAGCGTTATAAGTATTATTAGATTTAACACCGGAGTGGCATTAACTCAGTCCTATAATGCAGTCGTCGTCGTCGTCTTCTTCTTCTTCTTCTTCTTCTTCTTCTTCTTCTTCTTCTTCTTCTTCTTCTTCTTCTTCTTCTTCTTCTTCTTCTTCTTCTTCTTCTTCTTCTTCTTCTTCTTCTTCTTCTTCTTCTTCTTCTTCTTCTTCTTCTTCACTACTTGGCTTAGGCTGTAGCCCGGTCCGACTTCACAGAGTCTCTGTTCGTTTTTTCCAGGGTCTTCCACGATCTCCTATCCAACTGGCCTATATTCAAACGCTTGTTTGGGAATACGCGTGTCTACCATGCGTTCCACACGGGACTTGTAATTTTGCCTGTAATCCTTTATTCTATCCAGAATAAAGACTGTAACTTCAGGCTTTCCCTAATGTCGTCGTTTGGTAGATGATCTCTTAAATTGCATCCCTTAACTGCTCTTAAAAAATTTCATTTCCGAGGCCTGTTTTTTTAAATATCTTTTTGCAGGGGAGTCCATGTTTCACATCCATACATTATAGCTACAGGCTTATATAACTTTAACTGTGTCTCCCTCTGTGTTTTATTCTTGAATAGTCGTCTTATTGTTCCAAAGGTATAATTACATTTATTCAATTTCTCTCGATATCGTTGCCCTTCCTGTATGAGACATCACATCCCAAATAACTACAATGTGACACCTGCTCCAAAACGCTATTGTCAGTTACAATTTCTGCTCTTACAGGGTTCTGCCCTACGAAGGAGAGTTCAATATATTTTACTAATTTCGGAAACAACTGAGTACCATTCCTTGTTCTCATTTTTATTATCTGTGTTTACATACTCGATTAGAAAAGGACCACCACCAGCATCACGACAATGATCACGATCAGTATCATCATCATTATCATCAACTCCATCATCATCCAACTTCGCTACATCCCATAAACAAGTCGTTAGCCTCCTGAAGGAGCCTCCACCAGTTTGGTCTAGCCTGTGCTTCGCACCGCGCTGAGAGTCTCCGCATCCTTCATCACCCCGTCTATCAAGCTGATCGATCGACACGGCTGGTCCTATACAATTGCTCCGACATTAGCATCTTCATGATACCCTTTCCGTTTATTCGGACAATGCGTCCAGGCTAGTACAGCCTCCTACGTATAATAGTTTCTGCGTTACTTACCTCTTGTGAGAGGCGGCATAGTTACCGATTAAATCTGCACATACAAAGCCTCCCTATCAAACACTGAGGCCATAGGATGATTCTGTAGATCTTCATTTTAAAAACTTTTAAACAATTCATCTTTATAAACTTTATAATTCTATAAAGAGACTTTTAATTATAAACAAACACAAAAACTTCAGAAGGAGAAAATTAAATTATTAATCACTAAATAATTAATGATTTAAAAAACCGATAACGCAGAAAATAGTCAGGTAGATAGACAAATCAAACACACGGGTTGAAAGATGAGGGAGAAGAGAGAGAGAATAGGCAGACAGACATAGAGACATGTAAAGACGAAGGAATAGAAAAGGAATAGAAGGAATAGACAAGAGGAAATGAAAGACAGAATGGGAGAGAAAGAGAGGCAGAGAAAGAGAGAGAGAGAGAGAGAGAGAGAGAGAGAGAGAGAGAGAGAGAGAGAGAGAGAGAGAGAGAGAGAGAGAGAGAGAGAGAGAGAGAGAGAGAGAGAGTTTAAGACAGACAGACTGAAGGGAAGTAAACGATAGATTGATAGAAAAAGCAAGAATTATCACTTTCGGATGCTTAGTTTACTGTATTCGTAGAGATATTTTCAGCTAGAGAGATCCCAACTGATCCACTCCAATATTTATTTGTAAGCGCACTCACTATCGAGTAAGGGATTATATATTATATAACGAAAGGTGCGGTTGTATAGACTACAGGGCTCATCCTCCGACGTGCGAGTGAGTGAGCGCGGGCCGCGGCTTGTCATATCGATTATCCGTAACGCGGCGAGAGATCTCTCGACTTAGACAGGCGGTCTGGTCTGTTTGCTAATCCCGACTCTATGACAGCGGTGAGAGAGATGAAATGTATAAGGGCAAAGCCAGATTCCAGATTCGGTGCCCACGTAGGCTACACTGTACGGTTTATCCCCTCATTTTCAGACGTCAGCCGTAAATAAACGTATCAGACGATTATAACGCTTGTCTATAAATAAAAAAATTGTACGTGTCAAGTATATTTTAGCTGGCTTTTGTCGCTCCACCACACACGGAATAAATAATAAAAATAAACCAGAAGAATTAAGAACACGGGCGGATCCAGCAAGCAATTTTAGGGGGGGGGATAATTATGGAAAGTTGGACCATTCTTTAAAATCCAAATCATTCTTTAAATGATAGTGTTACGACTGTCACACTGATCGTCGTATGGTACGATGGAAAAGAAAATACAGACACCAATGAAGTAATTAATTACCGGTTTTAATTAATCACAAATAACTGTTTGTAATCAACAGTTCACAGTTTGTTACAATAATTCAAGTTAAATTTGTCCACACGCAATAATAATATTACGTAATAGAGTTGCACACCTATTATAACATAGTAAACACTTGTCACTAATCTTCAACCACCACTCGATCCGCACTATGGAAGTCGCTCAACGTAACTTACTGACAAAGCCAGGGAGCACACGTGTTCCAGAATAACTTTCCATCCTTACGGCGGTGTGCCAGCATAATGCGTATGCTCTCCAGAACAGTCTAGAAGCTAGTTGAGTGCGGCCTTGAGTGAGACGCTACTTCTGCTCGGCTAGCGTAGAAACGGGCGGAATGACGCTCTCGCCCTTTCGAGAGGGTTCCATCGTTACAATAGGAACGAGTGAAGATAGTAGTACAGTTTGTTATTATTAACACAATACGTTTGTTGACGTACGAGGGTCAGCTGAAAAGTTTGCGGAGCAACGTCTATAGCTCAGTGATAGAACTAAAACCTTTCGTGTACTACAAGACGTATATTTCGCGTGAACAACTGTTAATTTCCATACATATCTGTCCATTTATTCACTGTTTACCAGCTGTTTGAAATATTCCTGTTACGCGTGTTTTTAAAATGCACAAAATCAAAACATCGTGTTCTTACTGTTAAAAACGTTTTAACGCCAATGAAAAATCAAAACGAAATTGAAATGTGTTAGGAGTTTCTGCGCCCTCAGAAACAACGGTAAGTGAGACACACCCAAGTTTAAACGTGGTCGTGCAAGCACTGAAGACTATCCCAGCAGTGGACGTCCAAAAATCCAACCAAAAATGGCATTATTGAAAAAATTTCATAGAGTGTTGGAAGACCGCAGATTGAGGAGTGGGTGACGTTGTTGAAATCACAGGCATCTCATATGAGTCTGTGCACCATCATACTTTAACTCAAGACCTTGGTGTGAAAAACGTTGTGCAAGATGGCTGCCGCATCTGGAGTTGTTGCATTTTTTGGACGTCCAGTGCGACCACGTTTTGAATGCTCGTACGGCCACGTTTAAACTAAAGTGCCTACTCACAGAACGTTGGTTTTGAAGTCGCAGCATCTCCTGACACGTTTACAATTTCAAAATGCATATTAGTTCTTGGTATCCAAGTCACGTATGAACAGTAAATTATTATAAATAAATCACCTTATATCCGTCGTGTGACTTCGTTACGTCGATTAAAATGACGCGTTTCGGAACATCTGTTCCATCATCAGATAAAATTGCTCTATTGACGTCGTTAAATGTTAAAAACACATGTTACACATAATTGTCCACTATGTAATTGTCCATTTAGGAAGGAAGTGAATTACATAGTGGACAATTATGTGTAACATGTGTTTTTAACATTTAACGACCTCAATAGAGCAATTTTATCTGGTAACGAAGTCACACGACGGATATAAGGTGATTTATTTATAATAATTTACTTACAATTTCATTTTGAATTTTCGTTGGCGCTAAACAATTTTTAACAAAGAATCACACCACGATGTTTGATTTTGTCCGTTTTTCAAAACACGCATGGCATGTCAATTTTAAACAGCTTCTAAACAATGAATAAATTGATTGATAGATTTGGAAATTCACAGGAGAGTTAACATTACATGAAATATAGATCTTGCAGTACACGAAAAATTTTAGTTTTACCGCTGAGCTAAATCATATCTAGTATAAAATCATATCTGTGTTTGTCAGTTCATTGTTAATTTAATAAATATAAAAGACATTGTTTGTCACTGCCGTATGGGAACACTCTGTATATTTCTTCGAATTACATGTCGATATATAAAACATATATTTTTATGTATCTGTGTGTATAAGTGGCAGAAATATAGAGGGGAAAAATATTATACTAAAATATTTAGTGACGAAACGTTTCACCGAGTAATGTGGGTTGTTAGCGCACACATATCCAGATAGCTGTAATTACAGATTATTTCTGTATATGTTGTGATATTGATTACATAATAGTGACAGGTTATTGCCACGCGAACAAACACATCAGTCACAAGTCACGTTACCCGCTGGTTGTAAATATATTTTGTCCCTTTTTGTACACCGTACAACGTTAGCGTATCTATTTTTGTAATGTGTTACTGAATAAATAGGCCAACATATACGGCATACGCACGCAAATGTTTTGGTTTCTCTAATTATAGAGACAGCGGTGGTAGATTGACAGATAGTGTAAACGACAGTGCTATTCAAAAAGCATACAAGCTTTGTCTAGAAAATAATGCGACTAAGTGGTTTCCCGATGAAGTAGCAGCACTGTGAGACCAACAACTGGTAGCGTCAACTAGTTTGGCTACTTTCATAATAATTTTCAACTTCTTAAACCTACTAGACGTGACTATCCTTACTTTTGTGTCCGTGTTTTTCTCACGTCACCAAAATCAATTCAGTAATACTGGCCTGCTTTGTACGCTCAAATTTTATCTCAAAATTCAAGACAATCAGAAGAAATGCAGACGTACGGCAGGAAGTGAATACTTACATACGACAGGATTGCCCATTATCGACTAAAATGGTTGAAACATGTTAACTGAATGGACGACTGCTGCATCACCAAACAATTACTGAATTATATGCCGAAGGACGTAGAGGTGTGGGACGTCCGAAGAAACGTAAGGGGGACCAGCTCTAGTCTACCTGCTTGGGATCGGAATTAACCATTTTTGGTTTAATCCTTGCTGAATACGATGGTGATGAAAATATATTTTACGTGACTCCAGGTTAAAGTGAAATCAAATTTGTCTATCAGAGTAATGAGGCACTGAACGACAAAACGTTTTGAAGTTATACTTCTTTAGGCGCGTTGAGGGTGAAATTTTTAGTATGTAACGAAATGCGCGCGCACCATGCAACGGAAACGGAAAGTTAACAGGATGAAGTTAGCCGTGGACAACGAGCCTGAGGCCAAAAAAGTGTACTGCAGGAATGGATAAATGTACAGTTCCGATACCGCTAAATAGCTTTTGTTTATTTATTTGTTACTATGGTAATTAATTCTGGTCTTGTTGACATCTTTAGTAGTAGTATTTAATATATTTCATTACTTATTCATTGCATCATCAGAAACACGTATAAACATACATTTTGTAATCGCTTAAGACAATTACAAAATATATAGACGTATCTGTATAAAAAATTACAAAACGTATCAATACAATCGCATAGTAAAAACATTAAAAACTGCAGGAACGGATAAAGGTATAGTTCCGATGCCGCTAAATATCATTTGTTTATTTACTTGTTACTATGGTAATTAATTCTGGTCTCCATGGTGTTGCAACGGCATCACTTTAACAGCCACTATCTTTACGTCCATCTGGAACCACAGTCTGTCACAAACGTCACACGCGTGTCCAAATTCATTATTAAAGAAGCTAATTGCCACGTTTTGCTGAATTCGATCGGCTGATACACTTGCGAAGTCGGGCGCTCTTGCTCATCCAACTCGACTTCAGTATTTATTGAAGTTATACTTCTTTAGGCGCGCTGAGGGTGAAATTTTTAGTATGTAACGAAATGCGCGCGCACCATGCAAGGGAAACAGGATGATTAACAAGATGAAGTTAGCCGTGGACAACGAGCCTGAGGCCAAAAAATCAAAACATTTCGGTCGCGGCCCCGATGGACCTGCTGCTGCTGATCGTGAATGGATATATAATTAAATAACTTTATATACATTGTGCTGTGAAATATTTTTCTGTGACAAAATTTGTGTAACCAAATTTTAGTGAGTGTTTAAACATATTTGAGGTTAATTTTTATTATGATGTGTAAAAATAATCATGTAACTGTTGGTTCGTGAGTGTCTATTTTTATTCAAACCTGAGAAGTTGCTATATAAAACAAATCATTACACCACGTAAAACAAGTTTCTATACACTTTGTAAAAGGCTATAAATGTCAAATATTTAATTTTTGTATTCAGAATATACAAAACTTTGTTTATACATTTGTTATTTCAATCTTTTTAATAACAATAGAGATTATGAAATAATATCTATCAGTTTGTGAATTTTAATAGTAAAAACTAAGTATGGAGTCTTTATTTGTTCATAAACAAAGGTCCTTACTGTAATCAGTTTTATGCAAAATACACTCTTTGACATCTTTAACGCAATATAGGCTAGTCATTTTATATCGGTTTCAAGTGGTTCTTCCAATTTTTTTTTCCATTAACTTAGACCAACATAAAATTCCACAATAATCAATTACTAATAATTAATCATTTGCATATTGATAGAAACTTGAACATTGGTTTTTATTGCATTAGGTTGAAGTGAGGATTTTAATGTACTTCTTTCGTTATAAATTAGATTTACTTAAATTCGTCTTTGTAAGGTAATAATGTGCTGTAAATGTAAACTAGGTTATAATTTCGGACCATTAAATTCAGAACAAGAAAGGAAACTGAGTAACAATTATGTTTTAAAAGGTGAACAGGAAAATCGCCATTGAACATACCAACTTTCTTTCTTACAAAATAATGGAAACTGCATAAGAATTATACTGGAATAGAATGGTAATAGGGAATCATGATTCAGCATGGTCTCAGGTTCAAAAGTACAGCCGTTTTATGTACACTGATTATGGAAATTTTTGTTAAAACGTAGGTTTCTTCTAGTACCAACTAATCATATATTTTTCCAAAAGCCTTTTTTATATTAAATGAATAAAAGTTTCGATAAGTATTCTATCATTATGTCTGCTTTTATCCAATAATCTAATATATATTTCTATACTTTAAATTATAGATCACACTTAATTATTCAGAAGTCTATCGAAAAGTAAATCCATTGCTGTAATACACTATTCGTAAGTATTTTGAGATATTTGATAAAAAATTAATTTTTCTCTACTAAAATATAATATTATTGAATTTACATTAATTCAATTGAATTACATTTTTATCTTTTAGTGTATAATAGTCATATTAATTTTATTTTATGCATATATATTATAACTGTGGTCGTTGTTTATTCTTTGTTATTTATTTATTGAACCACTTAAACACTATACAATAAGATATATATTATATACAAAAAGAAGTATAACTAACGCGCGTACATAAGTACACGCACCCAAATTTTTTTGTTTAGGAATTATTAATAGACACGCATATAAAGTTACAAATTGTATTATAATTATTTTAATTAAGACGCCCTTTATTGCAACGCTGTAAATTTTATACAAATGATTTAATCGCTCGTAAACAATGAATTTACCTGAAATTTTAATTGAATGTAATTTTTTAAGATATAGGCCTAAATTATTTTATGTAGTTTTCATAATAAATTACTCGCTTTAATTATTTAGTGAAAGACGCTTGCACAGATGAAAATATGTTCTGGGCTCAATTTTGTATGCGGCATGAAACACTTTTCGATAGCTGTGACACTGCTGGACGAACCCTGTTTAGGACAACGAAACACAGCAGAACACAGCACAAACTTACGAAAATTTGTCGCAAGTAAGAGATCTCATCGTTTGGCGGTTTCGATGATTGTTTGAGTAAGGTTAGATAGGTTATGTTACTTGAAAAGATAGCAGTAGTATTAAAGACATTAGCAACAATATAAAACATCATCTGATAGACAGCTGAATTCAATGCTTTAAACTGGAAAAATAACACCCAAAACTAAACTTTTTTTATTCTATCTTCTTAGAAAGTTCAGGTCCCTGTAAATTACGAAAAATATAATTTTCTTGTTAATAAAAAGCAAAAGGTTTAATGTTGCTATTATTTTATGGTTACCGCAATAATTTGGTTTTTATTGATGACCAATTACTTTTGTTACGTATAGGTTCAAAAGAATCCCCCCCCCCCCAGTGAATAACGTCACCAGCCACCAGTGGAAAGACGTATAATGTTATGGGCATCTATAGCGAATTGATCCAGGAAACTGTACTAGAAAAATATTTGATTAAAAACACATGGAAGAAGACAAAATAGTTAACCCAGAATGCAATGAGAAAACAGAGCTTTGGTAAAAACCGGAAGAAAACGTTTGAGGGAAAGGAAAGCAAAGAGAGAATTGAGGAAATTGTCAAGATAGAGAAACGTACATAGAGCACGGGTAGAGTAATTTACGTCTTAAAGTATATATAGTTGAAGAAAAGTAAAAAAAGGAAAAACAAGAAGAAGAAGAAGAAGAAGAAGAAGAAGAAGAAGAAGAAGAAGAAGAAGAAGAAGAAGAAGAAGAAGACAGAAAGTCAGAAAAAGAAATAGCTTTCATTTGTTTAATTTTATTTACGTAATAACAAAATTATTATAGAATGTACGCAGTTAAAGTGAATATCACAAGATTGCGTCATCAGCGACAGGTGTGGTATGTGGTATGGGGGTACCGTGTGAATGGGTGGGTGTATCATTAGCGTTGCATGTAGCTGAGGATTACGGCCCATTGACAATGTTGGCACTCGCGGGTTCGCATCCCCCCTCCCGCACACAAATTATTATTAACAACATCTGTTATAATATTCTGTTCATTCATGTCTTGAAATAAGCCAGGTGGTAGTAGCTACGCCCCCACATGTCTATGTGTTACGAAAATTCTACACAATGTACGATGCTAATAATTACGCACGCTAAGTATTTAATCCAGATGCAAAATATAATTCAATATTCATGTTTAATACGGTATCCAGATCACTTGTACGAATTAATAAATTATTTACCTTCAGTTATCCGCCGTGTGATTTCTTGTAACTTCGTCTATGACGCGTTTCAGAGCTTATGTTCCATCATCAGATATTAAATAAAGATAAAACTATCACTCTTGCGAGAGCGTTATGTAGTAAAAAATGTCAAGATTTGCATGTGAACCGTACGCGGATTTGGGTGCGCACCCGATCAAGTTCATTCTGACAACGGCGTTCAAGTTCATTGAGTGGGAGAATGCACTTGAATGGGTGCGCACCCAAATCCGCGTACGGTTCACATGCAAATTTTTAAATTTTTTACTACTTAACGATCTCGTAAGAGTGATAGTTTTATCTTTATTTAATGATGATGGAGCATAAGCTCTGAAACACGTCATAGACGAAGTTACAAGAAATCACACTGCGGATAACTGAAGGTAAATAATTTATTAAAAATATAATTAACTGCCACACCTTGTTTATCAAATCGGCGTTTCTTCTGCCGTTGAATGTCGAGAAAGTAGAAGACAATTATGAGGAGACACATTGCTTGCGCTTCAGAAGTTCGTGTGCTGGCTGGTTCCAGTCCCATGGAGTAACTAGACGTTAGCAAGATTGAATTAGGCTAGGAGAATGAAGGAACACGACTTATGCATTGGTGTTATAACTTTTAACCGAGTACAGTATAGACCGAATACAACTTTAGGCTTACTTGAAAATAAACCCTTTTGCTAAAACTTGTAGAATGTTGGAGAGCATTATATTGAAGAAAGCTCTTTAAATAGAGTATACAGATACAGGAAAACGAAAGCAAGTGTGGAACTTAATAGTGGTTGTCTTCTTCTTCTTCTTCTTCTTCTTCTTCTTCTTCTTCTTCTTCTTCTTCTTCTTCTTCTTCTTCTTCTTCTTTTTCTTCTCGTTTTCCTTCCTCTTTTCAGCTAAAGTAATTTGTCCGTTAACAAAGTTTTATTTCTATATTTTCCATATCTTCTCTTGCCTCGCGGCTTTTTCTACCTGAAGATTTACACTCTCCTGTGTACAGTCAATATCTTCATTCCATTATTGACTTTTTCTTATTATTCACTTTCAAGAATTGTCTACTTTGTATCTTACCCGATATCCCATTTATTTTCTGAAGTCTTGTGGTATTTCCACAATTTTTAAAATATCTTTGCCATAATAATAATATAATAATTTTTAAGAGGGGGAAAATGCTTAGCCGTATTGCTTCCGGATGAAGCCTATTGCGCCTTTATGGAGCTCCTCCTAATTGTAATTTTTTTGCCCGTTTGGTGCAAATGTTATTCCTGGTCCCCCTGGATAAACGCAGAAATGCGGTCCCATTCCTCCTTGCCACGAACATAATCTCAGCTACGCCCTCGGGCGTGAACTTGTTTCGTTCAGTTGTGGAAATTTCCAAATTTTGTGGTACAAGGATCTAAAAAGTGTAACAAAAGTTTCAAGAATCCAAGTGGGATATCAAATTAAAGATAATTTTAACCACAGTCTCATCATAGCGTTGAATTTTGAAAATTAAAAATTTTAATGCACCAAAAAATATATTAAAGTTTTGAAAAAATTGTAAAATTTTTTGCCGAACATCAGAATAAAGGAAATAATTTTACCCAAATTATTATTTGGGTTTTTTCTTTAAAACTTCTTATTTTTAGAGGCACTACGAGCTGAAAATAGGAGTCAAAATTTTACAAAAATTGTAAAGGTCTGAGCGAGTTCTACAGCTTAGGAAATCTACTACTGTGATATAGATAATATCATTCGGATAAACACTTAAGGTAAGCACTGACTTGGTTCGAGTAGGTTGTCCACAGCCTGTTAACGATAATGCTTTCCATGTCTTTAAATTCACTTTTACTTATTTCTTTTTGTTTCAATTCACTTTTAGTTTTGGCCATTTTAGTATTTCCTTTAATATCTTCAACTTGTTCGATGTCAACTTCGTTGTCGGAATCCTCACATATAAGTTTATGAGAACGCTTCGAATATTCTGTGCTTTCTTCTTTTAAGAAGCTCGAGACCTGAAGGCAGTCTTCAAATAAATGTGGTTCGGAAAAAGTTTCTTAATGTGAAACATAGGCATAATATGCACGTTTTAAATATACTCTTCAGTTCTCCAAGCAATCTAAATTTGTTGAAATCACATAAATATGCTTCTGAGAGTAATTTTCATTCAAGATTTTCAATAATCAACTCTAAACGATTATGCTGTTTCCGGATAAACAGCCTACTTTGAACCTGTAACAGGCACGTAGATGACAATAAACCCCCAAGAACCTTTCCCATAAATTTCGATTAATAAACACATGTTTGGGCTGTATTTCTCATTCCACTGGCACGAAGTCATTTAAGAGCATTGTTGTTTTCACAACAGGAATGCGAGGCCTCTCCAGGGTCATAGGCTGCAGTGTCCGTCCGCCTTTAGGGAAACTCGACACTGATTAGGTGCAAAGAGAACAAACAATCTTGATATTCCGTAGGACGCGAAGCAGTGCCCAGATGTTATTGATTGGTGTGGAAATTTTTAAAAGCGATTTATCTGTGTTTTACACTCAACCCTTGTTTGGAAACTTGTTTACCTCTTCGCAGCTTCTTTGCATTAATTTTCATCGCATCTACTCTGCTTTTTTTGCAACAACGTTGCCGAAAAAAGCTGTTTTACATTTTTCCAACAGATAAAAGCTCTATCCGCGGCGATGGAACACCGTAATTTACAACCCTTGCTCGCTGCTTCATGCATATGCGATCCTCCATTTTACTTTGCTATTGTCACGGAGTAAAAACACTTTGATGAAAAATAGTGGTTCGTTTACGTTATTTCTGGAAACATTACAATTTCTAATTAAGATTAAATTCCATACTACTGCTGCCACTACTACTACTACTACTACTACTACTACTACTACTACTACTACTACTACTACTACTACTACTACTACGGGGGTGAGTCAATCTCCCCCAGAGCAATTAAAAATTTAACCGAAATTTCAAAATTTCATCGTCATCATCACCATCATCATTTCATGGATATGATTACTCCTGTTCCGGCCTCATGACTCCCGCCATCTTGTGAATGTTTGTGTCTACAGATTTTCTTCCAACCGGCTCATACTCATACGTCAACTTCGGAAAGCGGGTATTGTCCATTCTTTCTAGATGTTGTTTCCAGCAGTTTCTATAATTCTGAACGAGTTCATTTAGAGAAACCATATCGGCTACTCGTCGATCTCGGATAGCACATTTCTACAGACTGTAATTGGCACCAGTCCTTCTTCCTTGTAGTCCAGGTCTTGCATCCATACAGCAGTGCTAGTAATACCAGCACTAGTATAGCAGTAGTATGTATAGCAGTAGTGCCTTCTAGATTTGATACACGTCTCTTGTCTGGCTTTCCTTTTCAATGTCCTTCTCAGTATTCCACATATGGTTTGGAACTCGCCAAAGGGCTGAGATGATTACTACGTCTATAAGAAATACTACAACCAATTCAAAATTTCAAAATCACTTAATGTAATTCTATTTGTAAGACAGCTGCGTGTGTGAAACAAAGCCTTATTAATAATTGTAGAAATAGAAAAGGAATTACAAGTTTTCTAAATTAATAAAATAAAGTTGAAGTTTTCTTAGTAATGACAATCTGTTATCATTTGCGTAGGTATTTGCAGCATTAAAAAACAATTGCGCACGCTCCAGAAAACTAAGGCAGAGCCAGTTAATGTACCTTTATTTCTGTCGCCCAAACACACGTCCCTTTACAGGGTCGTTTATGCCATGACTCTTCTAATCCAACATCTCTATGATTTAAACCGCCGTCTTTGCACAGGCAAAATAGCAGTCTCTTGGGTTTATGCTCAGTCTCTTGGGGTGCAGTCTCTTGGAAAATGAGAAGGTTGTTACTCTTAGATTTTACGCAAAAAATAGTATTGTTATGACGTTCTAGTGATCGTCGTATGGCACAGTGGATAACAAATTACAAGACACCAATTAAGTCACTAATCACTAGCTTTAATTATCACAATTAAACAGTTTGTAATCAACAAGATAGTCTGTTACAAGAAATCAAATAAAAATTGTTCACACGCAATAAAAATGTCAACTAATATAAAACACAATTGTATTAGAATTGTCCTGCACGGTTATAAAACACTTAACATTTCGCCACAATACTTCCAACTCACTGAAATAAATCGCCACTAAAACTGGCTGACTAAGCGCAGCTGTCGTCGTTTAAATAGATAGCAGAAATGTTTCAGAATAGTCGATACTACGCATCAGTAATACAGGAGAACATTAGAACTTAATTGATTGCGGCCTTGATACAGTGCGCGCGGCCGCGCGAATTATGGCACAGTCTACCTAACGCGTTGAGGATCACGTACGGACACAACATTACAGCCGGATTCTACTGGAATAGCCTAGAAACACTTAGAAGGTTCTGTACTGGTGTACACTTTTTCCGCATTACGTAAAAGTATTTTAACACGAACTGTAAGATGGTTAAAACATTCTTGCGACAACGTCCTTAATTTAAATTGCGGACTGGCAATAAGACTGGGTTCTGCAAAATATGTTTAGAAATAAGTACCCATTTTTACAAGATGTATTAAGATACGAATGTACTGAACCGAATTAATTGGAAAAAAAACCTAAACCGAAAACCGTCATAAATTTACACTTCCTTACTTCGACAATTACCGTTTACAAACAAACAATTATAATCTGATATGACCTACTCCCTGTTTTCTGCATGGTATCACCAGACCCTGAGCTTCACAGTCACTGACTAATCATCACTGCTTCTCGACACAGTGCTCTCAGTTCACATCTTCATCGTCACAGTCACCATTGTAGTAGCTATTACCATTATAGTCGTCGTTTTCGCCGTCACCATCATCGTCATCGTCAACTCCTCCTCCTCCTCCTCCTCCTCCTCATCCTCCTCCTCTTCCTACTATTCCTCTTCCTCCTCCTTCTTCTTCTTCTCCTTGCTTTGAGACATACCTCAAATATACAGATAGACAGACAGACAAACCCTTCCCTCGTTCTGCAATAACGCACCACGAGATACCAAATACGCTGTAAAGCTTAGGAGTAATATTTGTAACGACTAGAAAAAAAGCCACAGAAAAAACAATACTGCAACTGAGGTTAAACAATGAATCTCAGCAGCACGCTGATATTATTGTGTTGCTGTTAAGCAAGAGAAAAGTAAATTAATACCAAGATAAAAAATAAGTGCACCCTCTTCTTCTTCTTCTTCTTCTTCTTCTTCTTCTTCTTCTTCTTCTTCTTCTTCTTCTTCTTCTTCTTCTTCTTCTTCTTCTTCTTCTTCTTCTTCTTCTTCTTCTCTGTCGTCACGTTTTGTCGTTAATTATTAGGATGTTTCAAGCCACTTTCTAAATTCCGATCCCTCCTGGGCGAGAGATTTCACTTGTAGTAAAGACTTAGTGACTAGTAATATGTCTCAAATTTCTGGTCACCAGAAAGAATCGATTTCTCAGCACATTCACCACATTCCAGTGTCGGCCCGTTTCATCCTGTTTCTATTTCCTAGCGAGCTTCATCGGTGAGTTTCTTTCTCCTCTCACTTTTTCTTCTCGGTGTTTATTTGAGATTACAAAAAAAAAATTTAATTACAATTTATTGAGAGTCGAGATTAGACGTATTGTGGATACATTGGTTAAGGTGGTTCAAGTTTTAATACAACACGAAAGTTACTGTTACCACATACGGTCTAAAAATTTTAAAAGAATTTATTTTACATAAAGATAAAATTAGAAATGAACTCATTAAGGACGGAATGAGTGTGAAAAAATTCAATTGTTATTTTATTCAAACAAAAAAATTACAGCGGTATGGACACACGAAAAGAATGGCACAGGAAAGAGTGCCAAGGAGAGTTATGAAATGGACCCCGCCAGGAAGAAGGAAAAGAGGAAGACCACCTGGATAAAAGAAATTGAGACTATATTGAGGGAACGAGAAATTGAAGAAGATTTTTGGATGGACAAGCAGCAGTGGAAGATGAGAATTCAATCATTTCTGTAATCTTTGATTCCAAAAAATGTGTAAACATTGTACAGCCGGGATAATAATAATGTTTTACACAAAACATTGCAAACTTTCAGCAACATCACATAGGCCTAATATAAGTCAGACATAACGTGGTTGCCAGTATGAAAAGCCACCGTTTGTTTGGGACTCAGTGCGCGCATGTGCTTGTAATCACGTACTTGTACAAACACAGAACACAACAAGGCTGTTTGCGCGTTGTAATTCTGGTAAAGTGCAAATTCATCGCGTCGATATTAGCGGTCGGTCGTGGCTCTGATCAAGCCTCATTTGTATATACGGCCATGTGGGAATTGTAAATTGGTGCTGCCCCTCCCTGTTGATCAACTCCATTATTTACCACTCCAAATATTATTAATATAACAAGTGGTTTAACTACTACACGGAAACAGCTGTATCGAGCGCAAGCGAATGTATGATTACGTGTGCACAGTGTCACGCGTCCTTGCATGTTTAGAGTTATACGTTTGTAAATACAGTAGAACCCTTTCTAACCGAACTAAAGAGAGCGAAGCCGTTTTGGATTACGCTTTTTCCAGATAACCAATGGAGTCTATTTCCGTTTATTGAGGTACAAAAACACACAAAATTATCGGCAGATCGTATTAAATTAAAAAAGGACAAATTATTGTTATGACGGTCTGCTGACCGTCGCATGGTACAGTGGAAAACAAAGTACAAGACCCCAATTAAGTCACTAATCACCAGCTTTAATTATCACATTTAAACAGATTTGTAATCAATAAGATAGACTTTTACAACAATTCAAATACAAATTGTTCACACACAATAAAAATGTCAACTATTATAAAACACAATTGTATTACAATTGTCCCGCACAATTATAAAACATATAACACTTCGCCACAATACTTCGAACCGCACTGTGTAAATCGCCCGACAATAACTGAACTAAGCGCCGCTGAATGGCTATATTTATACTCCACTGAAATTCCAGAATCGTCCATACTACGCGTCAGCACCACACTAAAGCGTAATTGATTGCGGCCTTGACACAATGCGCGCGGCCGGCGATATTTAGAAAAGTCTCGCTAACGGATGTTGAGATCACGTACGCACACAACATTACAGCCGGATTCCACTGGAACGTCCAAGCAATACGTAGAATATTCTATAATGGTGTAACACTGTTTCCGCATTACATAACATTATAAACATGCAATACATGTAATTTTGTTTACAGTTACATAGTTTTACTTTTAAAAGTCAGTAATTTTTCCTGAACAGTCTCTTCACAGCGTTTGCGCACTGCAATGTCACGCCATCGCTGTAAAAGTAAAATGTCTGATGGTGTTGCTTGCTCAGCCTACCCCACGAAACGTAAAGCTAGCAATTATTAAAATAAAGTTGCTACGTTGAATCTGTCATGCATTAATAAGACAGTAAAATTAATTGGTTAATAAAAATAAGAACATTTTTTTATCTACGAAGCTTTAAATCCGTCGTCTGCTGTCACACGTTTGTGGCTGTGTCATGAACATCGTGGTACGCGTCTCTGCTTCAGGCTCTAATCAGATCACAGCTTCCACAGTTTCTTGTTCAGTTAATCCTAATTTCGCATCATCTGCCTCCAGCCATTCGTTAATTTCACTTTTTCTATTTCTTCACACCCTGGAATTTCTTTAGCCGTTTCTACTAAGTTTTTGTAATTTTCCTCTTTTTCCTCATACTCAAGTCCACGATACAATGGAATCAACGATCAATGGAATACATTGGAATGGATACAATGGTTATTTAAAATGGAATCAGTAATCTTCTCCCACCTCTGTGCGCACAAATAAATTACATGTTTCATGTTCATGTTGATTGATTGCAATGAGTCTGACATCGTTTCGGTTAACCCGGGTTTCAGATAATCTGAGTTCGGTTAAACAGGGTTTTACGGTATGTAAAACGTTTATACCGTCGTATATGATATCATCATCACTGGTGCTCATGCCTGAGTCTTGACCTCCTCCTCTGCTCCAAACAGGCCCGCTGCAATGAAGTCATTATACAATTTCCAAACCAAACTGGCTGCTGTCACTATTCACGTCGTCAATCCATCGCAGCCTCGGCAGCCTCTTTTGATTTTTCCATCGAGTTACATCGCCAGTCCCTTCTTTGGTATTTCACTCTCTTCATTCTTGTCACATGTACTGCCCAACTCTTCTTATTCTTCAGGCTGTGGACCTTACGGTAAGTTGCACAGTCCTTGGTCCGACTCCACGTGGGGTATCAAACTAAAGGGAAGTTTAACGAAAATCTGAATATAGTGTTCACTTTTAAAAATTTCAAAATGTTTGGGCGTCAGGTCTCGAAAACTTAATGAAAATTTTGATAAAATCGCAAACATTCGTGTGGGGTATCAAATTAAAGAGAATATTGTCTGACATTTGAATTTAGTGGTAAGTTATGGACATTCCAAAATTTTTGATCCAGGGCCCAAAACATTTCAAAAATTTGAATAAAATTATGGAAATCCAGCGGGATGTGAGAGTAATAGGAATTGTGACCGAAATCCGAATATTTCGAATTTTTAGTCTTCATTGTATGATTGTGTGCTCTACAATTGTTAGGCTGTATTAGTAAAAGAATAATAGAGTAACCGAATTATATATGTAATTTTTCTCATAATTGACAAATCATCTAATATCGAAATTTATATAACGATATATCATTATTACTTCGTTCGAAATTGTGAGCAACTTCTGCTGCCCACGTAACATAACCTACTAGTTTATATAATTATTATAGTAATATTAATATTGTTACGACGGTCTAACTGATCGTCGTATGGTACAGTGGAAAACAAAATACAAGGCACCAATTAAGTACTAATCACCAGCTTTAATTATCACCATTAAACAGTTTGTAATCAACAAGATAGTCTCTTACAACAAATCAAATAAAAATTGTTCACACGCAATAAAATGTCAACTAATATAAAACACAATTGTATTACATTTGTCCCGCACGATTATAAAACACATAACACTTCGCCACATAAATACTTTTCACTAATAACCACTTGAACCCACAGAGTAATCGCCCGACAATAACTAAAGTGAGCGTCGCTGATTACTTGTATTTATACCCCGCTGAGTTTCCAGAATATTCACTAATAGGCGTCTATTAGAAAACACTAGAACGTAATTCATTGCGGCCTTGAACACAGCACGCGCGGACCGGTATGGTCGGATATAGACCCGATATTTGACGCGTAATTGTCTTTCACCGCAAAGTTAGCAGCATTATGTACACACATTACAGCTGGAATATTCGTGAAACTTGTAAAAGGTTCCGTATCACTAACAATATTATATCATTCTTAATAATAACGATTAATAAGTATAGTCATTTTTAATAATTAAGAATAATCATTCATTTTTCTTTAAATGTCGAAGGTATTATTTTGGTGTAGGCTATATACTATCTCATAACATTTGTAGAATACTTTAAATTTGTAGAATTCTGTTTTCCAAGTCTTTTATATACGTTGTATGTGCCACGAAAAACTTTTAAGTTCACTTTAACTTCAGACTTAAAGTTCAGACTGTAAAACATCACGTTCTTAAACGCAAAAACTTGCAATATTTCTTGGTTGTCGTACAACATAGTATAACACGAAACATATTTCACCAGGAAAGTATGCAGATTATCTTCAGAGCTGTAATGTCGGTGTAAAAACATGGATAGGAATCAGAGCGTGACCGCTTACAAAACTTTTCGCGCGCAGTTCCAATGTTCGTACTTAATGTTGAGCAGCCCAACAAGCCGTGGCTTCGTCTCTGGCACACAGCCACTTACTTGATGAAACGTTATTCACGTTAACTTACAAATTAATATTCAAGTGTTTACCGCATTTATTATTCATAAAGATGTGAAGTGTCTTTATTCATAAAATAAAACTTATATTGTACTCAGTCACGTGTTTTACGTTTATTTAAATACTGACCTTCACAAACAGGCGAGTTTTCTAGAACCTGAGTAAAAGTTCACTGTTACCTAATCGATAAATAACTTCGTGGGTTCGATTCTCTACGTCAATCGTCACAGCCGGAATCGTCTGATTAACTTCAGATATTGAAGGATTCAGGAGGAATAATCGCAGTCAATAGACTGACACCTGTTTTCTTGTGGCGACCGAAATTTATCCTGTGTTTCATGATTGATTTTCATGTACTGTTTTCTGCGTAAGTATAAAACTGTGTTCTAGCGGTACCGAAATAGTTTTTCTGAGTTTGTTAATAGAAGTAAGGGTGTAAGATTGTAAGAAAATTCCAGTCAAAGAAACGTGAAGTGTCAGTAATTGAAACTTAAACGCAAGCACTAGTATAGTTGATTTGCTCCTTTAATTAAATTTACATTAACGCATGTATCTAATACATTTTCCTCCATAAACCTTTGTATAGGTTTCTACTTAAACCGTCCGTTAAAAGATTAAATGCTTCTTTTTCATATTTTATACATAAGTTATAGTCTACATAAATTATTGCAAGCCTATTAAGGCTTACTGAAGTGTGCTTAAAATATTTATAATATTGTAAAGAGGGGCAGTCTGTGTAGACTTTAACTTGTCGACCAAACGTTTATTCTCTAAAGTACTTTTCCTTAATTTACACTATTTAATTTTTCTACAGTTGGATATCTTCCGCTGGCCAGAATTTCCTACTTCCATATGCTATAGGATACAGTCTTTGTGAGTATGGCCCTTTTTATTCTAAACATGATCCTATACCACCTAGTCACGCAACGGTAAACATCATAGTCTGCGTGTCTTCTTAAAAGTGTATAAGAGGCGGTTTAGATAAAATAAATTTTACTATTTCAACAGCAGCCGTACATTCTTTTGTCAATTTTAATGGTTTATTCTGATTACTTCGGTTGAATTTATTTATTTGGTTAAATTAAAAAGTAATCGATCTGATATCTTTGTCATTGGTGTACCTACTTCTTTTACGATGCCTAAATATAGTGATACCAACCACTAATGAATTTTATTTGCAGAATTTCACCAGCTTTCCCCTTTTTTCATTTCTCCCTCCTACACCAAACTCGCCAACTGTGCCTTCTTCTTTGCTTTCCCCAGAAACCGCATTCCAATCTCCCTTCACTATTACGCTTACAACTGCCATGGAGGGTGTCATAGAAGCAGAAAAAAGGAGAGCGCGTAGAAGAATAAAGTAAATAGACAGCGTTAAAATCAGAGGGTGTTACGAAGAAACAAAAATACCTGGCATGCGATAGGACAGCGTGGTTAGCTTTTACAATTTAAAGACCTGGCTTAGGCCAAAACACCAAATAAATAAATTAATTAATTCGGTTATGGGTGTGTTTATGTTGACGTACTCCTAAATAAACTTCCTAAAGAATCCCGAGCATCCCCCGAACTGCCTAACTTGTCTAACTCATGTTTGTTGTTTAAAGTCTACGATTGATTAAACGGTACTCTCTAATAGTTTTATTTTTTCTTTGCAAGCATAGCATATCAAGTGTACTAGTGCATGTATCTAGTTTCCGATTACTGAAACGTGGCAGTTTCTTTGCTCTGGAATTTTCTCACAGTCTTACAAGGCCCAAAAATATAAGTGATAAGTGAGCAAGATTTTGAAAAAGCACGCAAAAATCCATGTGGGGTGTCAAATTAAGATGGCGTTTACCGAAATTCTGAATATATGAATATAGTATTTTTGGAAATTTCAAACTTTACGACATCATCATGATGTAGTTTTATGTTCACGGCAGGTTTTACAGACCACGCTTCCTCCATGCTTCTCCATCCTGCGCTAGTCTCTCCATTGCGTGATATCTCATCCGCATAACCTCTATCGTCTGGTCCAGCCTCTGTCCTCTATTCAGCTTTCCATTTGTCAGCCTCTCCAGCGTGCCTACAATCGCCTGATCCTTGTCTTTAAGGCACCTGGACCCAAGCACCTGGAGAGCTATTTTCTGGAAACATATTTTGAAAAATTTATAAAACTATGGCGAATAACGGACTAACAAAAATTTTAACTCGACTTGGAATGTAGTGTTTACACTGAAGATTTTTAAGTTTAGGTTCTCCATGAATCAAAAATGGAAATCAGAATTTTAAAACCTGTTAATGTCTATGTAGAACGTATGTAAAATTATGAGGAATTTTGTTTAAAATACGAACTCGGACTCTTTAATAATTTTATAAAGTAGTCGGTATCCGTCTTGCTAATTTTGAATCGAGTTCAAAACATTTGTAAGCTATTTTTACAAAAATCATTACATATGTTATCAGTTACACACATTTGCCAAACGGATTCCATATATTTTTGTAGATGTCTGTGGGTACAACTTAAAACAATGACTAAATTATTTGTCATTTTGGCATTATAGTTCTAAAAATTTAATAAAAAATAAAGCAATTATTAGGATTTGAGTGTTTATTTTACTTGTAAGAAGGAGTGTAAAAATCACTGCTTTACAATATTGTTATTTTACTAATAAAAAATAAATAAAAATAGTGGAGTAGTCGGGGTTTGCATTTTTTTTTTTTTTTTTTTTAAGTTACGGAAAACCTCATTAACCGTGGTAACGGTGTACGGTGATCTGTTCGTTATGTTTCTCGGCTAATCTTAAGAATCATACATACGAAGAACTTTATTCACAGTTAAAAAAAATAAAATTTATCAATTTGATTTCTTCTAAGAATAAACTGTATTCGTTCAAATTAGTGAACGATTTCAGCAGTTCAGTTTTTATGTGTTGTTTGAGACTTGTCCCGTAGAACAAGTCTCAGGCTGATCTGGGGCAAGCTTCCTTCAGCCAAATGGAACGATGTGAGGAGTCGCACTCCAGTCGAGCCGAAAGCGGAGAAAATGGAGGGACACTGGAGAAAGAGTAGCGCGTGGATGTGTATTTGTGTATTAATGTAGTGTGCAGACCCACATGGGTGATGGAAGATGAAAGCAGATCAGTAAACTTACAATAGTATATATACATCCCTTCTTACGTCTTCTTTGCGTCCGTGGTCGAACCTCTGTTTCTTATTTCCGCCATTGTGGCCTTTTTGCCAAGCTTCCAAAGCATCTATTCGTGTTACACAACCGCGACGCCGTAATACTGCTAATACACATCAAAGTATTAACAGTAACAATGTGCACTCTCATGAATTATAACTGCCTCCAACGATATTCTAATATTATGATCGTCATACTGCCGAATGTTAGTCGAATCGCGTGTGACTTTTAGCGTTCACAACAAATGTAGAATCGAATGCGTAGGCGCCATAGTTTTATTTTTCGGACAAGTTTATGATAGGGTTAGAATATCCTGTGAAGATTTTGATTTATCTGGCCAGTACGATTCGGCTTGTGTGTGTATGTGTCTGTGCGTGCGTGGGGTGGAGGACTTTTTTCTTGTTGTGGGTGAAAAAGTCCTTTGCAAACCGAGACGGACATCTTTTCAATAAGTTGAGTGAATACGCGCCATATATAATTCTCTCTCTTCGTTTGAAATATTTAAAGAGGTTTTCCCTTTATTCCAGGATCAAACCCCTACACGACAAACAAACGCACGCACGTACACACGCACACGCACATACAAGCACTAACACGTACGTTGTAATTGGAGTGGAGACGGTGCCTGTGTTTTTAGAAAAATAAAATTCCTCTCTGCCGTGAATGAATGCGTTTGAAAGGACAATTTCGTCGTCTGTGAGTACTTTTACAGATGAAAAAATGAAATCTTTGTTTATTAATTATGATGTTAGAGTTTGATTACTAACATGACGGGAGTTTTTTTTGTTTCATTGCTTTGTGGCAAACAGATTTTCTATTTCCAATGTTATATTGTCTTCTTACATAATATAGCACGGTCTCACAGGTCGTCATATCGTAAAGTGGAAACAAAATACCGACATCAATTAAGTCACTAATTATTACCAGCTTTAATTGGTCACAAAATACAATTTGATATCAACAAGGTACTCTCATACAATAATTCAAGTTAAATTTGTTCACACGCAATAATAATGCCAACTATTAGAGTTCCGCACTAACTACAACACAATATCACTTTCCACTATTCCGCAATGATCACTTGACAACGCTCTAACCCTCCTAACCCTCCCACGGCAAAAATCACAAGGGAAGCAAGTTATAAAACGCGCGCCGTAATTAAATCAACATCAGTACGCCTTGAAAATGTTCCGCGATTACGGAACGAAACGTCAGCAATTTAGGCAATTTAAGCATCACATTCACGGATGTACTCAAATACCCGCTACAACAGATAGACCATTCACCGTGAAAGCCTTCGCATATACATATATATATATTTCTGTTTTGAACGTTTCCAATGTTAAGTATTTTGAAAAGTGCATCGTGTTTTGTGTTTTATATATATATATATTATAATTTAAATTTTCCCATATCCCATATAGTAAGGTTCATTACTGTGCCTTATGGCGAAGACACGAATTCTCAGACATAACCAACACGATACTGATAAAACATAGACGACACAAAGGCACACGCAATAATACCAATTTAAACTATCAAAAGCCAACAGGAAGCCATAGCAACAACCAACCTGGACACAAATATTCCACACGATAAAAAACTAAGATTGCCGAGGACGGGAAAAATATCTAATTCCAGAAAATTTTCTAATTAAGGAAACACTATATCTTGATTGTAAAATAGTAGTAAATATTAAGTAATTTACGTATCAAGAAATCAACTGTAACAAGAAACGTTTGTGTTTATTAATAACTAGATATTACCCGCGGCTTCATACGCGAATATTTGACTTTTAGTAAGTATTTTAATATAATTTTTATTGTCTATGTCTATATGGCGTTTTGTCAGCTCGTATACAAATTGTTTACTCATTAGTCAAATTCTCTCCAAAGCTCTTTTCAACACTTGTAGTATTTTTACTTGTACTAAATTATTATGTTGGTGCAACAGCCTTTGGAGATTTAAAAGTAGCCGTTTATATAGCCTTTGGAGATATTTATAAAGTACCTGTTAAATCAAAAACGCTAAATTCTTTATTTTAAGTGTTACAGTGTTAGAAGCATTGTATAACACATTAAACGTTATGTTTTCTTTCCTCAACCATGGCTTTTATTTATTTCAGCAGTAAACTAAAAACCAAAAACCGTTGTCACCTAACCTCACAAATGAAAACAACACGTATTTTCTCTTTACATTAAGTAATAGGACAATTTACAATTAGTACATTTCTTCTTTTCCACATCGTAATATATCGATGCAATCACATATTATAAAAAACATCGAAAATGTACTGCAGGAATGGATAAATGTACAGTTCCGATGCTGCTAAATCACTTTTCTTTATTTACTTGTTACTATGGCAATTAATTCTGGTCTCCATGGTGTTGTTGACATCTTTATAAGCGTTAACGAAAAGGCATAATTAAAAGGGCCTAAATCGTGCGAACGGGGCAAAATATCAAATTCTAAGTTAGACAGTATTTTTCGCCTTGTGTCAAAGGTTACCTGCGCAAAATTTGGTAACAATCTGTGTAACGGTGTGGATTTGTATTCAGTACCCATAATCTTCTGACTTTGAGTTTTATGTATATAGATAATAATTATTATAGCAATAATAGAATAAGTGCAAATGGAAATTGGAACTAATATGATATATTTTTATTGAGTTACACGCGCCTGTATTTTCTACCGTTGAGTTTTACCAGTTCGGTGTGTAGACTACGTCGCAGAAACTGCAAGGACTTTAATTTCGACTCAGCCACTGAGCACCGCGCTCCAGTCACTCTAAGATAACGTCACTATAACACAACTGTACCCAACGAGGTCACATGTAATTGCCTACACGTGACACTTAAACTGCTTGATTAAATGCAATGGAATGTAGACGCTCTGTCGCTTTTCCGACGCTCAGAGTTTTATATGTTTACTGCCGTTAAGTGTTTGTACTTTACGATTGTTGGTAGTATATTGCTTGTTCCTGTAATTCAAATACCCTGCGTCTGTTACAATACAGGAATACAATACCCTATGTCTGTATTGTATGTGTGTCTCTCTTTCTCTCCCCCCTGTCTATCCATCTATCTGTTTATCCATATATCTGTCTGTCTATCTCCCCCTCTCTCTTTCCCTATCTATCTATCTCTCCCTCTCTATCTCTCCCTCTCCCCCGAAGTCTATCTACCTCACTATCCATCTTTTTATCTTCTCTCTATCTGTTTCCCATCACTCTCTCTCTCTCCCGTGCCTATCTATCTCTGTATCCTAGTATCTATCTATCTAGCTCCTCTCTCCGTCTGTCTCTCTTTTTCTGTCCCTGTCTGCATAATTCTCTATCTTTTACTCCCTACTATCTACTTGCCTATGTAGTCTATCTATTTTTCTATCTATCCATCGATTTACTTTTCCCGAGGCGGGTGGACACAGAGGACTGTGTTTAGCGGTATGTAGGATTTCTCATAATCTTCACCAAGGATTAAACAGAAAAATTGGTTTGTTCCGGGCCCAAGCAGATAGAGTAGGTTTGGTTACTCCAACGGTTCTTTGGACACATCTCCGTCCCTTCTGTTTAAAATTCAATAGTTGTATGGGGATGTGGTAGCCTTTCTTTCGGTTAAGCTGTTTCAACCATTTTAGCCGATACTGGGCAATCCTACCGAGTATCGTAGGAATCCTATTGTCCTGTTTTTAGGACAAGAACTTTATTTCATCTTGGTACGTTCCTCGATTCCGTCGTGGGACGGATATCCCCACGCCTTGCAGATTGTTGAGAGTGGTACTATGCCTTCTATTCTTTGTCTTCCCCCCTTTTTTTTATTATGGCCGTCGAGGATTCTTTTTCACGGGATTGTGACATTTGTGACCTCTGTGACCGTCCTGCCTAAGTAGTAAAATTTGATTACAAGCTTTCGCAATTACAGATAAATAGAGTGAGGGTAGATTTCCAAAAAGTAGTTAAGCGATGCAATTCTACTATACGATTGATTGCATATTTTGTGTTTTTGTAACTAAAATTACCCCCTGTCTGTCTGACTGCCCCTCATCTCACTCTCGCTCTTTTTCTTTGTCCACACCTCCTCTCCCTTCTTTTTCTCTTCCCTAAATTTTTATCTCTGTATGTTTATTTCTAACGGCGTAACGCAGTGTACAGCATTTGTAAAGCGAAGTCTCAGGCTTACAAGTTTTCTTGTGTCGGGAAAACCAAAGTGGACAGAACGTATAATATCCAAAAGGAACCACACACAGGCTGCAACAATAAATTTCGTCGTGTGGGAATGTTTGGCAGCGCGCCCCGAGTTTTATCGCCTTCGGTTCAACGTATTCATAACTCCAGTCTGCACTAGATGTTATGACACTTAGTAAACACATCGCAAAGATGTAGAATTTAATTTAGAAAGTGAAATACCTTGCTGAAATCTGCTTTGAAAACTGGCCTGTGATTATTTCCCGCATAGTGTCAGTAGCTACAGGTATCCCAGATACAAGTAGGTAAAGAATTGATTCAACAAGTTTACGTTCAAGTACTACTGACATGAAGTGTCAGTAGCGATAGAAGTTTTACTTGTAGGTACGTTAAGAGTGCACTCAACTAGTGTTGATTCAACTATTTGACGATGCTGATGTATTTGACGAATTCAAGCAACTAGTTTGAACCAATTGAAGTACAAGAAACTTATGCTTACAGTTTGATACGCATTTATTTTCATATGTATTTTCTGTCAAAAATAAAAATTTCTTCTTCTTCTTCTTCTTCTTCTTCTTCTTCTTCTTCTTCTTCTTCTTCTTCTTCTTGTAGGAGGTTTTTTCATGTTTTACTACCATCTGCTTCTTACAAGCTTTCAGCCTTCTGGTCTTATGTCTCTCATCAGCCCTACAGTCTGATGGCTCGTAGAATAGCGTTTATTGTTTGTAGAATAGGGTTTCTATAAGGCGATTTTCATTATCCATTTTTCTGATCCATGAATATTAGAAGAAATTCACGGTGCTTGAATGCATTTTTTTTTAATACTGCTGTATTACACAGGCTGTGACAAGACTATACAGTTCACAAGGCGTACTTGAAATTCGTCGATCAGTAGAGCTGGTTGTTTCTGTTTATGTTTGAATTACATGATATGTGTTGTAGGGTATAATCGTATTTTAATTTAAGGCTGCCTACTATCTTTTGGCTTCTGCCATTTTAGGATAATATCATCCTACTTCGAGAGGGCGTTTGACAGAGTGTATCCGAGAAAACTATGGGCAGTAATGGCAAGGAAAGGGATCCCACAACGTCTAATTAGAGCAATTCAGAGTCTTTATGTGGAGAATAAAATCTTAATAAAAGCAGGGAATCCGAGAACAGCTACCAGAGTTGGCCTGATCAATTGTGGAGTAAGACAAGGGTGTCCATTATCACTTTCTCTTTTTAATTTATGTATTGACGATGTCACACAAAACTGGCATCTGTGTCTTCCGGAATATTTTATGATTGGTCACTCTACAATTGACACTTTCTTGTTTGCGGACGATCAGGCTATTCTGTCGTACTCTGAAAACAAATGAAAATGGGTATACATTTGTTAAATCGAATCTGCAAAGACTTTGGATTACAAATATACACACTTAAGACCAAGGTGACGCCATACGGCCAAATTTGTTATAGGTGCTGGAACAAGTCAGTAATTTTGAATACCTGGGCGACAGTGTGTCTCATAATGCAAGCAACGACGTTGTGAATAAGATACATAAGTTCAAACTTATGTGTGGGTCCATCAGGCGAACCCTTAAGTCAGTAAGTAAAGGAACACGCCTAAAATTCTATAAGGTGAAAGCTCTTCCTATACTTCTTTATGGATCTGAGAATTGGACTTTAACGAAAGGCCAGGCCAGTCGCATCCAAGCGGCTGAAAAGAGATTTCTTAGGCACGTGGCAGGGTATACTCTCCAAGATCGTAGAAGAAACACTGATATACGGGAGGAACTGAATACTATGAGTATACTCGAGAGGATTGCCCAGTATCGGCTGAATTGGTGGGAACATCATTGTCGAATGGATGACTGCCGCACCCCCCAACAACTCTGGAACTATAAGCCGAGGGGGCGGAGAGGTGTGAGACGTCCGAGGAAGCGCTGGAATGACCAGCTCTAATCTTTGCCTATTTGAGACCAGAACAAACCATTCTTGGTTTAATTCTTGAAGATAATGATGATGATGACGATGACCATCCTAAAATGGACATAAGAAAAACAAATAAATTCTAATAACTTGCAGGGTAACAAATGAGTAAATAAACGAGGTAATAGTAAGTGAGTATTATTCTCTCTCTTACTCTGATCTGACAAGTAGAAAATAAACTGTGAATCTACGAAACATTAGAGCACAGTGCATTGAGTTCCGTCAAACAGTCAATAAACCAGCAGAATTAACAGAATTGGCAAATCGCTTTCTCGTTTTATCGCAAATAACTTGGATCGTTAACTCGCAAGAGGTGTGAGTGTGTGTGTGCGCCCGCGCGCGTTTTAATTAAATCTAAATTATAGATTTTGGCGTTATAGGTAAGTAGGCCCTAAACGTGAGTTGTTAACGTTTGTACATGGCGTACCAGTTAACGTGCTGCATATCAAACTCCCGGTATCTTCTGGTAACGAACTGTTTTTACGATCAAAGGGTTTTAAAATCTTTAAAAGCCGCTTGACATTAAACAAAGCCAAATGGAAATTAAATCCTATTCCAGTTTTATTGATTTTCGACGCCTAGGGTACATAACGCGTAGTATGTTCTACAAAGATCTTTATCTCATCTCTATTACGTACTTTTTCTGAGACTGGGCTAAGCCCATCTATCAATTTACAACTCATAACAATTTACATAGTGCAGGATGGGCGTCCTATGGCGCACTCCTTTAAAAAACTAATCACTTATTTCTTGTGATGCCTGTCACTTGAACACACTACACTAAATCCAATGGCTTCATTCTGTTTAGCCTTCGCACAAGTTCAGTATTGTTAAGAAGTTGCAGCATCTCGATGTTCTGGTGTTTATGCAGATGTTTCTCATGCTTCTTGGCGAATCGCTGACCTTCATCTTCAACCGAAGCAATCTTCAGATCCCTGTGGATCTGAGACATTTCGTATGTACAATGGGGCATTAACAATACAACTCAGTACTTTATTTTGAAATATTTTTCTGAGACATGATACTTTTTAGTGTTTTCCTCTTTTAAAGTTATTAAAAGTCGCATTAATTGAAAGAAACTGAATAGAATTACTTTAGATATACACTAGTACGTTATGACGGAGTTCTCTGGAATGTGAACAGCGACTGATGACGCTGTTATCTGGTTTTAGGGTTGATGCGGGGAAGTACAGAGGTGTCGCGGTTTGATTCGCTTCCGCTTCGTACTTGGTAAGGGCAGCTTTGACACAAGCAAAACTATAAACAACTAAACCTCAAAAAATTTTGAATCAGGCCACGGAAACATAAGCAATGTCTCTGTTTCTCTTCCCGGCCTTTCCCCGTAAACAAGAGCTCGTATTACGCCTTACTTTCTCTACAGCCAAGTTTCGACACACACACACAGACTCTCCAAATAAAGCTAAATGCGTTTCCTTCGCTTGTAGGCCTACTTAATATACCACCCTAAGATGCAGACGTTATCGGGCGGTCGTGCGACAGTGAAGTCTCGGGAATCAATAGTGGCCTCATTAAACCACAATTGTGCAGCTGTGTACCAGAGCATAATGTGCAGTGTTGTCTTGTCTTCGTTATCACAGGTTACGCTCGCCGCTTATTGGTTTGTCGTTAGCTAATTAGTTAATTGTTTAACTGACTTGGAGAACAGTTCAGTCTACAACGACCGCATAAACATGGAATATTATGGTCTCCGTGTGCACCGTGAACACCGTCAAGTTATGATCTTAAACGACTCTAAAATTAACTTTCTAAACCAGAACGAAAACGTCAAATATCTACCTTTTTAAATGACCTTTTCGCAATCTTATTACGTCATTCTCCTCCACCATACGGCATGTAATACAGTTGCTTCATATAAACCGTGACTGTAATTTTAAAACTACTTTAATTACGTTCCATATAGTCCTATTTCACGTTCTTATTCTGGCTAATTTTTCTTAAAATTATACCTGTTCTCCGTAACCATTCTCCAACTTCAACTTGGACTACCGTTAACGTATCGATTAAAGGTCGTATTAAACCATATGTTACCGAGCGTTCGGAGAACACTTACGTATTTTCACCACTTCCTCCTCCTCCTCTTTCACCTCCACCACCTCCACCTCCTCCTCCTCCTCACATCCCCCTTCTCCGCCACCTTATCCTCCTCCACCACCTCCACCTCAACCTCCTTCTCCTCTTCCTCCACTACCTCCTCCACCCTAGACTGGTTACCTTCTCTACGGCGAGTATGACCGGATTTTCCGTAGAGAGAAGAAAGGGATAACAAGGAAAGATAAGAATAGGTAGGGACAGGGGATAATAAATGGGTCGTTGTAGGACATCTTTGTCTGGCTTCTTGGCAGAGAACGTTTCAGCGTGGGAGACCCTACCAGTAGCTACGGCGTAGACCTCAACTTTCACTGGAGCACACAAACACCCTCGCCAGCACGGACAGTGCTTCGATGAGGCGATGTCCGCTGAGGAACATATTGTTACGACGGTCTACAGATCGCCGTATGGTACAGTGGAAAACAAAATACAAGACACCACTGAAGTCACTAAAAACCAGCTTTAATTATCACAATTAACAGTTTGTTATCAACAAGTTATTCAACAAGATTATAGTCGTACAATAATTCAAATAAAAATTATGCACAAGCAGTAATAATGTCAACTAATAGAGTCCCGCACAATAATCACTTTTCACTAATAGCCATTTGAAAAGCACTGAGTAATCGCCCAAAGTAAACTGGAAACTAAGCGGAAGGTGTGGGCTATTTATAGTCTGCAGGGTTCCATAATATGCGTCCTTAACAAGCACTCGAAAATTATAGAGGATACTTCCGCGCGACCTTGGCAGAAACATACACCGGCAGGGCTAGTCGAGTAGCTTTAAGGTACGATTTCGAACCGCGCTGCCATAGCAGCTCGCTGCCGCCGCAAAGGCATCGCGCTGCCTTGGCGGCGTACGATCACTACTGCTCCAATGCATTTTAGTAGGGATACGTTTCGAACTCCGCCGCCGCTGCCTTAGCAGGGCTGCCAGTGCGGCGCCGCCATTGCAGCAGCGCTGCCAGGCGGCGTCAGTAGCAGTCTGGCAGCTTGGCGGCGCGCTGCACTTGGAATAAATATGTCTTTTTCACCTTCTGATGACGAGAAACTCGCGGAGTTTGTTTCAAAATATGCTGTTTTATATGACGCAAGTGTGGCCGGTTATAAAGACGCAATAATGCGAGACAACATTTGGAAAGAGATTGGAGAAAATTTAAACAAGCTTGGTAAGTAGTTAAAACACTTTATTATACTTAATTATAATTATTTCTTTATAACTCACTCTCAACAAATATGTTTTTAACACAGTTTAGATATTTCACTAGCCAGCTCTTTGTACTATGTTGTTTTGCCAAGGCACTTGCCCAGTAGGACTGGAGAAAAAGTCTTTGAATTTGTCTCTCACTTCAAAACCACTAGCATTTGTGTACCCACCCCTTCGATCAAATGGTATCATGTTTTCTTGTGGGACTGTAGTTGTAGTTGTGTCAAATGAGACGTAATGCGGTTTGCACTGTTTTTCGAGGTATCCATCCCGTAACATATTATGTAAACAACATGCGACTGATCTGAGATAGTCGCAAGTTTGGGGCATACAAGCAATAGGTGTGTGTGTAAAATACTCTGAAAACTTGGCAGAGAATTGCAAATGCATTTTCAGTAACTCTCCTTGCTCGACACAAGCGATAATTGAAAATAGATTTCATTGAACAGTTTCTGGCGTTATTTTTTGAGTAAGGTTTCACCATAAATGTATCCAAAGCAAAGGCTTCGTCGCCTACAATTACATGTGCGGCTAATATGTTAGTGCCAGGTAGGAAATTATCTTCGGGGATATTGAATTGCCCGGCGGCAATCTTTTTGCCCATGGCAGAATTTTTGAAAATACCACTGTCACCTTCTTTTCCATAAGAGCCTATATCCACTGCAATAAATTTGTAATTTGCACTTACAAGAGCCAAAAGAACAATAGAAAATGTTGTTTATAATTGAAAAACAGGGACCCGCTATTATCAGGGCATTTAATACGGACGTGTTTACCATCAATTGCGCCAATACAGTTTCGAAAATCACACAGATTCCAGAAATCGTGTGATAAACGTTTAAAGTCCCTCTCTGTTGGATTAGGCATAAAAATTGGAATAAGTTTTTTGCTCAGTATTGGTAATGTTGTTTTCACGATTACACTAATGTATGACGCAGGAATGCGGTATGCAAATTCCATTGATTTGTACGATTCCCCTGTAGCCACGAATCTAAAACAAAACAATTTAAAATAATATTAGTGACTGCAAAATAATATTCATGTCAAGTACATAAATTTTTTTTCAGGTGAAGACTGCAAGAAACGCTGGAAATCGTTACGCGATTCATATTTCCGGTGCAAAAATAAAATGAAAAAGGGAACGGGTTCAGCTGCCACTAAAATACCAAAGTGGCATCTCTATGATATATTGACATTTTTAAGTGTGGTGCACAGGGAGCGGGATAGTATGTCCAATATTGAAGAACCATCACAGGACATACTATCCGACCTGACGGTTAGTAATGATGTACTGAATACGACGAAAACTGAAGAACAACCAGCGTCGAGTCCAAAACAATTAAAAAAACACAATATACGTGCAAAAAAAAGGAAACGCGATGGTGATGATCAACACGTTGAATTGATTACGCTTTTAAAAAGGAGAGAGGAGCAGAGACAACAAGATATACTGAATCTCACTAAATTTAATTCGTCAATCGAAACTTTTGGTGAACACGTTAAAACAGTGCTGAGCGGCATACCTCCTTCAATGATGATCCAAGCAAAATCTGAAATTTTCAGCATACTAACAAAATATGAACTTCGAAATACGGCATCTACTCCAGGGACTGAGGACTCGACGCCAGTCTACTCGCCAGCGAGTGCCGTATCAGCACACGACAGCAACATACAAGACTTCTCTGGGACAAATCCGGTTCTACTTGAGAATGTAACAAATGAACAATACTTGGACTTTACTCATTACGAAATGTAATAAGCAAGTGAATTTTTGTATATTTTTATAATAAAAATTGAGATTTAATCGTTTAATCGTGTGCATGTTATTAAATGTGGATTATGAATAAAAAGTGGAAAAAGTGTGTAATGCATAAAAAACAAGTCCATATAAAACTCAAATTTTTACTGTCAAATACCATACAAACATACAGTGAAACTCGTGTATTTGTTGTGTTTACTAAATTAAGGAACTATCTTTAAGGAAAGTAAAAAGATCAAATTTTTTGTAGTAATCACATAGATAATTCCGGTCACGTCCACAATTCATCCATCCATACATACATACATCTATACATACATACATACATTCATAGGTACATACATTCATAGGTACATACGTACAGTATGATACATACATACTTACTACAGAATCGAATGAAAAAATGGGTGCATACGAGTTTGTATGTATTACCTACACTGTGCATGCTTGCATTACTTGTCGAATATCGTTTTATAAAGTAAAGTAAGTAAAGTAATAAAGTTTACTTTTGTTTGAAAAAGTTTACTTATCGTAGGGTTAGGAAAAGTTTTAGTTGGGCACTAATACACTGTCGTGTTGTAGAAGTCTTCAGCAACCAAACTCAGCACCATATCGAACTGATCATAATTGAGTCTGCAGTATTGTCTAAACAGCTCTTCATCCCGTTTTAAGTGCCTTTATATTAATATTTTAAAACAGCCTTCTTCTTCACGCCTTTTGAAGACTTCTTTGGTGGCTCTCCTTTTTCGTTTGTGGATAAATGAAGCTAGCATTAGTAAAGTGTCATCGTCTTCTTCTTCTTGCAGTAATTTCATTAATTTTAGTTTTTTAGAAGCGATGAACGACATACTGGTACTGTATACGTCAGTAAGAACTGCGCACTGAGCGAAATATGAATATAATATTATTATTTACTACAGCGCTGCCGCCGCTTTGGCAGCGAGAAACGAAAACGCCAAAACCGCCGTGGCAGCGCCGCCAATGCTGCTCCGTCCTGGCAGCGGCAGCGAGCTGCCTTGGCGGCGAGTTTCGAAATTGTACCTTTAGAATGACACTATCGAACGCACAATAACGTTCCGCATTACGTAACAATATAATAGGAAAGATAGCGTATTATATTTTGTTTTATTTCCGTGTTTCCAATGTGCTTCAGTAGTACAGTGCTTCAATAGAAGTGCAGTGTGTGTGTGTGTGTTTTAATAGTTGAAGATAATTGACAACTGCTTTTTGTAAATGCATAACGACATACTTGTTTTACTAAGCCATTCCTGTAAATAATCATTATTTAGTAATTTAAAACCTTGAAATAATGGCGTTTCAAACACCATACTGCAAAAATCGACACGTCTTTGCACCTGTTTATCAGCGCTTCAAAATAAAGTTTCTAGAATAAATCTACAGTAAAAAAAAAAAAAAAAAAGCTTTCAAATATGAACGTATGCGGAAGCCTCTAAGGATTCTTAAGCGCAAACTATTTGTTCACTTCATCGTAAATTCCGAAGCCCTTTGTTCTCCAGGGAGAATTCAACTTAAATTATGCCACGTTTTTAGGTTAAGAAGGATTCTACAGTTGAGCGGCGTAAAATATTATAACGTACTTAGTCCGACTATACGTAACGTTCCGTAAATCTCTTTTACGTTCTAGTTTTCGTTATACACCGAGGGTGAACGTATACACGATCGGACCAGACTGAGGTAAACACATGTTCGAACCCAATTAAGCCGATCGAACCGTCTTGCGGATTCCTGCCTGCATTAATTATAACTACTGTCTGTTTGCATTGCCCTAAGGGAAATGTGATATAACGTGAACTACTTTGGCAATAAAATCTACCCTTGTGTGTGTGTGTGTGTGTAACACACAAATATATACATATGTATATGTATATACGCATACATACATATACGCATATAATATTATTTTTGTTGTACTTATATAAGTAATGCACTGAATGAAATTGCCAATAGTTTCAAATAGTGGAAATAGGAATGGGCCGCTTTTTTAAAACAATTTTCAACATTCTGACGAGGGGTAACGAGGATGCGCAGGTGTACAATATATTTTGTTGGTGTGTGTTTAGCCAGCTGAGACCTGATTCATGCAAAGCAGGACATTCTGTGTTTCTGTATAGCAGGAGTCTCCAAACTTTTTCACTTGAGGGCCGAATTACAAAATCTTGGAAGTCAGGCGGCCCACAATATATATATTGTAAACTTATTTTTTTAAGTTTACTGAATAATAAAGTCAATAAAATGGGTATTTAAATAAAAATTAAGCAGACTTATCTAAAGAAAACAAACTGATTTATTCAAAATAGTGAAAATACAAGTAAAAAAAAAAAATAATAACATTCAAAGATATTTCTGACGTATTATTTTTTGGCTTTCTTATGTACGTATGGGATGTGTGGAGTTGCTTCTGACATATAATGTCTGTCCATTTTGGGTCAGATTTTGATGCTCCTATCACTAAAATGGATTTCAAGTGTTCGTATGACAATTTAGCCCTGTACTTTGATTTTACAATGTTAATTTTTGAAAAAGTTTGTTCGCAGATATAGGTCGATGTAAACATTGAAAGCATTGCTCTTGCCGAGCGTACTGGGGGAATAGGAATTTTCCCTGTAGGTTGATGCGGGTGAAAAGCGTGATTCATTCAAGGCAGCTAGACGAAAAAGCACATTAACCATGTAAATGTTTTACACTTGGACAAAATATTATAACATTTTACTGAACTTATTTCTTGTTTAGTTTCTTAGTAAAATGTTATAATATTTGAAGTATTTTGACGATTTATTTAAAAACTGCACGCCGCATCGGCCGGGTTGCCGCGGGCCGGGCAATGACCCTTCGCGGGCCGTACTTTGGAGACCCCTGCTGTATAGTGTCTTTTTTATGTTTGAGTGACTCCGGTTATGACATGAATAAACACTAATAAATTCCATGTTTTTTAAAATAACAATTCGCACATTTAGAATACATTTTGCTATCCATTGCTATCAATTAGAGGACGTGGGAAGAGACGCTTATGGTATTACAATTCCCCAAGTGTCATCAGCACTTGGCAGTCGTGTATTCTCTACCTTTCCGGGATCTGTTTGTACGTGATCCTTGATGTTGATTTTCATCTTCCTATGAAAATAGGCCTGTTCTTCAATGCTCTCCATATGCTGACCTTTTTATTGCCGCTTCGGACGCATTCATCTGGTTGTGCCAAATCTGTTTTAATCTCTGTCCTTTTGTAAACCTCAATATGTCTTTCTCGTTCAGCAGCTCTTCTCCTTCCTTATTATTTTCTTAACAACCGTATACATCCTTGTAAAACCTTTTCTTTGCAATGCATCTGAAATATTGAGGTCTTTTGAGAGCGGTAAGGGTATAATAAATATCTTTGCAAGAAGAAACACCTTAAGTGAATACTAGAACCCATGAGATCTGGAGAATCAATTACAACATAAGATACGAATGAAAATTGTTATCTTCATCAGAATTTGTACTAGAAAGGTTGAGATGGCACGGCCATGCACTAAGGACGGAGGAAGAGCGTAGAAACCCACAGGACAAATAGATGACAAAAAGATCAAGAGGCCGGCAAACAAAAACATGCTAGGAGACTATTGCAGGGTATGCAAAAGAATGTTGAATAAGGAATTGAAGGAAAGCAGTAGCTGACAGAGACGATTGTAGGCAGAATTTGAAGGGCGCTAGGACTTACCTTTGTGTTGCAGTGCTAAAGTATATAGTTTTCCTATCTCTGTTTGAAACATCCTTAGGTTTATATCCTCATAAACAATTAGAACAAGAATTACGTTGAATATTTTGTAGCAAATAGAGTTAATAATAGATCTACTTAGGACGGAAATAAAATAGAAATTTATGGTATAAATTTTGCATTATAAGGCGTATCTGTTGTCTGCGATTGTTTCATAATCTACGGGCGCTCCAGACTGTGCTGAATATTTTATATCGTTTTCGAAGCAAACGTTCTTAACCCATCAGCCTGGCGCTTGCGTGTTCTGTCTAAGACTTATATTAAACCAACAGATATTAAATACTTAATATTGTTACGTAGACGGTGAGTGAAAATGTATTGTCCTTTATCGTCCTTTTTGTCAAAAACACACCAATTCAAAAACATTTGCTATATAGTGTAAGGATCAATTACTCACAATTCACAATTTTTGATACAATCATTAATTAATTCTATATTAGAAATATAAAAACGATTATTTTAAACTTAAACATCGATTATGAAGAGCAGTCGTTTCTTAATTAGACGGGGTATCACTTTATCAGTCACGTCTGTTTATTTAAAGAAAATGTACCATGTAATCGTAAACAGTTTATAATCAATTTGTTATTCAACAAGATTATACTCGTACAATAATTCAAGTTTATCTGTCCACACAAATAATAATGTCAACTATAAAGAATTCCGCACTATAATCACTTTATACTAATACACCACTTGAAACGTACTGTGTAAATTGCCCAACAATAACTCGAACCTCACTTGAATAAATCGCCACTTAAACTGAAACTAAGCGTCGCTGAACGCTTATATTTATGCCCCGCTGAGATTCCAGAATAATCCATAATACGCGTCAACACCACTAGAAAACACTAGAGCGTAATTGCTTGGGGTCTTGAACACAGTGGGCGCGGACCGGTGAAGTCTGGAACAGCCTCGTTAACGCATGTTAAGAATCACGCACACACACACACAACATTACAGCTGGGATAGCCGTGAAACACGTAGAACGTTCTGTAATAGCGTTACAGTATTTTCTATTACCATTCTCAGGCAAATCTTGTAGTATGTGATTCATGTCACAGAACGGTAGGAATTATCTTAAATAACTGGTTGCCGAGTTTACAACGTAAACCTGAAAGCAACAGAACATATATTGCCGACGAAGAATGAGTTGTTTATCGTGTTTCTCAGATATATCGCGTTACCTAGAAACCGCCTGTTTGTTAAGTTGTATAAATGATACAACTACAATGATGTGTTATAGAGTCAGTACAGTGCTGACGACAGTAATGCAATCAAAACACACACACACGCACTGGATAACGATGCGATAACGCCGTTCAGCTTAGCTTTCATACGTAAAGCAGACGCTAAACGCACACACAGCGGTTGGGGAAGTGACTAATGGCGACTCCGAACGATAAATGGATACCATTTGTTGGCGCAAACAACAGACGAACACGTAGACGGAGGCAGTTCCGTGAAACTCTATACAATACACTTTACTGGCACACATTGAATGCTAACGCTCCTCTTATACATGTCAGTTAAATATGTATGTGAAGAATTTCATTTTGTAGGGACAACATTGATATTTTCAGCAATAGGTGTGTAGCCATTAATGAAGTTACTTCCTATTTGCCTATTCTTAATTTATTATTATTTTCCGCTTAATAAAAAATTATCTTTAATTTGTTAATATTAGCTTGACAATTCTCCGAGCTATTAGGCCGTGGGCTAATCTCTCTCCTTGTTGGGCCCTGGCCTCCTTCAGTTTCACCCCCTCTCATTCTTTTCTGTCGGTAGCAATCCTCCTCCACGAACGCATTTTCAGTATTTCTTTCGCATCCTCATCCACCGCGTCCTCCCATCTTCTCCTCGATCTTCCCGCTGATCTTTTTCCGTGGATTCTGGTATTCAATAGTTTTCGTGGTATTCTGTCTTCCCCCCATCCTGGCTACATGACCAGTCCACCTTAGACGCTGTAGTTTTATGTATCGTGTTAGCGGTGGTTCTTTATACATTTGATACAATTCAAAGTTATATCTTATTCTCCAGTCGTGAACGTCATTAACACGGCTCCCAGGATCCTTCGTAATATTTTTCTTTCAAAGATACCGAGAGTGTTTGCTGCTTTAGAGTTCAGGATACACGTTTCGGAGCCGTAGCTCAGGATGGGTCTACTTATTGATTTGTATATCAGGCCGTGGGTTAATGCTGCCGCATAAAACAGACATTTCGGCGCCACCATTGGAAGCCACGTTCACTGTAACGACTTGAGCAACAACCGGTACGTTCTTCACCAGTTTTCCGCAGCATTGCGCCTGCGCCCGGAGAATTGTCAAACTAATATTAGCAGAGTTGACACCGGTCGTGACAGCATAACATACCAATTATCTTTAATTTTTTGACTTTTTGTTTCACTTCTTAATTATTTGTTATAACCACATAATCCTGTGTTTCCTTGACTATCCCTCACTATTTATTCCTGTCCTGAGCCGTTATTTTTCAGTTATCTTGTCCCTTAGACCTTCCAGGTCTCTAACCTGGTTTAGAAGAAGTAGACAAATAAAACTTTGCAACAAAATTTGTAGAAGATTCAATTTTGTAAAAACTTATGGCCTAAAATTATTTTAAAAACTCATAACTAAATATCTGATTAATGTTAGCAGAAAGGAAATAAAATTGTAAAAACTGGACTTATATACAATAGTCCAAACAAAATTACCCACTTAAATTTAAGTAAGATATCATAAAAAAATGTGTAAGTACCTAAATTATTTAAAATTTTGTGAATTAATACCTCAGATAATTTGCTTTTTAAATTCAGTTTCAAAATGAATGGATTTTGAAATGTTTCTTATTTTTGCTTATTATAAATAACTTTAACAGTGTTATTAAACCTGTGTTTAATTTAATTTTTAATTTTTTTGATTAAGTTAATTTTGTTATACGTTCCTATTGTACTGGACAAACATGTTTTGGAATTTTTTGTTTTCCTGCAAAACAGGAAATTAAGTTAAGTTCTCTACATTCTGCTAGTGACTGCCAATGTCTTTTTCACATTCACTATCACCTAAGCTTCTCGCCTTTATTAAGCCATCACTTCACGGAATGGTCTCACAGAACGTTTTGTGTTAAAAATAGTATCAATTAAATATAGCTATCAACTAAAAATGTGTTGATATTAAATTATTTTATCGCTGTTTCCACGAAATATTTCCTCATACAGAAGTACAGGAAATTTGATTTTTAAATAACATGGTTTCTGTAGCCACCTTTTTCGTTTTGTTACATATTATAACAAATTATAACTTGTTGAAATGTGAACAAGAATATTTCCTTATTATATTACACAAACTCTTAACAAACTCTTGTTTTGTATTCTTAACAAAAATTTACTTCAGGGAGACAATTTTATTTTGTTCTGGGAAACATTAATATTCAGAGCAATCGGCGTGCAGCTATTATTCACGTTCGGAATGTTTACTTATCTGTTTCATACAGAGGCTACTTTTATTTCGAGAGAGAGAGAGAGTGAGAGAGAGAGAGAGAAGGATGGTATGCGTGCGGCATAAACTGCATAAATGAACGTCGTAAATATAGGCTACACTTCCTCTACAAAACACGAGGTGAGTAGATAAAAGAAGTGGGACACAGATAAACACTTTTTTTATTTACAACCGTAACGTGTTTGTAAGTTTTACATAAAAAATATGCATTCCCTTTACTGTCTAAAATGTTAAGCATCAAACCGGTTTTGGGTGTTACTTATATGCAGGAGTTGTAATAAAATGTAAATATTATTTTGTTAAGGAATTCTTGTGGATCGTGACTTAAAACAGTGAAATAAATTATTCAACGCCAGAGAAATTGATACTCACGATGATTATTAAACAGTCTTTATACTCATAGTTTCTATATTGTATTTTTATTTCTGATAATCAGGTAATATTTTATGAAAGTGAAGATAACACTGTTATCTATTCACCGCAGTGAAACAATGTGTAGGACATATAAGTTTATAATACGTCATAAGAAGTCGTAGGTTGTGGCCAACCTAGATAAAAATTCTCAGTTTGTTTTAAAATACAGTATAAAAATTTTAGTAAGGATATCATGTTTCTTTGTTAATATTATGAATGAGGTAACGTTAAAATAAACAATTATGTAGATATGATACTTGTGTGGAAAGATACAAAACATACTGAAAATATAAAACAATACCAGATACAAAAATTAAATTTTACAAAGTAATGACGGCACCTGTTCTCAGTAGCGTAACGATGGGGGGATCCCCCAGTGCTATGAAAAATTTCAAATTAAATTTAATAATCACTTAATGTAGGCCCATTCCTGAGCCACTCCCGTGGTTTAAAACAAGGCTTATAAATAATTGTGGATTAATTCCATTGAAAGGTTCTGGAATACCTTATATCCTTATATATCTTGAGGAAAATGGGACTCAAAACGTTTAAGCTAGTCTTAATCCCCCGCCCCCCAGAAGCTAGTCTCTTTCCGTCCAGAAACTAGTCTAATTGCCCCCCCCCCTCAACGAGCAGCTCTTGGTTACGCCACTGCCTGTTCTCGCCCATGCTAGTGAAACCTGGACGGCAACGGGGGGCTAATATAGACTGCCGAAATGAAGTTTCCAAGGCAAGTAAAAGGTTATTTATTGAGGGATCAGAAGCAGGGTGACGATTAAAATATATTTTCTGTTAATAAAAAATTGAGGTCAGTAAACGACAGTGGAAAGAAGTTTGGGGAGGGTAATCAGTCTAACAGTGGACTACAAACCGATTTAAAAAAGATCTGTAGGAAGGCCCTTGCTGATATTTTAATGCTGCAGGTGCTGTACATGCCTCTTCCTTCTTGACAAAATTATTTTGATTGGCTTGGTTGGTTGGTAATGACACCATAGCCTGTTGTGTTCTAGCCGTGATACAACGCACATCACATCATCTCCAAAGAGAAACCAGACTGCATATAACTTAGTGCAGTGACTCACTGTAAGCTGGGAAAGTTGTTATGTTCACGTGCATATCTCACGTACTTACTGACTAGCGCTCACCTACCTAAGACAGACTGCTGTATTTCCCAACAGTAGGTGCACTGTGCTGGACTGACTTGACGTTTAGTTAAACCCACTGCACAACATAATGGTTAAATCTCAAGCAAACGGATTGAAAAAACTTTTATAATGAAACCAAATGTAATTATTGTTTCTAAGACCTTGCGACAACATTGAATTTGTAACTCTGTCTCTCTCTTTCTCTCTCTCTCTCTGTGGTTTCAGAAGAGAACTGCGTTACAGAAAATTGAAAACTAATCTGAGGCACGAACGCAATATCGTGAAAGCCGCCCCTTAAACAACGGTTACAATTACATTTCCTTTCCAATTTTAGAATCTGTTCACTTCAAATGGATTTCACTTTTGCTGATAAACAACAATTCAATGTGTTTTCTTGCAGCCTTAGCACACTACTAACTTATTGACATTTGCTTACACCTCCATTTGTGTTTCTTGCTTCATTGATTTTATGAAGGCTTTTGACAGAGTAGATTGAAAAATGGTTTAGTAAATTCTAAAAACGTGAGGTACCAGTATCTCCTAATACACTGCATAAGACGTTTGCGTGATGAAGTGCAAATAACTATTACGGGACCGAAGTTCAGCGGACATGTGATCGTAACAAACGAGGTATTGAGATCGGCATGTAGCCTGTTCTCTACAAATTTTAATATTTATATAGACGATATACTTACAAAATGGAAACAAAAAGATCAGCACAAGGTGTACCAATAGTAACAAGAATGAGTCTGAATGTACCGAAATTTGCAAATGAGCTCAAATAATTAGAGTTGGAGGATAGACTACACTTCAGAAACTGAATTTCTTTCTTTCAGAATATAACTATAAGTTCTTCACTAACAAAAACGAAGATTACTACATTCCTCTATGCTAATCCGATTTTAATATAAATCTCAATGACAGCCCGATTGAAAATATCACATTCTAATTAGCTAGGTTGTGATGGTGATAGGTCTTTGACAAAGATTTCAATAACAGACTCCATACATTTCAAACATTATGCGCTACAACAGTGAGAATTTCAGAGAGAAAAACTTCCAGAAAGCGCAATGAAAATTTTAAGAGGTCGTGGCTGTTCCAGTGATAACGTCCCATGAACCGTGGGTATTGACTAGGAAAGATGGTAATCGCATACAAGCCATGAAAACAAAATTTGTTGGGTGTATGAAAGGGTGAAATGAAGGAGTAGAATGAGGAATGAGCAAAACAGAAATGATCAACAAAGTTTCTCAATCAATGAAAACAGAAACGATCAGTAAAAAAAATGAAGAAGACATCTTGACAGAATGTTCTACTTCTGTAAATCAAAGAGAAGGAAGTCTGTCGGTAGACTTGAGATCTAGGGGGCACTAAAGTAAGGAAGCCAAAACGGACCACGAGGCCTAGATTTTGTGAAGAAGAAGAAGAAGAAGAAGAAGAAGAAGAAGAAGAAGAAGAAGAAGAAGAAGAAGAAGAAGAAGAAGAAGAAGAAGAAGAAGATACCAGTCTTTCTTCTTCGTTACAATATTACTTCCAAAACTTGTGTACTTTATAAAATTCATGTAAAATTCTTTTTTGAGAATTTTAAAAATTAAAAGTTTTTTAATATTTACATTTTCCTTAATCGAGGATTATTGACTATTCAATAATCTACCAATAATTTACTATCACAATTCAGTTTTCAATAATCAGTATTATCTAATATTCAACATTCAATAATGTAGTAAAAATTTTAATATTCAAGGTCGCAGTGAGAATAAAGACAGATTGCTCATTTGAATAGGATGCCGGATTAAGTCACGTTGATCAAGGAAGTTTGGGAAACGCCTACACGCTTACGGGATGAGATGAAGAAGAAGAAATGATGATGATGATGATGAAACAGAAGAAGGAGAACAACAACGACAACAAGAACTCAAACAAAAAGATTATTTTTGTAACGTAGCTACGTGTCCTTTCGTGTTGCTTTATCTTTTTATAGTCTTTTACTGATCATGTGTTTTGTTCCAGTGTCTCTTACATGTTCTCGGTCTTCTTATGCTATGCTGTGCTATGACCAAAACTATATTGTGTTAAAGACTGCAGTAAATCCGGATGAACACCTTGGATGCAAGTTAAAAATACTTTTATAGCGCAAATAATCACATGAACTTATTAGCAAAGCTAAAAATAAACCAAAAGTCAACACATCTTGCGATCAACCACTACTGACACCCTGAAGGGAGTAACCACAAAACATCTGCCAACAGAAACACTGCTCCACTGCAACTGTCATCTATGACCTTGACGTAGTCAGTTTATTGTTGTATATTGAGCAAACCTTTTTGAAGAGAGCAGCATTCTTCGGAAGTGCTTCAAACGAGATCCGTTTGACCTTCAGTAAAAAAGCTGACCTAAAATGCAACATTTAATATCGGTATGGAGAACCATACATGACTTCCATGTTGTAAGATTTATATTTTAAATCAGTTTTGAAATGAAATATTTCCATAGAAACTACTTCTTTCTACTTACTGCTTCAGCCTTATCCACAGTACTGTGGTCACTAACTTATACCACCTCACGTTAGCGCACTCGATTTCACTGATGTGGCAGTCGAAGGCGCTGCCGAAACGTCTGCTTTTGCAGAAAACATTGGACCACGGCGAAACAGACCGGGAAGGAATTTTAACAATAAACTACTTCTTTGTTGCCGAAAACGTAGTACACATATAAACAATTATCCCCTCCCTCTTCAACTATCATTTTAATTTATAGAAAATTACACCGTCCCCCTTCAACTACCCTTTTCATTTATAGATATTTCGTCTACCTTTCTACAGTGGATTATTATGGCCTTTTAAGGATACTTATTTATCAAAATTAAATGCTTTACTCTTGTTAAAACATAAAACGTTCCAGGCAAACTACAACTTCCCCTAAACCGATCTTCAGCATAATCAATTGGCCTTGAGTCATCTACAACTCAGGCACGTATGGAAAAATAATTTGTGGCAGTTTCGTTGGTCATAGAAAAAAAACTACCTACAGACACACACACACACACACACACATTTCGGAAAATGACTTTTCTTCATGTTTTGAGTGTATAGTACAATCAGAATCAGCCTTAATCTCGAACACGATATTTTTCGCCATCACCATACTCCATTTCCTTATGCAACATGGAAGTAAAAAGTCTTCTTCTTTTTCTTCTTCCTTCTTTCGTGATCTTTGAGGCTTGACCATCTTGACCATATGGGCAAATCTCGGGCTGTTTTGGGGACAAGCTCCCCTTCAACCCGGTTTGGAAATTGCTTATTGTGAGATGCACGCCAGCGCAGACCGGTCGCTGAGAAGGTGGAGGCACTACCACTCTCCTTGATTGTCGTATGGTACAGTGGAAAACAAAACACAAGACACCAATTAAGTCACTAATCACCAGCTTTACTTAACCGCAATTAACGGTTTGAAATAAACAAATTATTCAACAAGATTACACTCGTACAATAATTCAAGTTAATCTGTCCACACAAATAATAATGTCAACTATAAAGAATTCCGCACTATTATAAAACACATAACACTTCGTCACAATACTTCGAACCTCACTGGAATAAATCGCCACTTGAACTGAAACTAAGCGGTAGCTGTCGTTGTTTGAATAGATAGCACAAGTGTTCCAGAATAATCCATAATACGCGTCAACACTACTAGAAAACAGTAGAACATAATTCTTTGAGGCCTTGAACGCAGTGCGCGCGGAACGGTGAAGTCTGGAACAGCCTCGGCGGTTGACGCGTGATAAGTGTCACGTAATTTGTCTTTCATCTCAAAGTAGCAGCAATATCTACGCACAGATACATTACAGCTGGGCTCTGCTGGGATAGCCGAGAAGCATGTAGAATGTTCTGTAATGGTTGTCCGCTTGGATAGTAAACGGAGGCAAGACAAAAATAACAGTGTCATGAAGGAAGAGACATGTGCAACACCATCAGCATTACGCGTTTGGTGATTACTGTTTTGAAGAATACTTTAGTTTCCAGTACCTTGGTTCTACTGTCAATAAAGATCTTGACGGGAAGGAGGAAATAATGAAACAATTGCACCAAGAAACAGAGCATACTTTGTTGTTAAAATTCCTTCCCGGGCTGTACGGTCGTGGTCCATTGTTTTCTACAAAAACAGACGTTTCGGCAGTGCCATCGACTGCCATCATCAGTGTCAAATCGAGTTACGCTAAAGTAAGGTGGTAGACGTTAGTGACCACAGCCCTGCGGTAAACGCTTAACCACCTTAATCGCTAACGTCTACCATCTTACGTTAGCGTAACTCGATTTGACACTGATGATGGCAGTCGATGGCACTGCCGAAACGTATGTTTTTGTAGAAAACAATGGACTACGGCCAAACAGCCCGGGAAGGGATTTTAACAACATCGACTCCGGCCGTGTAAGCCTACGAAGTACATTAGAGCATACTTTGTCTTGAACAAAATCTTGAAGAGTAGGTTAGTAAGCAACTTAACGAAGTTCCAGTTCTACAAGACCTTAATTAGACCAGTCGTGCCGTGGTAGCAAGACCTGGGCCTTAATAGGTCGCCAATGGAGCTGTTGGACGGATTGGAAACGAAATTAGTTAGGAGGATTATAGGACCCAACATGTATAAATGGAATATGGTGGCGGTGAAAAAATGGAATTTCATGCAGAATATAATGATCTCAATGTAATTAGACAGTTTGAATTTCGAGAGAATAAATGTGAAAAATTTCAATTGTTGATTTTATCCAAACAAAAAAATTACAACGTTATGGACACACGAAAAAATGGCACAGGAAAGATTGCCAAGGAGAGTTATGGAATGGACATCACCAGGAAGAAGGAAAAGAGCAAGACCACCTACCATCTGGACAGAAGAAATTCAGACTATATTGAGGGGACGAGAAATTGAAGACGATCTTTGGATGAACAAACAGCAGTGGAAGATGAGAATTCAATCAATTATGTAATCTTTGGTTCCGGAAAATGTGTAAACATTGTATAGCCGATAATAATAATAATCTCAGCATTACATCATTTGTTAAAATACAAAGACTGAATTGGCCTGGTCATATCCTGAGAATGGAAGCAGCAGGATAGTCGAAAAACTCAACAAGGGTTCTCCTGGTGGAGTGTCACTTAGAGGACGGTCTAAGAGTCGATTGGAGAGACAATGTCATGAGTGAACTCAAGCGACTGAGGATACACATCTCCCTTGCTCAGGACCTGGTTAAGCAGGACGAGGGCAACTACATAACGTTTGTTGTGCCAATGAAGGAGAAGCATAATCATCACCATCTTCATCGGTAACACCACCACCATTTATGCATTACGGTTCAGACATTTGCTGTGTAGTGCAGAGACACCTAGAGGACATAGAGAACGGCCTGGGAGTCGGTTGAGGGGCAGTGTCCTGTGTGATCTCATTCAGCTTAGGATAAACAATTGGCCTGCTCGAGATAGATGTGTATGGACGACAGTGGCTGAGCAGCTATACGCGTCTGTTGCACCAGTGAAGATAGGACATAATGTGAGACACACACACACACACACAACTTTCCTGTAGATACGAATGCTGATCGGCTGTCTTGCTTAGAACGTACTGTTACGCCATTGCAGAAAGTTCGACATGTCTTTTGGCTATCCCAGCTGTAATGTTGTGTGCGTACGTGACACTTAACATGCGAGGCACTGTCACGTAATGCGGAACGTGCTCGTACATTCGATAGTGTTGTTCGACAAGCTTCTCAACTAGCCCAACGCTGCGTGTTTCCAACAGGCCGTGCTGAAGTATTCTCTAGAATATTCGATTGCTTGTTAAGGACGCAAATTATGAAACCCTGCAGACTATAAACAGCCCACACCTGGCGTTTAGTTTCAGTTTTATGCCGAGCGATTTACACAGTGCGTCTCAAGTGATGTATTAGTGAAAAGTGATTATAGTGCAGAATGCTTTATAGGTGACATTATTATTACGTGTGGACAGATTAGCTTGAATTATATTATTGTACGCGTATAATCTTGTTGAATAATTTGTTTATTACAAACTGTTAATTGAGACTAATTAAAGCTGGTGATTAGTGACTTAATTGGTGTCTTGTGTTTGGTTTTCTACTGTACCATACGAGACCGTCGTAACAGAACGTTAAAGAGACGAGCAGCTGCTAAAGAAGTGAGTAATGACGGATATCTGGGCGATAAATGGAAACCATTTGTTGCTGCAAATTACGTCAGACGAATAAGACGTAATGAGAGGAGAAACAGCGTGACAGAGGGAGGCGCAGAAACACAATGCGTGAGGCAGTTCCGTGACGCCCGCTCAATACTGCCGGCCGCCGAAAATATGTTTTTGCGAGACTCCTGGTTTCACGCGCAGCGGTGAAGCATTAGTATCGTCCGTAATCGGCGCGGCGCGGTTATTATTCATGTTAGCGATTTTTGTTCTTATCTCGTCCGTACAGAGGGTATTTTTTGCTGCCGAGCGCGAGGCGTATAGTCTGCAAATGACCGTCGTAAATATGCTCCCCTCGCGGTGACACAACTGGGAGGTGGTTGGGATAAAAATAAGTGGGACGCAGAATTTTTTTTTTAATTCACCTATATTTAGTCGTGAATCTGAATAAAAAGTCCGTTTAAATTTTTTTTTTTTTTTAATAGACCAGCAACGGTTAAATTACGAGGATTAGTTCGCGGAGCGACACCTGTAGCTAGCGGTAGAAGTAAACTTGTCCGTGTGTTCCAGGCTTATAAACACGTGTAAATCTGTCTACCGGTTTATACACTGCTTACAGATGTTTGAAATTTACGTCTACGTATGTTTAAAACTTTTTGATTTAAATGGAATAACTCCTATTGTAGTCCCAAGCCACGTGTTTGTTAACCAAATATACTGTTACTCACCGTCTATGGCCTTTCTGTGATGTTGTTATTTCGTTGTTTACATGTTTCGAGGCACTTGCCTCATCATCAGAACTTTATAAAAACTAATGTATGTCATCAATGATGACACGTGTCAAAATACTAAAACATAATACGGCATTAAACTATGTACAGAACTTGTTTAAAAATGAGCACGTCAATGTTAGGTGTGCCTTGCAAGACAACACGCGCCGTACTGACGAAATCTAAGTTATGGTCGAGATAAAACTTAGATTTCGTCAGTACGGCGCGTGTTGTCTTGCAAGGCACACCTAACATTGACGTGCTCATTTTTAAAACATGTTCTGTACATAGTTTAATGCCGTATTGTGTTTTAGTATTTTGACACGTGTCAGTATTGATGACATACATTAGTTTTTATAAAATTCTGATGATAAGGCAAGTCCCTCGAAACATGTAAACAACGAAATAACAACATCACAGAAAGGCCATAGACGGTGAGTAACAGTATATTTGGTTATGTTTAAAACAATGGGCAAAATCAAACGTCGTGCTGTGATTGAATTCTTGGCTAAAAACTCTCTAGCGCCAATGAATATTCACAACCGAGAAGACGAATGTGCTGCATCTTCCCAAGAACAATATTTGTAAGTGGGTTCTCGAGTTTAAAAATGGTCATTCGAGCAATGAAGGTGATCCCCGCGGTGGATAACCAAAAAGTGCATCATCGGTTTAAAAAATGCCATATGACTACACGGTATTGGAAGACCGGCGTTTGGGAGTGGACGCCATTGCTGACGTCACAAGCGTTTCACAGTAGCGTGTGTATTATAGTTTAAATCAAGGACTTGATATAAGAAACCTTTGTTCATCTGGAGTTGTTGTACTTTTGGGGTGTCCACGCAGGGCTCAACTTTTGTATGACCACGTTTAAACTCGAAACCCCACAGACGAACTATTATTGTTTTCAAAGGTACAGCATTTCCTAACACATTTGTCATTTCGTTGTGATTTTCCATTGGAGCTAGACCGTTTCTATCAAAGATTTCGTGATTTTGTCCTTTTTCCAAACACGCATGACACGTAAATTTCAAACAGCCAGTAAACAATGAATACATTGACAAATAGATATGGAAATTAACAGGTGTTCAAACGAAGTACGAACCTTACGATACACAAAAAATTTAGTTGTAAAGCTAAGTTATAGATGTCGCTCCTACTCTGACGTATTATTACAGTCTTGCCGAAACTTTAACGTCGGCTACCTGAGTAACTCTCATCAGTCGTAACTTGTTTTCCAGCTCCGCCAATGTTGTCGTTTTGTCGACATGTTCCTGTATCACTTATAAAAAGGCTACACTGACAGCAGAATGACGACGACAGGACGGATCAGTTTTATTGAAGGCGATAATCTGAAGTCACTAAATGCTAATCGTGGCAGCACTGAATCCACGTGGATTAAACACCATTATGATTGATTAGCGCACCTACGCTCAGTGCCACTCAATTGTAAAAAGAGGTTAATAGACAAAAGCGTTTTAAAGGTAAACATTCTGACCGAGGCTACAATTCCTCTGTGAGTAGACCTAAACCACGACAAAAAATATTCCGCTGGAACCCGTATATAATCGTGAATTCGCCTTCACGGCAGGTCAATTTGTAAACAAGTTTACTAGTCACTACCCTATTGGCTCAGCTGCGTTAAGCCACGCCCCTGCTACTTGCTACGAAGCTTCGTCCATCCACGTTACGAAATTACGGTAACCTGCCGTGAAGGCGGATTCACGATTATATACGGGTTACAGCGGGATACTTTTTGTCGTGGTTTAGGACTTGAAAATAGTGGAAACACTGAAAGGCATCGTCCAAAACATGGCAAGTAGCAGTTTAGCAAGTAAACGCGACAAAGTTGGAATTACAGACACTGCTAATTCAAATAACAAGATTAATCTGTGAGAAGATCTGGTAACCTTATTAGCTATTTAATAATATCTTCTGTACCGTATTTGTACATACAAAACTCTGTAAGCTGAGAGAAAATTTAGTGTATTAAAACTGTCCGCATCAGCGCGTTCTGTATTCGCGGGACTGCTGTGCTGATTTCCTAATTCGTGGCGTGAAAAGAGCTGAACAAAGTCGACCTTTTGTGAACTGATTAAAAGCGGAAGTATGCCTACAATTGAAGAGTTCTTCAAATAACTAAATGGGCCTGCTCACAATATCGGCAGGAGGCGAATTGACAAATTTTACAAGCGACTAATAATACTCCCCCCGTCAGTTAGTGAAGTGAAGAACTAACTAACTAAGTCAAGAGAAAGAGAAATAAATAACAAATTCACACTATGATAAACAAACGATGGCGTTAACCCAAGTTCAGATATTACAGTTTTCTTAAACGAATTTAATTTTCTAAAAATATGTAGCCTACTTCTGTTTAAAACCAAATTTATACTAGAATAAATTAAGTTTTCTTATAACCTATATAAGTCAATTCTGTCCGCACGCCTATTGAAACTTTGATGTTATTAACGTTTTAGTCATTACCGCTATCTTCAGCAAGAATTAATCCAAAAATGTTCTGTTCCGGTCCTAAAGCAGATATAGTACTACAGCTGGTCACTCCAACGCTGGTCCCTCTCCGTCCTTTCGGCTTATGATTCTATACTTGTTTGGCGATGCGGCAGTCACACCTACTCGGTTAATATATTTCAAACGTTTTAGCTGACATTGGGCAACCCTATCGAATATTTACTAGTATATTCAGTGTCTGCCGTCTATCTGTATTACTTCTACGATCTTGGAAAGTATTCCCTGAGAATTTTCTGGTAAATCTCATTTCGGCCGCTCGAATACCACTGGCCTGGTATTAGGTTAAAACCTAAATCTCAGACCTATAGATAAATGTGGGGGAGGACCACCATCTTTCTTTAAACCGGCCTCTTTAGTCCGGCAAGACAGCAACTTTGTGGAAGATACCCCCCCCCAAATTTGGGCTGGACGTTAAGCCAGAAGGTAATGTTACTCTCCAATACGCTAATCACATATCTAAGTGAAATATTACTTATTTAATTGTCTCACGTAACGGACAAACTTTTAGTTTCATGCTAATTTGTGTAGGCTACATGGAAAACATGTAAAGTATTTTCAGATGTCGCGTTAAGTGATTCCTGTTTGTACCCGAGTCGTTCTTGAACTGCTTGTTCTTATTACGTAGGCCTACTACCACTCTCGTCAGTTGTATACTGTACACATTAAAGTATGGTTACTATACAGTCTCCTTGATCGTCGCATGCAGTGGAAAACAAAACACAAGACACCAATGAAGTGACTAATAACCAGTTTTAATTATCACAATTAATAATTTGTAACCAACAAGATAATCTCTTACAATAATTCAAGTAAACTTTGTCCACACGCAATAATAATGTCAACTTTAAAGAATTCCGTACAACAACACTTCCCTACAATACTTCTACAAACACTCGATCCGCGCTAAGGAAAATCGCTCAACACAACCGATTGACAAGCCGGCTGCTATGGCTTCTTATAGGTAGCGCACACCTTCTAGAAATTTTTCATTCTCAACTTAATTGCTGACGCTGATGCATATGTCAAGTGTGCTCTTGAAGAATCTGGAACATACTTATACGCGGCTTTGACTTAGACAACACCTGTCACACTAGGCGGGGGGACGGAGGAAGGAAGCTTTCGGCTGTTCTAGGCGATTCGATACGGTTCTCGTAACAGTACGGAAACTGTGTGCTCGGGTGCTGTACTCAGTTGTTAATATAGCAGTGGCGGCCCGTGCTTAGCTTGTACGGTTGTACAACCACTATTAAATCCCAAATTGTATTTTAAATTATAGAATTATGAATAAAACAACAACTAATAATAGTGTTTTTAAGTTAAATAATCGCAATTAATCATTTGCCGATTGAAAAGCGCAGAGCAATACTAAAAACCGTACACGCTCTTGCCGCGGTGTATGCACCAACTATGACGCGCTTTGTATATGGGGAAATACAATAAGTTAGTCCTCTGGCTGGCTAGACTCGGTTGTTCCTATTACAGCGGTATAGGCTCGCTTGGTGTGATTAGGGACTGCAACCCCCACTTGTACGCCACGGCGCCACCAGTCTGTTTGTTGGTAAGTTCGAATTTTTTGTAAAGTTCGTTGTTAGTGTCAGTCCAATTCATCGTTAATGTAAGTAATACTATATATAAAGGATTAATGTGTCATAATGTAACGTATTTATTATATTTAGCTGGTAGGACGCAATGAATTCTGTCGAAAACTTAACGAAAACGCAGTTCAGTTTACGTCCGATTGAGGGAAAAATTGAAATTAAGAGAGTAGGTAGGCCTACACAAACCATTCAAATTTTAATGAAAGTGTAAAATCAGGTAACAGAATACTTAAACGTAAATTTAAACAATATTTATACAAGAAATATTCGTGGTTGTGTGGGTGTGACACGAAAATTGCAGTATTTTGGTTTCCTTGTGTATTGTATGGGGGGGGGGAAGACTAGGACATTTTCTATTCACAGAATACAACAATTTAATTCCATCCAACGCAAATGCAACCCCCAATTTTTTCAATCACCAGCCGCCACTGTAATATAGCTTTGCAAAATTGGACAAATAGCAAGTGTGTATGAGTAGAATATTATTCAGCGGTGTTCTATTACTTTAATTTCCGAGTTCTAGTTTTCCGCGTGGAATCCGTATTCGCGGTGCATTTTCGGAATCTAATTCAGAACAGACGGGTTTTTCTAATGTATCAGCGAAACTACTAGGATTTTTTAGTGTTAACCTACAGATTAACGCCGAAATGAAATTTCTAAGGGGGACGCAAGGTTGTTCTCTCTTGGATCGGAGAAGGAACGAGGATATTAGACGCGATTTAAACGTTGCATCATTGCACCAGAAGATTGAAGACCACAAAAAGAGATGGCGTGAACACTTGAATCGCATGTCTTATATCCGTCTACCTGTGGCTGCCTTGGGTTATCACCCTATTGGGAAGAGAGACGTCTGTAGACCGAGGAGGAGATGGGTTCAGGAACAGGTCTAAGGCCTAGTCCTTGGAGTGGTGATGATGATGATGAACTATAGATTAGGATTAGGAAACTACAGAACATATGAGGAAAAGATTACAAGCCATGGGAACGGGTTACTGAAGGTGCTGTAGACTTAAATTGCAGGGAAGGGTTAAAAATAAAGAAATAAGAGTGTAACGAGTCACTCAAAAGGTAAGATTGGCTAGTCACGTGACAATGATGGAGAAGCATAGAAACCGAGACGAGGACATTACAGAATAGATGTCCACACTGAAGCGATACTGTGTGTGTGTGTGTGTGTGTGTGTGTGTGTGTGTGTGTGTGTGTGTGTGTGTGTGTGTGTGTGTGTGTGTGTGTGTGTGTGTGTGTGTGTGTGTGTGTGTGTGTGTGTGTGTGTGTGTGTGTGTGTGTGTGTGTGTGTGTGTGTGTGTGTGTGTGTGTGTGTGTGTGTGTGTGTGTGTGTGTGTGTTGATGTAAGAAGTCGCGGTAAACGAGTCAAGTTTGTTTGTGTGAGAGCGATTAGTCAATGCTGTGTCGGTTACTGAACATTAGTTAGCTTACTTGAAGCGGTGCAATTAGTTGGCCGCGAACAAGACACGCTAATTGACCGTTAATAGTTGCCGCCAGTCCAACATTTATCATCCTTCTTTGCACGCGAAAGTGAACACAACAACACGATACTGATGCTGCCGCTCGTGTGTAGAAAGTAGGACCGGCATGATTTATGAGTTTTGTAAACAATATCCTCGACTTTTAATGAAATATTTTACAAATACAAGTCAGCGTTAATACTGGACTAAAAAGTTCTATCTTCCGAACTGGCACGGTCTGTACGAATCTTCATACTACTAACTTATACTCGTACAGCAACAGTGATATTTGTGACGATTTATGAGGTTAGCCATCATCATCATATTCAGCATGGATTAAACCACAAATGGTTTGTTACGGTCCCAAGCAGATAAACTAGAGCCGGTCACTTCAACGCTTCTTGCGACGTCCCAGAAATTGTTTGTTCCGGTCCCAAGTAGATAGATATAATCTAATAGTTGTTTAGGGACGCAGCAGTCACCCGTTCGCTTAATATAGGCCTATTCCAACCGTTTTAGCCGACATTGAGCATTCCATCGAGTATACACTAGTACATTCAGTGCCTGTCGTCTATCTGGACTTCTTCTACGACCTTGAAGAGTATACACTGTGCCAAGTTCCTGATAAATTTCATTTCGGCGGCTCGATTGAATACAACTAGTCTGGGATCTCGTTAAAATCTAATCCTCATACCCATAGATAAATGTGGGAGGACCCACCTTAGTTGATTGAAAATGGGGCAGTCGTCTGTTCGGTTAAGGTGTAGCATTATTTTTAGCCGATATTGAGTTCATTTTGTCCTACCGCATATACTCATCATATTCAGTTTCTGCCGTAAATCTGTATTTCTTCCACGATCTTCATGAGAGTATACCCTGCTACGTGTCTGAGGAATCAATCTCATTTCTGTTGCTAGAATACGACTGACCTTGTAAGGGATTTCGTTAAAGTCTAATTCTCAGACCCATAGGAAAGTGTGGGGAGGGCCCGTTACCTTGTAGAACTTCAAGCGTGTTTTTTTTTTTTTAAATGGTCTCGCACTTACGGTTAAAGTTACGTTGCTTCTTCAGCACGTCGTTGTGTGCAATATAAGTCACATTATAGCTCTAGAACAGTACCATTCAGTGGCGGCTGGTGTTATGGTTGCAGCGTTGCACAACCACCAATATAGAATAACTAAACTATAAAATAATATACGAAAACAGTAAACAGCTGAAAGTGTTATAAATTTCAACGGAGAGCGTATTGGATCCTACGCGGTAATGTTCGCATACAATTCAAATGTGGCGCGCAGGCTGGTGGTTGTAGGCCGCCTGCAACTTCAATAGTAAATGGCAGAGCTTACTACACAAACATATGGGAGGACGTGGGCTACTCTTCACAACTGTCCTATGTTCCCAATGTAAACTTGTTGGTTGCAAAGTTTCCGCAACGCTCCACTAGTAGCGCTGTAGCGCAACTTTGTGTATGAAATCAGCACGGACTTCTTGATTTAGAGGTTATGTCAGGTTTAGTGTTTACGTTGGTTCAAGGTAAACGTTATCCATTGTAGGAGATTATAAAATTATAGTAATAATTTACTATTATCAAACTGTGATTATGATAATTCAATGTCTTTTAACCCCTCTCCCATCCACTAAACCAACTACTGCAACCACCAAAATTTGGAACCACCAGCCGCCACTGTCTACAACAAATTTTGCTCGTTTGGGATCAGCTCCGTGAAAAGCCATCACCTTGGCCTTTAATGCGGAGGTCTGTAATCCGAAATCCTTGCAGGTTCTACGTGATAAGCCAGATGGTCGTCAGACTGCATCGCCTTTGAGAGTCTGCAATGACAAATAATTTGCGCCCGTCATTCGGCAGAAGTCACAAAGAAACTCCTCAAGGGGACACGGAATCCCAATCTCCCACCGTGTTAACATAAGGAAAAAACTACTAAACCAATCTGTTTGAAATTTTCACACCAGTTGCTGTAGACCTTTTCACAAGAGATGAGTTCTTTTTGTTAAAAAATATATCACAGAAAATGAAAAAAAAGTTTCCTAATTAACTTTTGAAAGTTGATAAATTTTTATGAAAACTATTTTTTGTAATATGTAAATTTACATTTACGATGACAGAAATCTCAGTATATATACTCACATACTGTTAATATTGTGTGAAAATTTCACAATGATTGGTTCAGTGGTTGGTGAAAAAATGTTCCTTATGTATTGAAAAACCAAACTTTCGTATGCCTAATAGAGAAAGAACTAAAAACATGTGAAAGTTGAGTTTTGACTGTTTCCATGGAGATACTTGACTATAATTGCCAGCTTAATAAAGCTGTGTGCTGCCAACCTTGCGCATGAAATGTAGTATGTTTTGAAGAAAGAATCATGAAATTTGATGGATTGATTCAAAAGTTATGCGTGTTTGAATATGGAAGTTTTAATTGACTACAGCTGTCAAAAGGTGTAATATATTTTTAAAAAAGCATATTTTGATGCGAATTTTTGTTAAAATAACAAGTGTCGCACATCAGTGCATTCAGAAAAAATCTCAACTTTTAATTGGCGCTAAAAACGAAAATTTGAAATTTTTTTTTTTGCTTTCCGTCTCCTCTTAAAATATTTTAGTCGAAGACAGTGGTAGGCACTATTACACATCCACTAATTATAAATATTCCATAGATTGTTTTTTTATACTAAAGCAACTAACTTTATGACTGCCCTCGTAGTTAATAATATATATTTATATATTTCTTTTTAAATTGAATTTAACATGTTAAAACTGGTCTGTAAGACCGACCATCAACTTATCACTCTCACCCGCGCACAATTCTCTGCTTTTATAGCACAAAACACTAAACAAGTTCAAATGGCTTTGTTCTTTTCAGTCTTCGGAACACGTGTTGATTGTTCAGAAGCTGAAGAACTTCCGCATTTTCGTGGAGGTGAAACCTTTCATCATGCTTCTTCGCAAACCTTTTAATATCTTCTTTAATTGTTGGAATACCTAGATCTCTGTGGATATCAGCGTTTCTAACATACCATGGTGCATTCACCATGGTCCGCAAAACTTTGTTTTGGAATGTTTGTATTATCCTGATGTTAATTTCTTTCGCTCACCCCCAGAGTTGAATTCCATACAGCCAGGTGGGTTTAATTATCTGATTATAGATCAGAGTTTTACTGTATAAAAACAGGTTGGAATGTTGTCCTATGAGCCATTTATATTGTCGGAATTTTATGTTAAGTTCGTCTTTGTTTGTTTTTATATGATCTTTTCATCTCAGTTTGGTATCCAATGTCATACTCAGGTATTTGTCTTTGTTTTCATAAGAAGTTACCGTTCCATTTATCACGAATGATGGAAGATTATTCAATCTTTTATTGGTGAAATCAATGTGTGCCGATTTGGCTTCGTTAAGTTTAATCTGCCAAGTTAATATTATATAAACATCTTCTATACAATTACAAGTCTTTATAACGCGCAACACGAGAAGTGTTGACACTGTTATGTGACTGTTGGACACGTGGGTGGAGTGTACGTCACCCAGAAACAGATGTCCGTGTTGGTGTAATCCGTATATAATGGAGTTTCCGTGTACAGAATCGCGGTTTTAATACACGACAAATATCAAACATGGAAACAAACAATATCTGGTCGGTTGGGTAAAGCCCACTGAGTAGTTTACGATCCGACGGGATAATAGGGATCGAACGCATGCAAAACAAAACATTATCGAGCGTTGCGGTTCACATGTGTGTGTGTGTGTGTGTCTGTGTGTGTTTGCCTTTAATTACAAATTTTTAATGATATTGGTTTCGCTGTGGTTTAGAACAACCGCTTTCATTAAACTGTGGCCATGTGTGTGTGTGTGTGTGTGTGTGTGTGTGTGTGTGTGTGTGTGTGTGTGTGTGTGTGTGTGTGTTACATACCAAAGCTTATTTATGTGCTCAGATCTTTACCGAATTAATTGTAATTAAATTTTTTCCATTTTTCATTCTTCATTTATCATTAACGCTACAACTCTTGGCTCGATCTACTTTCCTTCAAATACTTTCACTTACATTCGTAGTTTAAATTGTTTGAATATACCGTTGCGTAAATCCAAGTCTAGGAATAACTATCTGCGTATATACCTTGAAAAAAATTATAACAGTGGACAAACAGAAAAAGGGATACGAAACCAGATAGTTATCATCATCATCATTTTTTTTAAAGGAGAAAAATTTATTATGTACCATCAGGAGGCCGCCGATTAGTCTCCCGGTGTGTGGGACTCTCACCCCCAAAAAACCATCGTCCTATTAGGTAGGGAACCCCCTCCTCTGTACTACTGCTTGTATTACTTTAGGGTGGTGTCTCCTGATCCACTTACCTACCAGGAGCCACTTCCTTACTAGGCTTCTACATGTTGGGCTTCTTCGTCACTCTATGAGTCGGACTAATGGCGGCTTCTCCAGCCAGAGAACCACCCTCACAATGGTCGCCACCTTCTTCCATCCCTTCCTGCTCCTGAGCATGACGCTTATGATGCCGATCCCCATCACAACCCATTGCCTTTCCCAAACCCACTGATCGCACTCAAGGAACGTGTGGTGGACTGAGTCGAAGGCTGAGTCATCAAAGACACGACAAGTCTCCCACCTTTCCAATAAGCAGACAAGGTTCCGTGCCCTGCAAGGAGCTGTGCAAGAAAGTAGTTCACCTCACAGTAATAATGATACTAATAATAATAACAATAACAACAACAATAACAACAACAACAACAACAACAACAATAATAATAAAGATAATAATATTATTATTTTCTGGCAAAAGTGTTAAAAATGGAGGAGTCCAGGGTAGGAGAGCGAAAAACGTAGGTTCAAAGTGGACTGAAGACAGGAAGAAGAGACACAGTGTAAAGATGAAAGAATAATAAAAGATTGGAGAAAAATAAAAGAACAAAGAATAAAAAATTGAAATTGGCATGTGTTCCTTAGTGGCCGATACAAAAAAAGATAATAATAAGTTTAATAATAATAACGGTAGGTCCTCTGACCTAATCTACAGAATTTGGTTTCCGTCTTGCCTTATCGATGGATTTGTCCTTCTGTTCCCGGACATCATCACCACCACTCCAAGGATTGTGCCTTAGACGTGTTCCGGAATTCATCTCCTCTTCGGTATTCAACTTTGGGGTATTGCTAGTACGAGTAACATTGAGATTATACAGCGCTTTCAGTCCAAAACTTTAAGATCAATAGTCGACGCTCCATGGTTTGTCTATAATAATTCTATACACCGAAACCTAAAAGTTCCAACTGTGCGAGAAGAAATCGTACGCCTCTGCAGGAAACACATCTCTAAATTACAATACCATCCTAAACCCCTACCAATTAATTTGTTAGCTAATAGTGAAGACTTTTGCATACTAAAAGGACATAAATAGTTAGACGTACCCTTCAGGTTCAACGAATAATGTGTAATCTGTATTGTAACGTCTGTGTTATCTGTACTGTAATATCTGTATCTTTTGTGTTCATGTCACATTAAGTGTTAATGTCAACTAGTATATCTGCCTTACATGCAGATATAATATTCAATTATATCTGCCTTATATGCAGATATATTCAATTACATCATGCCAGCAGCAAGTGGAAATGACTTTTGTTCAGTTCTTTACATGTTTCGCCATTTAGTCTTTTAAATTGTGTATCTGTTTATCCTGTAGACAAAAACAAGAAAAGTTGTCAATGCTCAACTCTTCATAATCATGTATGTGTTTTATCAGTCAATTTGTTCAATGTTCGCTTAGTAGAACAGATTACAAATCTGCAGTAAATTTAAAAAAATCTCCTTTTGTGGTCTTCAGTCTTCTGGTGCAACGATACAATGTTCAATTCGCGTCTAATGTCATCGTTCTTTTTCCGATCCAGATGAGAACAACCGTGCCTGTCTTCTCTTAGAAATTTCATTTCAGCTGCTTGAACCGTCTGTACGTCCCTTTTACAAAGAGTCCATGTCACACTATCATAAAGGAATCTGGGGACAGCCACAGTTTGTAAAATTTTGTCTGGTATCCTTCCGTGTTTGCTTTTTCAGCTACCTGTGAATCGTTCCACAGATGCGTCTAACCCAAACAACATCGATTCCATATTAGGTCTCACTACCCAGGTAATTAAAATGACTAACCTGATCCAAAATCTGAGTATTCACGACTATCTTAGTTTTTATAGGACACTTGCACTTAAATACCTTAGTTCTAGATTCTGTAGCAGAGATCTGTAGCCCATAGTGGTATTTACTTTCGTCCTTTAAATCGTCTTCAAACCACTGAGGTTGTTCAAATTTCCGTTAATAATATGTGAGCAGTTGAAGTAAATTCTCAAGTATGAGCCGTAATTTAACTACACTTGTTTAGAAATGATGGAATAAAAAGGCGAGCTGAAGTGGACATCACAGAAACCATCGAAGCGAGACAGTTGAAACGGTTTGTCCGCTTAAATAGAATGATAAATGAGGGAAGCGGACACCTACGTGAAGAAGAAATAGAATATCAAAAAGAAAAAGCGGTGGAATTACATCTTGCTGAAGCGACCTTATAGATATCTTTATTAAGTGTTAATCTTTTTATATCTTTGAATATTTTATAAGTGTTAATCACACCTGTCAATTTTTGCATATCTAAAATCACGAGACTGCTGAATATACTGACCACCAGTGGCGGATTATCCATAACGCTAGGGTATGCTGCAGCACCGGGCACCAGGGACTCAGGTGGCAGAGGAGCCACCATCCAGCTGAATTGACAACCGAAGCAAAGCTTATGATAAAATTACGCAATTGTTTGATTTTCTTATGCAGTTATTAACCATGGGGAGTGTCGAGTTGGAAAATCAAACGAAAGCTCTTGTTTACTCGAACGATTTGAATAACGATTGTAGAATTGTAGCTTATTGTGCCACGAGTAACATTGGGAGAAAGAGGTTTTTTTCAGATCGTTCGAATGAAGATAATAGAGATTCCGTGATACTACAGTTTGTTCGCTCAAAGCATTAATATGGATTATTGATTGTAAAAATAATTGAAGTATTTCCAAATATATACATTGCTTATCGTCTGCTTTTTATGATTTCACTCGCTAACTGCGAATCTGAAAGATCATTTTCTGTATTAAAACGCATTAAAAAGTACATTGAGTTATACTGTGGGAGTTAAGAGATTATCTTTGTGAGCAAGGTTGAAAATTGAAAACGAGACACTCGAATCGCTCGACTTAAACAAATTATACAAGACTTCGTTAAGGCAAAATCACGAAAACATGGATCGATTAGTATTTTCTAAGTTTAAGTACTACTAAGGTCATTGTAATTATTGTTTAGCTAAATATTCGTTTTAATTTGAGAGATTAATAAAATAATTGTTAACTTTCGGCACTGTGTATACCATTTATTAGTGTAAATAATGGGCAAAAGTTTTAATTTTGAACGGTGGGGTCACCACTCTGATGGCAGCATAGGGCACCACGAGCTTCTAATCCACCCCTGCTGACCACTGGTGTAATACTAAAAATTAGGAGAAGACGGGTGTACAGAGAATGTTTGCTGTTTTGTAGGAATTATAATAAATTTAAGGGGAGAGTGGTAAGGAGACAGGTGGATAGAAAAGTGTGAACGAAAGATTGGGGCAGGCAAAGAGAGACTGAACACAGCTGCAGTGCTGATAAAAAGAGCCGACGTTGCCTGCACTGCATTGAAAAGCTTAACGCCGGAATGTATTAAACATCACAGAGAATTAATTAACATGTTTTATCGCGAAACGCAGGGCTTAATTAAACTGAGTTTGATTCAGTGAAGTATAATGAAGTGTAATTGAACAGCAGCCAGGCAGCCAGCTCAGCTCATTGGCGCATTCCGTCACTAACGCATGCAGGTAATTGTGCTCTGCTGTACTCTGCTCCTAGTCCGTCGCGATAAATTACAATTTAGTTTCATTGAAAAAGGCAGCAACGCTGTTTATTAATTAATATTGGCCGTGTGTCCCTAGTACTTGTAGGCAGGCGTGCAAACACTGCAGACAAACATTGACCTCAGCTCATTGGCGCATTCCGTCACTAACGCATGCAGGTAACTGTGCTCTGATGTACTCTGCTCATAGTCCGTCGCGATAAATTACAATTTAGTTTCATTACAAAAGGCAGCAACGCTGTTTATTAATTAATATTGGTCGTGTGTCCCTAGCACTTGTAGACAGGCGTGCAAACATTGCAGACAAACGTTGACCTCTGACGTACGTACACGTTAGTTGGCGTTATAATGACAATATACAGAACGAGATAAAAGTTGCTTTCATAAAACTAACTTTTATACATTTTGTACCTCCTAAAAATAGTTTTTTTCTTATGATTAGCAGCATTATGTTGCCACGGCGACAGTTCTAACTTATGATTGGCAATATTATGTTGCCACGGCGACAGTTCTAACTTATGATTGGCAATATTATGTTGCCACGGCGACAGTTCTAACTTATGATTGGCAATATTATGTTGCCACGCGACAGTTCTAACTTATGATTGGCAATATTATGTTGCCACGGCGACAGTTCTAACTTACGATTGGCAATATTATGTTGCCACGCGACAGTTCTAACTTATGATTGGCAATATTATGTTGCCACGGCGACAGTTCTAACTTACGATTGGCAATATTATGTTGCCACGGCGACAGTTCTAACTTATGATTAGCAGCATTATGTTGCCACAGCGACAGTTCTAACTTACGATTGGCAATATTATGTTGCCACAGCGACAGTTCTAACTTACGATTGGCAATATTATGTTGCCACGCGACAGTTCTAACTTACGATTGGCAATATTATGTTGCCACGCGACAGTTCTAAATAACAATTTTTATTTTGTGTTTTAACATCATGTTGCGTTGCCTTTTCTGCGTTTCGAATAAACACAAATATTTCATCAATTTCTGAATATAACGTAGGTTAGCCGAACTTTCTAGTACTTCAAACTCTGTATCACTCCTTCGTTGATTTGGAAATAATTGATACGTAGTCAAGTTCAGTGGAAACCATGGCAAGACGATTAAGGCTGACCTAGTGCATTTTGGACCAAAACCATTAAAATTGTTTTCACATTTTTAAATTGGAAAACATTATCTGTGTCGTGGTTGTAATTAGCAGCATTTCTAATAATTTCACTGTTCTATGATCATTTTAAATTGATCCTAATCAAAACTTTCAAAAGCGGTATTGTTCCATACATATTTAGTCACAAGACAATACTACAGCTTATCATATTTGTGGTCTTTTAAAAGGCCATTAAAAGGGCGAGGACGCTAATTGCTGCTGCTGTGACGGCTAGGTCCCGCGTGAGCCGGTGTGTTATGTTTGGCGGCTGCTCACTCTGGGCCGCAGTCCTCTTCGATCGGCAGCAGGATGTAGAGCCCGCTACTGTTCCAATCGATGTGCTTCGCTTCATCTTCTTTATCTTCCATTTCGTTTTTCCTTATTCCTTCTCCGGTCTGGCTTCCTTCACATCGTCCGGCGGAATGATTTTTTCAAGTGACTGATTCTGGGGTGTACAGTTGTGCGTCGCAGAGACGTACCAGTCGGAGATCTGAGTCCTAGCTGCCTTGTGCAGCTCCTGCCTCATGGCTCTGCCCAAGTAGGGCGATGTTGCTCTTTAGCAGGCCTTATATAGGTGATTGTGCTAGTCTAAACTAGAACTAGTATACGGTACTGTCACAGGCCGGTTATAAGAGGGTTATCTGAGTACCTTGCCGTACGTGCAAAACCTTTGCCTGCAAAACTCCTTATAGTCTCGTTACTGTCGCCAAGTCCGCTCCTCAGAAGGCGTGAAGAAAATCGAAGGGGGACTTTGGCCGTTGAGGCGACTGTATCAGATAGCCTCGCTGCGATTAATCCCGATTGACACGGGGAAGCAGATGTCTGTCGCTGCAGATGCTGTAACAATTTCTAAAGCCTTTGCGCTAACACAGTAAATTCTGTTTCTGACTATTTTTTCTACAAGGGAATATTCTTGGATAAAGGAATGTTCTTGGATATTATTTAATTTTTCCAAAGGAAATTTTTCAGAACATTAATAAACATTTTTTCTACTTTTAGACTGCTCTCTACCTGGCGCTACTAGGTGACCAGTAAGTTTGTTTACCTATATGAGTAAGGTTGAAAGTAATAAGCCGCTAGTTCCTTTCTCTTCCTCACCGATCACTTACAGTATGTAAAGAGCATAAGAAAGAAAGCTTCTGGAAAAATCTTTTACGAGCCGCAGCTCCAATGATGTGTCACGGGTGAGCGAAAAATATGGCTTCCGGCTGTGTAGTAGAGACACACACGGTACTGATACAACATATTGGTTTGTTCAGATTGTAGAAATCTCGTTAAATTAATAAATATTTAACCTCTATGATCTTGTTTTACTTTTTCTTTCATCGGCGAATAGGCGAATCGGCTGTTCCGGTCCCAAAGAAAATACATCCAGTTCACCAACGCTTCTCAGGCTTTCCTATACTCTTTTGTACAATAGTCTTCTATTGCCATCCTATTCATGTGGCATCCTATTCAGATAAGCAGTTTATTTCCCTCTGTTGGCTGCAACACGATCTTGGATAGTAAAAATGTTTAACTCTTTGATTGGGTCTTTTTGGATCTCTTCGTATGCCGATATCGCTAGTAACATATAAATATTAGTATTTCGTAATGACTGATGCGTCTGCAACTCTGTAGTACTCATTGTAACGCTGCCCCCCTGACAAAGCTTAATGTATAACATTAAGAGGCTACGTTTTTCTGGGGTTTGTGCAACCTTGTCAGCTCATCACATGCCGCCGCTGAGGTTATGTAATATCTGGAAAAGTTTCCTCCGACGGTCGACAATTGGCTTGCCGCACCGACAGAAATCATTAACTGGAATGCGGACCGCCAAGTTTATATAAACGGATTAAAAGTGTACTACAATAATCTGCCCCTTTTCTTGCCGGCGAATGTGTACACGGAATTGGATTAGCGTACAGCGAGCGGTACAAAGGCCAAGTTGAGTCGAGCGGCGTCGGGCAAATTGAGATAATTCAATTCTCAACTTACAATACAGCGAGTGCACACATACTACAAAAGCGGCTAATTTTATAATTGCGACTTAATAACAACGCTAACAGGTGGTTGCGTGCTACGCTAAGTCTTGCTGGTTAGCATTCTCGTCGTTATCGCGTAACTGGTAGATCTTATAATAACCGTGTTACTTCCAACAGTGTGAATTACGTGGATAATGTGAGCTGCGCACGCATACTCGCTGAAAATGAATTTTGCTGTGTGTGTTTCTTACATACCTTGTCTTCTTCCACCCTTTCGTCGTTATACTTAACTAGAAAATTAAATATATTCTAGTTTGATTACAATTGTTATAAGATTGGGATCCGAGACTAACATTACCAATAAAGATGCTAAAGGTGCTTATAACGAGGCTAGTACTGGCGGCTAGTAGGCCTACTGACCGCCACTTTCGCGTCTCTTCTGGCCGTCAGTAGGTCTATATGAGTGACCGTGACAACATCTGTGCTCTTTCTTTTTTTTTTTTAGTTTCATCAGGTTTTGACAATGTCAGATTTTAATACAGAGTTTGATGAGGCTTTTGAACGTCATGGCGGACATTCCATAGTAATTCAAAGTTTTGGAACTCTTCCAAAATTATTGTTATATCATGTGCATTCCTCTTTATAGATTTCCTTTTTCCTTTTATTGCATCGATGTTATCACTGTTAACACTAGCACTCATCTTGAACGACTACCACAACAGCGACCAACAACAGACTAATGCAAAGCAAATCCCACCCGGCTCTACTGGCGGCCAGTACTTGTTGTGACGGAAAGTTCTGGCAGCCAATAGGTCACATGACCTGTCACGTGATCGCTACTGGCGTCTTTCGAGCCAGTGATATCAAACGTGTTTGAGTTTAGTGGCCGCCAGTCTCAACTGGCCACTGAAGAGGAAGGTATCCCTATAGACAGGGTAAGTAGAGGGAAAGTTGCTGGCCGCCTCTACTTACCTCGTCTATAAGCACCTTGACGCTTCCACAGCCGCCATTACTGACCTGGCTGTTAGGACGTGGTCCAGACTTTGTATTGACAGACGTTTCGACCCCGCTTTCGGAGACCATCATCGGTATTCGTAACAGTTGACACGGTGCCCGCCAATGCGCCTCTAGCACATCACTCAGGTGAATTTGGCGGGCATCGTGCAAATTGTTACCGACATCGATGATGGCCCCCCGTTGTTGAGGCCGAAACGTCTGTCAACATAAACTCTGGACCACGGCCTAACAACCCGGCCAACAATCGGCCAACAATGTTTGCAGATACATTACCTACGGCTGACCAATGACAGTCTAATAAAGCAGCTAATCAGTTGTAGACCTCCTGGGAAGTGGGGGTGCAAGTAGGCCCAGATGAAGTTGGCGGAATTGAATATGGAACATGGGCTGTAAGTCTAAACTCTGAGGGGAAGAAGAAGAAGAAGAAGAAGAAGAAGAAGAAGAAGAAGAAGAAGAAGATGATGATGATGAAGAAGAAGAATTTGGTTTTCATATGTTCCTAATTATTACAAACTGATGAGACTAATTAGAGTATTATACAGAGTGGCTCGAGAGGAAAGGACATTATTTCGGAAGGCGAATCTAGTACCTACTAAAAATAAGAAGAAAGTCTCGTATAAACTTAGGTCCGAAAGTTTGTGCTTTCGAGTTGCGGCCAATAAAAACAGCCTCTTTTTTTTGTTTTTCACGATAACGTTCGACGAATTGTGCCACATATTGACAGAAGCTTAGCCAACTTATGACCAACATCATACTCCACGTCATAAGTGATATCAAAGCCTATATAGTGCAAATGAGGCTCTAATGATCCAATAAATCTTAAGCTCTTAGGGATATTTGCCGACAAATGCCATAGTTTCTGTCTTCTGCACATAATTTTCATGTTGTAATTTGAACAGACTTGCTGTAACTAGAAGATTGATCGGCTGGAGCTCGCATTCGTTGTTTTAGGTCATTACTTGATCATCCGCAAACAGAATTGTATTCATGAATGTTCTATTATTTACTTTTGTTCCCGGATCCACTCGTAATTTCTACGATTTTTAAAATAATTATTAACCGATGGCGCAATGTACTCATTCAAAATTATAAGACTTTTGACGTTAGCTATCGTAAGTTAAAATTAAGAAACGCGATGTATCGACCTAAAATTCATAGGGAAATTTAGTTCCATAGGTATGTTTAACAGAGACTCGACTTTTCTTAACGCTGGTTACCATTGAGCTGAAAAAATTATAAACTAAATGAATCAATTTGTAAAGAACGTAAATTGGCACGACTTAAAATAAGTCTATGAAAACAGTACTTCGTTCGGTTACTCGGCCGGTTTTTGCGCTCGTTTATCCCACAAGAGTAAAAAAAAAAATACTACTCAGCCGACGGGAACGTCAGCTTTCACAGGTCAAATCTAAATTTGGTTAATACAAATTATTAAACTTTCACTTGTGAAACTTACTTTGTTTCCTCCCGTACGCGTTTCTGCATGATGTGCGCCTTCATCAGCGGTGTGAGACAGACTGCCAGTAACTTGTAACGGTTTTATTTTGTAGGTTGAGTGGGGTGGTGTGTGGTGGAAGGGGATTGGCGCGGGGATCCGAATTATTGTTTGTTTTATGTATAATTGTGTCAAAGAGTGTGTGCGATTTATAGTGTAATTGGTCGTTAAGTATGCTGTTTGGTTGTGATGTGTAGTGTTTGTATATTTCATATTGTTCTGCTGTGTTAAGTTTTCGACTTTTGGGTAAGTAGTGTAATATCTCAAGATTAGTATCTATGTTAGTGTAGCTGTGGTTTTTTGTGTGTATGTGTGTGGCAAACCCGTAATGTATATTGTTGCTGGATAGAGCTTTTAGGTGTTCAGAGTAACGTGATGAAAAAGATCTTCCCGTCTGGCCTATATCACGCCGAAACGCGTACGGGAGGAAACAAAGTAAGTTTCACAAGTGAAAGTTTAATAATCTATATTAATTTAGTGCTGTGAAAAAAGAAGATGAACTATCAAAACAACTAAATTTGGTATTCAACCATTCAACAAGGCTGACGATGACGGCTTACGTAACGATTATCAACAATTTATCTGGGATGTTTGTACGCGAGCGTAACTTTGTGTGTGTGTTTGTTTGTGAGTGTACGCGTTGTGAGCGTTTTTCTGTTTTCTTTATATTACACCCTACTGAGTATCCGCTTAAGCCTGTTACGGTTCTCCGACGTCGTTGAAGCTAGACGAAATAAATAGCCGTTTCCGTTGCGACAAAGACAGTAAGACTACAATTGTTTCTGGCCTTAATTCATCGCCTCGGTGACTTAGAAAATACCCTCCACAGACTTGATTTGTTCACTTGTTTCTCAACGAATTCAACCCTCGTTAAGACTTAACTTTCATATAAACAATAATATATTTTTGGCGTCAGTAATATATTTAACGTCTTACCTTGTAGCCGTCAACCCAACGCTAGTGAAACAGTTGATTTAAGTAACCATTCAACATTTGGGAGTTTACTTTTGGCGAGTATTATTGGTGTATACTTAAGGATAGTACAAGGAGGGTTGTACAAGGATAGCATTGTTTATAGCAGAGAATTTGACACAAGAGACTTACGTTAATGAGAGAGTGCGACAAGGCTGTAGCATGTCTCCAACACTGTTTAATATCTATATTGATGACACAATTAGAGAGTAGAAATTACGATTACAAATAAGGTTTCGGACATTAGCCATCGTCATTTAAATTTAAGAAACACGAAGTTTCGACCTCTATAGAATCAAAGGTTGGAGACATGCTACAGCCTTGTCGCACTCTCTCATTAACGTAAGTCTCTTGTGTCAAATTCTCTGCTATAAACAATCCTATCCTTGTACACCCTCCTTGTACTATCCTAAAGTAGACGCCAATAATACTCGCCAATAGTAAACTCCTAAATGTTGAATGGTTACTTAAATCAACTGTTTTACATGCGTTGGATTGACGGCAACTTAGGTAAGACGTTAAATATATATTACTGCCGGCAAAAATATATTATTGTTTATATCAAAGCTAAGTCTTAACAAAGTTTGGATTGGTGAGGAACAAGTGAACAAGTCAAGTCTGTGGAGATTATTTTCGAAGTCCTTGAGGAAACGAATTAAGGCCAGAAAAAATCGTGAGCTTACTGTGTTTGTCGGAAAGGCGACTATTTATTTCGTCTATCTTCAACGGAAACGGAGAACCGTAACAAGCTTAAGTAAGCGGATACTCAGTAGGCCGTAATACGAAGAAAACAGGAAATCTGCTGAACTCAACCAATCGCCCCCTCCACCCACCTCTACACTGACACACAAAGTTATGTTTGCATACAGACGTAGAAGATTGTTGATAATCCTCACGTAAATCAACTTCGTCGTGCTTATTTGCTAAGCTGCTAAATCTCCACTGCTAAACTCACTTTCAGTGTTTCCACCATTTTCAAGTCCTAAACGACGACCTCCTATTTATTTCGTCGAGCTTCAGCGACGACGGAGAATCGTAACAGGCTTAAGTAAGCGGATACTCATTACGCCGTAATACTGACAGATTTGGGTGTGTGGTCGTGGTTTAAAACTTGAAAATGGTGGAAACACTGCAAGGCCTCGTCCAGAACATGAGATTTAGCAGGTTAGCAAATAAGCACAACGAAGTTGGAGTTACAGAGACTGCTAATTCAAATAACAAGATTAATCGCGTAAATCACTTCTAGCCTTGTTGTCAGCCCTGCGACACCGGACCTTTTACTCAGACGGAGGACGGTTGTGTTCTCTTGTGGGAAAAATAGCTCGCAAATCGATTAATCAACAGAACATAGAAGTTTATTTTAAACCGTGCCATTTTAACGTTCTTTGGAAATTCACGTATTTAGTTTATAATGGTTTGTGAGAGCTCAAAATCAGCTTACGTGAAAGAAAAATCGTGATTATAGATGTAGCATGTGTGACGATTTAATTGATAATAGAATCATAAATAAATTAAAAATTAATTTACTAGCAATTAAGTATTTTTAAATCGCACTATTAATCCTAAAGCCCCTGTACTAAATCAGAATAAGTATGAGATGTAAATGGAAAATCTAACTAAAGCATTAATAAAAAATTCGAATTGTAAAAAGTTATTAATATCACAATTAACCCTTTGCTAGTCATCATGCGGTGACCTGTTAATTCCGGACACAACGTGCATAGCGAGTCGTCTGTAACTTAGGAAGATATAAAAATCATAATCTTTGTAATTAGTAATTTGAAGGCACAAGAGTAGTTAAAATAATTCACTTAAATTATATATGTAGAATTAATGTATTGTTTTTTTGTAATAAGAATGTCAATTTAAATAAAAATAGGAACTATATTATCGCGGAGTACTTGCCCCTCTCCGTTGTAATGTGCCAGTCGAATCGAGTAGAGAGTCACAATGCTGCCGTCAGAGCGTATAGAACTACGAGCGAGAGCTCCACCAAAATGCACTGTTTAAATTTAATTTTAAATGTTAGCTACCACTGCTAAACGTGGCGAGCGAGTGTAATGTGTGAATTGTAGAAAGTTGTGTTAAAAGGAAAAATGTAATAAGTTAAAACAAAAAAACTAACAAGAGAAAGCAAGATGACGTCTCCCCTCAAGAGGTAAATTCAAGTACAACTTTACACATGAAGATGTGACCTGCATAAACTTCACATGTAGACGTATACGAGGCATAAGACGCTGACGAGGACCTACGTGGATCTACACCAACTTAAACTAGAGAAACTTTAATCTCCGCAGTGAACCACCTATCTAGTACTTGCCGAAGACACGACTCAGATGACGACGCCGACTTCAAGAATTCCCAAGAGAGACACCCCAGGACGAGGCTACCACGACCTATTGTAAAGGTGACTCGATAGCTCGCCTATCGAGTGTTAATTATATTTGAGACATAATTTAAAGAGAAAAGAGACTTTTCAAAGACTATAATTTTCTTTAAAATTTAAATGAGACCAACTAAGAGTTTACTGTAATATTCAATATCATACGTTGTAACGCATTATATGTAAATGTTAATTATAATCACTTTAGTTAATAATACCATTCTTCAAATGATAAAAGAAGTCTTGCAAGCATCTAGATGAACACAAAATACTCAGAAGTATTTGCTATAGATATACTTAAAGTAAACTCGGATCCGAGGTAATAGAATACATAATCAGTTTGATCACCAGTTTTTCTGATAACCATTCAAATATTTTAATCTAATTAATTATGTCATGGGATCTTTTCATATCAGTTGTTAATAAAGAGAAGTCATCTTATTACACATGAAAATGAGTGTATAAATCAGTGAAATACCTTCCCTTGTTTCCTAATAATTAGCTTAAGTAATTTGTTCAATTATTTTGAGTTTAATAACAGTTCGTTACAACGTAGGCAGCCCATGTAATTGGCAGGCGTCTATTAAGATGGGTTCCCTGGATTTGTAACGTGGTAAAAACGTTACACATGTAGTATTGTGGTAGCGGGGACTCTTTGCACCCGGTGTATGGTTGCAGCATCTGGGTCGAGCCCAATAGCTGCTTGGTGATAAACATAGTTCTAGTACAATAGACAGGTTCCTAAAAACTGGAAGGGACAACCGCCAACGCGTTAACGCAGAAGGCGATGATTATAGAGAAACAGAAGAGCAGTAGTCGTCTAAAGACTATTGTAAATGTTATTAAGACTCGAGAAATGTTAACGAGTTCTGTTACTTGGGCAGTGTGATTCTTCTTCTTTAGCACCACAGTCCAACGTGAGCCCTTGCTTACAATGTCTCCTATCCATTACCGTCTCAGAGTTACCCGTTACACCCGTTCTTCTTAGATCTTCTAGCACGTCATCCAACCATGTCATCCTAAGTCGGTCCCCCTTTCTACTTTTATAGACTTGTGCTCTGAAGATTTTATTCGGCATACGCTGATCATCCATCTCCTCTAAGTGACCTAGCAATTGTTTTCGTCGAGCCTTTATGATTCTTACAATGTCCTCATGCTTCAATAGCGCACCTATCTCCTGGTTATTTCTTATTCTCCATTCATCGTCTTCTTTAACTTGGCCATCTTTATTTTAAATCTTTTTAGAGTTTCTTGTTCCCTTTTGGTTAATGTCCATGTGTCGCCCCTTATAAGCAACAACCGCTCTGATAAGTTTCTCAATATTTTTATTTTTCTATTACGACTAATGAGTTTGCTGTTAGCATCAATAGTCTACTGTTAGCATAATATGCCCTATTTTTTTATAGATTGTGTGATTGCCGCTATTAATAAATGCGTTCCGCGGGTTAAAAGAAGAACAGCATTTGTAAAACAAGCCTTTCTGAATAAAACGAACATGCTGCACAATAAACATATTACTCTTGAAACTATAAAGTCTTTTATTTAGCCCATTCTTCGGAGAGTTTTGGTGTCTGGGTGTGAGCTTTAGACTCTAGAAGAGAGGTAGGAAAGAAGAAGGTTTTGGAGCTGCAAAATGTGGTTTTCTAGGAGAATCACCAAAACAAATTTTGTAGACCAGTGGTTCCCAAAGTGACGTCCGCGACAATGTTTCAGGAGGTCCGCAGACGCTTTTAAGAAAAATTAGAATATACCGTAATTTTCTCTGATTTTTTATGCTCTAAATTCTAAATTTTAGAATCTTAAAACAATTAGTACAATTATTAGAAGGTTTCAGTGTTTTGGGGGGTTAAAACTAATTGTAATTGTAAAAGTAATTTCAAACTAATAGCTTTAATAATGTCTTTAAATCATGTCGTGTAGCAGATCTGTTTGCATTCAGAACTGACTAGACCTCTCTCTTACACTACAAAAAGAAGATTCATTAATCAAATATATTGTAACTTACCGTCTGTGACTTACAGAAAGTCACAGACGGTAAGTTACAATATAGGCCTATTTGATTAAACAACACGTGGCTTGGTACTAATTTCGGATTTATTCCTTTTAAATAGAAGATTCATTGGCAGAACTTTCAACTGACGGTTCATTAAAATTACAGTTTTTGCAACTACAGCTAGCTGATTTCTGGTTATATGTAATGACCGACTTTTCTAAACTCGCGAAGTGTTTAACTGTGTTTCCCTCTACTTATCTGCGTGAAACCGTATTCTCCCTGCTCACGTACTTCAAGAGAAAGTTCAGAAATAAACGTGATGTCGAGAGTGACTTAATACTGAAATTAGCAGACATTAAACCCAATATTGCAGAGCTAGTTGTTCAAACGCAGCTTCAGTGCTCACATTAAACTATGTTTGATATCATTAATATTATACTTTTACAAGTTAAGAGAATTTTGATTTTAATAAATTTTAATTGAAATATAAGAGTTTATATCATATTTACTGTTTGTTTTATTTCAGAACTCAGACGGGGTCCGTGAAATTTTTAAATTATTTGAGGGGGTCCGCGGACTGAAAAGTTTGGGAACCACTGTTGTAGACGATAGGCGTAAGGAGGAGATTCTGAAAGGACTTGTCGAGGAAAAGACTTTGCCAACCGGTACCGAAAGCAGGCGAGCAAGGATTCTGTGGGACACACAATGGGATACGACACCTTGCTGTAAAACGTGCTTGCAGGAAAGGTTTGGTTTGTTGTATTTGCGTAGTGTGATCAGTAAGATGGGACTGGTGTGCAAGAGATGTTCTGTTACGGTTTACTTCAATGGTACCCGACGCATGGACCACGGTAACTACTTCTTGGTCGTAATACAGCGGATTGGAAATCAACCATAGGCCTATACAACGCTTGCGTACAAATTAACCTACAGATGAATGCAATCCGTAAAATCGACATTTTAATGTATTTTATTTGGTCTCCCAGCGGATAATTATTAAAAAGTCTATTTTTGTAATTAATCTTAATTACATTTAATTACAGTATAATTTTATAACAAAATAGTGTACTAACTATTATTTTTTAGACATTTATATAGAATGAACGACAATAGGTTAACAAAGCAGATCTTCAGATATCTGTGGGGAAGAAGTCAAGATCAAGTTGGATTAAAGAAGTCCAAAAGGATTTAGGAAAAAATAATATAAACGCAGAAGAAGCAATTGAAAGAGAAGTTTTTTTGGGGAAAAGTGTTAAAAATGGAAGTAGTCCAGGGTAGGAGATAGAAAAGCGCAGGTTTAAAGTGGACTGAAACAGGAAGAAGAGACACAGTAAAAACATGAAATAATATTGGAGAAACAGAAAAGAACAAAGAATATATAATTGAAATTGGCATGTGGTCCTTAGATGGCCGATACAAAAAAGTGCTTACTAATCTTGTGATAAAATAATACGAGAATATGTCAACTATTACTTTATTTAAACATGGAACCTTTAAAAATGTTCTTACACGAAATGTTATTTAACAATATCTTGGAAGCTTCCGATTTTACGACCAACATGTAACAAAAAAAGGGGATGTTATTTTCTAGTAAATGCTATACTTTCGGAGTGTCGCTCAACACTAAAAAATACAGCACATTACAGATAAATGAATTAATAAATAATAATATATTATTCTCTTATTCAGCATGCGGGAGTCAGGGAACGTGTTTAGAAATAATTATTCGATTTGCATATAACCATTCATCAACAGACAATGATCTGCTACGAAAACATTTTTGTAATGATATTCTGCTGCAAAAACGTCTACGTCTATAGGCCAGTCTCTGTGTTCACTACATAACTAATACAACGCATTGTTCAAAACCTGTGTCACTGTAAGTCAGGGATTCCCAACATGTGGTACGCGTGCCACTAGGGGAACGCGGCGGGATCTAAGGTGGTACGCATGAAGACGTGGCTAGAAAGAAGTATTTACTTAAAAAAATAAATAAAGACAAATTTGTGTTCAAAACAACAATAAATTTTCATCGGACATGATTTAAAATGATTAGCCTTATAAAAAAACAACCTAAACATTTTGCGATAATATTTCATTAGATGTCTTCTCTCATCTTATATTGTTTTCTTTATTCCCGTTTGTGTAAACAGTAAACCAACTTGAAGTTAATTTTAAAAATCAGTTTTAGTTTTTTAAATTCTATGTACTAGATTTAAATAATTATACTTAACTGTATAAGATAAGCTATTCATGTTTTATAAACCTTTTATTGAGGAAACCTCAATAACCTTTCTTAAAGCTCCGGTGGTTTTCGAAATGAACGCGGAAGACCAAAGAGATACACACGGGTCCGAAACGGTTGGGAACCACTGCTCTAAGTAATGGATTCAATGTTACCATACCCGTACTTACGGACCTAAATTTCCCAATAAATCCCTACTGTCGAAAAAGAATATTTACGAGTTCTAGGTTTCGTAACTTTACGGGTATAATTTATATTAAGAACGGCGGAAGAAGTCTAGTGATAATGTATGGAACAATATCGAAGAACATACGTTAAGTTTGTAGACAGTGTTGTTTTTGAAGTTGGAAGAACGGACGGTTTAGTCGTAAGTTCATCAAGTAAATAAAATTATGGTCAATCGGCAAACAGTTGGCCTGGTTACGGAGCAATCGCGATACGGTGTATCCACTTGTTGTAGGGTGCTAAGCCGCACCACCTGTTTGTAGCTCCCCAACAAGAACACGAACCCGCCGCTGCCGGAATCTAACAGGTGGACGATAACCTGTAGAGCGGATATTAACCCCCTCCCCCTCCGACAGCGCTGCACACGGACTCTCTATTCACAAACGAAACAAAAGAATTGTATCGTAGTCGTCGTCAACACTGGAGAACAGGAACCGTATTTAAATCTGATAACGAATTAACGAGAACAGTGAACAGTGAACAGTGAAGCTGGTCGTCATCGCGAGAGTAGTACAACACTGATGGCGTGGCGAGGGGTTGTAGTGAGATAGTGGGGGGCGGTGCGGGAGGCGAGGCATACGTATCGACCCATACAGGTAGGTACGATGACGTCACCTGCCCGCCAGGTAAGTTTGCTCAGTTTTTATATTGACCAGCTTTCCTCGCTCCACGCTGCCTCTCTCTAGTTTTCTCACCCGTTCCCGACTCTGTTTTGCTTGTTCGTTCTGTCCTCAGTTGGGGCTCTTCGTTTTTTTTCACTTTTATCCTGCTTTCTACGTCTCGTTGTCGCAGACTGCTCCACGGTCTGTCCCGTACTATAAAACTGTAGCCATATTGTCGTTGTTTCCTCTCACATTTTCTTGTTTGAAATGGATCTAAAAATACAATAAAAATATTCTTCCATCTTCTCACCGTGTCTCTTCTTCCTGTATTCAGTCCACTTTGAACCTGCGTTTTTCTCTCTCCTACCCTGGACTTCTTCCACTTTTAACACTTTTGCCCGAAAAACTTCTATAAGAATAAAGAACTGAAATTGGCATGTGGTCCTTAGATGGCCGATACAAAAGAAAAATAAATAAATAAAAATATATACTGGCTGTTAGATAAAATCATCTTTGCCACAGAGAAGAACAAGTTAGTGTTATGTAAAACCGACATCAAATCAATATGGACGTATGGCATTAAGTTATGGGATTGATCCAGTGAATCAAACAACATCGTTCGAACATTCCAGCCAAAGGCATTAAGATTAATAGCAAACTAAAGATTATTTTATACACCATTTTATTGAGTTTTTATCGTAAAAATAATTATTATTAATATATTTTTTTTAGATTAATCAAAGAATCATAATTATTTACCATTAATATTAACGGTTTAGACCAAATGACTTTTTACTTACTGACTTTAATTTTTCATTAATCAAAGATGAGTGCAGGAAACAAATTTGAAAACATCCTACGACTTGAGAGTCATCCCAGTCACATAGCTTCGAATCTCATCTACCCTACGTAGTTCGAAAATAATCTCATCCGAAATTTTCGAATAGATTACGCCCCAGTGACTTCAGAGACTAACTTGTAGGTTAGAAATTCTAGATTCTAGGTTAACATCAGAGATTAACAATAGCTTAGTTTTATCTTATTAATGGAAAGTAATATGTTCATAAATTGACACTTGTGTACACTGTAAAATTGAAATATTTAAAACTACAAATATATGTTTAGACATTAATGTTTAAATGTGAATAGCTCGTATTGTAAAGCGGAACCTTTTAAATAGTCTGAAAATTAAAGATGGAAATTAGTTTAATAATTTGTGGTTAGTAACTATGCAGTTGACACGCTGTTATTTGCTGATGACCAGGTTATCCTGTCGAAATCGGAAAGCGGCTTGCAAATGGCTGTACTGCCAGACTTGAGACGAATCTGGAAGGATTTCGGATGTATTACAGATCTCCACATTGAAGACCGAGGCGATGGCTTTCCATGGACCTGACCCCATACGAGCAAAAATTGTTGTTGTTGGTACTGTTCTGGAGCAGGTCAGTAACTCTGAATATCCAAGCCGTGATGCGTCTTTCATTTCAAACAATGATGTGGTGAAGAAGCTGTGCACGTTCAGCCACATGTGAACACACGTTGAGAACATTAAAATCAACGATTAAAGAAACCCGCCTGTAGTTCTCCAAGGTGATGGCCTTCCCCACACGTCTCTGTGGATCTGAGAATTGGATTTTAACAAAATCCCAGGTCAGTCGTATCCAAAGGAACGAAATGAAATTTTTCAGGCTTACGGCAGATTTTTTTATGACCGCAAAAGAAATGTCGATATATGGGAGGACCTGAATATTATGAGTACACTTGATCGGATTGACTGCCGCGTACCCAAACAACTATGGAATTATACGCCGAACGAACGGAAAGACGTGGGGCTTCCGAAGAAGCGTTGGAGTGATCAGCTCTAGTCTGTCTGCTTGGTACCGGAAAACCTATTTAGGTTTAATCCTTGCTGAAGACGGTGATGCTGAAAGCAGTTCAACTTCACTGGCCTTTCTGAAGTGGGTCTTTCGGAACCGCAGACTCTGTGGATCCGCTATCTACGCTACAGAATGCGACGTGCAGCGCGGAGTAATTCAACATTATGGTTGGGAGTACAATACTTTTTGTCACCTAGTCCTTAGTAAACGTCCGATTAGCTCGTAAGCCAAGTATCGAATAGGACTCTCCTGGGATCGCGTCTTTTTATGTGTACAGTATTTATACACAGCACATCAGTTTGTCGCTTTCCGTTTTCAACAAAATTTACAATAATGGTAATATTTTCTGAAGTTTAAATATTATACGAGCTCAGTGACAGAAGAAATATAAAAGGTCGCAGAAGATATAGAGAAACAATGTTATCAGAATGGTTAGCCAGGACTATTGCCATCGTTAAAATGCACCACATAATGGTCTGACCACTAAAAAAAATCGGTGGTCGTCTCCATAAATAAGTAAAACTAATACATTAAATATAAACTTAGTCCTTCCTGAGACTAATTCAAGGGGGATAGTCTAAAAAATAAATCACCACCAACTTACAAAGTTAAACGTAACTATAGAAAAATTATATGAAAAGAAGACCCGCTACTTGTCCTGTAAGTCCGCTCGGCAGAACCGGGAAGCACAACCATGCTGACGCAAGTTCGCACAACGAACAACGTCAGCGACAAGCATCGTTGTTTAAATACCTAACTAAGGACACTACAGCTAACCCTTCCCGCCATGGCATACACACTCCTTCCCGTTTCTGACCGAAACGCTGTGTGTGGTAAATTCTAACGATGGTAACAGTTCGATCTAACTCTTTTGATAATGTTCACGTACCATCGAAAAAAGTTAGGTTTAAAGATCATATAAGCAAGGTATCTGAAAGGAAAGGGAGGTTACCAATGGGTCAGGGAAATATTAGAACAGGAACAATCCTCATGGGAAAGACCAATAACAAACTGACTAATGCGAGTAGTCTGGCGCTGACCAATAACAAACTGACTAATGCGAGTAATCTGGCGCTGACCAATAACAAACTGACTAATGCGAGTAGTCTGGCGCTGACCAATAACAAACTGACTAATGCGAGTAGTCTGGCGCTGACAAAACGCAGCTGAGAAATTAAGTTGGATACGTAGCATTGGCGGCTCGTCCATAAGGTTCAATGGTTCAGTGAAACTCCCTAAATATTTTAAATATGTTTAAGGATTTGCTGAGATAATGGTTTCATATTTAAATAACAAGATTTGCGGGATTAATCGTGTTGAGTGAACAGTAATGGATTCGCGTAGTAGGCGAATTGCTCGCTACTATTGCTTGGAGGATCAAAGAACCTCCTGGACTGTGTAGACAGCTTTGGAGGGGGAAATCAGTATACAAAAAATTACATTCAACAGTCGCTAAACCCGAATGTTAGCGATAGAGAAGAATAGTTCTGACGAGGGCCGAACCGCACTAATCGGGAATTTTAACATTTTCATAATACCGCCATTTGCCATTATTATGATTTTTACCGCATGATTTGTCCGTTTACCTTCAGTTTTGTGTCAGATTTCTCTATTTCATTTAAAATGCAATGAAAATGTGTGCAGTAAAGTCTTAAAATCAAATAAAATAGTAAAGTAATTTTATTCCGAAAATAAAGTGTCTTTAATGTAGTCATTAAATAATGTTATTAACGTAAAACTGATCGAAGCATGTATAACATTCAAAGTGTTTGCTGGTATTTTTGTGTGTCAAGTGTTCAGGTATTTCTTATTTTTGTGTTCAGCTCATTGATTTGGTAAAATGAGTAGTGTTTAATCTATTTTAAAAACAAATTTTTCTACTCTCTCTCTCTCGCTCTCTCTCTCTCTCTCTCTCTCTCTCTCTCTCTCTCTCTCTCTCTCTCTCTCTCTCTCTCTCTCTCTCTCTCTCTCTCTCTCAATTAAAGATAGATGGAAAATTAAGGAACTCGGTAGGCCGCTTTCCGTTTTAAATATTAAATACAAATATTTAACTATTTATTTTTAGAATAATTTACGAACAGCATAAACACAACTAATGTTAGCCCTACTAAAATTTGTCAATAGATATGTCTCCATGTTGAGACGCACTCCGTGTGTTATTTGGAATGGGATAATTCCTCTTATCTTAATAGAAACATTCAGACATTGAACCCCCAACTGTCAGAACCACGAGCCGTCACTGATACGTAGGAAAAGGACATGAGAAGGACTAACATTATAGAAACTGGATGTGTGTGTGTGTGTGTGTGTGTGTGTGTGTGTGTGTGTGTGTGTGTGTGTGTGTGTGTGTGTGTGTGTGTGTGTGTATTTCTGTTGAATACACGCACATGAGAAGAACAATAACAGTCACGAGCAGGTAAATTCCTCTTGTTTTTCAGTCAATAAGTGTACCTAAGCTTGTTTCAGAAGAAAAGCTAATCAGAAATTAGGGAAAGGAAACTTAGCGCATAAATATCTGCAGACTCGACAAAATAAAATAATTTCATACAAGTACAGTATATACATTACATAATATTACAAGCAGGTATAACTAATTGATTGCCGACAGACGACATTGAGGCGGCACAGAGTTTACGATGTTGCTGGCGGAGAGATGACTAATGGAATCGGCAGCGAACGCCATAAACGAGAGAAAACTATTTATGGACGGCGATAACTTTGCGAACGATAAAGCTGGCGGAAGTAGCGGCTTTCACGGCCACCGGAATTCGTCTCCGCTGGTTCAGATGGCAGCGGATCTTAACGACCGCCGCATATATGTATGCGTGTGTACACCGCCGCGATCAATATACCACTGGAAATGTTTTACCTTGTCAGTTGTAAACGCAGCCAGTTTTATGGCGAAGGGAATTCGTGTCCGGCATGGTGAAACCAACAAATGAATGTCTGTCTAATTCCAATGGTTGAAGATAGTACGGTTCGTTTATGACTGCTTAATTGCATTGTGAGTCATTAATTTATAAGTGCCACTAGCTTCCCTATTTAAGGCCTTCTCTGAATACCTAATTCTATTGAGATTTACAGTAGAGTTCTGATAATTCGAAATTTCGTGTAGTTTCTAAAGTGCTTTAGAACAATTGAGCTGATTTAAATATCTCGAATGTACCGTAAGTTATGAATTTGAATATGATACAAAAGTGAAGATACATAAATTTAGCTATTTGTTATACGATTCATAGAAATAAAACAAGACACAGCACAAGGATTAAATTTTATAAGACAATTGCAATACCCACATATGACATATGCCAGTGAGGTCATGAGAAAAAGGGAATGCGGCAAGATTCAGAGTGCTGAAATGAAGTTTCTTCGAAGTATACATTGCAAGATAGAATAAGAAAAGAGGCCTTTAGAGCAGAACTCGAAGTAAAGGACATAAATGAAATTATTTCAACTTACAGAAGACAATGGTGGGATGTTCTGCAAAAGATGACAGAGGATCGATTGCCGAAAGCGACACCGAACTATAAAAGCAATTGTAGAAGGGACGTGGGTCGTCCGAGGATGAGATGGGTGACGTAATAGGTTTATAAACCTAATCGCACTCGTCATTTTAAACAGGAAGTCCCTTGCCGCGATGACTGGCAAACCGATTTCCGCCTAACGTCACCTGCAGTAAACAAACAGTTTAAAGTTTGACGAAGAGAAAAGGACAAAAAGAAGGTGAAAAGCTGACAATCACTTGTTACACGGATTTCAAATGAAAATCGACTCGGAGTGGGAAAAGTTTCTACATTCCCTGTCCCTAGGACACAATGACTGGTTTGTTAAATCATCTGGGGGGGAGGGGGAGGCGACACGTCTTTCCGCCTGTTGATACAACTTTCGGGAAGGCGTTAGAACTACGATTGGGGGAAAAAGTTACTCTCCAAAACGAGACGACGACTTGCCCCGTAAAAAGTTTGATAGATTTCTGAAAACTACCGTTGAACAGTTTTATAATCACTTAACAGAGGAGCAGTGAAAGGGAGAGTTTGAGAGCACGGTCAGAGACAGTGAGAGAGAGAGAGAGAGAGAGAGAGAGAGAGAGAGAGAGAGAGAAACGGCGTTGAGAAATACGAAGAACTTCAGAAAAACTCTTTTTTTTTACTAAACAAAATCAGTGAATTAAAATAGACATTTTCCATATTCCAACTTTGTGGTGTTTACTTGCTAATCTGATACTTGTCATGTTCCGGACGAGGCCTTTCAGTGTGTCCACCACAATTTTCAAGTCCTACACCACGAAGTTGGTTTAGGTCATGGTTTAGGACTTGAAAATGGTGGAAACACTGAAAGGCCTCGTCCGGAACATAACAAGTAGCAGTTTAACAAGTAAACACGACAAAGTTGGAATTACAGAGACTGCTAATTCAAATAACAAGATGAATCTTCCATATTGTTCCAAATTCACTTGTGTGTGAATGTTAGATGCTATATTTGATTAGACGATTTCTGCTTCCTGTTAGTAGCGTATTGTTTTGCTGTATTGCAACACCAAGACTGGTTTGAACAAGCTGTGAAGTAAAGAAAACTAACTAAATTTTACACCATAAAACAATTTAATAGAACAGAGAGGTTATATCAATTTTCCTGCCTGGGAGAAATAACAGCTATTCACAAAAATTAAAATTTGGATAATATTAACAGGAAACCGGAAATGATGTTATATCCTGCAAACATATAAATACTGCTACGAAACTACGTAACAGTCTCGTGCAGTCGGCAGGTGCAGTCATCTCGTGCAGTCGGCAGGTGCAGTCATCTCGTGCAGTCGGCAGGTGCAGTCACGTGAAAGTTCTACATGTTTGTCGACTAGCCGAGCGGATGCAGCGTCTGTGTCAAGGCCGCGAAGTCAAGTACCCTCTAGATTGTTACAGAACTTGTAACTATGCAAATTTTGCTGGCACGCCACCAAAATAATTGAAAATTGTTCTGGAACATCTGCACGACCTATATAAGCAACATCGGCCAACTTACTGAGTTAGTTACACCTGGTAAAATTTTAAAGTGCGGATGAAGTGATTGTGGAAAGAGATTGCTGTGTTGTAATTAGTGCGGAACTCTTAATAGTCGATATGTATTATTGGTTGTGTACAACTAATTTAACTTGAGTTACTGTATGATAGAGCCTTTCTGATTTCATGTTGTTATTGGTGACTAATTCTTCTTCTGATAGTTCCTACCCGTTTCGGATGTTGGATATAATACAGACTATTTTGACTTTCTGTACTGCTCCACGGAATAAGTCAGTTGTATTCATGCCAAAGCAGGTCCTTAAATTTCTCAGCCATGAGATTCTCGGTCGCCCAACTCTTCTCTTTCCAATTATTTTTCCCTGTAGTATGGACTGCAATAAAAAATCTCTATTCATTTCTCATGAGATGTCCCAGATACTGAAGCTTTCTTATCTACACTGTGTTAATAACGTCCCTTTCTTTCATCATCTTTCTAAGAACTTCAACATTAGTTATATATGCTGTCCATGAAATGCTCAGTATTCTACGGTAAAGCCACATTTCGAAATATTCCAATTTTTCACTTTTGTGGCTATAGTCCAAGTCCAAGATTCTACACCGGAGAAGAGGACCGAGAATACATAGCAACGTAAAAGTTTCATCTTTGTGTTTATTGTTAAATCGTGACTTTCGAATAAACTGCTCATTCTAGTGTACACTGCTCTTGCCTTTTCGTTTCTGGTATTTATTTCTTGAGAGTGATCCCATTGCTCATTGACTAGAGTACCAAAATAGCCTATGTAATTTTGCTTACACGTTCAACTGGTCTTTGGTTTATATTAAGGGTGCAGTTTGTGAACTTGTTCTTAGATACAATCATTAGCTTTGTTTTATTAACATTGATGACTAGACCATGTCTACGGCTGCTTTCTGTCACTCTATTCATTAGTTGTTGCAGTCCCTCTAAGCTATCTGCGAATATGACGGTATCATCGGCATAACGTATGTTATTTATTCTTTCACCGTTCAGAGAGATTCCCACATCACATTCATCTGAAGCTGCTCTAAAAATACCTTCCGAGTATATGTTGAATAAAAGCGGAGATAGTATACATCCTTGTCTTACTCCACGCAGAATCTGTATATCTTCAGTTTTCTCTTTATCTAATCTAACTACTGCAGATTGGTTCCAATACAGCGTAGCTATTGGTGACTAATTAAAACTGGTAATTAGTGACTTCATGGTGTCTCTGCTTTGTTTCTACTGTAACGTAGACGATAAGTGAGACCGCCGCCTGATTCATCACTTGAATGTTCACTGATGATCTGATAAAACGTCAAGAATGTGAGAACACTCTGAACGGTCTATACACCTCGTGAAACGATTGTGTAGGAAAATGCCTATGTGTGATTTTAAAATGCCTCGTAAGAAGACAACGGTTGTGGCCTTTAGAGGAAAATTCTCAGTGCGTTCTAAAATAGATTTACATTTAAATTGAGATTTACATTTTAGATGGCTTTTTGTGGAGCTGTTCCCTTACGGGTAAAAATTGTTATAGACAGTACTGTCCTGGAACAAGTTAGTAGTTTTGAATACCTGGGCTACAGTGTGTCTTATAATACAAGAAACGATGTTGTGAATAAGTTGCATAAGTTCAACCTTATGTGCGGGACCATTAGGCGAACCCTTAAGTCAGCAAGTAAAGGAACACGACTGAAATTCTACAAGGATGGCTCTTCCCACACTTCTTTATGAGTCTGAGAATTGGACTTTAAAGAAAGGCCAGCCTAGTTGCATCCAAGCGGCTGAAATGAGATTTCTCTGGCACGTGGCAAGGTATACTCCCCATGATCATAGAAGAAATACAGATATACGACAGGAACTCAATATTATGAGTACACTCGACAGGATCGCCCAGTATCGGCTGAATTGGTGGGAACATCTTTGCCGAATGGATGACTGCCGCATACCCAAACAACTATGGAACTATAAGCCGAGGGGACGGAGAGGTGTGGGACGTACGAGGAAGCGGTGGTGTGACCAGCTCTAATATTTGCCTATTTGAGACCGGAACAAACAATTCTTGGTTTAAACCTTGAGGATGATGATAGTGATTTACATTTTAGAACATGTAATACATTTTAATTTTATAGGTTGCGATACAAGTTATAAGTATATGACCGTGATAAAAATATAAAACTAAATAGTTATTTTTCAGGAATTGACAACTTCTGCAAGTATATTATAATTTTAATAAGTATGTCTAAAAACTTGACGTACAGTATGTTTCACAGAACAATCTGCATCATCAGAGCTTCTAATGTGAATCAACGAATTATCGATTTTGTTTCGATATAACATAACTAAAAGAATAATCAACTTTATTTCGATTTTTGTAATGTTTGTTTACATAGTCAGCTTATTTGATGGTTATGTTAAATACTTAACGTTTATTTTTTCTTTTAATTTAATAAATTAATAATTTTAAATAATTCATCTTTTTTGATGTATCTGTATTTAGCGTATATTTTTTTACACGATCAGGCCAGCTGTGGGCTACGGAATATCATTTCCTTTTCTTCTCTTGCCAGAAGGGCCTCATTCGCACACTATACGCCGCCTTCCTTTCCAATGTCCACCCCTTTCTTGTCTTCTTCCAACCGCAGAGAACCTCAAGATTTTGAAGTTTGTTTCTGTATATGTATTTCTATCCTCACAGTCGTTCAAAGAGATACCCAGCTTCATCGTATCCTCCTTGAGTTGTTTGGTGTATCCGTTCAGACTAGAAAATTGCCAAATATAGTTAAAAATTTGTTTATTTAATCTGGACCGATCCATCCGAACCATATGTCCAAGGAATCTCAGTCTTTTTTCTTCGGAAAGCCGTTTCCAGATCTTCCAGATCCCTGTACAGGTATTCTTTGGGTCTATACCTGTACCCATCTACGGATTTAGCGTATTATTATTATTATTATAAAATATTTTTATATATTGAGACTTTCCAGATAATTATTTTGTAACCTTTTGTATGTTTTTTGTTAATTTAATATTTTAAATACCTGGAAACTGTTGTTATTGCCTATTATTAACAGTGTATAACTAAATTAGATTTATACATATATGACTTGAAAAACGCTTAAGCGCTTTACGCTGTTCAAAGAATCTATCGACTAGCCTCTTCCTCGTTTGGCCTACGTAAAATTTATTAGAATCTGGACAGTTAGAAACCGACAGCAATGTCAATATATTACTTTCAGTGTGGGCCTACTTCAGGAACATTAAACGTTAAACCCGTGAACGTTCTAAATATAACATGCAAACGTCACAATAGGCGCGCGAACGGTTCAACTTTCATCGCACTCAACACGCCTTCGAATCGTGTGAAATTATTGATGGCCTTCGCTCTGCGTTTGTATAAGCGATTCAAAGTTTTTCCCGGAATATTCCATTTTTCCGCCTACGTCCCTTCTCAAAAGCCGAAAAAATTCAGGTCTTCTTCTTCTTCTTCTTCTTCTTCTTCTTCTTCTTCTTCTTCTTCTTCTTCTTCTTCTTCTTCTTCTTCTTCTTCTTCTTCTTCTTCTTCCATTACTCGTTGTTTGTTTTTCAAATTCTGTAAAACACTTTTAACGTCTCTTACCACACGTAAACACGAGCGTGTGCTGAAGTTTTCTCACTTGGGTTGTTTGTCGGACTTTTAATTAGTTCCACCTAAGATATGATGATAGATAGAAACTGGATTCGTTAAGAAAGTGCTCCAATATTACCTGACGAGAGTATAATAGTTACTAAAAATAATTCGAAAAATATTAAAAATTTTTTTTAACTTGCCTTCTTGGATACCATTATTTAGTGACTGCTAAAAAGTTGGGAAATATTCGGTTGTTTTTATAAGAGGTTTGAAAATAATTAAAATGCTTTTAATGTACAAACGAAATTTGTATTTGTTTATAGAAATTTATACGTCATTCAAACATAACTGACTGTTGTTTGTAAATATTAAAATATTGTTTTAAATAGTCTTCAATAAAGGCAAGTAAACGAAAAATTATGTCGTACGCATAGAGGAGGAGGGTATAATAAAAAGTGTAATTATTTTGGCAAGTCTTTGTAATAGAAATATATTAATAGTTTTCATCGAATTCTCCAATATTCATAATATTCGATAGTTTTTATTTTAATGAATTTTAATTATATACTTTACTATTCCTTTCACATGAATTGTTTTTCATGTATTTACATTGTTTCAACAAATTTTCTTTCTTTACGCTCAGCTTCGGATATTAAATTCACTTAATACGCGTATGTAATTCCTAAAGATGACAATAAAGAAAGAAAAACAGTAGAAACAGTGTAAATAAATATGTATAAAATTAAACATTCTTGTAAGAAAATGTGTATTATAGGGCTAATTATCTAAATATTTTTAAATAATTACAATTCGAGCTGTATGATGTTCAGATATTTAATTATTTTACAAAATTTTCAGAATATTACAGATGCTGAAATAGGATTTGTACGGTGTGTCTTCTTATTTTTCTTTCACTGGCTCTACAGCCCCTGGGAGCCTTGGCCTTTGCAGCAGTCCTCTTCCATTCTCCTCTATTATTTATCAATCTTTTCCAGCCTCTTCACTACCCGTCTCTAGAGATCCTTTCCAGCCTCTTCACTACCCATCGTTGCAAGCTCTTGATTGATGTCGTCCGTCCTTCTTTTTCTGGATCAACCTCTCCTTCTTCTTCTATATAATCTCCCTTTCAGGTTGCTCTTCACTATTTTTGTATCCTGTACAATGAATATTAGAGAAAATATGTTTTTTATAACATAGCTAATTTAAAAGTTAAATGTACTTGAGTTGAAACTCGGATTTGAATGTATTTTAAAATAAAACCCTTAATGAAGTACTCTTTGAAAACTAATGTTCACGCTACAACTTTTAGACCAAAGTTTTTCTTTATAACAAAACGAATTTTATTTTTGTAAATCAAGAGCTTACAAAAACATGAGTTTTCGTCGTACTTTTTCCACTCCTAACCCAGTTTTAGAGGATGCTAAAAATACGTGGCCTATGGCGAATTTCCTATTTTATTTTCTATTTAAATCTTTGATGATTAAAGATTCAGAAATTATATTTTAAATATGTAATTTTTTTTTAATGGTAGATTTTGGTATGCCTGAAATTGTGCGGTGTATCGGCAAAATGTGGTGAATTCAGCGTACCCCAGCCTATAAACAGACTTGAGTCTACTGCTATTATTGTGAGCTGTATTCTCACTTACAAATACATGTGGCAGAAAATCAATTTTTAGGTTAAATGGTTGCGATGTGATTAGACTTATCGTAAACGCTGATCGCAAAAGCTAAACAAAATTTGATACTTATCATTCAGCAGCTTTAGAGTAATATTTTTGTAGCGTGTTAATTGAATCAGCTGGTGTGAACTGACAACGAAAATATTGTGTTATCTGACAGCGATAAGACACTGATCCGATCCTAATGTAATAATGTTCAATCAAAACCGTCGAATATACGGTATAATGTTTGCTTATATATTTTATTGTACATTGTTCTTGTAAGCGCGCTCGCGCTGTGTTTTTTGTAAAAAATAGCTTCACGAATCATGATTTTACAAAGCCTATTACACATTAGCCAATAAACGGAAACGGGAAACAGAGAAATATTTTATTGTCCAAAATCTTACGGAGTATTTTAATTACTTCTCTCTACGTAATCTTCACCACAAGTTTGAGGGCTGTGCAGGACGAGGGGCATGACCGTCGCCCGCTCGTATACTGAGTCCCGAGCTTCAAATAGAGCTCCTGCCGCAGGGACGATACATAGGCTGGATTTAGGGTGTGGCCTGCTACTGAACGTGGGTGTTCAATTAATTATTAATTAATTGAGGGTGAGATTTCGCTGAGGCCGGGTCCAAGATTCTCCTGGCACAGATTGGTAGCGACCGAGGGCGCTAAAGAGGTGGTTGCCCTGGAATCGAGCGGTGCAGCGATAGAATTTTCGGGACACTGTCCGTATAGTGGCGTCCATGGAACGGACACGCAGGGCTTCACAGATGGTTCTATTAGATGTCAGATAGTGGGCTTTGCACGCCCAGCGTAATCCTCGGTCAAGGAGAGAGACTGAAGCTTTTGCTTATGGGTCTTTACCAAGTAGCCCCATACGGGGATCGCGTAGGTATCCATCGGCACCACATAGGTGGAGACGATAAGTTTCCCTAGGCGGCGGGTCATAGCGTTACTGCATAGCAGAGGACGGAGTTGATATAGGCGACTGGCGGTCTTGCGGGCTACTTGTGCGGAGTGTGTCCGTCAGATAAGACGACGGTCGAGGTGGACCCCGAGGTACTTAACCTCTCGAGACCAGAGCAACTGAGTATCGCCTACGTATAATCTGTCGGGGAGACTTAAGCGTCTGGAGAAGATTACGGTTGTGCTATTGGCCGCGTTGATGGCAACCCTCCATCTCTCTGCTCACTCAACGTATTCGTCCAATTGTTCGTGGAGCCAGATAACAGCCGTTTCAGCTCGACGATCGACGGCATACACCGCCGTGTCGTCAGCAAACATGGACAACCTGCTCCCAGGCAACTTGGGCACGTCATTGACGTTCACAGAGGAAAGCAGGGGCCCCAAGACGCTTCCCTGAGCTACACCGCCCGTAATAGCCCTTGCCGAAGAAAGGATGTTATCAACTCTCAAATCATCACTGACGTACCGTAACTTATTATATCGTTGCATCAGGATTTGCAGTCCCTCGTTGAACTGCCGCCAAGGTACCCAGCCAGTTGCATTATTAATGAGACCCACATTTGTTTCATTTCGTAATACAGCCAACCAGATTTGTAGTTTGATGACAATGACGACGTTCTCCGTACTTGGCTTGACTGTGGACCGGTATCGATTAGGTCGCCCTGTCGTCCGCTAGTACCGTCTCTAAATGTCCCTGGAGCGTCAACCTTTTCTAGTAGACCGACTCTGCACTACTCAGGCCAATAATGGCGGATGCGAACCGATAAAGTCATATCGACGAATCGACACCCTGACGATGAGTGGTCGGGCATCCATTGTCCTTGGACGGTTTCGTTCCAGTCTTTCCATCGACTGAGACAATCAGAATCGTTCGACTTCGTTCAATATTGGTGAGCCGTAGTCACCAAACACATCGAGCAGACAATAGTAAGTTCTATACATCACCATCTAGAGCCGCGTTGCTTCTTGTTTACATGACTGCGTAGGTGTAAACTGTACAGACGTTTCATGGAATTGTAGATTGTTGCGCGGGTAAAAGCTTTATTACGCAGCTCACTCTTGTCAGACGAGAGGCTTGCATTTACGTTAGTGTACACGCTGGTTTACTTTAAGTCAATGTTCAGCTTGTTTGTTGGTATTGGAACAATAACCTACGGATTTGCATGCACTTAATTGTATTACGAGAGTACAATGAAATATTTCTAGATATGATGGTAATATTCTGTATTCAAAAAGGTCTTTATTGAAAGAACCGCAATACACAACCTTACTGTGATAATATTTTTCATGATAATCATCTTTTGAATAAACTCCATGATGATATTTTGATCCAGTTGTCTGAAAGGTGTTAAAAATCTGTGTCCAGCATTTTTATAGTTTAGAACCTGTTTGCCGTACGGTTTTTTAGCAAATGGCAACCCAGCTTAAGGTTCGCGATCGCGGAGGCTTACAAACTACAGTAAACACAACCTGCTCTGTCTCTTCTAAACCACGGTAACTGTAGAACACTGTGTTCTATTGTTACCGTCTTAAAACAATCTGGATAGATTGCCTCTTTTCAGTTACTGAATGTTCTCTTTATATATTGTACGTCTGTGGACCAGCCGTTGTTGGAATAACATCTGATGTCATTTAATTCTGTTCAATTTCAATAATACAATATTGTAAACTATAATACGCAAAATATACAAATTAATATAATGTATTTTACAACATTAAATTATAACATACTGTTACGACTGACTAATACAAGACACAAATGAAGTCACTAAAACCCAGCTTTAATTATCACAAACAGCAGTTTATAATCAACTTGTACAATAATTCCAGCTAGATTTGTCCACATGCAATAACAATGTCAATTAATAGAGTTACACGCAATTATTAACATATTAATTCTCCACTTCGACAAACACTCGATCAGTCGATCCGCGCTAACAAAATTCGCTCACGTAACTGAACTGCCAACCCGGCTGCTATGGCTTTATATAGGTCGCGCAATGGTCCAGTACAGCTTTCCCTCCTTACTGTACGCCGGCTTAATGCGTATCTCTAGTGTTCTTAGAATACACTAGAACACCTACTTGAATGAGGCAACACCTACCATACTGGACGGTGGGAGTGGAGAATGTTCTCAGTTGTTCTACGCGGTTCGATACCATACTCGTAACAATACGTTTTATTGTTGTAGGTACGACCATTACATAAATAAACCTTGGAATGTTACAAAATTGGTTTTTATTGATACCAAATACCCAAAATTCCTACAGATACTAGTAACTAGAAAAGTATTTATAAAGTTTAAATTCAGTTAAAGTTAATTTCCACTTTAAAGATTTTAAATAGTTTTTACTTCACTCATTGTATCGGGTCTCTTCATCGTACATGAATTATTCGTTAAGATGAGTTTAAACTAACTTTATTTTGACTACAATTGTCATGTTGATATGAATTAACTTAGCAATGAGTTCGTGTCGATGGCATAAACAGTATTTCATCGTCCAATACTGTATCGTCGTCATGAATATACAGAAACAAAGTAATAGTTACCGTGTTGATGAACTTCGCTCGACCGTTACGTGACCTCGATTACCTTTCCTGCCATCAATTTGTGATGATTGATGAAGTGGTAACAACTCTCTCTACCGGCCGACAAACAAAACTAATTGCCACATTATTGATCAGTCGCCCGATTACCGCAAAGCAAATAAACAGGTTTAATTGAACGCATTAAGAAAAACATATTTACGAACGCTTTATTATAAAATTCATTTATCACTACACCCATGATGAGATTTGCACGATTTAAAATATAATCTGATTGGATTAAGACAGTTTAGACTACTGAAATAATACAAGTTCAACTTTTGTAACATTGTTACAATACTAGGGATGATACCTAGGGGCGGCTAGTTGACAACCGTCTACAAAATAATAGGATATACAATCTAAAAACAACATCGCTTCAGGAAAAGCTTAATAAATAATTGTTATGTGACATCGAAAAATGTACTGATTTTTAGATTGCAAGACAGGTATGCTTAGAAGCGCGAATTTTTTCTGTTAACTGGAATAAAAATGAATACAAGGACATTCATTGACGTCAAAAAATAAATTTGGTAGCGGATAATTTTTAACCTATAAATGACTCAAAATATTCGTGTTTGGAGTAGGCTTTGTGGTAAATCGGTCACCACTAATCAACAGTGCTACAAAAATCATGATTACCGTAAATTTTAAAATTTGGTAGAAAAACATAAAGTCAAGATGAACGTCTACGGAATAATAATGGAAATCACATTAATTTATGATTTAAAGTATAGCAAATAAATTCGGGGACGGAGAAAAACCACAATTGACAGAAATGGACTTACTCAGGCGATCGGTTAGAAAATCCGGGCTGGGTAGAATTAGAAATGAGGACATCTGATGGCGGGAATACAAATGAAAAACAAAAATAGGAGACAAACAGCGAAAACTTATTATAGGCGTATGTTATAGACATAAAACCAAAATAATAGGCAGATGAAGGGCAATACTGGGCACAGTATCTTCCCGGTATGCTGAATGGCTTATGTAAGACTACGTGACTGCTAACTTACTTCAGTGGTACAAAACGAAGGTTTGTTATTGTTATATTATTATTGTTGTTGTTGTTGTTGTTGTTGTTGTTGTTGTTGTTGTTGTTGTTGTTGTTGTTGTTGTTGTTGTTGTTGTTGTTGTTGTTGTTGTTGTTGTTGTTGTTGTTGTTGTTGTTGTTGTTTTAACAAATCCTTTTCTTTGTTTTAATTATTAACTTGTAAAGTCCGAGAATCTTATGTAGCACTATTAAATTTATTCGACTTCATAATAGCTACTAATTTTAATATTACAAATCATTTTAAGTTCTTACGGAAGCCAGTTAAATAAAAATATTCAAGACCTAATTGCCACGCTGAAATACTGTACGGTGAGGACGGGCACCTGGGGTTTCTGCAAATGTCGGTCACGAACATAATTCTCTGGGTAAACAGCGTGCAGTCTGTGCCTTCTGTATCTCGGCGAGCAGCACTTGTTGCCGCGGGTCCGTGATATATTGCCCACGCCGGTCTGTAAACGCCAGATAACAGATGCTTTTAACCGACACAACTTTGCTAAGCTTATTTGTATTATTTTAAATTTTATTTGTTTAGTATTTTTGTTTGAAAACAGCCACTGTTGGTTAACAACGACTTTGTTTTGAACTCCTACGTATTTTAAACTGATTACGTGTTATGTATGAATATGCGTACGTTAGGTATAGTTCATTCAATAAAGCTAAATACTGATACAAACGCTAAATATATATATACTTGTATAGTTAACATAATTTAACCTTCTGTTAAGGAAGGTAGAAGGGTACCAAAGGTAAAATTTACTCCATACTGCTGTTTTGGTCCTATCTGAGTAATAGGGTTGAATAAGATTAAGAATAAGAATAAGTTAAAGTGTACATTCTGTATTAAGTCCAAGAAACGGATGTTTGAGAAGGTTCTGCTACAGAATACGTTCCAAGTATACAATGCGATTCAGTACCAGCGTGAATGGCGCACAACCCCATGAGTGTTTGCGACCTACCTACTCTCTACAGCCCTTGGTGAGGTTTGGATTCCTTTACAGTCCTCCTTCATGAGTTGCTATCTTAAATCTTCTTTCCCTACCCCCTCACATTTTCCAGTACGTATTCCACCCAACGCAAACCCGGTCTTCATCTCTTCTAAGAAAACTTTAGCCTTCAAAATATTTTTACTTGTAAACGTATAATCTTTTCTCTCCTCGTGATCCAAACGTTATAGCCCTTGAGCTTTTATCGAACAGAATTAAACAAAATATGAATATAATATTCGATTTTAGAAATTTCAAAATTTTAGGGTACCAGGACTCAAAAAGTTATAATAATTTTTAAAGAATTGTGAAACCTTTGCCAGGTGCCAGACTAAAGGTAACTTGAATCAAACTTTGAATGGAGGGTGTACACAAAAAACTTTTTAACTTGAAGATCAGGATGGGCCTCACGAAATGAAAGGCAACAATTTTTTGAACAGAAGAATATTCTGAAAGTCAGTGTGGAGCATACATTTCCTTATTTTTAAAGTCTATTATAAACATGTTTAGCAAAAATACTAACTCGATATCTTTAAAATTTGGATTACCTTCAATAGTTTTATGCTATGTTTACAAAAAAAAAAATAACTTTTCATATTGTTATCAGCCACATTTATTTTTGTGAAAAGTCTCAGATATAGGTTTATACATGTCAATACATATATCTGTGGAAACATTAGTAAACTTCAGAGATATGAATAAATTATCTGTCATTTAGATATTATGGTTATTAAGGTACCTTCAGAACAGAAAAATTCAGTGCTTGGGTTTTATAATGTTTGTTGTATTTGTAAGAAAAAATATAATGTTGATTGTTTGTAAAATATAGTTGAATAATTTATGTGTTAGGCTCTCATGGTCGGCGTCAATTCTGTTAATATCGTTGTTCATTGCCGGGCTATTGGGCCGCAGACTAATACTCTTTATAACAAGAGACGTTTTGGACGCCATCTTCAGTGTTACCCGATTGATAACAAGCTAGTACAACTGGCAACAAGATGTGCACCACTTATACTTTCAATCGTTTAACACTGAAGATGGCGTCCAGTGGTGGGGCCGAAACGGCTTAAAACAGTATTAGTCTACGGACTAATAGCCCGGCAATGAACAACAGTATTAGTCCACGAACTAATAGCCCGGTAAGGAACAACAGTATTTGTCCACGGACTAATAGCCCGGTAAGGAACAACAGTATTAGTCCACGAACTAATAGCCCGGTAAGGAACAACAGTATTTGTCCACGGACTAATAGCCCGGTATGGAACAACAGTATTAGTCCACGGACTAATAGCCCGGTAAGGAACAACAGTATTAGTCTACGGACTAATAGCCCGGCAAGGAACAACAGTATTAGTCCACGAACTAATAGCCCGGTAAGGAACAACAGTATTAGTCTACGGACTAATAGCCCGGCAAGGAACAACAGTATTAGTCTACGGACTAATAGCCCGGCAAGGAACAACAGTATTAGTCCACGAACTAATAGCCCGGTAAGGAACAACAGTATTAGTCCACGGACTAATAGCCCGGTAAGGAACAACAGTATTAGTCTACGGACTAATAGCCCGGCAAGGAACAACAGTATTAGTCCACGGACTAATAGCCCGGTATGGAACAACAGTATTAGTCTACGGACTAATAGCCCGGCAAGGAACAACAGTATTAGTCCACGAACTAATAGCCCGGTAAGGAACAACAGTATTTGTCCACGGACTAATAGCCCGGCAAGGAACAACAGTATTAGTCCACGGACTAATAGCCCGGTAAGGAACAAGAGTATTAGTCCACGGACTAATAGCCCGGTAAGGAACAACAGTATTAGTCCAAGGACTAATAGCCCGGTAAGGAACAACAGTATTTGTCCACGGACTAATAGCCCGGTAAGGAACAACGATATTAGTCCACGGATTAATAGCCCGGTAAGGAACAACGATATTAACAGAAATGGTTGAACAGTCGGGGTTTTCGTAATGTTTCTTTAACTTTCTTACTTTCTAAAGATACAGCAAAATCTCCATTATCTGTAGCGATGACGTATGGTCCTGTAATCACAGCTTTCAAAAATGAAATTCCTCTATTAAATCATTTATAATACCTTTGTAAGTAACTCGCTGAGTTTCCTCCAGGCCTCGTATGTAATATCTTTAAATAAATACACTGCAAGTAGGTTTATTTTCACCTGTTGCACGATTCACAGAAATTATTCTGTATCTTCAGAGGTTTGTTTGAATTGTAATTATAATTCAAACAAAATTACAATTCAAACAAACCTCTGAAGATACAGAATAATTTCTGTGAAACATGCGTCAGGTGAAAATAAACCTACTTGCAGTGTATTTATTTGAAGATATTACATCTTATCTAATAATAACTGTATTTAAATGAAAGTAATGAGCCAGTTCTACAGCTTACAAGTTTATTTATATTTGCTTATTTGTACTTCTTATGGTTTCGCTGAATTGTTTTGCCAAACGGTTTTAGAAAAAGTAAGATTAATACGGTAATCAACTGGCCGTACGTTTGGGTTGAATCGATTCCGCGACGAATTGCCAATAAGTAACATATTTATATTAAGTAACATAAATCTTATATTTAAAATGATTTTTTCATATTTTTTAGAAAATACAGCATCTTGTAGGGCCTAAGCAGAGAATAATTCAATCAAGGACTCATTTTCTTTCCAATGACCGAACGCTTGGAGCAGTGGTACTGCACCAAATTCTCTCAGAAACTAGGGAATACTCAAACAGAAACCATTCGAAAGATTCAGCGGGCTTTTGGCGATGTTGCAATGAAAGTTACGCAAATTATACAGTGGTATAGCCGTTTCAAGGACGATTGGTTTTCCGTGGAGATTGTCCAAAGAAGCCTTTCAGCGTTGGTTCCACCGATGGATGGACCGCTGGACTAAGCGTGGGGAATCACAATGGGCCTGCTTTAAAAGGGGATTAAGTGTTGTAATCAATCGGATATAAAAACTTTCTTCCCTGCCCAAGGTCGCATACTTTATGTACAGACCTCGTACATTCTTATGGTTATTTACGTAATGATACACATACATTCACACAAAAAACGCCAATTAGATGTAAGGCTATAGGATTATTAGTTATTTCTCTAGTGTCCGACTGCAGATCCTGATCGTGATAATGAATTTTGTCTAAACATCGAAGTATGGTCACATCGTAGCGCTAAAAGTTATACATCCAGAGAACTGTAAATACAGATTTCAGAAAATAAAGTTTACCAGTTTTATCCTACGTAATAATAAATGTATTTCGTTCAAAGTAATGAGCAAGTTCTGTAGCTTAAGCTTACAACATTATTTATATTTACTTACTTACAATGATAATGTTTTGGTTGATTTGTTTTGCAACTCGTTTTTAGAAAAATAAGATTAATATGGTAATCAGTAAGATTAATAAGATTAGTAAGATCAGTAAGATTAGTAAGATTAGTATGGTAATATGGTAAGACTAATATGGCCGTACGGATGGGTTGAATCGATTCCACGACGAGTTGCCAATCGAGCGCGATCAAATCGTTAGGTAAGCACGGTCTAGTGGCTGTGGACAAACGACGCCGAGGAAGTTTAGACTGACACTGTTGTTACCGGCCACACACGCGTGTGTGCGCGCGCGCACACACACACAGTATACTCTTCAATTTAACGCTCGTTATCTGTAACCAATGCAGCAGCTGAATCATCCGACCGTACAGATTTGCCGCCACGCTGTGACTGTAATGGGACAATCAACAATTTCTGTTTATTCCCACAATACGATGTCAGTCAGTAGCAGAACTAACCAAAACTTCAAATGAGGATAATATTGTTAGACGTGAGACGAACACAACCAGCAACCTATCGATTGAAACCACCAATCTGTAACCAAAATTGGGAAGTCATAATTGTTTAATCAAAAACACAAACCGCTATATTAACAACATTAAATTTCAAAAACAAAATTCCTGGACCGTGCTAGAAATGAAAGTTACTTTATTACTACGCGACGGAAGATTTTCGTGCCGCCAAATTAACACGAGTAACTTTTATAAATTTACCAAAAATATTATTCACAGCGTTTTCTTTCTTACTTCTTCTTCTTTAGTTAGCAATCCGCAGATTGATTTGTAGCAGTTCTCCACATCGATCTCCTCTGTACTTTCCGTTTCATCTCCTCATACGAATTACAACTTATATCACCAAGAATCAGTTACGTATATTGGAGTTTCAGTCTTCCTGTTCCATTTTTCCTTTCAATGTAATCCTACTTCTTAAAAAACAGAAAACAATCCAAACGTTTCTGTTACCACGGTAACCATGTAGTCATCAGTAGCCAAACAAAGGAGCATACCGTACCACTTAACCATAATGTTGCGTTCCTGTCATAGTCATAATCGGAATTATACAGTTTAAAGTTAAAATGTTCCTTATTTATGTAGAAATCCAGTTCATTACTGAATATTCTTAAAATGAAAATTTAGTTTATATATATCATTAATGATATTTTGTTTTTATAGATCTGTGTCGTTAAATATAAATTTATCTATACTTTATTAGCATTATCATCGTCGACATAATTATCATCACATTTGAATTATTTAATCGAATAAACGTGGCTTCTTAAAATGGTGCCATTTGAACTTTTTAATTTAAATTTCCGTATTGATTAACGTGTTCTCCATAAAGGTAAACCCATGAGTGTAAAAATTCCCAACCCCTTTGTTTTCAACAAGACTATTAACAGTTACTATATTTCTTTTGCAAGCTTAGTTTTGCTTTCGAATACGTAAAAGAACAGTGTAAAAACAGTGGAAAGCGTATTTACTAATTATTAAGGACGGAGACTATTATTTCAGAGACACAGCAGTCACTCCGAAATGTACTATAATGTGACTGGTCGCATACTGAAGTTGGCTGGTCACTGGTGCATATTCCAGAATACGAGGGTCAGTTGAAAAGTTTGTGGAGCGACAACTGTAGCTTAGTGGTAAAACTAAAATTATTCGTTTGCTGCATGATTTGTATTTTATGTAAACTCCTGTTAATTTCCACACCTATCTATCAATTTATTCATTGTTTAGAAGCTGTTTAAAATTGACGTATCATGCGTGTTTTGAAAAAGAGACAAAATCAAACATCGTGGTGTGATTCTTTGTTAAAAATTGCTTAGCGCCAACAGAAATTCAAAACGAAATTATAAATGTGTCAGGAAACGCTGCGACTTCAAAACCAAAGGTTTGTAAGTAGGCACTTGAGTTTAAACGTGGTCGTACGAGCATTGAAAACGTGGTCGCACTGGACGCCCCAAAAATGCAACAACTCCAGATGCGGCAGCCATCTTGCACAACCCTTTTTACACCAAGTTCTTTAGTTAACGTATGATGCACACGCTCATATAAGATGCCTGTGATTTCAGCAACGTCATCCACTCCTCAGTCTGCCAACACCCCATGAAAATTTTTCGTTAATGCAATTTTTGGACGTCCACTGCTGGGATAGTCTTCGGTGCTTGTACGACCACGTTTAAAACTCGAGTGTGTCCCACTTACCGTTGTTTCTGAAGGTGCAGCATCTCCTAACACGTTTACAATTTCGTTTTGATTTTCCATTGGCAGTAAAAAGTTTTTAACAGAGAATTCATCACAACATGATGTTTGATTTTGTGCATTTTAAAAACACGCATGACAGGAAAATTTCAAACAGCTGATAACAAGTGAATAAATTGACAGATATATCTAGAAATTAACAGGTGTTCACGCCAAATATACGTCTTGTAGCATACGAAAAATTTTAGTTCTACCACTGAGAAATAGATGTCGCTCCGCGAACTTTTCAACTGACCCCCGTAGTCTACCCGAGCGACGCGACGAACCGAAAATAAGTTGCGTAATTACAGCTACTAGAACACTCTGGAAACTATTTAAGTGTCCGACCTTGTACCAAGTGCTTCGAGTACCGGTAGAATAATCGACAAAAGTCTAGAACAATATGGAGTGTAACGTAATCACAACGTGTGTGATATGTCACGTAACCGTCGTTCTTATCTTCAGTCTCAGCGTAGCGCTGCAACAATATGGAGTGTAACGTAATCACAACGCGTGTGATATGTCACGTAACCGTCGTTGTTATCTTCCGTCTCAGCGTAGCGCTGCAACAATATGGAGTGTAACGTAATCACAACGCGTGTGATATGTCACGTAGCCGTCGTTGTTATCTTCCGTCTCAGCGTAGCGCTGCAACAATATGGAGTGTAACGTAATCACAACGCGTGTGATATGTCACGTAGCCGTCGTTGTTATCTTCCGTCTCAGCGTAGCGCTGCAACAATATGGAGTGTAACGTAATCACAACGCGTGTGATATGTCACGTAACCGTCGTTGTTATCTTCCGTCTCAGCCTAGCGCTGCAACAATATGGAGTGTAACGTAATCACAACGCGTGTGATATGTCACGTAGCCGTCGTTGTTATCTTCCGTCTCAGCGTAGCGCTGCAACAATATGGAGTGTAACGTAATCACAACGCGTGTGATATGTCACGTAGCCGTCGTTGTTATCTTCCGTCCCAGCGTAGCGCTGCAACAATATGGAGTGTTACGTAATCACAACGCGTGTGATATGTCACGTAGCCGTCGTTGTTATCTTCCGTCTCAGCGTAGCGCTGCAACAATATGGAGTGTTACGTAATCACAACGCGTGTGATATGTCACGTAGCCGTCGTTGTTATCTTCCGTCTCAGCGTAGCGCTGCAACAATATGGAGTGTAACGTAGTCACAACGCGTGTGATATGTCACGTAGCCGTCGTTGTTATCTTCCGTCTCAGCGTAGCGCTGCAACAATATGGAGTGTAACGTAATCACAACGCGTGTGATATGTCACGTAGCCGTCGTTGTTATCTTCCGTCTCAGCGTAGCGCTGCAACAATATGGAGTGTAACGTAATCACAACGCGTGTGATATGTCACGTAGCCGTCGCTGTTATCTTCCGTCTCAGCCTAGCGCTGCAACAATATGGAGTGTAACGTAATCACAACGCGTGTGATATGTCACGTAGCCGTCGTTGTTATCTTCCGTCTCAGCGTAGCGCTGCAACAATATGGAGTGTAACGTAATCACAACGCGTGTGATATGTCACGTAGCCGTCGTTGTTATCTTCCGTCTCAGCGTAGCGCTGCAACAATATGGAGTGTAACGTAATCACAACGCGTGTGATATGTCACGTAGCCGTCGTTGTTATCTTCCGTCTCAGCGTAGCGCTGCAACAATATGGAGTGTAACGTAATCACAACGCGTGTGATATGTCACGTAACCGTCGTTGTTATCTTCCGTCTCAGCCTAGCGCTGCAACAATATGGAGTGTAACGTAATCACAACGCGTGTGATATGTCACGTAGCCGTCGTTGTTATCTTCCGTCTCAGCGTAGCGCTGCAACAATATGGAGTGTAACGTAATCACAACGCGTGTGATATGTCACGTAACCGTCGTTGTTATCTTCCGTCTCAGCCTAGCGCTGCAACAATATGGAGTGTAACGTAATCACAACGCGTGTGATATGTCACGTAGCCGTCGTTGTTATCTTCCGTCTCAGCGTAGCGCTGCAACAATATAGAGTGTAACGTAATCACAACGCGTGTGATATGTCACGTACCCGTCGTTGTTATCTTCCGTCTCAGCGTAGCGCTGCAACAATATGGAGTGTAACGTAATCACAACGCGTGTGATATGTCACGTAACCGTCGTTGTTATCTTCCGTCTCAGCGTAGCGCTGCAACAATATGGAGTGTAACGTAATCACAACGCGTGTGATATGTCACGTAGCCGTCGTTGTTATCTTCCGTCTCAGCGTAGCGCTGCAACAATATGGAGTGTAACGTAATCACAACGCGTGTGATATGTCACGTAGCCGTCGTTGTTATCTTCCGTCTCAGCGTAGCGCTGCAACAATATGGAGTGTAACGTAATCACAACGCGTGTGATATGTCACGTAACCGTCGTTGTTATCTTCCGTCTCAGCGTAGCGCTGCAACAATATGGAGTGTAACGTAATCACAACGCGTGTGATATGTCACGTAGCCGTCGTTGTTATCTTCCGTCTCAGCGTAGCGCTGCAACAATATGGAGTGTAACGTAATCACAACGCGTGTGATATGTCACGTAGCCGTCGTTGTTATCTTCCGTCTCAGCGTAGCGCTGCAACAATATGGAGTGTAACGTAATCACAACGCGTGTGATATGTCACGTAACCGTCGTTGTTATCTTCCGTCTCAGCGTAGCGCTGCAACAATATGGAGTGTAACGTAATCACAACGCGTGTGATATGTCACGTAGCCGTCGTTGTTATCTTCCGTCTCAGCGTAGCGCTGCACCAATATGGAGTGTAACGTAATCACAACGCGTGTGATATGTCACGTAGCCGTCGTTGTTATCTTCCGTCTCAGCGTAGCGCTGCAACAATATGGAGTGTAACGTAATCACAACGCGTGTGATATGTCACGTAGCCGTCGTTGTTATCTTCCGTCTCAGCGTAGCGCTGCAACAATATGGAGTGTAACGTAATCACAACGCGTGTGATATGTCACGTAGCCGTCGTTGTTATCTTCCGTCTCAGCGTAGCGCTGCAACAATATGGAGTGTAACGTAATCACAACGCGTGTGATATGTCACGTAACCGTCGTTGTTATCTTCCGTCTCAGCCTAGCGCTGCAACAATATGGAGTGTAACGTAATCACAACGCGTGTGATATGTCACGTAGCCGTCGTTGTTATCTTCCGTCTCAGCGTAGCGCTGCAACAATATGGAGTGTAACGTAATCACAACGCGTGTGATATGTCACGTAACCGTCGTTGTTATCTTCCGTCTCAGCCTAGCGCTGCAACAATATGGAGTGTAACGTAATCACAACGCGTGTGATATGTCACGTAGCCGTCGTTGTTATCTTCCGTCTCAGCGTAGCGCTGCAACAATATGGAGTGTAACGTAATCACAACGCGTGTGATATGTCACGTAACCGTTGTTGTTATCTTCCGTCTCAGCCTAGCGCTGCAACAATATGGAGTGTAACGTAATCACAACGCGTGTGATATGTCACGTAGCCGTCGTTGTTATCTTCCGTCTCAGCGTAGCGCTGCAACAATATGGAGTGTAACGTAATCACAACGCGTGTGATATGTCACGTAGCCGTCGTTGTTGTCTTCCGTCTCAGCGTAGCGCTGCAACAATATGGAGTGTAACGTAATCACAACGCGTGTGATATGTCACGTAACCGTCGTTGTTATCTTCCGTCTCAGCGTAGCGCTGCAACAATATGGAGTGTAACGTAATCACAACGCGTGTGATATGTCACGTAGCCGTCGTTGTTATCTTCCGTCTCAGCGTAGCGCTGCAACAATATGGAGTGTAACGTAATCACAACGCGTGTGATATGTCACGTAGCCGTCGTTGTTATCTTCCGTCTCAGCGTAGCGCTGCAACAATATGGAGTGTAACGTAATCACAACGCGTGTGATATGTCACGTAACCGTCGTTGTTATCTTCCGTCTCAGCCTAGCGCTGCAACAATATGGAGTGTAACGTAATCACAACGCGTGTGATATGTCACGTAGCCGTCGTTGTTATCTTCCGTCTCAGCGTAGCGCTGCAACAATATGGAGTGTAACGTAATCACAACGCGTGTGATATGTCACGTAACCGTCGTTGTTATCTTCCGTCTCAGCCTAGCGCTGCAACAATATGGAGTGTAACGTAATCACAACGCGTGTGATATGTCACGTAGCCGTCGTTGTTATCTTCCGTCTCAGCGTAGCGCTGCAACAATATGGAGTGTAACGTAATCACAACGCGTGTGATATGTCACGTAACCGTCGTTGTTATCTTCCGTCTCATCGTAGCGCTGCAACAATATGGAGTGTAACGTAATCACAACGCGTGTGATATGTCACGTAGCCGTCGTTGTTATCTTCCGTCTCAGCGTAGCGCTGCAACAATATGGAGTGTAACGTAATCACAACGCGTGTGATATGTCACGTAGCCGTCGTTGTTATCTTCCGTCTCAGCGTAGCGCTGCAACAATATGGAGTGTAACGTAATCACAACGCGTGTGATATGTCACGTAACCGTCGTTGTTATCTTCCGTCTCAGCGTAGCGCTGCAACAATATGGAGTGTAACGTAATCACAACGCGTGTGATATGTCACGTAGCCGTCGTTGTTATCTTCCGTCTCAGCGTAGCGCTGCAACAATATGGAGTGTAACGTAATCACAACGCGTGTGATATGTCACGTAGCCGTCGTTGTTATCTTCCGTCTCAGCGTAGCGCTGCAACAATATGGAGTGTAACGTAATCACAACGCGTGTGATATGTCACGTAACCGTCGTTGTTATCTTCCGTCTCAGCCTAGCGCTGCAACAATATGGAGTGTAACGTAATCACAACGCGTGTGATATGTCACGTAGCCGTCGTTGTTATCTTCCGTCTCAGCGTAGCGTTGCAACAATATGGAGTGTAACGTAATCACAACGCGTGTGATATGTCACGTAGCCGTCGTTGTTATCTTCCGTCTCAGCGTAGCGCTGCAACAATATGGAGTGTAACGTAATCACAACGCGTGTGATATGTCACGTAACCGTCGTTGTTATCTTCCGTCTCAGCGTAGCGCTGCAACAATATGGAGTGTAACGTAATCACAACGCGTGTGATATGTCACGTAGCCGTCGTTGTTATCTTCCGTCTCAGCCTAGCGCTGCAACAATATGGAGTGTAACGTAATCACAACGCGTGTGATATGTCACGTAGCCGTCGTTGTTATCTTCCGTCTCAGCGTAGCGCTGCAACAATATGGAGTGTAACGTAATCACAACGCGTGTGATATGTCACGTAACCGTCGTTGTTATCTTCCGTCTCAGCGTAGCGCTGCAACAATATGGAGTGTAACGTAATCACAACGCGTGTGATATGTCACGTAGCCGTCGTTGTTATCTTCCGTCTCAGCGTAGCGCTGCAACAATATGGAGTGTAACGTAATCACAACGCGTGTGATATGTCACGTAACCGTCGTTGTTATCTTCCGTCTCAGCGTAGCGCTGCAACAATATGGAGTGTAACGTAATCACAACGCGTGTGATATGTCACGTAACCGTCGTTGTTATCTTCCGTCTCAGCCTAGCGCTGCAACAATATGGAGTGTAACGTAATCACAACGCGTGTGATATGTCACGTAACCGTCGTTGTTATCTTCCGTCTCAGCCTAGCGCTGCAACAATATGGAGTGTAACGTAATCACAACGCGTGTGATATGTCACGTAACCGTCGTTGTTATCTTCCGTCTCAGCGTAGCGCTGCAACAATATGGAGTGTAACGTAATCACAACGCGTGTGATATGTCACGTAGCCGTCGTTGTTATCTTCCGTCTCAGCGTAGCGCTGCAACAATATGGAGTGTAACGTAATCACAACGCGTGTGATATGTCACGTAACCGTCGTTGTTATCTTCCGTCTCAGCGTAGCGCTGCAACAATATGGAGTGTAACGTAATCACAACGCGTGTGATATGTCACGTAACCGTCGTTGTTATCTTCCGTCTCAGCCTAGCGCTGCAACAATATGGAGTGTAACGTAATCACAACGCGTGTGATATGTCACGTAGCCGTCGTTGTTATCTTCCGTCTCAGCGTAGCGCTGCAACAATATGGAGTGTAACGTAATCACAACGCGTGTGATATGTCACGTAACCGTCGTTGTTATCTTCCGTCTTAGCGTAGCGCTGCAACAATATGGAGTGTAACGTAATCACAACGCGTGTGATATGTCACGTAGCCGTCGATGTTATCTTCCGTCTCAGCGTAGCGCTGCAACAATATGGAGTGTAACGTAATCACAACGCGTGTGATATGTCACGTAACCGTCGTTGTTATCATCCGTCTCAGCGTAGCGCTGCAACAATATGGAGTGTAACGTAATCACAACGCGTGTGATATGTCACGTAACCGTCGTTGTTATCATCCGTCTCAGCGTAGCGCTGCAACAATATGGAGTGTAACGTAATCACAACGCGTGTGATATGTCACGTAACCGTCGTTGTTATCATCCGTCTCAGCGTAGCGCTGCAACAATATGGAGTGTAACGTAATCACAACGCGTGTGATATGTCACGTAACCGTCGTTGTTATCATCCGTCTCAGCGTAGCGCTGCAACAATATGGAGTGTAACGTAATCACAACGCGTGTGATATGTCACGTAACCGTCGTTGTTATCATCCGTCTCGGCGTAGCGCTGCAACAATATGGAGTGTAACGTAATCACAACGCGTGTGATATGTCACGTAACCGTCGTTGTTATCATCCGTCTCAGCGTAGCGCTGCAACAATATGGAGTGTAACGTAATCACAACGCGTGTGATATGTCACGTAACCGTCGTTGTTATCATCCGTCTCAGCGTAGCGCTGCAACAATATGGAGTGTAATGTAATCACAACGCGTGTGATATGTCACGTAACCGTCGTTGTTATCATCCGTCTCAGCGTAGCGCTGCAACAATATGGAGTGTAACGTAATCACAACGCGTGTGATATGTCACGTAACCGTCGTTGTTATCATCCGTCTCAGCGTAGCGCTGCAACAATATGGAGTGTAACGTAATCACAACGCGTGTGATATGTCACGTAACCGTCGTTGTTATCATCCGTCTCAGCGTAGCGCTGCAACAATATGGAGTGTAACGTAATCACAACGCTTGTGATATGTCACGTAACCGTCGTTGTTATCATCCGTCTCAGCGTAGCGCTGCAACAATATGGAGTGTAACGTAATCACAACGCGTGTGATATGTCACGTAACCGTCGTTGTTATCATCCGTCTCAGCGTAGCGCTGCAACAATATGGAGTGTAACGTAATCACAACGCGTGTGATATGTCACGTAACCGTCGTTGTTATCATCCGTCTCAGCGTAGCGCTGCAACAATATGGAGTGTAACGTAATCACAACGCGTGTGATATGTCACGTAACCGTCGTTGTTATCATCCGTCTCAGCGTAGCGCTGCAACAATATGGAGTGTAACGTAATCACAACGCGTGTGATATGTCACGTAACCGTCGTTGTTATCATCCGTCTCAGCGTAGCGCTGCAACAATATGGAGTGTAACGTAATCACAACGCGTGTGATATGTCACGTAACCGTCGTTGTTATCATCCGTCTCAGCGTAGCGCTGCAACAATATGGAGTGTAACGTAATCACAACGCGTGTGATATGTCACGTAACCGTCGTTGTTATCATCCGTCTCAGCGTAGCGCTGCAACAATATGGAGTGTAACGTAATCACAACGCGTGTGATATGTCACGTAACCGTCGTTGTTATCATCCGTCTCAGCGTAGCGCTGCAACAATATGGAGTGTAACGTAATCACAACGCGTGTGATATGTCACGTAACCGTCGTTGTTATCATCCGTCTCAGCGTAGCGCTGCAACAATATGGAGTGTAACGTAATCACAACGCGTGTGATATGTCACGTAACCGTCGTTGTTATCATCCGTCTCAGCGTAGCGCTGCAACAATATGGAGTGTAACGTAATCACAACGCGTGTGATATGTCACGTAACCGTCGTTGTTATCTTCCGTCTCAGCGTAGCGCTGCAACAATATGGAGTGTAACGTAATCACAACGCGTGTGATATGTCACGTAGCCGTCGTTGTTATCTTCCGTCTCAGCGTAGCGCTGCAACAATATGGAGTGTAACGTAATCACAACGCGTGTGATATGTCACGTAGCCGTCGTTGTTATCATCCGTCTCAGCGTAGCGCTGCAACAATATGGAGTGTAACGTAATCACAACGCGTGTGATATGTCACGTAGCCGTCGTTGTTATCTTCCGTCTCAGCGTAGCGCTGCAACAATATGGAGTGTAACGTAATCACAACGCGTGTGATATGTCACGTAACCGTCGTTGTTATCTTCCGTCTCAGCCTAGCGCTGCAACAATATGGAGTGTAACGTAATCACAACGCGTGTGATATGTCACGTAACCGTGTTTTTATCTTCAGTCTCAGCGTAGCGCTGCAACAATATGGAGTGTTACGTAATCACAACGCGAGTGATATATCACGTAACCGTCGTTGTTATCTTCCGTCTCAGCCTAGCGCTGCAACAATATGGAGTGTAACATAATCACAACGCGTGTGATATGTCACGTAGCCGTCGTTGTTATCTTCCGTCTCAGCGTAGCGCTGCAACAATATGGAGTGTAACGTAATCACAACGCGTGTGATATGTCACGTAGCCGTCGTTGTTATCTTCCGTCTCAGCGTAGCGCTGCAACAATATGGAGTGTAACGTAATCACAACGCGTGTGATATGTCACGTAGCCGTCGTTGTTATCTTCCGTCTCAGCGTAGCGCTGCAACAATATGGAGTGTAACGTAATCACAACGCGTGTGATATGTCATGTAGCCGTCGTTGTTATCTTCCGTCTCAGCGTAGCGCTGCAACAATATGGAGTGTAACGTAATCACAACGCGTGTGATATGTCACGTACCCGTCGTTGTTATCTTCTATCTCAGCGTAGCGCTGCAACAATATGGAGTGTTACGTAATCACAACGCGTGTGATATGTCACGTAGCCGTCGTTGTTATCTTCAGTCTCAGCGTAGCGCTGCAACAATATGTAGTGTTACGTAATCACAACGCGTGTGTGATATGTCTCGTAACCGTCGTTGTTATCTTCCGTCTCAGCCTAGCGCTGCAACAATATGGAGTGTAACGTAATAACAACGCGTGTGATATGTCACGTAGCCGTCGTTGTTATCTTCTATCTCAGCGTAGCGCTGCAACAATATGGAGTGTTACGTAATCACAACGCGTGTGATATGTCACGTAACCGTCGTTGTTATCTTCAGTCTCAGCGTAGCGCTGCAACAATATGTAGTGTTACGTAATCACAACGCGAGTGATATGTCACGTAACCGTCGTTGTTATCTTCCGTCTCAGCCTAGCGCTGCAACAATATGGAGTGTAACGTAATAACAACGCGTGTGATATGTCACGTAGCCGTCGTTGTTATCTTCCGTATCAGCGTAGCGCTGCAACAATATGGAGTGTTACGTAATCACAACGCGTGTGATATGTCACGTAGCCGTCGTTGTTATCTTCACTCTCAGCGTAGCGCTACAACAATATGGAGTGTTACGTAATTAAAACGTGTGTAATATGTCACGTAGCCGTCGCTGTTATCTTCCATCTCAGCGTAGCGCTGCAACAATATGGAGTGTTACGTTATCACAACGCGTGTGATATGTCACGTAACCGTCGTTGTTATCATCCGTCTCAGCGTAGCGCTGCAACAATATGGAGTGTAACGTAATCACAACGCGTGTGATATGTCACGTAACCGTCGTTGTTATCATCCGTCTCAGCGTAGCGCTGCAACAATATGGAGTGTAACGTAATCACAACGCGTGTGATATGTCACGTAACCGTCGTTGTTATCATCCGTCTCAGCGTAGCGCTGCAACAATATGGAGTGTAACGTAATCACAACGCGTGTGATATGTCACGTAACCGTCGTTGTTATCATCCGTCTCAGCGTAGCGCTGCAACAATATGGAGTGTAACGTAATCACAACGCGTGTGATATGTCACGTAACCGTCGTTGTTATCATCCGTCTCAGCGTAGCGCTACAACAATATGGAGTGTAACGTAATCACAACGCGTGTGATATGTCACGTAACCGTCGTTGTTATCTTCCGTCTCAGCGTAGCGCTGCAACAATATGGAGTGTAACGTAATCACAACGCGTGTGATATGTCACGTAGCCGTCGTTGTTATCTTCCGTCTCAGCGTAGCGCTGCAACAATATGGAGTGTAACGTAATCACAACGCGTGTGATATGTCACGTAGCCGTCGTTGTTATCATCCGTCTCAGCGTAGCGCTGCAACAATATGGAGTGTAACGTAATCACAACGCGTGTGATATGTCACGTAGCCGTCGTTGTTATCTTCCGTCTCAGCGTAGCGCTGCAACAATATGGAGTGTAACGTAATCACAACGCGTGTGATATGTCACGTAACCGTAGTTGTTATCTTCCGTCTCAGCCTAGCGCTGCAACAATATGGAGTGTAACGTAATCACAACGCGTGTGATATGTCACGTAACCGTGTTTTTATCTTCAGTCTCAGCGTAGCGCTGCAACAATATGGAGTGTTACGTAATCACAACGCGAGTGATATATCACGTAACCGTCGTTGTTATCTTCCGTCTCAGCCTAGCGCTGCAACAATATGGAGTGTAACATAATCACAACGCGTGTGATATGTCACGTAGCCGTCGTTGTTATCTTCCGTCTCAGCGTAGCGCTGCAACAATATGGAGTGTAACGTAATCACAACGCGTGTGATATGTCACGTAGCCGTCGTTGTTATCTTCCGTCTCAGCGTAGCGCTGCAACAATATGGAGTGTAACGTAATCACAACGCGTGTGATATGTCACGTAGCCGTCGTTGTTATCTTCCGTCTCAGCGTAGCGCTGCAACAATATGGAGTGTAACGTAATCACAACGCGTGTGATATGTCATGTAGCCGTCGTTGTTATCTTCCGTCTCAGCGTAGCGCTGCAACAATATGGAGTGTAACGTAATCACAACGCGTGTGATATGTCACGTACCCGTCGTTGTTATCTTCTATCTCAGCGTAGCGCTGCAACAATATGGAGTGTTACGTAATCACAACGCGTGTGATATGTCACGTAGCCGTCGTTGTTATCTTCAGTCTCAGCGTAGCGCTGCAACAATATGTAGTGTTACGTAATCACAACGCGTGTGTGATATGTCTCGTAACCGTCGTTGTTATCTTCCGTCTCAGCCTAGCGCTGCAACAATATGGAGTGTAACGTAATAACAACGCGTGTGATATGTCACGTAGCCGTCGTTGTTATCTTCCGTATCAGCGTAGCGCTGCAACAATATGTAGTGTTACGTAATCACAACGCGTGTGATATGTCACGTAGCCGTCGTTGTTATCTTCAGTCTCAGCGTAGCGCTGCAACAATATGTAGTGTTACGTAATCACAACGCGTGTGTGATATGTCTCGTAACCGTCGTTGTTATCTTCCGTCTCAGCCTAGCGCTGCAACAATATGGAGTGTAACGTAATAACAACGCGTGTGATATGTCACGTAGCCGTCGTTGTTATCTTCTATCTCAGCGTAGCGCTGCAACAATATGGAGTGTTACGTAATCACAACGCGTGTGATATGTCACGTAACCGTCGTTGTTATCTTCAGTCTCAGCGTAGCGCTGCAACAATATGTAGTGTTACGTAATCACAACGCGAGTGATATGTCACGTAACCGTCGTTGTTATCTTCCGTCTCAGCCTAGCGCTGCAACAATATGGAGTGTAACGTAATAACAACGCGTGTGATATGTCACGTAGCCGTCGTTGTTATCTTCCGTATCAGCGTAGCGCTGCAACAATATGGAGTGTTACGTAATCACAACGCGTGTGATATGTCACGTAGCCGTCGTTGTTATCTTCACTCTCAGCGTAGCGCTACAACAATATGGAGTGTTACGTAATTAAAACGTGTGTAATATGTCACGTAGCCGTCGCTGTTATCTTCCATCTCAGCGTAGCGCTGCAACAATATGGAGTGTTACGTTATCACAACGCGTGTCATATGTCACGTAGCCGTCGTTGTTATCTTCCATCTCAGCGTAGCGCTGCAACAATTTGGAGTGTTACGTAATCACAACGCGAGTGATATGTCACGTAACCGTCGTTGTTATCTTCAGTCTCAGCGTAGCGCTGCAACAATATGTAGTGTTACGTAATCACAACGCGAGTGATATGTCACGTAACCGTCGTTGTTATCTTCCGTCTCAGCCTAGCGCTGCAACAATATGGAGTGTAACGTAATAACAACGCGTGTGATATGTCACGTAGACGTCGTTGTTATCTTCTATCTCAGCGTAGCGCTGCAACAATATGGAGTGTTACGTAATCACAACGCGTGTGATATGTCACGTAGCCGTCGTTGTTATCTTCACTCTCAGCGTAGCGCTGCAACAATATGGAGTGTTACGTAATTAAAACGCGTGTAATATGTCACGTAGCCGTCGCTGTTATCTTCCATCTCAGCGTAGCGCTGCAACAATATGGAGTGTTACGTAATCACAACGCGTGTGATATGTCACGTAGCCGTCGTTGTTATCTTCCATCTCAGCGTAGCGCTGCAACAATATGGAGTGTTACGTAATTACAACGCGTGTGTGATATGTCACATAGCCGTCGTTGTTATCTTCCGTCTCAGCGTAGCGCTGCAACAATATGGAGTGTTACGTAATCACAACGTGTGTGATATGTCACGTAACCGTCGTTGTTATCTTCCATCTCAGCCTACCGCTGCAACAATATGGAGTGTAACGTAATCACAACGAGTGTGATATGTCACGTAACCGTCGTTTTTATCTTCAGTCTCAGCGTAGCGCTGCAACAATATGGAGTGTAACGTAATCACAACGCGTGTGATATGTCACGTAGCCGTCGTTGTTATCTTCCGTCTCAGCGTAGCGCTGCAACAATATGGAGTGTAACGTAATCACAACGCGTGTGATATGTCACGTAGCCGTCGTTGTTATCTTCCGTCTCAGCGTAGCGCTGCAACAATATGGAGTGTAACGTAATCACAACGCGTGTGATATGTCACGTAGCCGTCGTTGTTATCTTCCGTCTCAGCGTAGCGCTGCAACAATATGGAGTGCAACGTATTCACAACGCGTGTGATATGTCACGTAGCCGTCGTTGTTATCTTCCGTCTCAGCGTAGCGCTGCAACAATATGGAGTATAACGTAATCACAACGCGTGTGATATATCACGTAGCCGTCGTTGTTATCTTCCGTCTCAGCGTAGCGCTGCAACAATATGGAGTGTAACGTAATCACAACGCGTGTGATATGTCACGTAACCGTCGTTGTTATCTTCCGTCTCAGCCTAGCGCTGCAACAATATGGAGTGTAACGTAATCACAACGCGTGTGATATGTCACGTAACCGTCGTTTTTATCTTCAGTCTCAGCGTAGCGCTGCAACAATATGGAGTGTTACGTAATCACAACGCGAGTGATATGTCACGTAACCGTCGTTGTTATCTTCCGTCTCAGCCTAGCGCTGCAACAATATGGAGTGTAACGTAATAACAACGCGTGTGATATGTCACGTAGCCGTCGTTGTTATCTTCTATCTCAGCGTAGCGCTGCAACAATATGGAGTGTTACGTAATCACAACGCGTGTGATATGTCACGTAGCCGTCGTTGTTATCTTCACTCTCAGCGTAGCGCTGCAACAATATGGAGTGTTACGTAATTAAAACGCGTGTAATATGTCACGTAGCCGTCGCTGTTATCATCCATCTCAGCGTAGCGCTGCAACAATATGGAGTGTAACGTAATCACAACGCGTGTGATGTGTCACGTACCCGTCGTTGTTATCTTCCGTCTCAGCGTAGCGCTGCAACAATATGGAGTGTAACGTAATCACAACGCGTGTGATATGTCACGTAGCCGTCGTTGTTATCTTCCGTCTCAGCGTAGCGCTGCAACAATATGGAGTGTAACGTAATCACAACGCGTGTGATATGTCACGTAACCGTCGTTGTTATCTTCCGTCTCAGCCTAGCGCTGCAACAATATGGAGTGTAACGTAATCACAACGCGTGTGATATGTCACGTAACCGTCGTTTTTATCTTCAGTCTCAGTGTAGCGCTGCAACAATATGGAGTGTTACGTAATCACAACGCGAGTGATATGTCACGTAACCGTCGTTGTTATCTTCCGTCTCAGCCTAGCGCTGCAACAATATGGAGTGTGACGTAATAACAACGCGTGTGATATGTCACGTAGCCGTCGTTGTTCTCTTCTATCTCAGCGTAGCGCTGCAACAATATGGAGTGTTACGTAATCACAACGCGTGTGATATGTCACGTAACCGTCGTTGTTATCTTCACTCTCAGCGTAGCGCTGCAACAATATGGAGTGTAACGTAATAACAACGCGTGTGATATGTCACGTAGCCGTCGTTGTTATCTTCTATCTCAGCGTAGCGCTGCAACAATATGGAGTGTTACGTAATCACAACGCGTGTGATATGTCACGTAGCCGTCGTTGTTATCTTCAGTCTCAGCGTAGCGCTGCAACAATATGTAGTGTTACGTAATCACAACGCGTGTGATATGTCACGTAGCCGTCGTTGTTATCTTCAGTCTCAGCGTAGCGCTGCAACAATATGTAGTGTTACGTAATCACAACGCGTGTGTGATATGTCACGTAACCGTCGTTGTTATCTTCCGTCTCAGCCTAGCGCTGCAACAATATGGAGTGTAACGTAATAACAACGCGTGTGATATGTCACGTAGCCGTCGTTGTTATCTTCTATCTCAGCGTAGCGCTGCAACAATATGGAGTGTTACGTAATCACAACGCGTGTGATATGTCACGTAACCGTCGTTGTTATCTTCAGTCTCAGCGTAGCGCTGCAACAATATGTAGTGTTACGTAATCACAACGCGAGTGATATGTCACGTAACCGTCGTTGTTATCTTCCGTCTCAGCCTAGCGCTGCAACAATATGGAGTGTAACATAATAACAACGCGTGTGATATGTCACGTAGCCGTCGGTGTTATCTTCCGTCTCAGCGTAGCGCTGCAACAATATGGAGTGTTACGTAATCACAACGCGTGTCATATGTCACGTAGCCGTCGTTGTTATCTTCCATCTCAGCGTAGCGCTGCAACAATATGGAGTGTTACGTAATCACAACGCGAGTGATATGTCACGTAACCGTCGTTGTTATCTTCAGTCTCAGCGTAGCGCTGCAACAATATGTAGTGTTACGTAATCACAACGCGAGTCATATGTCACTTAACCGTCGTTGTTATCTTCCGTCTCAGCCTAGCGCTGCAACAATATGGAGTGTAACGTAATAACAACGCGTGTGATATGTCACGTAGCCGTCGTTGTTATCTTCCGTATCAGCGTAGCGCTGCAACAATATGGAGTGTTACGTAATCACAACGCGTGTGATATGTCACGTAGCCGTCGTTGTTATCTTCACTCTCAGCGTAGCGCTGCAACAATATGGAGTGTTACGTAATTAAAACGTGTGTAATATGTCACGTAGCCGTCGCTGTTATCTTCCATCTCAGCGTAGCGCTGCAACAATATGGAGTGTTACGTTATCACAACGCGTGTCATATGTCACGTAGCCGTCGTTGTTATCTTCCATCTCAGCGTAGCGCTGCAACAATTTGGAGTGTTACGTAATCACAACGCGAGTGATATGTCACGTAACCGTCGTTGTTATCTTCAGTCTCAGCGTAGCGCTGCAACAATATGTAGTGTTACGTAATCACAACGCGAGTGATATGTCACGTAACCGTCGTTGTTATCTTCCGTCTCAGCCTAGCGCTGCAACAATATGGAGTGTAACGTAATAACAACGCGTGTGATATGTCACGTAGACGTCGTTGTTATCTTCTATCTCAGCGTAGCGCTGCAACAATATGGAGTGTTACGTAATCACAACGCGTGTGATATGTCACGTAGCCGTCGTTGTTATCTTCACTCTCAGCGTAGCGCTGCAACAATATGGAGTGTTACGTAATTAAAACGCGTGTAATATGTCTCGTAGCCGTCGCTGTTATCTTCCATCTCAGCGTAGCGCTGCAACAATATGGAGTGTTACGTAATCACAACGCGTGTGATATGTCACGTAGCCGTCGTTGTTATCTTCCATCTCAGCGTAGCGCTGCAACAATATGGAGTGTTACGTAATTACAACGCGTGTGTGATATGTCACATAGCCGTCGTTGTTATCTTCCGTCTCAGCGTAGCGCTGCAACAATATGGAGTGTTACGTAATCACAACGTGTGTGATATGTCACGTAACCGTCGTTGTTATCTTCCATCTCAGCCTAGCGCTGCAACAATATGGAGTATAACGTAATCACAACGCGTGTGATATGTCACGTAGCCGTCGTTGTTATCTTCCGTCTCAGAGTAGCGCTGCAACAATATGGAGTGTAACGTAATCACAACGCGTGTGATATGTCACGTAACCGTCGTTGTTATCTTCCGTCTCAGCCTAGCGCTGCAACAATATGGAGTGTAACGTAATCACAACGCGTGTGATATGTCACGTAACCGTCGTTGTTATCTTCAGTCTCAGCGTAGCGCTGCAACAATATGTAGTGTTACGTAATCACAACGCGAGTGATATGTCACGTAACCGTCGTTGTTATCTTCCGTCTCAGCCTAGCGCTGCAACAATATGGAGTGTAACGTAATAACAACGCGTGTGATATGTCACGTAGCCGTCGTTGTTATCTTCTATCTCAGCGTAGCGCTGCAACAATAATGAGTGTTACGTAATCACAACGCGTGTGATATGTCACGTAGCCGTCGTTGTTATCTTCACTCTCAGCGTAGCGCTGCAACAATATGGAGTGTTACGTAATTAAAACGCGTGTAATATGTCACGTAGCCGTCGCTGTTATCTTCCATCTCAGCGTAGCGCTGCAACAATATGGAGTGTTACGTAATCACAACGCGTGTGATATGTCACGTAGCCGTCGTTGTTATCTTCCGTCTCAGCGTAGCGCTGCAACAATATGGAGTGTAACGTAATCACAACGCGTGTGATATGTCACGTAGCCGTCGTTGTTATCTTCCGTCTCAGCGTAGCGCTGCAACAATATGGAGTGTAACGTAATCACAACGCGTGTGATATGTCACGTAGCCGTCGTTGTTATCTTCCGTCTCAGCGTAGCGCTGCAACAATATGGAGTGCAACGTAATCACAACGCGTGTGATATGTCACGTAGCCGTCGTTGTTATCTTCCGTCTCAGCGTAGCGCTGCAACAATATGGAGTATAACGTAATCACAACGCGTGTGATATGTCACGTAGCCGTCGTTGTTATCTTCCGTCTCAGCGTAGCGCTGCAACAATATGGAGTGTAACGTAATCACAACGCGTGTGATATGTCACGTAACCGTCGTTTTTATCTTCAGTCTCAGCGTAGCGCTGCAACAATATGGAGTGTTACGTAATCACAACGCGAGTGATATGTCACGTAACCGTCGTTGTTATCTTCCGTCTCAGCCTAGCGCTGCAACAATATGGAGTGTAACGTAATAACAACGCGTGTGATATGTCACGTAGCCGTCGTTGTTATCTTCTATCTCAGCGTAGCGCTGCAACAATATGGAGTGTTACGTAATCACAACGCGTGTGATATGTCACGTAGCCGTCGTTGTTATCTTCACTCTCAGCGTAGCGCTGCAACAATATGTAGTGTTACGTAATCACAACGCGTGTCATATGTCACGTAGCCGTCGTTGTTATCTTCCATCTCAGCGTAGCGCTGCAACAATATGGAGTGTTACGTAATTACAACGCGTGTGTGATATGTCACATAGCCGTCGTTGTTATCTTCCGACTCAGCGTAGCGCTGCAACAATATGGAGTGTTACGTAATCACAACGTGTGTGATATGTCACGTAACCGTCGTTGTTATCTTCCGTCTCAGCCTAGCGCTGCAACAATATGGAGTGTAACGTAATCACAACGCGTGTGATATGTCACGTAACCGTCGTTTTTATCTTCAGTCTCAGCGTAGCGCTGCAACAATATGGAGTGTTACGTAATCACAACGCGTGTGATATGTCACGTAACCGTCGTTGTTATCTTCCGTCTCAGCCTAGCGCTGCAACAATATGGAGTGTAACGTAATAACAACACGTGTGATATGTCACGTAGCCGTCGTTGTTATCTTCTATCTCATCGTAGCGCTGCAACAATATGGAGTGTTACGTAATCACAACGCGTGTGATATGTCACGTAGCCGTCGTTGTTATCTTCACTCTCAGCGTAGCGCTGCAACAATATGGAGTGTTACGTAATTAAAACGCGTGTGATATGTCACTTAGCCGTCGTTGTTATCTTCACTCTCAGCGTAGCGCTGCAACAATATGGAGTGTTACGTAATCACAACGCGTGTGATATGTCACGTAGCCGTCGTTTTTATCTTCAGTCTCAGCGTAGCGCTGCAACAATATGGAGTGTAACGTAATAACAACGCGTGTGATATGTCACGTAGCCGTCGCTGTTATCTTCCATCTCAGCTTAGCGCTGCAACAATATGTAGTGTTACGTAATCACAACGCGTGTCATATGTCACGTAGCCGTCGTTGTTATCTTCCATCTCAGCGTAGCGCTGCAACAATATGGAGTGTTACGCAATTACAACGCGTGTGTGATATGTCACATAGCCGTGGTTGTTGTCTTCCATCTCAGCGTAGCGCTGCAACAATATGGATTGTTACGTAATCACAACGCGTGTCATATGTCACGTAGCCGTCGTTGTTATCTTCCATCTCAGCGTAGCGCTGCAACAATATGGAGTGTTACGCAATTACAACGCGTGGGTGATATGTCACATAGCCGTCGTTGTTATCTTCGGTCTCAGCGTAGCGCTGCAACAATATGGAGTGTAACGTAATCACAACGTGTGTGATATGTCACGTAACCGTCGTTGTTATCTTCCGTCTCAGCCTAGCGCTGCAACAATATGGAGTGTAACGTAATAACAACGCGTGTGATATGTCACGTAGCCGTCGTTGTTATCTTCTATCTCAGCGTAGCGCTGCAACAATATGGAGTGTTACGTAATCACAACGCGTGTGATATGTCACGTAGCCGTCGTTGTTATCTTCTATCTCAGCGTAGCGCTGCAACAATATGGAGTGTTACGTAATCACAACGCGTGTAATATGTCACGTAGCCGTCGCTGTTATCTTCACTCTCAGCGTAGCGCTGCAACAATATGGAGTGTAACGTAATCACAACGTGTGTGATATGTCACGTAACCGTCGTTGTTATCTTCTATCTCAGCGTAGCGCTGCAACAATATGGAGTGTTACGTAATCACAACGCGTGTGATATGTCACGTAGCCGTCGTTGTTATCTTCACTCTCAGCGTAGCGCTGCAACAATATGGAGTGTTACGTAATCACAACGCGTGTAATATGTCACGTAGCCGTCGCTGTTATCTTCACTCTCAGCGTAGCGCTGCAACAATATGGAGTGTAAAGTAATCACAACGTGTGTAATATGTCACGTAGCCGTCGTTGTTATCTTCACTCTCAGCGTAGCGCTGCAACAATATGGAGTGTAACGTAATCACAACGTGTGTGATATGTCACGTAACCGTCGTTGTTATCTTCCGTCTCAGCCTAGCGCTGCAACAATATGGAGTGTAACGTAATCACAAAGCGTGTGATATGTCACGTAACCGTCGTTTTTATCTTCAGTCTCAACGTAGAGCTGCAACAATATGGAGTGTTACGTAATCACAACGCGTGTGATATGTCACGTAACCGTCGTTGTTATCTTCCGTCTCAGCCTAGCGCTGCAACAATATGGAGTGTAACGTAATAACAACGCGTGTGATATGTCACGTAGCCGTCGTTGTTATCTTCTATCTCAGCGTAGCGCTGCAACAATATGGAGTGTTACGTAATCACAACGCGTGTGATATGTCACGTAGCCGTCGTTGTTATCTTCACTCTCAGCGTAGCACTGCAACAATATGGAGTGTAACGTAATCACAACGCGTGTGATATGTCACGTAGCCGTCGCTGTTATCTTCACTCTCAGCGTAGCGCTGCAACAATATGGAGTGTTACGTAATCACAACGCGTGTAATATGTCACGTAGCCGTCGTTGTTATGTTCACTCTCAGCGTAGCGCTGCAACAATATGGAGTGTAACGTAATCACAACGTGTGTGATATGTCACGTAACCGTCGTTGTTATCTTCTATCTCAGCGTAGCGCTGCAACAATATGGAGTGTTACGTAATCACAACGAGTGTGATATGTCACGTAGCCGTCGTTGTTATCTTCTATCTCAGCGTAGCGCTGCAACAATATGGAGTGTTACGTAATCACAACTCGTGTTATATGTCACGTAGCCGTCGTTGTTATCTTCACTCTCAGCGTAGCGCTGCAACAATATGGAGTGTTAGGTAATCACAACGCGTGTAATATGTCACGTAGCCGTCGCTGTTATCTTCACTCTCAGCGTAGCGCTGCAACAATATGGAGTGTAACGTAATCACAACGTGTGTGATATGTCACGTAACCGTCGTTGTTATCTTCTATCTCAGCGTAGCGCTGCAACAATATGGAGTGTTACGTAATCACAACGCGTGTGATATGTCACGTAGCCGTCGTTGTTATCTTCACTCTCAGCGTAGCGCTGCAACAATATGGAGTGTTACGTAATCACAACGCGTGTAATATGTCACGTAGCCGTCGCTGTTATCTTCACTCTCAGCGTAGCGCTGCAACAATATGGAGTGTAACGTAATCACAACGTGTGTGATATGTCACGTAACCGTCGTTGTTATCTTCCGTCTCAGCCTAGCGCTGCAACAATATGGAGTGTAACGTAATCACAAAGCGTGTGATATGTCACGTAACCGTCGTTTTTATCTTCAGTCTCAACGTAGCGCTGCAACAATATGGAGTGTTACGTAATCACAACGCGTGTGATATGTCACGTAACCGTCGTTGTTATCTTCCGTCTCAGCCTAGCGCTGCAACAATATGGAGTGTAACGTAATAACAACGCGTGTGATATGTCACGTAGCCGTCGTTGTTATCTTCTATCTCAGCGTAGCGCTGCAACAATATGGAGTGTTACGTAATCACAACGCGTGTGATATGTCACGTAGCCGTCGTTGTTATCTTCACTCTCAGCGTAGCGCTGCAACAATATGGAGTGTAACGTAATCACAACGCGTGTAATATGTCACGTAGCCGTCGCTGTTATCTTCCATCTCAGCGTAGCGCTGCAACAATATGTAGTGTTACGTAATCACAACGCGTGTGATATGTCACGTAACCGTCGTTGTTATCTTCCGTCTCAGCCTAGCGCTGCAACAATATGGAGTGTAACGTAATAACAACGCGTGTGATATGTCACGTAGCCGTCGTTGTTATCTTCTATCTCAGCGTAGCGCTGCAACAATATGGAGTGTTACGTAATCACAACGCGTGTGTGATATGTCACATAGCCGTCGTTGTTATCTTCACTCTCAGCGTAGCGCTGCAACAATATGGAGTGTTACGCAATTACAACGCGTGTGTGATATGTCACATAGCCGTGGTTGTTGTCTTCCATCTCAGCGTAGCGCTGCAACAATATGGAGTGTTACGTAATCACAACGCGTGTCATATGTCACGTAGCCGTCGTTGTTATCTTCTATCTCAGCGTAGCGCTGCAACAATATGGAGTGTTACGTAATCACAACGCGTGTGATATGTCACGTAACCGTCGTTGTTATCTTCAGTCTCAGCGTAGCGCTGCAACAATATGTAGTGTTACGTAATCACAACGCGAGTGATATGTCACGTAACCGTCGTTGTTATCTTCCGTCTCAGCCTAGCGCTGCAACAATATGGAGTGTAACGTAATAACAACGCGTGTGATATGTCACGTAGCCGTCGGTGTTATCTTCCGTCTCAGCGTAGCGCTGCAACAATATGGAGTGTTACGTAATCACAACGCGTGTCATATGTCACGTAGCCGTCGTTGTTATCTTCCATCTCAGCGTAGCGCTGCAACAATATGGAGTGTTACGTAATCACAACGCGAGTGATATGTCACGTAACCGTCGTTGTTATCTTCAGTCTCAGCGTAGCGCTGCAACAATATGTAGTGTTACGTAATCACAACGCGACTGATATGTCACTTAACCGTCGTTGTTATCTTCCGTCACAGCCTAGCGCTGCAACAATATGGAGTGTAACGTAATAACAACGCGTGTGATATGTCACGTAGCCGTCGTTGTTATCTTCCGTATCAGCGTAGCGCTGCAACAATATGGAGTGTTACGTAATCACAACGCGTGTGATATGTCACGTAGCCGTCGTTGTTATCTTCACTCTCAGCGTAGCGCTGCAACAATATGGAGTGTTACGTAATTAAAACGTGTGTAATATGTCACGTAGCCGTCGCTGTTATCTTCCATCTCAGCGTAGCGCTGCAACAATATGGAGTGTTACGTTATCACAACGCGTGTCATATGTCACGTAGCCGTCGTTGTTATCTTCCATCTCAGCGTAGCGCTGCAACAATTTGGAGTGTTACGTAATCACAACGCGAGTGATATGTCACGTAACCGTCGTTGTTATCTTCAGTCTCAGCGTAGCGCTGCAACAATATGTAGTGTTACGTAATCACAACGCGAGTGATATGTCACGTAACCGTCGTTGTTATCTTCCGTCTCAGCCTAGCGCTGCAACAATATGGAGTGTAACGTAATAACAACGCGTGTGATATGTCACGTAGACGTCGTTGTTATCTTCTATCTCAGCGTAGCGCTGCAACAATATGGTGTGTTACGTAATCACAACGCGTGTGATATGTCACGTAGCCGTCGTTGTTATCTTCACTCTCAGCGTAGCGCTGCAACAATATGGAGTGTTACGTAATTAAAACGCGTGTAATATGTCTCGTAGCCGTCGCTGTTATCTTCCATCTCAGCGTAGCGCTGCAACAATATGGAGTGTTACGTAATCACAACGCGTGTGATATGTCACGTAGCCGTCGTTGTTATCTTCCATCTCAGCGTAGCGCTGCAACAATATGGAGTGTTACGTAATTACAACGCGTGTGTGATATGTCACATAGCCGTCGTTGTTATCTTCCGTCTCAGCGTAGCGCTGCAACAATATGGAGTGTTACGTAATCACAACGTGTGTGATATGTCACGTAACCGTCGTTGTTATCTTCCATCTCAGCCTAGCGCTGCAACAATATGGAGTATAACGTAATCACAACGCGTGTGATATGTCACGTAGCCGTCGTTGTTATCTTCCGTCTCAGAGTAGCGCTGCAACAATATGGAGTGTAACGTAATCACAACGCGTGTGATATGTCACGTAACCGTCGTTGTTATCTTCCGTCTCAGCCTAGCGCTGCAACAATATGGAGTGTAACGTAATCACAACGCGTGTGATATGTCACGTAACCGTCGTTGTTATCTTCAGTCTCAGCGTAGCGCTGCAACAATATGTAGTGTTACGTAATCACAACGCGAGTGATATGTCACGTAACCGTCGTTGTTATCTTCCGTCTCAGCCTAGCGCTGCAACAATATGGAGTGTAACGTAATAACAACGCGTGTGATATGTCACGTAGCCGTCGTTGTTATCTTCTATCTCAGCGTAGCGCTGCAACAATATGGAGTGTTACGTAATCACAACGCGTGTGATATGTCACGTAGCCGTCGTTGTTATCTTCACTCTCAGCGTAGCGCTGCAACAATATGGAGTGTTACGTAATTAAAACGCGTGTAATATGTCACGTAGCCGTCGCTGTTATCTTCCATCTCAGCGTAGCGCTGCAACAATATGGAGTGTTACGTAATCACAACGCGTGTGATATGTCACGTAGCCGTCGTTGTTATCTTCCGTCTCAGCGTAGCGCTGCAACAATATGGAGTGTAACGTAATCACAACGCGTGTGATATGTCACGTAGCCGTCGTTGTTATCTTCCGTCTCAGCGTAGCGCTGCAACAATATGGAGTGTAACGTAATCACAACGCGTGTGATATGTCACGTAGCCGTCGTTGTTATCTTCCGTCTCAGCGTAGCGCTGCAACAATATGGAGTGCAACGTAATCACAACGCGTGTGATATGTCACGTAGCCGTCGTTGTTATCTTCCGTCTCAGCGTAGCGCTGCAACAATATGGAGTATAACGTAATCACAACGCGTGTGATATGTCACGTAGCCGTCGTTGTTATCTTCCGTCTCAGCGTAGCGCTGCAACAATATGGAGTGTAACGTAATCACAACGCGTGTGATATGTCACGTAACCGTCGTTTTTATCTTCAGTCTCAGCGTAGCGCTGCAACAATATGGAGTGTTACGTAATCACAACGCGAGTGATATGTCACGTAACCGTCGTTGTTATCTTCCGTCTCAGCCTAGCGCTGCAACAATATGGAGTGTAACGTAATAACAACGCGTGTGATATGTCACGTAGCCGTCGTTGTTATCTTCTATCTCAGCGTAGCGCTGCAACAATATGGAGTGTTACGTAATCACAACGCGTGTGATATGTCACGTAGCCGTCGTTGTTATCTTCACTCTCAGCGTAGCGCTGCAACAATATGGAGTGTTACGTAATTAAAACGGGTGTAATATGTCACGTAGCCGTCGCTGTTATCTTCCATCTTAGCGTAGCGCTGCAACAATATGTAGTGTTACGTAATCACAACGCGTGTCATATGTCACGTAGCCGTCGTTGTTATCTTCCATCTCAGCGTAGCGCTGCAACAATATGGAGTGTTACGTAATTACAACGCGTGTGTGATATGTCACATAGCCGTCGTTGTTATCTTCCGACTCAGCGTAGCGCTGCAACAATATGGAGTGTTACGTAATCACAACGTGTGTGATATGTCACGTAACCGTCGTTGTTATCTTCCGTCTCAGCGTAGCGCTGCAACAATATGGAGTGTTACGTAATTAAAACGCGTGTGATATGTCACTTAGCCGTCGTTGTTATCTTCACTCTCAGCGTAGCGCTGCAACAATATGGAGTGTTACGTAATCACAACGCGTGTGATATGTCACGTAGCCGTCGTTTTTCTCTTCAGTCTCAGCGTAGCGCTGCAACAATATGGAGTGTAACGTAATAACAACGCGTGTGATATGTCACGTAGCCGTCGCTGTTATCTTCCATCTCAGCTTAGCGCTGCAACAATATGTAGTGTTACGTAATCACAACGCGTGTCATATGTCACGTAGCCGTCGTTGTTATCTTCCATCTCAGCGTAGCGCTGCAACAATATGGAGTGTTACGCAATTACAACGCGTGTGTGATATGTCACATAGCCGTGGTTGTTGTCTTCCATCTCAGCGTAGCGCTGCAACAATATGGATTGTTACGTAATCACAACGCGTGTCATATGTCACGTAGCCGTCGTTGTTATCTTCCATCTCAGCGTAGCGCTGCAACAATATGGAGTGTTACGCAATTACAACGCGTGGGTGATATGTCACATAGCCGTCGTTGTTATCTTCCGTCTCAGCGTAGCGCTGCAACAATATGGAGTGTAACGTAATCACAACGTGTGTGATATGTCACGTAACCGTCGTTGTTATCTTCCGTCTCAGCCTAGCGCTGCAACAATATGGAGTGTAACGTAATCACAACGCGTGTGATATGTCACGTAACCGTCGTTTTTATCTTCAGTCTCAACGTAGCGCTGCAACAATATGGAGTGTTACGTAATCACAACGCGTGTGATATGTCACGTAACCGTCGTTGTTATCTTCCGTCTCAGCCTAGCGCTGCAACAATATGGAGTGTAACGTAATAACAACGCGTGTGATATGTCACGTAGCCGTCGTTGTTATCTTCTATCTCAGCGTAGCGCTGCAACAATATGGAGTGTTACGTAATCACAACGCGTGTGATATGTCACGTAGCCGTCGTTGTTATCTTCTATCTCAGCGTAGCGCTGCAACAATATGGAGTGTTACGTAATCACAACGCGTGTAATATGTCACGTAGCCGTCGCTGTTATCTTCACTCTCAGCGTAGCGCTGCAACAATATGGAGTGTAACGTAATCACAACGTGTGTGATATGTCACGTAACCGTCGTTGTTATCTTCTATCTCAGCGTAGCGCTGCAACAATATGGAGTGTTACGTAATCACAACGCGTGTGATATGTCACGTAGCCGTCGTTGTTATCTTCACTCTCAGCGTAGCGCTGCAACAATATGGAGTGTTACGTAATCACAACGCGTGTAATATGTCACGTAGCCGTCGCTGTTATCTTCACTCTCAGCGTAGCGCTGCAACAATATGGAGTGTAAAGTAATCACAACGTGTGTAATATGTCACGTAGCCGTCGTTGTTATCTTCACTCTCAGCGTAGCGCTGCAACAATATGGAGTGTAACGTAATCAAAACGTGTGTGATATGTCACGTAACCGTCGTTGTTATCTTCCGTCTCAGCCTAGCGCTGCAACAATATGGAGTGTAACGTAATCACAAAGCGTGTGATATGTCACGTAACCGTCGTTTTTATCTTCAGTCTCAACGTAGAGCTGCAACAATATGGAGTGTTACGTAATCACAACGCGTGTGATATGTCACGTAACCGTCGTTGTTATCTTCCGTCTCAGCCTATCGCTGCAACAATATGGAGTGTAACGTAATAACAACGCGTGTGATATGTCACGTAGCCGTCGTTGTTATCTTCTATCTCAGCGTAGCGCTGCAACAATATGGAGTGTTACGTAATCACAACGCGTGTGATATGTCACGTAGCCGTCGTTGTTATCTTCACTCTCAGCGTAGCGCTGCAACAATATGGAGTGTAACGTAATCACAACGCGTGTGATATGTCACGTAGCCGTCGCTGTTATCTTCACTCTCAGCGTAGCGCTGCAACAATATGGAGTGTTACGTAATCACAACGCGTGTAATATGTCACGTAGCCGTCGTTGTTATGTTCACTCTCAGCGTAGCGCTGCAACAATATGGAGTGTAACGTAATCACAACGTGTGTGATATGTCACGTAACCGTCGTTGTTATCTTCTATCTCAGCGTAGCGCTGCAACAATATGGAGTGTTACGTAATCACAACGCGTGTGATATGTCACGTAGCCGTCGTTGTTATCTTCTATCTCAGCGTAGCGCTGCAACAATATGGAGTGTTACGTAATCACAACTCGTGTTATATGTCACGTAGCCGTCGTTGTTATCTTCACTCTCAGCGTAGCGCTGCAACAATATGGAGTGTTACGTAATCACAACGCGTGTAATATGTCACGTAGCCGTCGCTGTTATCTTCACTCTCAGCGTAGCGCTGCAACAATATGGAGTGTAACGTAATCACAACGTGTGTGATATGTCACGTAACCGTCGTTGTTATCTTCTATCTCAGCGTAGCGCTGCAACAATATGGAGTGTTACGTAATCACAACGCGTGTGATATGTCACGTAGCCGTCGTTGTTATCTTCACTCTCAGCGTAGCGCTGCAACAATATGGAGTGTTACGTAATCACAACGCGTGTAATATGTCACGTAGCCGTCGCTGTTATCTTCACTCTCAGCGTAGCGCTGCAACAATATGGAGTGTAACGTAATCACAACGTGTGTGATATGTCACGTAACCGTCGTTGTTATCTTCCGTCTCAGCCTAGCGCTGCAACAATATGGAGTGTAACGTAATCACAAAGCGTGTGATATGTCACGTAACCGTCGTTTTTATCTTCAGTCTCAACGTAGCGCTGCAACAATATGGAGTGTTACGTAATCACAACGCGTGTGATATGTCACGTAACCGTCGTTGTTATCTTCCGTCTCAGCCTAGCGCTGCAACAATATGGAGTGTAACGTAATAACAACGCGTGTGATATGTCACGTAGCCGTCGTTGTTATCTTCTATCTCAGCGTAGCGCTGCAACAATATGGAGTGTTACGTAATCACAACGCGTGTGATATGTCACGTAGCCGTCGTTGTTATCTTCACTCTCAGCGTAGCGCTGCAACAATATGGAGTGTAACGTAATCACAACGCGTGTAATATGTCACGTAGCCGTCGCTGTTATCTTCCATCTCAGCGTAGCGCTGCAACAATATGTAGTGTTACGTAATCACAACGCGTGTGATATGTCACGTAACCGTCGTTGTTATCTTCCGTCTCAGCCTAGCGCTGCAACAATATGGAGTGTAACGTAATAACAACGCGTGTGATATGTCACGTAGCCGTCGTTGTTATCTTCTATCTCAGCGTAGCGCTGCAACAATATGGAGTGTTACGTAATCACAACGCGTGTGTGATATGTCACATAGCCGTCGTTGTTATCTTCACTCTCAGCGTAGCGCTGCAACAATATGGAGTGTTACGCAATTACAACGCGTGTGTGATATGTCACATAGCCGTGGTTGTTGTCTTCCATCTCAGCGTAGCGCTGCAACAATATGGAGTGTTACGTAATCACAACGCGTGTCATATGTCACGTAGCCGTCGTTGTTATCTTCTATCTCAGCGTAGCGCTGCAACAATATGGAGTGTTACGTAATCACAACGCGTGTGATATGTCACGTAACCGTCGTTGTTATCTTCAGTCTCAGCGTAGCGCTGCAACAATATGTAGTGTTACGTAATCACAACGCGAGTGATATGTCACGTAACCGTCGTTGTTATCTTCCGTCTCAGCCTAGCGCTGCAACAATATGGAGTGTAACGTAATAACAACGCGTGTGATATGTCACGTAGCCGTCGGTGTTATCTTCCGTCTCAGCGTAGCGCTGCAACAATATGGAGTGTTACGTAATCACAACGCGTGTCATATGTCACGTAGCCGTCGTTGTTATCTTCCATCTCAGCGTAGCGCTGCAACAATATGGAGTGTTACGTAATCACAACGCGAGTGATATGTCACGTAACCGTCGTTGTTATCTTCAGTCTCAGCGTAGCGCTGCAACAATATGTAGTGTTACGTAATCAAAACGCGAGTGATATGTCACGTAACCGTCGTTGTTATCTTCCGTCTCAGCCTAGCGCTGCAACAATATGGAGTGTAACGTAATAACAACGCGTGTGATATGTCACGTAGCCGTCGTTGTTATCTTCTACCTCAGCGTAGCGCTGCAACAATATGGAGTGTTACGTAATCACAACGCGTGTGATATGTCACGTAGCCGTCGTTGTTATCTTCACTCTCAGCGTAGCGCTGCAACAATATGGAGTGTTACGTAATTAAAACGCGTGTAATATGTCACGTAGCCGTCGCTGTTATCTTCCATCTCAGCGTAGCGCTGCAACAATATGGAGTGTTACGTAATCACAACGCGTGTGATATGTCACGTAGCCGTCATTGTTATCTTCCATCTCAGCGTAGCGCTGCAACAATATGGAGTGTTACGGAATTACAACGCGTGTGTGATATGTCACATAGCCGTCGTTGTTATCTTCCGTCTCAGCGTAGCGCTGCAACAATATGGAGTGTTACGTAATCACAACGTGTGTGATATGTCACGTAACCGTCGTTGTTATCTTCCGTCTCAGCCTAGCGCTGCAACAATATGGAGTGTAACGTAATCACAACGCGTGTGATATGTCACGTAACCGTCGTTTTTATCTTCAGTCTCAGCGTAGCGCTGCAACAATATGGAGTGTAACGTAATCACAACGCGTGTGATATGTCACGTAGCCGTCGTTGTTATCTTCCGTCTCAGCGTAGCGCTGCAACAATATGGAGTGTAACGTAATCACAACGCGTGTGATATGTCACGTAGCCGTCGTTGTTATCTTCCGTCTCAGCGTAGCGCTGCAACAATATGGAGTGTAACGTAATCACAACGCGTGTGATATGTCACGTAGCCGTCGTTGTTATCTTCCGTCTCAGCGTAGCGCTGCAACAATATGGAGTGCAACGTAATCACAACGCGTGTGATATGTCACGTAGCCGTCGTTGTTATCTTACGTCTCAGCGTAGCGCTGCAACAATATGGAGTATAACGTAATCACAACGCGTGTGATATGTCACGTAGCCGTCGTTGTTATCTTCCGTCTCAGCGTAGCGCTGCAACAATATGGAGTGTAACGTAATCACAACGCGTGTGATATGTCACGTAACCGTCGTTGTTATCTTCCGTCTCAGCCTAGCGCTGCAACAATATGGAGTGTAACGTAATCACAACGCGTGTGATATGTCACGTAACCGTCGTTTTTATCTTCAGTCTCAGTGTAGCGCTGCAACAATATGGAGTGTTACGTAATCACAACGCGAGTGATATGTCACGTAACCGTCGTTGTTATCTTCCGTCTCAGCCTAGCGCTGCAACAATATGGAGTGTAACGTAATAACAACGCGTGTGATATGTCACGTAGCCGTCGTTGTTATCTTCTATCTCAGCGTAGCGCTGCAACAATATGGAGTGTTACGTAATCACAACGCGTGTGATATGTCACGTAGCCGTCGTTGTTATCTTCACTCTCAGCGTAGCGCTGCAACAATATGGAGTGTTACGTAATTAAAACGCGTGTAATATGTCACGTAGCCGTCGCTGTTATCTTCCATCTCAGCGTAGCGCTGCAACAATATGTAGTGTTACGTAATCACAACGCGTGTCATATGTCACGTAGCCGTCGTTGTTATCTTCCATCTCAGCGTAGCGCTGCAACAATATGGAGTGTTACGTAATTACAACGCGTGTGTGATATGTCACATAGCCGTCGTTGTTATCTTCCGACTCAGCGTAGCGCTGCAACAATATGGAGTGTTACGTAATCACAACGTGTGTGATATGTCACGTAACCGTCGTTGTTATCTTCCGTCTCAGCCTAGCGCTGCAACAATATGGAGTGTAACGTAATCACAACGCGTGTGATATGTCACGTAACCGTCGTTTTTATCTTCAGTCTCAGCGTAGCGCTGCAACAATATGGAGTGTTACGTAATCACAACGCGTGTGATATGTCACGTAACCGTCGTTGTTATCTTCCGTCTCAGCCTAGCGCTGCAACAATATGGAGTGTAACGTAATAACAACGCGTGTGATATGTCACGTAGCCGTCGTTGTTATCTTCTATCTCATCGTAGCGCTGCAACAATATGTAGTGTTACGTAATCACAACGCGTGTCATATGTCACGTAGCCGTCGTTGTTATCTTCCATCTCAGCGTAGCGCTGCAACAATATGGAGTGTTACGCAATTACAACGCGTGTGTGATATGTCACATAGCCGTGGTTGTTGTCTTCAATCTCAGCGTAGCGCTGCAACAATATGGAGTGTTACGTAATCACAACGCGTGTCATATGTCACGTAGCCGTCGTTGTTATCTTCCATCTCAGCGTAGCGCTGCAACAATATGGAGTGTTACGCAATTACAACGCGTGTGTGATATGTCACATAGCCGTCGTTGTTATCTTCCGTCTCAGCGTAGCGCTGCAACAATATGGAGTGTAACGTAATCACAACGTGTGTGATATGTCACGTAACCGTCGTTGTTATCTTCCGTCTCAGCCTAGCGCTGCAACAATATGGAGTGTAACGTAATCACAACGCGTGTGATATGTCACGTAACCGTCGTTTTTATCTTCAGTCTCAACGTAGCGCTGCAACAATATGGAGTGTTACGTAATCACAACGCGTGTGATATGTCACGTAACCGTCGTTGTTATCTTCCGTCTCAGCCTAGCGCTGCAACAATATGGAGTGTAACGTAATAACAACGCGTGTGATATGTCACGTAGCCGTCGTTGTTATCTTCTATCTCAGCGTAGCGCTGCAACAATATGGAGTGTTACGTAATCACAACGCGTGTGATATGTCACGTAGCCGTCGTTGTTATCTTCTATCTTAGCGTAGCGCTGCAACAATATGGAGTGTTACGTAATCACAACGCGTGTAATATGTCACGTAGCCGTCGCTGTTATCTTCACTCTCAGCGTAGCGCTGCAACAATATGGAGTGTAACGTAATCACAACGTGTGTGATATGTCACGTAACCGTCGTTGTTATCTTCTATCTCAGCGTAGCGCTGCAACAATATGGAGTGTTACGTAATCACAACGCGTGTGATATGTCACGTAGCCGTCGTTGTTATCTTCACTCTCAGCGTAGCGCTGCAACAATATGGAGTGTTACGTAATCACAACGCGTGTAATATGTCACGTAGCCGTCGCTGTTATCTTCACTCTCAGCGTAGCGCTGCAACAATATGGAGTGTAACGTAATCACAACGTGTGTAATATGTCACGTAGCCGTCGTTGTTATCTTCACTCTCAGCGTAGCGCTGCAACAATATGGAGTGTAACGTAATCACAACGTGTGTGATATGTCACGTAACCGTCGTTGTTATCTTCCGTCTCAGCCTAGCGCTGCAACAATATGGAGTGTAACGTAATCACAAAGCGTGTGATATGTCACGTAACCGTCGTTTTTATCTTCAGTCTCAACGTAGAGCTGCAACAATATGGAGTGTTACGTAATCAAAACGCGTGTGATATGTCACTTACCGTCGTTGTTATCTTCCGTCTCAGCCTAGCGCTGCAACAATATGGAGTGTAACGTAATAACAACGCGTGTGATATGTCACGTAGCCGTCGTTGTTATCTTCTATCTCAGCGTAGCGCTGCAACAATATGGAGTGTTACGTAATCACAACGCGTGTGATATGTCACGTAGCCGTCGTTGTTATCTTCACTCTCAGCGTAGCGCTGCAACAATATGGAGTGTAACGTAATCACAACGCGTGTGATATGTCACGTAGCCGTCGCTGTTATCTTCCATCTCAGCGTAGCGCTGCAACAATATGTAGTGTTACGTAATCACAACGCGTGTCATATGTCACGTAGCCGTCGTTGTTATCTTCCATCTCAGCGTAGCGCTGCAACAATATGGAGTGTAACGTAATCACAACGTGTGTGATATGTCACGTAACCGTCGTTGTTATCTTCTATCTCAGCGTAGCGCTGCAACAATATGGAGTGTAACGTAATAACAACGCGTGTGATATGTCACGTAACCGTCGTTGTTATCTTCTATCTCAGCGTAGCGCTGCAACAATATGGAGTGTTACGTAATCACAACGTGTGTGATATGTCACGTAACCGTCGTTGTTATCTTCTATCTCAGCGTAGCGCTGCAACAATATGGAGTGTAACGTAATCACAACGTGTGTGATATGTCACGTAACCGTCGTTGTTATCTTCTATCTCAGCGTAGCGCTGCAACAATATGGAGTGTAACGTAATAACAACGCGTGTGATATGTCACGTAGCCGTCGTTGTTATCTTCTATCTCAGCGTAACGCTGCAACAATATGGAGTGTAACGTAATAACAACGCGTGTGATATGTCACGTAGCCGTCGTTGTTATCTTCTATCTCAGCGTAGCGCTGCAACAATATGGAGTGTTACGTAATCACAACGCGTGTGATATGTCACGTAGCCGTCGTTGTTATCTTCACTCTCAGCGTAGCGCTGCAACAATATGGAGTGTAACGTAATCACAACGCGTGTCATATGTCACGTAGCCGTCGTTGTTATCTTCCATCTCAGCGTAGCGCTGCAACAATATGGAGTGTAACGTAATCACAACGTGTGTGATATGTCACGTAACCGTCGTTGTTATCTTCTATCTCAGCGTAGCGCTGCAACAATATGGAGTGTTACGTAATCACAACGCGTGTGATATGTCACGTAGCCGTCGTTGTTATCTTCACTCTCAGCGTAGCGCTGCAACAATATGGAGTGTTACGTAATCACAACGCGTGTAATATGTCACGTAGCCGTCGCTGTTATCTTCACTCTCAGCGTAGCGCTGCAACAATATGGAGTGTTACGTAATCACAACGCGTGTAATATGTCACGTAGCCGTCGTTGTTATGTTCACTCTCAGCGTAGCGCTGCAACAATATGGAGTGTACCGTAATCACAACGTGTGTGATATGTCACGTAACCGTCGTTGTTATCTTCTATCTCAGCGTAGCGCTGCAACAATATGGAGTGTTACGTAATCACAACGCGTGTGATATGTCACGTAGCCGTCGTTGTTATCTTCTATCTCAGCGTAGCGCTGCAACAATATGGAGTGTTACGTAATCACAACGCGTGTGATATGTCACGTAGCCGTCGTTGTTATCTTCACTCTCAGCGTAGCGCTGCAACAATATGGAGTGTTACGTAATCACAACGCGTGTAATATGTCACGTAGCCGTCGCTGTTATCTTCACTCTCAGCGTAGCGCTGCAACAATATGGAGTGTAACGTAATCACAACGTGTGTGATATGTCACGTAACCGTCGTTGTTATCTTCTATCTCAGCGTAGCGCTGCAACAATATGGAGTGTTACGTAATCACAACGCGTGTGATATGTCACGTAGCCGTCGTTGTTATCTTCACTCTCAGCGTAGCGCTGCAACAATATGGAGTGTTACGTAATCACAACGCGTGTAATATGTCACGTAGCCGTCGCTGTTATCTTCACTCTCAGCGTAGCGCTGCAACAATATGGAGTGTAACGTAATCACAACGTGTGTAATATGTCACGTAGCCGTCGTTGTTATCTTCACTCTCAGCGTAGCGCTGCAACAATATGGAGTGTAACGTAATCACAACGTGTGTGATATGTCACGTAACCGTCGTTGTTATCTTCCGTCTCAGCCTAGCGCTGCAACAATATGGAGTGTAACGTAATCACAAAGCGTGTGATATGTCACGTAGCCGTCGTTTTTATCTTCAGTCTCAACGTAGCGCTGCAACAATATGGAGTGTTACGTAATCACAACGCGTGTGATATGTCACGTAACCGTCGTTGTTATCTTCCGTCTCAGCCTAGCGCTGCAACAATATGGAGTGTAACGTAATAACAACGCGTGTGATATGTCACGTAGCCGTCGTTGTTATCTTCTATCTCAGCGTAGCGCTGCAACAATATGGAGTGTTACGTAATCACAACGCGTGTGATATGTCACGTAGCCGTCGTTGTTATCTTCACTCTCAGCGTAGCGCTGCAACAATATGGAGTGTAACGTAATCACAACGCGTGTAATATGTCACGTAGCCGTCGCTGTTATCTTCCATCTCAGCGTAGCGCTGCAACAATATGTAGTGTTACGTAATCACAACGCGTGTGATATGTCACGTAACCGTCGTTGTTATCTTCCGTCTCAGCCTAGCGCTGCAACAATATGGAGTGTAACGTAATAACAACGCGTGTGATATGTCACGTAGCCGTCGTTGTTATCTTCTATCTCAGCGTAGCGCTGCAACAATATGGAGTGTTACGTAATCACAACGCGTGTGTGATATGTCACATAGCCGTCGTTGTTATCTTCACTCTCAGCGTAGCGCTGCAACAATATGGAGTGTTACGCAATTACAACGCGTGTGTGATATGTCACATAGCCGTGGTTGTTGTCTTCCATCTCAGCGTAGCGCTGCAACAATATGGAGTGTTACGTAATCACAACGCGTGTCATATGTCACGTAGCCGTCGTTGTTATCTTCACTCTCAGCGTAGCGCTGCAACAATATGGAGTGTTACGTAATTAAAACGCGTGTAATATGTCGCGTAGCCGTCGCTGTTATCTTCCATCTCAGCGTAGCGCTTCAACAATATGTAGTGTTACGTAATCACAACGCGTGTCATATGTCACGTAGCCGTCGTTGTTATCTTCTATCTCAGCGTAGCGCTGCAACAATATGGAGTGTTACGCAATTACAACGCGTGTGTGATATGTCACATAGCCGTGGTTGTTGTCTTCCATCTCAGCGTAGCGCTGCAACAATATGGAGTGTTACGTAATCACAACGCGTGTCATATGTCACGTAGCCGTCGTTGTTATCTTCCATCTCAGCGTAGCGCTGCAACAATATGGAGTGTTACGCAATTACAACGCGTGTGTGATATGTCACATAGCCGTGGTTGTTGTCTTCCATCTCAGCGTAGCGCTGCAACAATATGTAGTGTTACGTAATCACAACGCGTGTCATATGTCACGTAGCCGTCGTTGTTATCTTCTATCTCAGCGTAGCGCTGCAACAATATGGAGTGTTACGCAATTACAACGCGTGTGTGATATGTCACATAGCCGTGGTTGTTGTCTTCCATCTCAGCGTAGCGCTGCAACAATATGGAGTGTTACGTAATCACAACGCGTGTCATATGTCACGTAGCCGTCGTTGTTATCTTCCATCTCAGCGTAGCGCTGCAACAATATGGAGTGTTACGCAATTACAACGCGTGTGTGATATGTCACATAGCCGTGGTTGTTGTCTTCCATCTCAGCGTAGCGCTGCAACAATATGGAGTGTTACGTAATCACAACGCGTGTGATAAAAATATGTCACATAGCCGTGGTTGTTATCTTCCATCTCAGCGTAGGGCTGCTCTCCTCTTAAGCCTGTTCGTCCCGCACTGGCAAATCTTCTTGTGTTTGTTGTTTTGCTTTTGACCCTTGAAACTATTAATATAACTAAACGTAGCACATATAGTGTTTATGTGTTTCTGAATTTGGTGTTTAGCCCACACTGTTTCTTACGTTGCCAACTGATTTTAATTTTCAGTTTCTTGTACGTTGGTAGTGAGGTATTGAAAAACCATAAATATAATACTATAATCCTGCAATTCGTGGAGGCGTTGATCACGTACTCCGTAAACGTACCTCGTCGACGACGTGCGCTACGTGTTGAAAATAACAAACGCGTTCGGTTAACAACCAACAGTAAAATCGTAATCGAGAAGCGTTGAGAACGGAAATCATAACGCGAGACACAAACGATATTACTGGTTCGGTATTCATCACGGCGGACAGAGTTACGACCGAGCAATCGACTCGTCTGCAGCAAGAAACAGATAGTGTACGGCAAATGAATTGTGCGCGGCTTCTAGAAATATTACGCCGACGGAGACTCGATCCAATAAATACCGTACTTCAATCAGCGGGCGGGCAGTGCTCGTCATCAGAACTGGGGCGTGAATCCGTGTCGTCGATAAACAGAATACTTCTTTTAAGTCGATTATACTCAGCCTTATTGGAATCTCGTTATGGACGTGAGATACGTCGACGGAAAGTAGACTACAAAAATTAGATCCACCTTAAATAAAAATGATACAGCATTGATTAATAACAATTCTAGCACATTAGAATATAGAGAATACTGTTACGACATTGCAGAACAATCTACGTGTTTCTCGAATGTTCCAGAGGAATCCGGCTGTAATGTAGTGAGCGTACGTGATTTCAACATGCATTCGCGAGACTTTCCTAGACGTCCCTAGCCGCGCGCGCTGTGTCAAGGCGGCAATCAATTAAGTCCTAAAGCTGATCTGTAGTATAATACGTTGTGGTGTCTGAGCGGGGTATAAATACAAGGCTTCAGCGGCGCTTAATTCAGTTATTGTCGGGCGATTACACAGTGAGTTTGAGTTGCGATTTATTGGAGTCCGGTTCGTAGTATTGTGGCGAAGTGTTATGTGTTTTATAATTGTGCGGTACAATTGTAATACAATTCTGTTTTATATTAGTAGACATTTTTATTGCGTGTGAACAACTTTTATTTGAATTTATTCATGTTTAACGTACCGAGTCACTATATGGTTAATATAATTAAATTACCTTATTCGGTCCACCTTAGTGACATGTCGGTTAATGACGCGTTTCTTAATTAATTAATGGATAGTCTAGAGGAGTTCGAAATATACAAAGCTACAAAAAACGCAATGACCAAAAATAACATATTAAACGATCAAATGAACTTCGGTTCTAATAACCTGTTTGACACTGCTATACGGTTTAATGATAAGTATAGCCAGTCGTGAGGAAGTCGTAATACAGCGTGCATGCATGCGGACGCTCTGAACGATTCCGTTGTTACGTTTTTGTTTATATATATTTTATTTAAAAGATTTTAAATATTTTAAAATTATGACAAACCACAAATTGTGGTATACATTTAAAGTTTAATAATTGTGTATCTGAAGATGGGATTTTATCCCGAAACGTGTCATTAACCGACAGCAGCTAGTGTCACTAAGGTGGACCGAATAAGGTAATTTAATTATATTAACTTTTATTTGATTTGTTGTAAGAGATTATCTTGTTATCTTGGTTACAAACTGTTTAATTGTGACAATTAAAGCTGGTGATTAGTGACTTAATTGGTGTCTTGTACTTTGTTTCCACTGTACCATACGACGATCAAGCAGACCGTCGTAACAATACTTTTACCTCCTATACATAAACTGTATGTTTCCACTCTTGGATACTAGAATCGATTTAGATAAATAATTTTCTCCTTCTTCTCCACGTCAAGGTATAGGCTTACAGCCTGTTCCGCCTTCACTGATGCCATCTCTTCCTTAGTCTACCTACATCTCGCCTTCCTTGAGGTCTGTACTTTATTACTTGTTTAGGTAGTCTCACATGAAAAACAGACCTGTTAAAATACCTGAAGTCGACAGCACCACCACCTAACTACTTAGCTAGAGGTTGGTGACCTCGACTAAGGAAACAAAAACATACTCAAAACCTTCAAGAAAAGCCGGACGGATAAAATAATTTTTTAAATTCAAATTATCGTTTAATTTCTTCGTGTGAAACAGTAAAATCTTAAAAACGATAAAACTGTTGACTGTTTAAAATTAAACGTCAAGTACACCTGGTGTCTTTAATACTGTAAATGTAATACATAAAAATAAACGAATATTCCGTTAGCGGAAGAATTAGAGTAGGTTTGTAGGTTTTCCAGGGAACCTAAGTGTATGAAACTTTTGTGTTGGCCTTAAAAGCGTCCTTAACTACCTGTCACCCTGACACGAAGCGAGTACGGAATGAAGGATAATAGCCTAAATTGAAGAAAGGCTTTGATAAATCCGTTGTACAGAATACTTTCTGGAGAAAGAGAGATGAAATATAAGAGAATGTGAAGTTTTCGGGCTTGCAAGAGATACAACAGTGTGTTAGAAAAAATATTGTTCTGAACTATTCAAATAAGAGAACATATTGTTACCCAATACGTAACGTTCTGGTGCTATGGAGAACGTTGTTCCACGCATTTCTCGCTTAACCCAGTATATCCGTGTTTCCGCCAAGGCCACGCTGAAATATCCTCTAGGATTGTTGATGCTCCTTGAGGACGCATATTATGAAATCCTGCAGACTATGAAAAGCCAACGCCTGCCGCTTAGAAGTCAGTTTCTGTTGGGCGATTTGTCAAGTGATATCTAGTGGTTGTGTGTTATGATTACTGCGGAATTCTTTGTAGTAGACATTATTATTCAGTGTGGACAAACATAAGTTGAATTGTTGTACGAGTTGATTACGAATTGTTATTTGTGATAATTAAAGCGGCTTATTACTGATTTCATTGGTGTCTTCTATTTTGTTTTCCATTGTACCATACGACGATCAGTGAGGCCGTCACTGACAATACTTTCTTTTATAATGCAATGCTGTTTGCGGATGATCACGTAATAATCGAAAACAATGAATTCAAACTCCGGAGATCGATGTTTCGGTTACAAATCCGTTCGAAATACAATATAAAACTTGTGTGCAGAAAACAAGAAACTATGACATTTATGGGTAAATATCCTTTGCGACCTGAAATTATATTGGATAATAAGAGTATGGAACAGGTGCCACATTTACACTATCCTGGTTTCGCCATCACATATAACGTGGATCATAATGTTGATCATAAGTTGGCCAAGTTTCACTCAATCCTAACGAGGAAAACTAGGAAAGAGACTCAAACAAAATTTTATAAGATAATGGTTGTGTCAGTGTTATTGTATGGTTATAAACCTTGGGTTCTGGCGATAAAACATGCGAGTAGAATACAAGCATTGGAGATGAGATTATTTCGATCTGTTAAAGTCTGCACACGAAAAGATAGACTCTACAATGAAGGCATAGAAGCCTGTTGGACAAAGTTGTATTGGAAGACGTAGGAAGCGCTGGCGAAGTGGGTGCATTCGCTATGGGACCAGAACAGGCGCGTCTCCTATTCCCTCATAGGAAAAGAAGAAGAAGACAACTTAAATAAAAGTCTAAAGGAAAAGAAGGAGACAATTTAAATAAAATTCAAAAAAGGCTTCCAGAGGGTGTCTAAACGGAGTCTCCTGTTGGTTAGAAGGTACGGTAAATCTTCTGAATATAAATAATTAAATTAGATATATGTAAATAAAGAAAGCTGTGCTAGTTAGTTTAGCAGTTTGAATTGTAAATTTAAAAGCCAATGTACTAATGTCTTTAAAAATATTTTTTTCGTTTTAATTTTACAATTTTAAATTTAAAGAAATATATTTTTGGAGATGAATTACCATCTTTTCAGATAGTAAGTTTAAAAATAAAATTCAAGTCCAGAAGACTTTAGCTTTTACAGACTTACGAAATGATGTCTCTATATTTTAAAGTGTTTGAAGAATGAACTGCTTTATAAACAGATTTTTGAATGTATTCAACTAGGCGTGCAAACGAAAACAGAATAGACGGGAAAAGTCTGTTAGCTTGATTAATTCAAATGATGTTTCCATGAAAAACGTCAAAGTAGTTTGAAAACGAAATCCATTAAACTTATGAACTGTAAGCCTGAAAAATATATTTTGCTTGTTATTAGTGAGTAGTTATAAAACCGAATGTTTGGGGTTAAAATACATGATAAACACAAAATGTACAGGCTAAAGAGATTTATTAATACATTGTCCGGTTGAAGTTCCTGGAACTAGTTAATCCCAACAAACTTATATTCTTTGACAGAGCGCGCCCACACGAGCGTGTGTATCAAATGTAAATTTGTGTTTTTGTGTGACAAAGGAACAACAGAAACAGAACACACAGAGTGAATTAGGTAATAGAATTCTGGACAAACATTCTGGACATTGTCTGGACAAACTAGATAAAATATTTTTTTAGGCTTTTTTTTTAGACAGAACGGAGATGTATGCAGAAAAGACTGTGTAATAGTACTGACAGCAGAATTATACTGATCACACTAGCCAGAAAATATTTTACTGTAGACATTTTTATTAAAGAGAACTCACTATTACTCGTTTGACACACACACACACACACACACATACATAAACCAATGAAAACAATGTATATTTATATTTGTGATGACATCATCACAATTTGGTAGCACAGATGTTTTGAATAAGTTCACAGTTCTGTAGGAATTTCTCATCAAATATAAAAAGAACGGCCATAAGCCATTTTGTTAACGTCTCGTAATAACAAGTTTCGCGAGTTTTGACAGATTAAAACGTTTCTGACGATATGTCTACAGTATTCGTTGTCTTCTTATGCCCTGTCAGTAGGCAATACAGGACTAATGAATACACTGTTACGACGGCAGCACGGATCACTGTGTTGTACAGTGGACACAAAATAACTGACACCAGATGAAATTACTAATTACCAACTTTAGTTAGAAATTAGAAATCAACCGAAGCACTCTTATACAATAAATCAAGTTAAATTTGCCCAGCACGCAATAAAAAATTTACAGGCATTGCACAGAGAAGGGCATTGAAAATGTTTCAATAAATCTAAAAAATATATATATTTATGTTCATTCACCAATCAATGAATTCATTCTTCATTTACCAATGTACAGATTATAAGTTAAATGTAGTCGCATTCATAAGCGAAGTTTTATATGTGTACTGCGTTATTGACAACAAAGAAGTAGTTTCTATAGAAACTCACCGGTTCCCATTTTCGATCACGCACCAGCCATCGGCCACAAATGTGCGACACGTGCTTACAAACATTTTCAATGTTAAAATGTTGCATCACTTAATAATTGGCGATCACTACTTCATTAAGAACATAACGTCAGCCTACTTATGGGACAGTTTGTGAGTTCCTATTTCTCGTTTTATTTTAATTTGTATAAATTACGATGTCGTCCACAGCGCTGGTGGGCGCACAGCAATAATAAGGAACACAACGAACTTCACTGAAAAATTTATAAGTTCGTTTATCGCGAAACCCTGCCGCTTGTTATTTTTCTTCTTCTTCCTCCTCTCGGGTTTCTTCATTATATCCAGCGGATTGGGGGATTATCGGGGGGTGGATAAGTGCGCTGAAACACACTTCAGTACTTAATGGATTATTAATTAAAAGATATTAAAAGGTTAAAGAAATATTGCAGACTGTCGGTTGAAGTTGAGGCAGAGGCGCTTCTGCGAGGAGGGGGGGTAACGCGCGGGTAAAACTTGGTACACAAACAGAAAAGACTGAATTATTAAATGGACAAGGATCGATACTTTTTAATTTCTCGCAGCAAACACACCACCACTCTGTATTAAAATTCAAATATCCCCGTCCTCTCTCTTCCCATCCACATTCTCTCACAACCTCTCCTTCAGTCTGTCTGTCTCTCTGTCTCTCTGTCTCTCTGTGTGTCTGTCTCTGTCTGTCTGTCTGTCTGTCTGTCTGTCTGTCTGTCTCTCTCTCTCTCTCTCTCTCTCTCTCTCTCTCTCTCTCTCTCTCTCTCTCTCTCTCTCTCTCTCTCTCTCTCTTTCCCTCTCTCTCATTTTCTAATTCAGTAACTCCTCCTGCGCTTTGGCGTGTAACATTTATCAGTACTCTTCCATTATCTGTGACTACATTTTCGATATTTCGACTTCGAGATAGTGTCCAAACACGTTGTGTATGTCGCATGTACCTAGTACAAGTAACAAAATAGTTTCAGACGAATGCATAAATAATTTTAGCTAACAAAATACTTGAATTTGATGTTAATCGCGTATTCTTGTCATTTAGTTATTATCCGAAACATTTTTGACTAATGTTATAGGTTAAACCGGTGTTACGGGCCACAAAATACAATGTCGTTAGGGCAAAGACAGCAAAAATACAAAAACATTGGGCACAAAAATTAAGGTTCAGAACAATCGGTCACTTTCTGGATGAAGTATCGAGCAGACTGGGTATTCCAGGCGCTCTAGAATCCACTAGAAACCGCGCAACCGTCTGGCCTTGAACACAGCGCGCCGACCGGTACGGTCTGGAACAGCCTCGATTGTTGACGCATGATAAGTGTCGCGTAATCGTCTTTCATCTCAGAGTAGTAGCATCATGTACGCACACACACTTTACAGCTGGACTCTGCTGGGGTACCGAGAATCACGTACAGCGTTCTGTAACGGCGTAACACTATGTATTTACGTAAAAACGTAACAAATATGTTAAAACCTAGATTAGAAGAAATAAATGTCAATTGCGTAAGAGCTCCTGAGATTTCATGGATTGTATTACAGAAAAGGTCTCATAATACGTTCTACAGAATTCTATAACTTCCTCGCTCAGATGCTGGCGTCAACCATTGGCGGTTTGTGTTTCCTGCCCGCTTCGTTCGCGCGGTATTCGAAATTTATACGTCTGCGGACGGTAGATCCAACGCTTCATGACGAAATATTTTAATTAACTTCTGGATACTTTTTTATAGTAATTAATAGTAGTTATAAACCGTTTTACAAAACCAGAGAATTAGGTGTATTCTCTGTCAACGACAGAACTGAAGGGTTCAGATGAAAAAGGATAGACTATCAAAGCAGATGGAGGAGGAGAGACTCCTTACAAAAATTTTGAGTTGTAAGCCTATATATAGTATGTGATATAGGCCTATAGGGAAGCCTAATACACAGATATAGGGAAATCTCTTAAAATATAGCTTGTAAATGAGATCGCAACAAGCGGCAAAACTCTTTCTGGGTACAAGAAGAAGAATATGGTTTTTTCGAGTTAGCCTTCTTCTGTCAAGATGGAGTCCCTAATATCTAGCTTCTTTGGCGTTACGGATCTCTAAATTATTTAATTGAACTGAAAACCATTTATCTCTGCCCTTGTACTTAGGAAGACATTTATTATTAAATTCTAAAAGTGTTTACATTAACTACACAAGATTTTTTACGATAGGAAATACGCATATACTTAGTATTTATTTAAGTCACTTAATCGTTATTTAATGCAATATCTCGAGTAAGGCTTCTCTCTCTCTCTCTCTCTCTCTCTCTCACACACACACACACACACACACACACACACACACACACACACACAAGCACATACGTACAACGAGACACAAAACTAGGCGACAAGTTTCTGGTCGCGTCGCTTGCCGCTTTCCACTACCAGTAATAAATGGCCTTTTTACATTTCCCACGTCAGGCGCGAAGGGATTCTCCTTTAGCCGCGCTGACAAATGATCGCTTCCAACTTTTACAAGTCGCCCGCCTGTCTGCGTATGCGTGTGCTATATTTTCACTTTCTGACTTCTTTCTCACAAACAAATGACATCGCACTGAATACCATTTGCATGTGTTGTATTCGTGTATAGTTTTACATTTACGAAAGTTGGTTAGAAAATTTAGAACGTATTTACTACGTCATTACAGGACATTTTCTAATAAATTATTTCTAATTGACTTTTTTTTTAATTTTATTGTAACGTAAAATTAAGATCGATTTTCTTAGAATCTTTAAATAATATTAATTACGAGGAAACCTTATTTTCTTTTTAAGCTTATTAACTCAAACATCTATATCCATGATGGCTTTTTGTGGAACTGATCCCATACGGGCAAGAATTGTTATAGATGGTACTGTCCTGGAACAAGTAAGCAATTTTGAATGTGTCTTATAATGCATGCAACGACGTGGTGAATAAGTTGCCTAAGTTCAACCTTATGTGCGGGAACATCGGGCCTTTAAGTGAGCAAGTAAAGGAACACGCCTAAAATTCTACAAGGTAATGGCTCTTCCCACAATTCTTTGTGGGTCTGAGAATTTGACTTTAACGAATGGCCAGGCCAGTCGCATCCAAGCGGCTGAAATGAGATTTCTCAGGCACGTGGCAGGGTATAATCTCCATGATCATAGGAGAAACACAGACATACGGCAGGAACTGAATATTATGACTATACTCGACAGGATCGCCCAGTATCGGCTGAATTGGTGGGAACATCTTTGCCGAATGGATGACTATCCCCAAACAATTATGGAACTATAAGTCAAGGGGACGGAGAGGTGTGGGACGTTCGAGGAAGCTCTGGAGTGACCAGCTCTAATCTTTGCCTATTTGATACCGCAACAAACCATGAGAATGATGATGACGATTATCTATGTCCATAAATTTCTCCTCTCTACCTGCCTATCTCTCCCCTCTCTCTCATATTCCCATCATCTCTTCACCACATTATGTATGCTAGTTACCCTTTCTACATAATGTTTTGCAATATCATGTTGGTTCGTCGTACTTACTAAGAGATTTGTTACGGTATGCTAGAAACGTTTTGCTTGAAGCTGTTTTCATTTTGTTTATTAAACAAATTTCCTTCTAAAGTTCCGAATGGGTAAATGTATCCCCTGTAGACACTTGTCTCATAATATTTTTGTGCGCTTTACACATTGCGGCATCTTCACACTAACCGTTTTCAAAGCCATTCAGTCACTAATAACTTATGTTTAAGCAATGTATCCCCTGTAGACACTTGTCTCACAATATTTTTGTGCGCTTTACACGTTGCGGCATCTTCACACTAACCGTTGGCAAAGCCATTCAGTCATTTATAACTTATGTTTAAACAATGTATCCCCTGTAGACACTTGTCTCACAATATTTTTGTGCGCTTTACACGTTGCGCCATCTTCACACTAACCGTTGGCAAAGCCATTCAGTCACTTATAACTTATGTTTAAACAATGTATCCCTGTAGACACTTGTCTCACAATATTTTTGTGCGCTTTACACATTGCGGCATCTTCACACTAATCGTTGGCAAAGCCATTCAGTCACTAATAACTTATGTTTAAACAATGTATCCCCTGTAGACACTTGTCTCACAATATTTTTGTGCGCTTTACACGTTGCGCCATCTTCACACTAACCGTTGGCAAAGCCATTCAGTCACTTATAACTTATGTTTAAACAATGTATCCCTGTAGACACTTGTCTCACAATATTTTTGTGCGCTTTACACATTGCGGCATCTTCACACTAATCGTTGGCAAAGCCATTCAGTCACTAATAACTTATGTTTAAACAATGTATCCCCTGTAGACACTTGTCTCACAATATTTTTGTGCGCTTTACACGTTGCGCCATCTTCACACTAACCGTTGGCAAAGCCATTCAGTCACTTAATAACTTATGTTTAAACAATGTATCCCTGTAGACACTTGTCTCACAATATTTTTGTGCGCTTTACACATTGCGGCATCTTCACACTAATCGTTGGCAAAGCCATTCAGTCACTAATAACTTATGTTTAAACAATGTATCCCCTGTAGACACTTGTCTCACAATATTTTTGTGCGCTTTACACGTTGCGCCATCTTCACACTAACCGTTGGCAAAGCCATTCAGTCACTTATAACTTATGTTTAAACAATGTATCCCTGTAGACACTTGTCTCACAATATTTTTGTGCGCTTTACACATTGCGGCATCTTCACACTAATCGTTGGCAAAGCCATTCAGTCACTAATAACTTATGTTTAAACAATGTATCCCCTGTAGACACTTGTCTCACAATATTTTTGTGCGCTTTACACGTTGCGCCATCTTCACACTAACCGTTGGCAAAGCCATTCAGTCACTTATAACTTATGTTTAAACAATGTATCCCTGTAGACACTTGTCTCACAATATTTTTGTGCGCTTTACACATTGCGACATCTTCACACTAATCGTTGGCAAAGCCATTCAGTCACTTATAACTTATGTTTAAACAATGTATCCCTGTAGACACTTGTCTCACAATATTTTTGTGCGCTTTACACATTGCGGCATCTTCACACTAATCGTTGGCAAAGCCTTTCAGTCACTAATAACTTATGTTTAAACAATGTATCCCCTGTAGACACTTGTCTCACAATATTTTTGTGCGCTTTACACATTGCGGCATCTTCACACTAATCGTTGGCAAAGCCATTCAGTCACTAATAACTTATGTTTAAACAATGTATCCCCTGTAGACACTTGTCTCACAATATTTTTGTGCGCTTTACACATTGCGGCATCTTCACAGTAACCGTTGGCAAAGCCATTCAATCACTTATAACTTATGTTTAAACAATGTATCCCCTGTAGACACTTGTCGACCCTGCCCTTCTAATACTCAACCTAAATGGAAAAATTGTCTCCTTCTTCTTCTTATCCTTCTTGTTCTTCTTATTCTTATTCTTGTTGTTGTTGTTGTTGTTGTTGTTGTTGTTGTTGTTGTTGTTGTTGTTGTTGTTGTTGTTGTTGTTGTTGTTGTTGTTGTTGTTGTTGTTGTTGTTGTTGTTGTTCTTCTTCTTCTTCTTCTTCTTCTTCTTCTTCTTCTTCTTCTTCTTCTTCTTCTTCTTCTTCTTCTTCTTCTTCTTCTTCTTCAACTTTCTAGTTAGGACTCTGTCCTGTTTCAATATAACGGTCCTACATATGTATGCTAGTTACCCTTTCTACATAATGTTTTGCAATATCATGTTGATTCGTCGTACTTACTAAGAGATTTGTTACGGTATGCTAGAAAGCATCCAGCAATTCTTCTTGCTTTTATCAATTGATGTACAATTTCTTCATCTGCCCTATTGTTACTAGTAAGCCTTGTTACTAACTAGTCTATCTGCATTACTTGTTCTATTATTCTGTCATTTATCACAAGCTTACACCTTAATGAGTTACGTGAAATTGTAATTGGTTTTGTTTTCTCTACCGCTATTTGCGTGTTATATTTCCGGCACGCTTTGTTAAAATTATACACAAGTCGTTGTAAGTCATTTTCATTTTCCGCTATTAGAATAACGTCGTCTGCATAACATATAATATTAAACAAAGTGGAAAAATAGAAGGTAAAAATTGCGGTCTGGGTCAGTTGCGACGAAACGACGTTTTTACCTGGTCTAACCCGGTCAGTTGCGCTCCGCTTGGTCGCAGCTGACAGAATCTGTGGCAGCTATCAGCAAATTTTTCATTTATGCAGGCAACTTCTTTCTCCCAATATTTTTGTTACGTTAGGTTCGGTTAGTCTGGGAATTAATAGAATTATAAAGGTAATGTCTGTATTACGTATAACATGCAACTGTTAGTAACGATTGACACCGTCTTAAGTCAGCGTAAATTTCAGTCTAAGATAGAGAGAGTTGATTGTTAACAGTAGCCTATATAGACACTAGAAACTGTCGTAGCACATTCAGGCCCGGATTTCCCACTACGCACGTGCCTAGGGGCGGCAGGCTCAGGGGAGCGGCACGAGGTGAAAAATTAATTGGTAATATTTCATGTTTTCGGTTTTTTAATTACAGTATTTGCATTGGACACTTTCATTATGGCCAAATTGAAGAAAATGGTTTTGAAGTAGCCTTTAATTATATCATTGAATAACACGGTATTGACACTGGGCCTATCAATAGCGGTGGTCGGAGCGGAGCACGGTCGTATATACAGGTCTGGACACTCCGTTGAAATTCTTGTCCGCTTTTTTGCCGACTAAAATAGTTTGTTTCGATATCGCTTGGGCCGCCTCGATCTAGAAGTCAATCCCTACTGCGCGTAATCATATATTCAAAGCATAATAGATAATGTTGTTTAAATGAAGAGAAGAACCTGATACATTTAATTTAGCTTAGTTTTATATTAGATATTTTATATTTAATTTTAGTTTTATACATTTAATTTGAGATATTTGCAATAGAGATAGTTGAAATGACTATTTTCAGCAACTTTTTTTCAGCAGTCAAGGAGAATTGAATATATAGAAGTTACTTGTTTGGGGGGGGGGGCGATAACAATAGTGCCTAGGGGCGGCAGGACACCTAAATCCGGGCCTGAACCCATTACCATTCCAGCCGTGAGTCTTCATCTCTTCACACGCCTTTGATAGATGTAGTCTAAGCCTACAGCATATAGGACGACATTTTTTATCGCAATTAGCCGGGTCGCAATTAGCCGGGTCTCACTTAGCCGGGTCGCAATTGACCGGGTCGCAATTAGCCGGGTCGCAATTGACTGGGTCGCAATTAGCCGGGTCGCAATTAGCCGGGTCTCACTTAGCCGGGTCGCAATTGACTGGGTCTCACTTAGCCGGGTCGCAATTGACCGGGTCGCAATTAGCCGGGTCTCACTTAGCCGGGTCGCAATTGACCGGTTTCAATTTCCACATCGGTCGCAACCGACCGGGTTTCATACGACTGGGTCGCACCTGACCGCGGTCCAAAAATTGTAATGCCAGGAAAAACAATCTTGGCTCCGTACCCTCCGACAGTGGTTATGTATTAATTAGATGTAATAATTTGAAATTCAACGACATTAGAGTTAATATGTACAAAGAAAAATACAGGAACGTGTTTGTTTAAAATCACATAAATAAACAAATTAATCACTTTCATCATATAGTCTTTCCTTTATTTATCACGTTTCTAACGTTTAGTTCAAAAGGTGCACATAAATTTAAAAAATAATAGTAATAATCCCACGGCTTACGCGACACTGAATATTGCTTCCACGTTCATGCAAAAAGTTAGTGAACAAAATGCTGAACAAACAAATTTCATAACTGCTGAAGAATTATTGCACTCTACTCGAGACCGCCAAAAAAAAAATACATAATTGAAATGAAGAGTCGTCAACACCTGATTACGCCGGACACTAAGAGAAGAAGAGACATGTGTTACCCAGGTTGATTCTACTATTGAAATATAATTTACCGTATCTTGTAATGTTTATAAAAAACGAATACCACATCAGTGTTGGTAGAAACGAGGTCGCGTAACAGCACAGAGAATAAGACACACAGCGTAAGTCCTCAAAGAGAGAGCCGGCCGCGTTTATTACCGCAGGATATTCTCCGTTCCCGTTGTTATCGTTGCTATTGTTATTCCTTTTAAATCCATTCTCAGTGTTTCTCGTTTTAGCTGCACAATGACTTTGTTCTATTTTGCTGCACGTAATTTTATTTTCTAGGTGTAAAAGAAAATCCAGAAAACGCATATCGCTTTCAGTGATTTGGAAAAAAGCATTTGCTAATGTAGACCGTTAAAAGTTGCGGAATATTATGGATAGAAGAAGATATTCATAGCGTTTAATAAAATCAGTTAAGATCCTTTACAAAAATACATCTGTAGTCCTGTATCTGAATGGTAGGCTTTCAGATGACATTTCAATAAATAAGGGAGTTAGGCAGGGATGCTGTGTTCCCCCGACCTTGTTTAACATATACATTGACGACATGTTGAGAGCATGGAAATCCAGAGTGACTTCGGGAAATTCACCTTAACAAATCAATTTGTATGTGTCCCCTGCTATATGCGGATGACATCGTTCTTATTCAAGAAAATGAGGATGATTTGCAAAGAGAGTACTCACTGACAATTTTAGTAAGAAAGACCAAAACCATGGCCTTTAAAGGTAAATATCCAGTGGAGACTAAGATAGTTATAAACAACAGCACTTTGGAACAAGTGAGCCGTTTCAAATATCTCGGTTGTGCCGTAAGCTATGAATCTGAATATGATATAAGAGAGAAGATAAATAAATGTAGGAATATTTGTGGTAAGATTCATGGAAATCTTAGAAACAAAACAAGACGCTGGATTAAATTTTATAAGACAATTGCAATACCCACGTTGATTTGTGCGAGTGAGGCGTGGGTCATGACAAAAAGGAGACAAAAAAGGAAAGCGGCAAGATTCAGAGTGCTTAAAATGCAGTTTCTTCGAATACTTTAAATTATACATTGCAAGATAGACTAAGGAATGAAGATATCAGAGCAGAACTCGAAGTAAAGGGCATAATTGAAATTATTTAAATTTACAGAAGACAATGTCTACGTGTCTACACATTATGACAGAGAATCGATTGCCGGAAGCGGCACTGAACTATAAAACCATTGGTTCAATAAAATTGGAAGAAGAAAAGAAAATACCGTTCCGAATATTTGGCGGTGTTTTTAAACACGTTAAGAAGCTGTAGGCTCGCATTACCTAGCTCGGATAGTGAGTGACACATTACTTACACAGTGACCCTCAACACATAGCGTTACTGATTGCAACACATGTCAGGTACAACATTTGCACCTAGCTAATCCTTTTTCCCGATAATTACAAATTCGAGAGTCGGTATGCTTTGAGATAACAAGCAAAATTAGATACTGCCAAAAACCAGCTTAGCCAGTGATGCCTTCAGCATGGTGCAATGTTGCAAGTCGCACCACTGGAATTTTTGTGGGAACTTTTCACAGCGATTTTTGTAATCAAGTTAGTTTATCTTGATAAGACCTAATGTAGTACTAATTATGTTTGGGCCAGGTTTGACCAGGCTCTTACATTTCTCATAATGTAGTTATTGATTGCGCATAGTACAAAAACCTTTGATGTTGATAAACAGAGTAACATTAGTTTTCTGATTCTAATAATTGCTTAAATGGCTTTAGTTTCCAAATATTTTTGGATAAAGCCCCAAGATTAACTGTTAACTGAGTGGTTATTCCATACTCCCGTATTGTGATCATACTCCCTAACTACGAAATCAAATTATTGGGGGTTTCGGAATACTTGAGGGGGAATTGCACCATGGGTAAAAAAAAACAGACACCTTATTAAGAAAGACGACTTTTATTACTAACCAAGAACGAGGAATAAACAATAAATTATAAAGATTATAAAAATCATTTTTAGAGGTGATTTATTATTTTTATTATGAACATTAAATTTAAGTTTCCCTACACATTCAAACACCCACAAACCGCTACTGATTTTATTAATTACAATTTGTAAAATTAAGTCGAAAGGGCAGTGTTGTTTTAACAGCAAGGCTTTTCACTTGTTGGAGAAAGTCAACAATTAGAGAATTCAAAAGCTGTCAATTTTATCCAAGTGGAATTAATAATAGGAAACATTAACTTTAGCAAACGCACACAAACGCATATTTGTGTACGCTATTATCTACATAAGCACATCGTTCGAGAACAATAAACTACAATTTATCGGGCACCTGGTTTTAATATTTTCCAATTGCCCACACACCCATCCACACACACACACACACACACACACACACACAGTGGAGTTGGCCCATAAACTCCGGCCGTGGCCTCGTAAAATTTACCCCCTGGTTAATCGTTATTTTTACGGCAGAACAGAGGTCAACATAACGCACAGTAGCTGACAGAGCGATGTGTGAACCGTTGCGCCTTTTCCATTTCACTGTATTATACACAACAATCTGCTGAAAAACAAAACTGCAAGCTTACATATAGTTAGTAGGTGTATGTGACAGACGGGCGCCCGCGTCTGCCCTTATGGTTTATGCTTCTTTTAAAGGGAGTCCTTAATTTGAATCCACCTTTACTTATATGACCTGATCATCTGGATTTCATGCTCAGTTCCGTTTTTATTCTCCGTAAAAACGACAGTGAGTTCATCCAGTGGCTTAACTAGGAGCTGCTCCTACGGGTTGATGGGGGGGGAATGATACTAATGATCCATCCTCAATGTGCACGCCACTTAATGCGTATCTCATGTGTACTTGAATATATTTGAACCAACTTGTGAGCAGCCTTGACTATGGCTGCACCTGCCACACTGGACGGTGGGTGGGGGAGAACGCTATCGGCTATTCTAGGATGTAGTTCCATTCGTTTCAATATTATAACAACTCGTCCACAATTGTCGTGACGGTGACAATATAAATTGTCGAAACGTCGATACAAATGGTTTAAAAATTACGTCTGGTTATTAAACGACACTTACAAAACCTCACATCATATCAATATTCATAGTTACGACTAAATTAAGGATATAAATTTTAAAAAAAAGTCATTAAAGTTTTGAAATAATGACATCGGAATTTTAACTAAATAAAACATGTAAATTGACATTAAATATTTTTACTAAGGTGTATAATATTACGTTAAATCTCTTAAAGTCGTTCGTCCTTGAGGGTCTATTAGGCCGTGGTCTAAAACTGTTTATAACAACAGGCGTTTCGGCCCCACCGTTAGAAGCCATCTTCAGTGTTGCACGATTGGAATGTTAACGGTTGTACGAAACGTCGGTTCCTATGAACAGTATTAGACCACGGCCTAATAACCCGGCAAGGAGCAACGGCCTTTAACAGAGTTGGCGCCAGCCGTGAGAGACTAAGACATTAATTACCTTAAACATCCCACAAGTAATTAGTACATTTTTAAATTAATTTCTAATATTAATAGGTATTGGATATTAAGAGATTACCTAAATTTGTTTTTGTAGCCAGAGTTGTAGTTGGTATAGGTCGTGTTTCAATGGGCAATTAATTCCTTTTGGTTGGGTTTATGGTGGTACGCTGATGAACATTGCATATTATTTCGACAATACCACTGGCAAAAGATTTTCGACCCCTGGCCTATAATATGGACGGTGAACGAAGGCCAAAAAGTCTGCAAACGATCGCTGGGAGGAAAATGATATGAAAGGACATCGAATTCCTGGACCGTTGGCTCAATGAATCAACGAAAAACAGAAGACTTGAAAAACGACTGACAGGATCGATCAATATTGTGCACTATATCGTAATCGATCGAGTAGCAAACTATCTTGTTTTTGTTGTAGAAAGCTCAAATAAAAGAGAAGTAGTTATTTTTATTTTTTTAGTTAAAGTTGAAACTAGATTAGAATAGAAAATAGGATTACACGCATAGTTTAAGTGAATCATTCTTTGTTCGGCTGTCGACGTATCGACGTACCTATCTCTACATGATACCCGATCTCCCCTCCCTATCACACAACCTCTCTCTCTCTCTCTCTCTCTCTCTCTCTCTCTCTCTCTCTCTCTCTCTCTCTCTCTCTCTCTCTCTCTCCCTCTCTCTCTCTCTCTCTCTCTCTCTCTCTCTCCCCTCACACACACACACACACACACACACGAACATACGTATAACAGTGCACAAAACTCGGTGACAAGTTTCAGGTTCCGTCGCTTGCCGCTTTCTACTACTAGTAATAAATGGCCTTTTTACATTTCCCACGTCAGGCGCGAAGGGATTCTCCTTTAGTCGCTCTGACAAATGATCGCTTCCAACTTTTACAAGTCGCCTGTCTGCGTACGCGTGTGATATATTTTCACTTTCTGACTTCTTTCTTGCAAATAAATGTCACCGCACTGAATGCGTCGTATATGGTATTTCTTTATACTTTCACATTTATAAAACTTTAAAGTGAAATAGCTATTTACGTAATAAGTTAAGAAATGGAAGTGTTTAGATACTCAACGCAAAATTTGCGAAAATCGCAAGCGTAGCGACGTGGACAGAATGGCAAGTAGACGTATTGTACAGGACGATCTAGCGCCATCTCTGTATGTCGATCGTTAATAAATGATAGCGGTTGCGAAGACCCTTTTTGGCTCCTTAGAGTACTACCATAGCCGCAAACCACATGAGCTTACCACGGAAAGACAGGAACAGTACCCGCTTTCTATTTACTGGGTATGTTGACGAGCGGTATGAACCCTTTCCTCGTAAGGAGACTAACGCACTTCGGCGCTATGGCATGTAGAAACGTTATAGGTCGATACAAGACATAACGTTGCCCACTACGGTCTCTTGGAGGCGGCGTTTCGGTACCCCGACAAAAGGACGGGGCAGGTCAATCCCCCCCCCCAAGGACTCGAGCCAGTTACAGGCTCCCGCAGCGCTGGTTCTACAGACTCTCAGGTCACGCCACCGAATGCTGGAGGCATGCTATGTTTTAAGTACTAGCCCTGATATCACCAAAAGTCTTTTAACCCCGCGCCGAGAAATGCAGGTGTGTAAAATAAGGAGTCCAACAAATAGGTCGCCCGGCAACTTCGTGAAAGGCTAGAGCCTAATGAAGGCCGGAAGAGGAAAAAGGGTTAGGACAGTAAGGGCTAATAATGGTCCCTATAAACCACTTAAGTTATGGGCCCACCAAAGCCCCGGATGTGCAGACCCGAAATGGTGGCTCATGCTGCATCTGGTAGGTCCCCCAGAATGGGGGCCGACCCGTTGTTGGTTGATGGGAGGCGGGTCAGGGTTCGCCCTGATTTTGCTAAATCAACTCGTTAGGTTGACACATTGATTCTATTCCCGATGTATTTGGCTAGACTCGAGGTCGGTCTGTGGTTTCGGCTGTGGGGCGTCGACTCTGTGTCCGCCTTGTGCGGTAGAGTTGGATGATACTAACTACTGTTTAATTCTAGGTAGTAGATATTCCGTAACCAGTGGAGGGTTAGAGCTGCACGTTTCAAACCCAAGGGTACTAACCACAACACTGTTAGAGGCCTGTTCAGCGTTCAGAACAATAGACCTCCAGCTCGACGGAGAGCCGGGGTTGGTATAAGCAGAGGCTTGGAACCTCTCCGTTATGCTTAGAGTTAGAGGATAAAGAAGCCACCGGTAACCAGCGGTATAGCACCAGCTCCCACCTCCCACAACAGTAACCCCAGGTCCACCTGGAGAGGTTCATTCAGCCACGCAGTCACATCCCTCCCCATGTGATCAAGGTTACCCTACATAGACAGCTAAGCTACTAGGTTTCACTGCGCTTTGATGTTAGAGAGGTCCAACGGGGACATGAGGGTTGCCTAGCGCTGCTACCTGTCAGGCACGATGCAACTCTCAGCGTCAGGAACGGCTGTTTTCAGCGTTTTCTACAACTAACGGAAAGTTCAATAACTTTTTTGTTATTAAAAATATCAACTTAAAAAGACAACCATTTTAATCTGCATAAGACCTTCTGTAATTTATGTTATGAACAAAATTTAACTATGTATTGAAGAAATAACCTAAAATTTGAATTCAACGTTGTGTTTAAAATCGTGAAAATGAACAATTTTAGAAGAACGTTTTTCATACAAGCAATAAAGATACACCTTCAATATTATTTTTGTAAAAAGACGCGATTACTCACTACATGTTGTGTAAGGTTGAAGTCACATACACTTCTCCTTAATTTTTTATGATTCTTGAAATATTGAACTTTGCTTGAAATTACAGATTTTCAACTTAGTATAGCCTATCTCAAAAGTGACAAAAGCTAAAAATCTGAAATTTTCTCAAAATAATCTAATAACAAGTGGTTCCCGTTCTACAGGCACGCACCTCTGTCCGGTTAACATCAGCCCTAATCCAGACGAAGTACCGGTTCACCCACGACGAAGCGGTGTGTGTTAGATGGAGATGAAAGAACCCGGAGCCACCGGAAGGCGGTATACCTTCCTCTCGCCCCCAGGTACACAACTGCATGGTGCATAGCTAGTACAGGAATGCTGGTCAGATGTGGCGGTTCGAATGCGCGAACTGTGTTAGGGAGAAATATGGAGTTGACGCTGCGCAGCTATTTGTGTGTCGCCATGTCCGAGATAAAATCCTCTACCTAAACACTTATTTCGCAACATGCTGAGAACATGATTTCTTCCCACAAATATCGTTTAGTAGTTTATTTTATCAAAGAAAAATACATCTAGTAAACATGGTATTAAAATATTACGAGAAGAATTTTTGATTGTGCTGTTGTTTGCTGACGTCTTGTTTGCAATTCAAAATCAGCAATCTGTATTGTAAAAATCAGTTTTAAACTTCATCAGATCTGCAAACAATACAATTTGAAAAACTCCACTACAAAAACAAAGGGAATGAAATTTCTAGGCAAGGTACCAACGAGAACAAAAATAATTATTGATCTAATTATAGAACAGGTGAACCATTTCAACTATTTATAAAATAATTTTGGCTATGATAAGAATTATGATATCGATGCTAAGTTAGGCAAGTTGCTGACGACTTCAGAGACAATCAATCGTATTTTAGAAGTGAAGAACGTCGAGAGACAAAATTAAATTTCTACAAAGCTATGACTCTCTGTACGGTCCTGTGGTGGTGAATTATGGACGACAACCAAGAACAAAGAAATTAAAATACAAGCGTCGGAAATGGCGTTCACAATGGGAGTTAAAATGTGTTCTAAACTTACAAGAGGAAGAATTACAAGTTTTCGACTTAAATGTAAGGTTAAACGATTATAAGAGGCGATGTAAATAATATTTAGACAGAATTTCAGATTCAAGACAGACAAACAAGTATAGAAATATAAACCTATAGGACACAGGTGTGTGGGTAGACACAGGATGAGGTGAGGTCCCTGTAGGATCTTTGAAGGCGGTACAGGTAGCATCTTGCCTGTGCCACGATGTGAAGATGATGATGATGAAAGTAACTAATTGTTTCCATTTGTGAATGTGACAACTGGGGTTAGTAGGGAGTTGTTTTCAAAAAATGATACACTTGATATTATGCATATACAACACGTTTGGAAGTAAAGCTGGTATACATCGTACAACATAATACCCTAAATGGCAAAATTAATTTAAATTAACAGGAAAAACGATTATAAAAATTTATTTTGTATTAAATTGGTGGATTATTATTTTATGATATGACTAGTGAGGTAGGCGGGTTCTGCAAAGACAGTGTATCAATTAAAACCTGAACGAAATACGTAAAAAGTAGCCGAACTAAAATAATTATTGTTGTTTAAACAGCACGAAAATGGAGAAACAAATAACCTTTTCATACCGCTCCGTCAGTTTTAGAAACGAACGGCATTAATTATCGCCAAATAAATAAAGAAGAATAGAACAGTATGAAGTAAAACGTGGACGCCAGTTTTAAACAGGATAATAATTGTTAAACGGTGATGGGCAGGTAATAGTCAAACAAACAACGTTGCCATGGCAACGCGCTAAGCTCTCGTATGGGATTAACGGTCGGCCGGCTTATGTTTGTTTTTATTTTAAATGATATTTTGTCGAGACCGCCAGTAAAAATATGGAATGATGTCTCTATTGCGTGTTTATGATACACTCTGTATTTACACTCAAACGTACACTGAATACGCGTATAATTTTCTAGTTTTATTTAGTCCGTACGGACGTTTTTTCCTGTGTATATGAAAACGACGTTTTGGGAACAGGAAGTGTTTAGGATCGGCCAAGGATTCGGCTGGTCACCTTCATCGGTTTCCCCCCAATCCCCAGTGTATTTGTATTTCCAAAGGTTTCGAATTCCTGTGGGACACCACATAATTTTTCCGAGAGAATAACGCTTAAATTCCCACGAAAGGTTGTTTTGTGTTTTCACAACAGAAATATGACTTTACTCAACAACTCTGGTCCCAAATGTGTCCCTGTCTTCCGCAGTTTTTGAATTCTTCCCTTTCTGTTCACCGTCACTCACGTAAACTCTCCAGACATTTTTGTATTTCGATTTGGCTTTCCCAATTCTAAATACATACCCATGCATTACTTCCTATTGCGTACCCACCAATCGTTACCTTAATGACCCTCTATTCCGAGGCATATCGCATCGTGCTAGCAGTTGATTCATGTTACTAACCGTAAAATCAGGGTATAAAATTCCCGGGAGCTCCGTACTATCAGATGCATTCTTCAGTCCTCACGTCATTTCAACCTGTCGAGATGAGTTGCTGGGATAACAATCTAGAACAATAACAGGCGGTTGAGACATATATGACACTACTATAAGCTTGTAGGCCTGCTGCTTAAATTCTAAGCAGCTGAAAAGAGAGAGAGAGAGGGAGAGAGAGAGAGAGAGAGAGAGAGAGTGTGTGTGTGTGTGTGTGTGTGTGTGTGTGTGTGTGTGTGTGTGTGTGTGTGTGTGTGTGTGTGTGTGTGTGTGTGTGTGTGTGTGTGTGTGTGTGTGTGTGTGTGTGTGTGTGTGTGTGTGTGTGTGTGTGTGTGTGTGTGTGTGTGTGTGTGTGTGTGTGTGTGTGTGTGTGTGTGTGTGTGTGTGTAATCTGTTATGACCTAACATAATCTTATTCAACCTGATATGACCTGACGTTTTAAAACATGATTCTGTGAATTATACATAAAGTACACGATGTAATGAATTGTGTACGAAAGTAATTTTGTGAAATTTCCCTCATATGAACGACAGGACCAGAGATATTTATTAAAGGACAAATAGAGAGAGATGGAGAACAATTTTTTCCATGGAAAAAGACCAGTGAGAAGACCAAGGAGAAGATGCGAGGATGCGGTGGATGAGGATGCAAGAGAGATATTGAAAGTGCGTTCCTGGAGGAGGATGGCTGCTGACAGAGGAGAATGGGGGGAAAAATTGAAGGAGGCCAGGGCCCAACAAGGGCTGTAGTGCCATAGAAAGAAAAGAAGAAAGAGAGCAGTGGCGGCTGGAGTAATGGTTGAAGCGTTGCACAACCACCAATATAGAATAACTAAACTACAAAATAATACACGGGAACATTAAGCAGCTAAAAGTACCATTTTCAACGGAGAGCGTATCAGATTCTACGCGGCAATGTTTACGTACAATTCAAATGTGACGCATAGGTTGGTGGTTCTAGGCCGTTTGCAACTTCAACAGTACATGGCAGAGGTTACTACACAAACATATGGGAGGACGTGCGCTACTATTCACAACAGCCCAATGTAAGCTTGGTGGTTGCAAAGTTTCTGCAACGCTCCACTAGTAGCGCTGTAGCGCAACTTTGTGTCATGAAAACAGCACAGCCTTCTTGATTTATAAGTTATGTCAGGTTTAGTGTTGACGTTGGTGCAAGGTAAACGTTATCCGTTGTTTGAGGTTATAAAACTATAATAATAATTTTGTATAACTGTGATTATGATAGTTTAATGTCTTTTAACCGATCTCCCATCCACTCAACCAACTACTGCAACCACCAAAATTTGGAACCACCAGCCGCCACTGAGTGAGAGACAGACAGAGAGACAGATATATAGAAAGAGGGGAGAGAGAGAGAAAGAGAGGGGAGAGAGATGCAGTGCAGTGGCAAAACCAGGGCATACAAAGAGAGAACCATCGTACAAATAAAATGCAACGGCGTTTCCAAGTGTTTATTTTGTGAAATAAACTCAGCAAAATGGCAGAGAATTCACACTCCGTGTAATTAAAAAAGAAGCAGTAGCAGCAGCAGCAGAACTAGTACTATTTAAAGACAGAAAAAACAAATGAAAGGACGTTTAATTGTGACGTGTAAAAATATGAAATCACGTGACGACGCGTCGCGACGTTCCGTCCTAACATTACGTAATTGCTCCGCGCGCGCGCCTGTGTACGTGCCGTGAATCGTGTTATGTTGTGTGACACCGACAAGAAGGACTGTGTTCATTTGTGGAAGACACACACGGAGACGACGCCGTGTACCTATTCTACGCCGAACTACATTTAATTATTTTACAGGGTAAATAGTTTCCTACCCTGCCTCTTCATTCGCTCCGTCGTCGTTTTCATTATTGTTTGTTCGCCATTTTTATATAGCGTGTGCGCACGTGCTCGCGCGCTCCCATAGCCGACAGGAACATAGGCAGAAGCGACTGCTGGTATAAAATACAAAACATTTGTTTCCATTAGATTTTGCTGTTACATTTTTTCGTGAATAACAGGATTTCATATAGAATAAAATTTATCATGATATTGCGTGTCGATATCAGTTTACAACGTACCGTTAAAAAAAATATACCGCTGTCAAGGTTGCCGCTTGCAGACCGGAGCGGATAGTGTTCTCAAGGCGTTGTCTTGCCTTTGGAACAAAAGCTGACCTTAATCACGTACGCTACGTACGTTGTCCAGGTACGACTATGACGTGTGGCCCCCTCATTTAGTCGGCATGAAAACAACTCTTATGACAACTAATTAAATTTGTTTCTTGTTTTGCCATGACTTGCATAATCAACGTCGACCTGACTTAATAACAGTGCAATCTGATTAATGCAAAGATACTGTGTCCGGAACTACCACACTTCTAAAAGGCATCGAAGGCTTCCGACTGTCATCTAGAAAGACAAACAGAACGATTTTCCGCCTTGTTTGTTTGAGTTGTCCGGAATGAAGCTTGCTGAACGCCAGCAGGTTCAAACGGTTCAGTGCGGTCGTTTTAAGGAGTTAGGTTGAGGTTCCCCTTTGCACGACGGAGAGGAGTTTGTGATTTGCTCCAGATTGCCTTCAGATTGGATTCACCGTGGCTCCGTCGGCCAGAATATGAGCTGAGCTGGACTGTCATTCTTTAGGTGAAGGAGGCAGTATTAGACGGGGCCGCGAAGAACCGGCGCTGAAGCTTGCAGGTGTCATCACCGTCGCAGAACTCAAGAAGTCAACGTTTGTCATATTAGTAGTGGGAAAGGGTACTCATATTCAGTTCACATCCACCGTTTTTAAAGTAAACAAACTTGCATTTTTTTGCCACTGTGCATTGTGAAAACATCTCTGTGTTATTACATCGTTGTAAATAACTACTATCAGTTAATGTTTTCTATACAATAATAAGTTTTGTAATAATAATAATAATGATAATAATAATCATGGTTTATCCCCAATACTTTTCAACTGTGTCCTGGAGAAAGTAGTGAGAATTTGAAATGAAGAATTAAAGGAATGCAAAATATCACCAATCATGTTGGGAAGAAAGAACAAACGTATTGAAATAAAATGTTTGGCATTCGCAGACGACTTAGACAGTAGAACAGGCTTACAAAATTCTGCAGAAAAAAAAACAAATTTCTCACGAACATTAAAAATCCCCCAAAATTGCTAGTAACAGATATTGGTCGAATAGAGAGGGTTCGAAAAGTTAAGTATCTAGGACAAATAAATCAAGAGAATGGTTCAGAAAAATCTGCTATAGACGAAAGGATTCATAAGATGGAAATGGCATATGGTATAACTAAAGATATTTACAATAAAAGTGCATATCTGAAAATGCAAAAATAAGGCATTACAGTAGTGAGCCAGAATGCCTATATGCAAGTGAATGTCGAGCATTGAATTATAATTTAGACAAACTAGAAATATTGGAAAGACGAATTATTAAGAAGATATTAGGCCCACGAAAATCTTCAGAAGGTTGGAAATTAAGAAGTAATGATGAAATATATCAAAGTATAGAAAATATAACAGAAACAATGAGGAAAAGAAGACTATTATTTTTTGGACATTTATATAGAACGGACGACAATAGGTTAACAAAGAAGATCTTCAAATATCTGCGGGGGAAGAAGTCGACATCAAGTTGGATTAAAGAAGTCCAAAAGGATTTAGGTAAAAATAATATACACGCAGAAGACTCAATTGAAAGAGAAGTTTTTCGGGGAAAAGTGTTAAAAATGGAAGGAGTCCAGGGTAGCAGAGAGAAAAACCCAGGTTCAAAGTGGATTGAAGACATTAAGAAGAGACAGTGTAAAGATGAAAGAATATTGGAGAAAAAGAGAAGAACAAAGAATAAAGAATTGTAATTGGCATGTGGTCCTTAGATGGCCGATACAAAAAAAAAATAATAATAATAATGTTAATAATAATAAGTTACCCGCGGTACTTTTCATTAGTGGGAAGAATAAAGATCGCATTGGTACATATCTTACGAATACGGCGATTGCGGTATTTTATAGCATTTTTTGTACTAAAATTCCTGAACAAGCAACGATTTGTGTCCTGGTGCATTATGAGGGTGCAAAATTGCAGCAACAAATTATTCTGTGAAGCTGGCCGTCCTACGAAGAGCTTCACACAAGTGGGTGCAAAATGAACAAATATTCCCCCCTCTTCTTCTTCTTCTTCTTCTTCTTCTTCTTCTTCTTCTTCACGACCTACAGGGGTGTAGAAGGCTAAGGAAGTAATGTATCTGATAATGTGAAGTCGGAACAGGAAAGAAATCAGTTACAAGAAAGTTATCTGCAAATGTTAGGACATTCAATATAAACGACCAAAGAAAATATTGGGACGTAAAGAGAAAGAGGGAAACACTAAGAGTGCCACGAGAAACAAGAAGAAGAAGAAGAAGAAGAAAAAGAAGAAGAAGAAGATGATGATGATGAAGAATCCTAATTTACAGTGAAGGAAAAGAAACTACTTCGATTCCTATGAAACATTCCAGATCATGTGATTTACAAACCCTTGTTGTAGTGTGGTGATTGTGAGTTAATAACTTATCTTGGATTTGGTGAGATTCAGCCAAGTAACTCGACTCAGTTTTAAAGTATTTGTTTCGGCACTTCGACAAAATATATTGTCACCTTCGTGATAATTGTAGACGATTTGTTATGTAATCAAAAGGACACTTGTAATTTAGATATCATAACAGCTTCTCTACAGTTGTCCTGAAGTAACAATGAATTTTGTAAAATTATCTTTAAAATTGTTTCCAGTTAATTGAGCGAATATCGGTAAACCCTTTATTAGTCAATACGATTTCTATTGTTAACAGATCAACTACCGAATATAATTAATCTAATTTATACAAATTCCGTATGTTGTAAATAATAATTGTGTCGTGGATGTTCGGTATTAACAATGCTGTTTAGATTTCGATATCTGCTGACTTACCTACACGATTCCAACATTGACAGCATTGTGTCAGCAGAGAAAGTGGACGGGATCGAACGTGCGGGAGAGCTTATTGATTCTGTCCACCTGTAATCCCGATAGGGTCAGCTTATTTTGTCACGCACACACACACACACACTGTCACCCGAGCCCGTACTTCCTGCTTTTTTATAAAAGGAGACGCACAAAAAAGCATCTCCTCTGAGAAAATAATTTATTTCTGCGACTTGATCAACGAAGCACCATTGAAACACTTTGCTTTTTTATACTGTCTTCCGCGGTTGGCTTAATTAATTTAATTCTAGCCTAACAGTAGATTCCTAAAGTTCTTTGCGGAAATACTGATATGTACTGACAGCTGAAAGTTTACTATTTCTGCTGGAAAGGTCAAGAAACCCAGTTGAGACATACTACCTCAGCTGTAGCCTAAACGTCCTTTCAAGTGGCTCCCCTCAGCAGGAGAAAGCGAGAATTTGTAAAATTATATTTTTTAACAAAATTATGATTTAATTATTATATAATTATGTTAAACAAATTATATTTACTTTTTCGTACCATAGATTTTTTGTCGTCATTATCATTATCTTTTTCATATTCACCTTTGAAATACAGTAAACAGCTGATCTACAGTCATGATCCCAAAACGGCTGAATCATACGTTTGCATTATTTATTAAGCATTTGTTGGTTTATGTAATTATTTATCACGACGCTGCAACAACATCGGTCATTAGCGACCACAAAAATTATAAAAATGAATTTATATATCACACAAAAATGCTCATATGCATTAAAATTCTCGTCAAGCAGTAAAATTACACATTAAACTAGAAGATGCTAAGAAAGATAAACATTGCAACAATATACTCCGGGATTTGTACGATTTAAAAACTACCTTAGATAACTTGTTGTTTTAGCTGACAGGTTTTTGCATAGTTTTGTCTGAATATGCGTTACTTATTATGATTATTTTACAAGTAGTGTACGTCAAATAATTTACACGAGTAGGCTAATCAAGTAATCAAAAAGATGTCTACGAAACAACAATCAGCGATTATAATGTAAACGTACTATTCGGCTGTTTTGTAATTGACATTTTATATCAGTTTCTTGTGATACCACACTTCTCCTTCTTGGGTAAAAGTTAACCTCACTTGAAATCACTGAAACCTCTTCTTCTCAGCTAGTCAGCATGTCTGAGGTACCATCTGGTATCCTCTTCAACGATGTATGATATGTGAGTTCTTTGTGCTGTAATATCCACTTTTCTGTATTTTTCCTGTTCTCATCATGTATCACCAAAGTAAAACGTTTCGTCAGCAGTAACCTCTCACTTCTCCTCCTCCTCCTCTCAATCTCCTCCTCATATTCCTACTACTACTACTACTACTACTATCCCTACCTCTCACTTCTCCTCCTCCTCCTCTCAATCTCCTCCTCCTCCTCCTCCTCCTCCCACTACTACTGCTACTACTACTACTACTACTACTACTATTATTATCCCTACCTCTCACTTCTCCTCCTCCTCCTCCTCCTCCTCTAAATCTCCTCCTCCTCCTCCTCCTCCTCCTCCTACTCCTACTACTACTACTACTACTACTACTACTACTACTACTACTACACTACTACTACTACTACTACTACTACTACTACTACTATCCCTACCTCTCACTTCTCCTCCTCCTCCTCTCAATCTCCTCCTCCTCCTCCTCTTCCTCCTCCTACTACTACTACTGCTACTACTACTACTATTCCTACTCCAACTTCTCCGTCTCCTCCTCCTCCTCCTTCTTCTTCTTCTTCTTCTTCTTCTTCTTCTTCTTCTTCTTCTTATTATTATTATTATTATTATTATTATTATTATTATTATCATTTCAATGTCTATCGTTTTCTTCTTCTCTACTTTTCAAAATTACATCATTACGTTTGAAGCACTTTTTCCCGTTTTGACCATCTGTTTACCTTCCTTAAGCTTGAACAGTCCACGTTGTGCATGTTGTAGGCTCTGGCTTTTTACCTGAAAATCTTGGTGCGCTCTAAGTTTCTTTTCACGTGGTTTACGTTCGTGGCTGTCTTCGCTCGTCATCCTCATTTCTTGCAGATCCCTATCAATTTCTCTTTCCAATTAGTTTTCTTACTTAGAAAGTAATAAAGGATCCGGTTCGCAATATCGTTGTGCTTTGTCGTGACATGTGACAACAGAAGACAATCTTTTTCCAAATAAATTGTATCCGTTATCTTATCTTTTCTCGTCGTGCCAATAAAAAATAAATTTATATTTGTCTGTTCGATAATCGAAGTTTCATCTCGTATTTTCGTATTATCGAGAAATGTAAAACACTTTTTCTAACTAAGATTATAATGGCTATTACCTCCACCTTTTCTTTCTTTGGGTGCTTTTTGTTCTCACTTTCTTCTTTTCCTTTTTGTTCTTCTCCATTGTACTGTTATTTACGTTTTACCAACAATAACGACAGTTTAAAACATGAATATATCGATGGGTTGGTGGCAAAACTACCTAAGTCTAACTTTTAATGATGTTCCAGAACGCCATTTTTTAATGCATTTTTCTTTTTATTTTTACTTTTTAATAATTATGTAATCAATAAAAATTATATTAATAATAAAAATTAACTTTGAAAATCAGTTTAATCAATTTACCATTGCATTTGAATACATTTAATTTCAATTTCCCGTCCCCCAACAACCCGACAATATATTTATGAAATGGAATTGAACTTATTATGTCACAATGTTTGTTGAACATCGTCACAAATTCTCTCTTGGATCTCAATTTTGTTTAATCTATCTCCTGCCTTATTACTCAAAGTTATTTATGAAGCCTTTTCATTACAATAAAATAAGTTGGCATTATCACATCGGTTTGTTTCAAAATCTCATTCCAATTACTAAATTTGTTTACAGGTTCCTACACCTTATTCCCGTATATCATGTTTGTTTGCCAGTTACACTACAGCGTACATTTCAGTGTAGAAACGTCATGTTTCATTATTTATTTCTGACCCACAATGAAATCCAATTCTCACGACCAGCACAAAGTGATGCAAAGGTCAGCAGCAACAGTAATTTCATTGTGTTTTCATTTCGTTTCATTTCCTCGTGGGCTTGAATACTTTATTTTTCATGCCCTACATGCCCTGAGGTATAGAATTGTACTGTGCCTTATATATTATTCTTTAATGCTGCACTTAGATGTATTGTTTACTCTCGCATTATACTCTTTACGGTCTGATCAGGTATTAGACATTGGTACGTTGAGATGTAAGACAACGAACGTGGGGCTACGTGTCACTTCACACGCGTAACCAGAGGTCATTCCAAACACGCACTCCAGACGTTTGTCGATTCTAGACATTGTGTACAAGGTTGGACATTTACATAGTTTTCAGAGCGTCTATAACTACGAATTATTCTCGACGCGTCATCCGGAATGTGACAGGTTTTTCTCGAACCTTAGCGGGGTATACATAAGCATCCAGGCCCGAGTAGTTACAGTTTCGGACCCGCGTTTCGGAGCAACTGTTACAGTGAATTGCAGTCATTCTTCTTGTTCAGCACTACAGCCCAACGTGAGCCCTGGCTTTCAACACCAGTCTTCTCCAAAGTCTCATATCCATTGCCATCTCGGTGTAATCCCTCACGTCCATTCTTCTGAGGTCTTCTAGCACATCATCCAATCTCCTTATCCTAGATCGGTTCCTCCTTCTGCTTTTATAGACCTGCGCCCTCAGAATTTTCTTTGCCATACTCTTATCATGCATCCGCTCTAGGTGACCTAACCACTGTATTCGTTGAACTTTTACGAATCTTACAATGTCTTCGTGATTCAATAGTTCATCAATCTCCTGGTTATTTCTTATTTTCCGTTCGTCATCTTCTTTAACCGGGCCATAAACACATATAATTACCTTTTTTTCAAACCTTCTTAAAGTGTTTTGTTCCTTTTCATCAGTCTCCATGTCTCGCCCCTATAAGTACCAACCGGTCTGATAAGTGTCTTATGTTTCTTAATTTTCTTGTGTTGCGACTAATGAGTTTGCTTCTCAATAGTCTGCTGTCGGCATTATATGCCCTATTCTTATTTATATTCTGTCATGGATTGTCATGTTTATGGTCCCTTTATTGTCCATCATGTTACCCAGGTATCTGAACTAATTAACTGCATCAAATGAACTACCCTGTATATAAACAGTATATAGATTTCTTCTCCTTTGCGATGCAGAAATCAGCATGTATTTAGTATTGCTGATATTTACATTGAGTCCAATTCCAGCGGGTTTTTTCTTATTCAGCTCTTTGAATACCTCACGGTTGTCTTGATCCGCTATTATCACATCGTCAGTAAGCACATATTTGGCTTGTTTCATTTAGCATTGTGGCATGCGGTCATTATTGTGTATTACTTGACGCGACACTGTTAATACAGCGACATTTATTGTTTGTTTCATTGGCGTGTATTGAACAATTTCCGCTTAAAGAATTATATATGATTGCCTTTGTTTATTTCTAACAGTAATTAACGTTGTAATTAGCGATTTCATCTGTAGTTGGTTATTTCGTTTCTACTATTATCCGTGCAACCGTTACAACATTACTTTAACTTCGAAGGCTATCTTTCGGATTCATCATCATCATCATCTGTAAGGATTAAACCGAAGATGGTTTGTTCCTGTCTCAAATAGTCCAGAGATATTCATAATTTATTTCCCTGTTGAGATATGTATAAGCATATTTAATGTGGTGGTTTCTCCTTGCCTCCTACATCCTACGCCGCTGACCAATGGAAGGTCATCCGTCTTTATAGGCAATTTCCCTCCCCAAGGGCAAGAGGGTGCCATAACCTCTAATTTGACAATGTCAAGTTAAGGACGGACAGTTTATACCAACTGTCACTCGGTCTCCAGAGCCGCGTTAGCCATCCGTAGGTGTTGCCAGTTTGCCGCCACTTGGAGGTGCGACTGGATATTTCCCTTCATCAAGGAATGAGAGCATAAGGCATTACTAATCCTCTCCAGTACTTTGGGCGACATCTTTCAATTCTGCCAACAATTATTCATCCTCTTGACTCATATTCCAATATTGTTTTCAAAATTCGCCTTATGGGATTCCCTCCATGTGTCGTCTCCACTTCCTCCCGTACGTCGTTATGTCGTCTATCGCACATTTGAATTACACGCCTTCCCGTATTCACATTTTCTAAACTATCCAACACCATACAATCTTTATCCTTTCCGCAAGACATTTTGAATTATTCTTCTTGCTTTCCTGCTGATTCCAAATTTAATACGAGGGTAAGTCAATAAGTATCCGCAATTTCGTTATAATCATCTATAGGTTGGCAGCACCACTTAGTGCTCTTGTATGCCGAGAGGTGGTGCCGTTGTCTCCGCTTGTGGACTGTTAGAACGTCCGTCGAGTCAGTCATCTGTGGATTGTTACACGATAAACATGGCTGCCCATACCTCTGTTTGCACCAACGAAGGACATCGTTCAGTGATCCGGTTTTCGCGGTCTGAAGATGTATCAATAGGAGATTTTCAAAACACTATAGGGATAATGTTTTACCACATTTAAGTGTATATGAATGGATCGAAAAATTAAAAAACGGTTGGAAAACCGTCAAGAACGAGGAAAGATCAGGACGCCCATACTCTTCCAACACTGGTGCCATGATCCTGCATACAGCCCCGATCTCACCCCATCGGATTACCAGTTCTTTGGTCAACTTAAAGATTTCTTAAGGGGCCGTCGATTCCCCGTAGTACAAGTGCTTGTAGTCTGACACCCCACTAAATTATAATTATTTCCAACTTGTGGGCTCTGGGGTCAAAAAAGTTTTTAATTTCAAAACTATACAGTATATTCGTATTTTGGCTAAATTCTGTTTAATTTGATATTCCATATGCAATTTTCAATTTTATCAAACATTTGCAAATACCCCACTTCTTGATCCCCGGGGTCGCGAAATTTAAATTTTTTTAAAAGTAAACAATAAATTCATATTTTTATTAAAATCCCAATTCATTTGATATTCCACATGGATTTAAACAATTTTTTTTTACAATTTAAACCATCTCATAATTTGGCCCCCCACACTCCCCATATTTTTATGGGGACGAACCTCAAAAACAATAGGTTTCTCTAGGTTGAATGTACGGACACACATGGTCTGTGCAGTTTCACAGAAATAGGTTGATGCGTTCTAAAGTTATCGCGAGACAGACAGGCAAATGCCAAACGGTCAAACTGAGAACCGGCTTCGCTTGTTCGTTGTCACGGATAACTGTAATTCATCATCATCATCTGCATGAATTAAAACAAGGATGGTTTGTTCCGGTCTCAAATAGGAAAATATTAGAGCTGGTCACTCCAGCGCTTCCTCGGACGTCCCACACCTCTCCGTCTCCTCGGCCTTTAGTTCCAGAGTTGTTTGGGGATGCGGCAGTCATCCATTCGGCAAAGATGTTCCCACCAATTCAGCCGATACTGGACGATCCTGTCGAGTATACTCGTAATATTCAATTCCTGCCGTATATCTGTGTTTCTTCTATGATAATGGAGAGTATATACCCTGCCACATGCCTGAGAAATCTCATTTCAGCCGCTTGGATGTCACTGGCCTGGCCTTTTGTTAAAGTCCAATTCGCAGACCCATAAAGAAGTGTGGGAAGAGCCAGCACCTTGTAGAATTTTGGGCGAGTTTCCTTTACTTGCTGACTTAAGGGTTGCCTAATGGTCCCGCACATAAAGTTAAACTTATGCAACTTATTCACAACGTCGTTGCATGCATTATAAGGCACACAGTAGCCCAGTTATTCAAAATTGCTAACTTGTTCCAGGACAGTACCATCTATAACAATGTTTGCCCATACGGGATCAGTTCCACGAAAAGCCATCACCTTAGTCTTACGTGTGGATATCTGCAATCCAGAGTATTTGCATATTCGAACTGTAATTTTAGACCATAATATGTTTATTCAATTTATTGAAGATTTGTAATCTGTTCGACTAAGCGAACATTCAACAAATTGACTGACAAAGTACATATATGATTATGAAGACTTGACCACTGAAACCTCTTTTTGTTATTGTCTAAAGAATAAACATATACACAAATGAAGAGATTCAATAACAAAACATGTAAACAACTGAACAAAAGTTATTTCCACTTCCTGCTTTCATGATTCAATTATTCAGCATATTATACACTGTCCCCAAAAGGCAGATGTACTGGTCGACATTAACACATAATGTTTACATGAATACTAAAGATACAGATATTACAGAACAGATAACACAGACAGTACAATACAGCTAATACAGCTTACACATTATCCTTGAACCTGAAGGGTAGGTCTAACAATTTATGCCTTTTTAGTCGGTTAATTTCTTCATTGTTATCTAACAAATTAATTGCTAGATGCTTTTATAATTTGGATATGTGTCTCCTGCAGATGCGCACGATTTTTTCTTTTACGGTAGGAACTGTTATGTCTCGGTGTGTAGAATTGTTGGAGACAAACCATGCAAGGTCGACTATTGAGCTTAAAGTTTTGGACTGAAAGCGCTGTCATGGATAACTGTAATTTTCGACGATAATAAATATGATGTTCCTTTTCATTATGAATTCAGTGGGATACTTGTCACAACATCGCAATCCACACCCGCAAAAACAGTATCATACTGATGTGTGTGTGTGAGAGAGAGGAAGAGAGAGAGAGAGAGAGAGAGAGAGAGAGAGAGAGAGAGAGAGAGAGAGAGAGAGAGAGAGAGAGAGAGAGAGAGAGAGAGAGAGAGAGAGAGACTGAGTGAATCGATTTCTGTGTGGACATTTAACTTTTGGTTTGAGAAGAGTAATATAACCTGCAACCTCCAATGATCTTCCATTTAGGTGGCAGTTATTGATTATGACGAAGCAATTGACTCGTTTTTGGAAGGCATTGTTGGGAAATTCTTAAAAAAAACTGAGTGCCTAGGGAGAGAGAGAGGGGAAGTGACAGAGAGAGACTTCTTTTCACACAACCTCAAAGCTTTTACTGAGGTCCATTAATTAAAACAAGAGCAAACAGTGGCAGAGGTTAGAGAAATCAATCAAGGCGTAAGACAAGGTCGTCCCTAACACTAACGACAGAGGGAGAGTCTGGCTAAAAAGGTCCAAACAATCGTCTACTCTTTATGCCGAAAACTGTAAAGTAGTTGCTAATATGTTAGCAGGCGCTGTTTGCCGGTTCACACATTAGTGACTTCATATATTAAATAAGGACAATTTTGCATATTTTCTCCATTGATATTTCTGCTAACGTTCGCTTATAACTGTATAGATTAGTAGTTTAATACGTTTGACTTGTGAGAGAATGTAATGACATTATTAAAATTTTATAGTTATAAATTCTAATATGAACTTTTTAAATTTAACGAAATGAACAAACGACCATAGTCCTAGTATGTAGTCAAAATGAAGAAGATCCAGTCAGAATAACTCTTGGAAATAATGTTCTACAGGCAGTTAAAAATATAACTATTTAGGAGGTAAAATCACAAGTGATGGACGTAGCAGTAAGGGAATTATAAGCGGAATTAACCAGGCTAAAATTGCTTTCAACAAACAAAAAACGTCTTCACTTCCAAACACTATCAACCTAAAAATAAGGTAGAATCTAGTAAAGACATACGTGTGGAGTGTTGCCCTATATGGGAGTGAATCTTGGACAATTGGAGAAAGTGACAAGAAAAGACTCCAAGCATCTGAGACCTGGTGCTACAGAAGAATATTCAAGATAAGCTGGAGGGAGAAGATAACGAATGAGGAAGTCTTTCGAAGAGCTCAGGAGGAGAAGAGCTTTCTGCGAAATTTAAAAGGCAGAAGAGCTAAGTTTGTAGGGCATATACTACGACACAATGGGTTGGTTAAGAGAATAATAGAAGAACAATTGAAGGGAAGAATCACAGAGGTCGACCCTGTTTAGACTACATGAAACAGCTTATGGTCGATATGAACTGCACATCATATTGTGAGTTGAAAAGAAAAGCAAAGAAGCATGAAGAATGGAGAGCTGCTGCCAACCTAGAAGAGAGAAATGTAACGAAAGGAAATTTAAATTTAATTGAAACATAAAGAAGAGAATTTGATAAATGTAAATATCTACATAAAATCTAGTATAGAATTTTGACATAATATCTAACTTAAATTGTGTTGTAACCAAACTGACTACAATCAGGCTCTTGGGTCGTGGTCTCTCTCTCTCTCTCTCTCTCTCTCTCTCTCTCTCTCTCTCTCTCTCTCTCTCTCTCTCTCTCTCTCTCTCTCTCCTTCTATCTATTTATCTAGCAATCTACAAGTTACTGAATATTGCACGACAATATTTCAGAAGCTGATTCGGGCCTTTAATGTTTAGCAATAACGTTTCTACAAACATAGTCCGAAAACGCTTCGTTTTTTATTAGTTATGACTAGCCAAATATTTTTCCGTAATTTCTGCCCCAATTGTAAAATTAGACTATACTGAAATTCTTCTTCTTCTTCACTTCATGTTTTAGGCGTTCTGCCTGTTACGGTTCCCACCTTTTCCTTGGTCTACCTAAATTTCTTCTTCCTCTGGCTTTGTATTTTCTAGCTTTTACTGGAATCCTGTATTGTTCCATTCTTTCGAAATGTTTTTGCCACTTATTTCTACTAAATTTTATCTTTTCATTTAAGTTGAATACCTGAAGTTCTTGTCTAATGGTTTCATTTCTTATTCTGTCTATTCGACTACAGCCCTTAACTCGTCTTAAGAATCTCATTTCCTCTGGCTGAATTCGATTTTCTTGTGCCTTTATCGTTACCCATGTTTCGCTCCATATATAAGTGGGGGGGGGGACAGCTATTGTTGTATAAAATACAGAGGGATCTACTATTTATTGAAATTCTTAGATGTTAAATTAAGAGGTAAATGTTGATGGTATTTTCTGACGGTATTTTCTGTGCCTGAACATTGATAAAAACTGTCCCGGAACAGTACATTTGATAATTTTTTTATTATTGAAAAACACAAAATAGTGGTGTCGCAAAACAAAATATTTAGTTGGGAACATTATTAAACGGGCTGTTAGATCGTGGTCTAGAGTTTGTGTTGAGGGACTACATAATATAGTCTACCTCATCACGGGGGTGAATTGGAGGACACAGTGCCAATTATTGTTTTCGACAATGGTGATTGCCTCCGATGATGAGGCCGAAACGTCTGGCTGTCACAAACTGTAGGCCACGGCCTAACAGCCCGGCTAATTATGTTCCCAACTATGTGGACGCCGCCAGTAACTCTATCCGACTATGCGGACGCCGCCAACAGCCCGGCTAATTATGTTCCCAACTATGTGGACGCCGCCAGTAACTCTATCCGACTATGCGGACGCCGCCAACAGCCGGGCTAATTATGTTCCCAACTATGTGGACGCCGTCAGTAACTCTATCCGACTATGCGGACGCCGCCAACAGCCGGGCTAATTATGTTCCCAACTATGTGGACGCCGCCAGTAACTCTATCCGACTATGCGGACGCCGCCAACAGCCGGGCTAATTATGTTCCCAACTATGTGGACGCCGCCAGTAACTCTATCCGGCTATGCGGACGCCGCCAACAGCCGGGCTAATTATGTTCCCAACTATGTGGACGCCGCCAGTAACTCTATCCGACTATGCGGACGCCGCCAACAGCCGGGCTAATTATGTTCCCAACTATGTGGACGCCGCCAGTAACTCTATCCGGCTATGCGGACGCCGCCAACAGCCGGGCTAATTATGTTCCCAACTATGTGGACGCCGCCAGTAACTCTATCCGGCTATGCGGACGCCGCCAACAGCCGGGCTAATTATGTTCCCAACTATGTGGACGCCGCCAGTAACTCTATCCGACTATGCGGACGCCGCCAACAGCCGGGCTAATTATGTTCCCAACTATGTGGACGCCGCCAGTAACTCTATCCGACTATGCGGACGCCGCCAACAGCCGGGCTAATTATGTTCCCAACTAGCCTATGTGGACGCAGCGCCGGCCGTGGAAGCCTCAGGGACACTTTTTAGGTTTGAAAGCGATAACTTTGTTGAATAGTTAATCAATGGATAAAATTTTTTTTAAAGAAATCGTATTGAAAATATAATTCTAAAAAAACTGGTTTAAGCAAAATCAGTACAAAACGAATACGCGTTACAGACATTCGGCATAAACGATTCTGCAGTGAACGAAATGGCGACCACATTGAACGACTTCCAATCAGTGCGTACAAATTCACATATTATGTTAATAATAATATTTTTTATTTTTTCATTCAATATTTTCTTTAGTTTTACGTATTTTAAGATTAATATTTAAATTACGAATAGTATTTAAATATTATTTCATTCTCTTTCATTTTCAAATAAGATAATTATTTTCTTTAATTGCATTTCTTATTCTGTTTTGTTTCTAATTTTCTATGAAATTTTAGTCTGTTTTGCTTTTAGTAAAAGTCGTATTTCTCCTCAATGTATCACTTTGTCTCTGTTCATCTTCTTCCTTTTCCCTACATCTGTCTCTATCTCCTTCTATAGTTCTCCGTTTTTCTCTGAGTCTCTCTGTCCGCTCTTCCTCTCATTATTAATCCTCCTGTCAGTTGGATTGAACACTTACGCTTAGACCGCGTAGGCTAAACTAAAAGAAAGTAATCAAGTTACTGCGACCAAGGGCACGTAGACGGATGAGTACCTATGTTGACGTTATATAAATACTCAGTAAACTTTACGAGTCTGGTTCCTGACATTTCAGCAGACGTTGTGTGGAATTCGTGAAAAGGGTCATGAAGAGTTTAGTGCTGCACCTTATGCCGACGTAGAAACCAGTGTTCGACTGGTTATAGGAGGAAGGATGACTGAGGAAGTTCCCACTAATAAGAGGGTAAGACAAAGCTGTTGTATATCGCCGACGCTTTTCAATATATACATAGACATGTTTGAAATACGGAAATCGTAGGTTGACATAGGGACTTTTCTGAAACGAATGTTTTTAAACTCCATTTTACGTAGATGATATGGTAATAATTCAGGAAAGCAAGGACTATCTACAAAAATGAATGTACTTACTAAATCCAATAGCGGATGAATATGGCTTTCAAATATCAGCAGACAAGACTAAAACAATGGCATTTAAAGGGAAGCAACCGGTAAGAATTAAGATAGTTCTAGATGGAAGGGTTATGGAACAAGTCCAGCATTTCAGTTACTTGGGGTGTTACGTTGCATGTGGGACAGAAATTGATCTGGATGAAAAATTAAACAAATTAGGAATAGCTGTGGAACAATTCACAGATAAGTTAAAAATAAGATAAAGAAGGAATCAAGGATAGGGTTTTTTAACACTGTAGCGGTGACAGTTGTAATGTACGGAGATGAAGCCAGAGTTATGACAGAAAGAGACAAACCAAATACTCAGGCAGCGGATATGACGTTTATGACGAGTACTCTGAGCTGTACCATTCTCGACAGAAAGAAGAATGTGGATAATTTGACGAAACTTGGGGTCGACCCATTGTTGCAACAGCTAAGGAGCAACAAAAGAAGGTGGTGTAAACATTTGACAAGAATGGAGAATGGAGGGTGACAGAACTCCAGTGCTTGTCACGGAATATAGACAGGTGGGGAAGAGAGTCATAGGACGGCCGAGAGAGAGGTAGGTTGATGATGAGCCTAATCCTTGAGGTTGATGATGATGACTACCTTATGCAGACTTAAACAAAAAGTAGAAAAAGTACACTTGCAACCAATGAACCTTAAAAACTACCGACAAAGCTGCAGTCCGGAGCAGAGTGGCAGAGGGGTGAGACAGAGTAGTAAATAGAAAGACGGACAGAAACAGATAAACAGTTGACAGACTGACAAAGACAGAGAAAAGAGAAAGGTAGAACGACATAGAGATAGAGATTGTATATTAAACGATATAAATCATTCTTGCAATGTTAAAAAATTATATGTCCAATTCAACTGAAACATAGTAGTATTATTATAGTAACCTAATAAGTGTCTAATGGGGAAACGAAGTAAATCGTCAGGAAAAAATTATATTTAATTTTTAATAATAAATCAGAATTGCTTATTCGCGTAAATTTTGATTTTAATTATACCAATGAGTATCAAGCTGAATCAAGTTCAGGCTGTTTGATGTGAATCAAGCTGTAGTTTCTCCTATTCTTGTCACAATGTCTGCCCGATAAATCGATTATGTGGTGTGTAATCTCGAAAACCAGTACCTCCTCAGGATGCAGCAGTAAAGCATATGATTCACCACCTACGTTTGCGAAGATCTCAGAGGTCTAATAATATAATACAATTTTGGACTTTGGTCCTGAAACAGAAGTAAATATTGTCGAAAGTTTTAAATAACCTTATGTACTTGTTGTTGTTGTTGTTGTTGTTGTTGTTGTTGTTGTTGTTGTTGTTGTTGTTTTTGTCGTCGTCGTCGTCGTCGTCGTCGTCGTCGTCGTCGTCGTTGTTGTTGTTGTTGTTCTTCTTCTTCTTCTTCTTCTTCTTCTTCTCCTCCTCCTCCTTATTCACTACGTGGCTTGGGCTATAGCCCGTTCCGACTTCACAGAGTCTCTGACCATTTTTTCCAGGGTCTTCCACATTCTCTCGTTCCCACTGACCTATATACAAACGCTTGTTTAGGAATATGCGTGTCTACCATGCGTTCCACATGGGTCTTACAACTCTGCCTGTATTCCTTTATTCTCTCCAGAACTGACTGTAACTTCAGGTTTTCCCTTATGTCGTCGCTTAGTAGATGATCTCTCAAACTGCATCCCTTAATTGCTCTTAAAAATTTGATTTCCGTGGCTTGCATTTTGAAATATCATTTTTCAGGAGAGTCCATGTTTCACACCCACAAATTAAAGTCGGCACAGCCACGACCTTATTGAACATTAGCTGTGTCTACCTCTGCGTTTTATTCTTGAATAGTCGTCTTATTGTTCCACAGGTATAACTAAACTTATTTAACTTTCTCCCCACATCGTTGTCCTTCCTATTATATGAGATATCACATCCCAAATAATTAAAATCTGATTCCCGTTTCAAAACACTATTATCAATTTTCGCTCTTACAGGGTTCTTCGCTAGAAAGGTCATCGTTTTTGTGTTAGTATTTGAGATCTTAAATATGTATTTCTGGCAGATTGTATGCAAGGTATAAATATACCTTTGTAACTCATTTTGACCCTTCCCTACAATTATTTGGTCACGTGCATATAGTAATCTGGTAAGTGACCTTATATACTGGTAACGTTTTATTGGACCATACATAATCCTGGTACTACATATTGTTACGACATCACAGAACAATCCCCGTGTTTCTCGAACGATCCAGTGCAATACGGCTGAATGTTTTGGCGTACATGATTTCAACATGGGCTCGCGAGACGTCTCTGGAAGCCGTCAGCCGCGCCGACTGTGTCAAGGCCGCAATTAATTACGTCGTAGTGCAGAGCTAACGCGCAGTATGGAATAATCTAGTATTTCGTAGGGGGTAGGATATAAATACCAGTACTCAACGACGTTCAGTTTTCAGTTATAGTTGCGATATATTACAGTGCGATTCGAGTTTATTGTCGGGCGATACTCTGTGCGTTCAAGTGGTTATTGTGGCGAAGTGTTGTGTTTTATAATCGGGCGGTATAACTGTAATACAATTGTGTTTTATATTAGTTGACATTTTATTGCGTGTGAACAATTTTTATTTGATTTGTTGTAAGAGACTGTGTTGTTAATTACGAACTGTTTAATTGTGATAATTAAAGCTGGTGATTAATGACGTAATTGGTGTCTTGCATTTTGTTTTCCACTGTACCATACGACGATCAATAGACCGTCGTAACAATATGTAAATAGATAAACTGAACGATTCTCAGTTACATCACAAATTTTTGTATACGGAACAAATTCGATAAAATATCTTTGATACAGCTTTCAGTGTATTTGAAAATGAATATATAGTCCTTTAGGCGTTAATGTGCAGCATTCCACACCGTCTTGAGTTCTTGGTGCTGTTCTTTGTCCGTATTATGACTCCTCCTTCTCCTCCACTGCCTCCTCCTACGAGAGAACGATGATGAGATTTTGAATGCATTTGAAGAGAAAAGGACTTTTGACTGAACGCTAAAGCGTCAGCACAGCAACGCTTTGGAGCCCGGACTTCGGGATCACACCTTCTAAAAACTATTTCAAAGGCAAGATGTTGGAACAGAGGCTACGGGGTAGGGCTGTATTTTCGTTCGTAGAACGTGTGATCAGTGATTAGGGATAAGGCTCTTATGCTTACATGAAGGAAACTGCAATGATATATATATATATATATGGCTCTTTGGCGACCTGCGCTACACGTCCCTGTCTTGGCCGCCCTCATGTATAAACTAAACTTAATGGCACTTCCATCAGCCACTTCCTTAATCTATATGGCTACAAACTTCATCTACACACAAATACACATAGACACGTACTACTTTACCTTCAATGTTCCTCCATCGTCTTCGCTTCCGGCCTGCACTGCCGTACGTCTGCTCACATCCTACCATCCGGCTGAAGGGGGCCCTTCCGGACAAGTCTCAAGCATCACGAAAAAAATATATGGCTAACGCGATAAGTCTTAAAGGCCTTGCCTTTATATATGCGTAGGGAAGTAAATAAATAATTTATGATAAATATGTTGAAATGAGAAAGGGGCGTACGAGAAACATCTATTAGACTTATTTACTGAAAACTGAATTAATTCCGTTTTGTATTTTGTATTCCTTGGTTCTTATGTTCAGCAAAACTACGAATAATTTACAGTCGACAGTCATTTGAACACGATATTTTAATTACAGACGAAGTGAATGCAGTAGACGATATTCGAGTCGTTAGTTTCGCGTCTTCCGGTCGACCGATCACACGGTATCGATAGTCTAACGAATCCATTTGTGTAGAAAGGAAAAAACCGGTAGCTTGAACGGACGTGGAAGCAATCAGTGAACGCGGTATGCATTTGTTTTCAGTTCATTTAAATACATCGATCGTTACTTGTTAGTTATTAAAAACTGTTGTACCGTGGAAAATAGTGCATCCTTGCGTACAATTGTTATTTTTCTTTCCTTGGTAAAACAGAAAAGCTTTAGTATCATACATACCCTTTGTAGTTTCAACGCTGACACGTTCAGAATAAAATTTAAGAGAATTCGTTATTAAATGTTGATAATCGTCTCGTAATTACGTTCTTTCCTGTTTGCATATATTTTATGAATGTCTTCTTCTTCTTCTTCTCCTCCTCCTCCTTCTTCTTCTTCTTCTTCTTCTTCTTCTTCTTCTTCTTCTTCTTCTTCTTCTTCTTCTTCTTCTTCTTCTTCCGCCTGCCAGAGTTGGCTTTAAGCCTGTTAATTAGATTTCGTTATTCCCACCGTTCCGGGACCTATCAATCTTTAAGCAGTTGGGGTCTTCGATAAGCTTCCACTCTCGATCCTCACCGCATGCTCTTTTCACTTATTTTCTTCTTCTTTTTTTCTTCTTCTTATCTTTCTTCTTCTTCTTCTTCTCCTCCTTCGATCGTGGAGTACCTTTAGACAAACGTACCTCTTTCAGAAGCCTTACACACAGTGTGAAATTAAATTTTTATTATTTACAAATATTCTGAATTGATTTAAAATTAAGACCATCGTTTTTATGGGCCTTCCTGTATTACGAATACCACGTGGAGCAAAAAAAATATGCGGGCTGTGGTATAGAGTCCTTTTCCATGCGAAGAACACCATGCATTTCCTCCATCTATTTTATGTTTATAAACTTTTTCAAGAGTGGAACACCGTAAGCTCACACCGTATATTCTCATTTCAAAGCATACCTAAGCGCGAGCATTCTATGACTGTTGTTAGAAATCTTGTTTTTGGCGCGGTGATTTTATTTACATCCGCGTTTCGCAGAGTGCGTGACTCTCCACCATACAGCAGAGCAAATTAAATTTTGTTTCTAGTCTGACTTTATTTTTTAATGTTCAGTGAATTGTCCCACAGATGGATCTACTCAACTTGATCTCCACATGTTTGTCTAGACCCCACGAAATACGGTGTTACATCCCAAGTACTGGAAATCCCGTACCTGCTTCAAAATTCCTCTTATTCTGGTCTTCTTTATTAACTCCTCCTTAAACATTTTCCCAAAGTATTCCTTACATCCTGGTTTCTCACAGCTTCCTTGTGTCTTCCTTCTACAGCGTCACGTCTCAGATTAAGTTACTCTACTCGAATCTCAACTCGAAAGCTCAAAGCAACAGCGATTTAAATGACAATTTTTCTTGAATTCGATTGTCAAAAACTATTTTCGTTCTAATTCAATGTCTGCTAGTTTTACCTTATGTAGCAAAGATGTGCACCACAATTTTTAAATGGTGTTATTAAGTTTAACTATCGCCTTTTTAAACTGGACCTCTGCACATACAGCAAGGAATTTACATGTATTGTTCTCATGAACCAAGAGGCTGGTGGACTTGCAATCTCTTCCTTTCCGTAGACAGCCTCTTGATCCCCACATACCTTCTTCCTTTTTTGCCTCATCCACGTACTCCTGACAGTGTCTTCCCCTTCCATTACGCTCCCTCGATCAGGGTGGTGAACCAATTTGAATGGCGTAGCAGATAACCGACCGTATTCCTTCTCCTTTCCACAATCAACGTCGTTTTTCATCACTCCCCTCAAAGTCTCATCATTAGGTAATCTCCCCGTCCACGGTATTCTTATTTGCATGTAACGGTTGAATATTTTAAGCTAGATACATGAAAGTTTATATACGTGTTTATTAGAAGAAAATCGAATGTCTGCTATCAGTGGCGGATTATCCATAACGCTAGGGTATGTCGCAGCACCGGGCACCAGGGCTTCACCTGTCAGTGGGGGCACCATCCAGCTGAATTGACTAAGCGAAGCTAAGCTTATGATCAAATTACGCAGTTGTTTGGTTTTCTTACGTAGTTATTAACCGTGGAGAGTTTCGAGTTGGAAAATCAAGCGAAAGCTCTTATAAAAGTTTACTTGAATGATTTGAATAACAATCTTCTATTAGAATTGAAGCGCTTTGTGCCACAAAATTGCAAGAAAGAGGTTTTTTTTCAATGGTTCGAATGAAGATGATAGATTCCATGATACTACATTTTGTCCGCGCAACGTAATAAACTGGATTATTGATTGTAAAACGTTTGCTGTATTTCTGAATATATACTTTCCGTATCGTCTGCTTTTAACGATTCCAATAGGTAACTGTGAATCTGAAACATCATTTTCCGTATTAAAACTCATTAAAGATATGTTGAGTTCAACTATGGGAAATGAGAGATTACCTTCGTTATCAAGGTTGAATATTGAAAGCGAGATACTTGAATCTCTCGATTTAGAAGAAATTATACAAGACTTCGTTAAGGCAAAATCATGAAAAAAGTGGATCGATTAGTATTTTCTAAGCTTAAGTACTACTGTGGTCATTGTAATCACTATTTAGCTAAATATTCGTTGTAATTTGAGATTTGAATAAAATAATTGTTAACTTTCGAAACTGTGTATGCCATTTATTGGTGTAAATAATAGATAAAAGTTTGAACTTCAAATCGAGGGGGGCATCAGTCTGATGGCAGCATAGGGCTCCACGCGCTTCTAATCTGACCCTGTCTGCGATAGACGTTAAAGAATATTTACACATATACGATGTTTATTCTGAAATTGGGGGAAATTACCATATAATATGGTTCGTTGTAGCAGCAGAATCCGTGAGCAGCTGTAGTGTACTCGAACGGTTTGCACTACAAAGTTTCGCCGCCTTATCGCACTGAAACCGGTTCCGATCGCACCACAATGGACAAAATATTTAATGCATGAAACTCACTGCAAGGGTTCCCAAGGGTTTATTATTTACACCCCTTGTTCGGGGTTTCTCTTTTCCAGTAACAAACTTAGAACGCGTGTGCGTGCGTACCTTCTGCAAGCGCTTGCGTTTACTTTGCATTCAACGTTCGTACATAGCTGGTAATACGAACAATAATGTTGCACAACTCGTATTGTGCCGCTAAGTATATACTGCACAAGTTTACAAAGCTCACATGTATTTTGTGTTACTAATTGAGATATATCTACTGAGTCCGTTTTTTAATAACAATAGATTTGTTCTAATTGTGAATTGTATGTAACATTACTGTAAGTGGAGGAATTGAAACTGTCAATTGTAATTAGTTAGAGTTGTCAACTTATAGGCCGAACTAACAGATACTTTTTTGTCTTTAAAACCTCCAAACGATGGGTCAATTCTTACAGGTAAATCCGTAAAGCGGTCGATTCTGACAGCTTTCATCGTAATATTTCTCTTGCTTGAGGTTTTAATTCCTGGAATCTCGGATCGTCCTAAGAAGCTTAACAACATAAAACAACTTACAGTAAACCATTGTAAAACAAAATATTAGCTAAACTTACATAACATTGTAAAACAAAATATTAGCTAAACTTACATAACTACGATTGAAAACTTATCATAACATAGTAAGTCTTAGAATCACTAGGAACAACATATGAGAATAGAAATATAAGACTAAACTTCAAAATAATGTAAAATAAAATGAATCTTTCTTACCTGTGAGTGGTGAGCGAAAGACGCTGTTGAAAGACCTAAAACAATTTTTTGTTTTGTAAATTTTAAATATTTTTAAGAATCTTTTACAGAGTAAGATAAAGTTCAAATAATTTTTTTGTTAATTAAGAAAGATGTCTGTCCAGGGAAGTGGAGTCGTAAACTGTAGTTTATGTACTGACAGAGGTTACTTAAGTCAATTATAAGAACTTGCAGGTGTTCACGGACAAGAACTTAGCTTCTTAAAACGACAGAAGACAGATTTATGAAAAACACGGCTAGTCTTCGGGAGCATTAGAAACACATAAAATAAGAGTGAATTGTGACATGTTGTAGAGAAAACACATTAACGTCAACCATAGAGTTGATATTCTTTTGGAATAGGCCAGTTATTAGACCAAGTAGGCTATGTGCTTCTTGAAAAACGCATGGGTGTACACTGTGCGAAGTTTTATCTCAGTACTAAAACTCCACCCAGTAGTCCACATGATGCAGTCTTTAGCGAATATTAAGAAGTCTTACTAGTAATTTTGAGATGTTAAGAAGTTACCCTAACTCAACTAGTTTCAGCCTATCATAATTAAGGTTTTAGAATTACGAGAATAGAATAGTCCCACCACAATAGAATGAAAGTGCAACCCACATTTTTTACTATGAAAGATGATTTTCATCCAGCAGAAGGTAGAATTGATCGTAGAAAAACGTGTTCTTAGAAAACGTATGTCTACTGTAACTCACTTTTACTTGTTCCTTCATGTCTTGTCAATGACAGTCAGTCACACTGTCTGTTCTTCGCCGGTTTCTTTAAAGAATATCGTTAGTTAGTTAGCATATTTTGTTTGATAATAAGTACTAGTAATTCAAGATACTTATAGTTAAGCTAAGCCATTTAAATAAATTAATTAAAGTAATTTAATTAATTTGAAATTAATGAATTTCATGAGTGTTAAAAAGTTAAAAAGTTTGCAACAAGAATTATATTATTTTGTAAAATAAATTTAGTCATCAATAAATTATTTTCACGAAGAGAAATAAATATAAAAGAAATATGCAATAAATATAACAGAAATTGTGAGAAGAGAAGAGTAGCATAGAATGGACGAAAATAGGTTAACAATAAAGGTCTTCAAATATCTGTGGGGAAAGGAGTGAACATCAAGTTGGATCAAAGAAGTCAAAAATGATTTTGAAAAAAAAATAATATAAACGCAGAAGAAGCAACTGAAAGAGACGTTTTTCGGGCAATAGTGTTAAAAATGGAAGGAGTCCAGGGTAGGAGTGAGAAAAACGCAGGTTCAAAGTGGAATGAAGACAGGAAGAAAAGACGCAGTGAAAAGATGAAAGCATATTGGAGACAAAGAAAAGCACAAGGAATAAAGAACTGAGATTGGCATGTGGTCCTCAGATGTCCGATACAAAAAAAAAAATATCTTCAGGGAAGAACGGTTTATTTCAGTTATTCGACTTCACCTCCGAAACCACAACAAAGAAGATTTACAGCCACTCGATAGGTTATAACAGATTTGTGGTTCTCAATTACAAGACTTTTAACTTTTCAGTACTTTCTACCAATTTTGACAGCAAAATATTGTTACGACGGCCACATAGATCCTCGTATTGTACAGTGGAAACAGAATAACTGGCACTATTGAAGTCGCTAGAAATTGACACCAATTGAAGTTGTTAGAAATCAAGAAATACGCTCTTATATAATAATTCAACTTAAATTTGTCCGGCACACAACAGTAGATGTCACCTTATTACAGTGTTGCACTAATTAACAAAATAATCACTTCCCCCTAACAGCAACAATCACTTGAATCGGCACTTGTAAAATCTTCAGGGGTAACTCAATTGGACCGCTTTGAAATCCAGTTTATACCTCCGCCGCCTTGGATTGTAGTGAGTAGGCGACGGAAGCCTCGATGCTGGAAGGTAACGCTGGAAGGGGCAGGCATCTCGCATGACCTAAAACAATCCAGAGTAGTCTATTAAGTAATTCAATCGTGCAAGGTGTCGCGTATTCATTCAAGGATGCACTACTATTTACTCAGCGTAGCATATGTTTAGTATACACGTTTTAAAGTATTAAAATAAATGTTTATTAAACAAACTTGTAATTTATTCTCAAATTGTTTTTCTCATCATCCTTCTTCTTCTTCTTGTTCTTTTTCTTCTGGTTCTTGTTCTTTTTCTTCTTCTCTTCTCTTCTTCTTCTTCTTCTTCTTCTTCTTCTTCTTCTTCTTCTTCTTCTTCTTCTTCTTCTTCTTCTTCTTTTCTTTTACATACAGTAGAATAAGCCTAGTCGCCTGTTCTGGCTTCCGCGCCTTTCTATATCTACCTTTTTCTTTACAGTAGTACACTATTTTGGGCGTTCTATTGTTCTAACTTCTGTCAAGAAGTCTTTTCCACTTTTGTTTCTGCTCATTTGTTTATTTATTTATTCTATAGCCCACTCCTCATCCCTTTTCAAATAATTAATTTGAAAAATTTCAAATAATTTCTGATTTCATTACACATCCTATTAGTTCTCGTATTCTCCGTCGCCCAAGAAATTTCCATGATTTGTATACGATCGACCGACTGACTTTAAAATTGAACCTTCATGCAATCTTTGTTACTTTATTAGAAGCCATTAAATCTATATTTTGAAACACACGCGCGCGTGCGGGCCCGTATTTGTATGTCCCTCCTTAAAGATTACTCATCTATCCATTTTTACGACCTGATTAAATACTTTCGTTTACACGTACAGATATTCTCCATACACAAACATAACATTGTTCTAATTATCTGCAACGTTTCGACATTCGGAGTGAAATCCATAACGAGTACGCTGCTGTACAAGGCTCGATACCTGCTCAGCGTTATCAGTCAGAAGCCAGACAAAACGTTGTGTAGTGGGGAAAACAGATTACGCTGAACCGATACCGCGGCAAACGCCGCCGTTTAAACGTTTTCAGATATCCGTAGGCACGTGCTGCGACGACGACGATTATCGTGGCGCGTGTGCACGGAGAGCGCTGTGTGCACGTTTTGACACGCGAGGATCGAAGCCGCGGTACGGGAACGTGCCATCGATGTGTATATCGATGGTTCTATGAATCGAACACTACAGAAATACAAATATTCAATAGTGTAATTTAATATTACTTACTCGTACGATTCTGTACGTAAAATGTTGACGTTTACAGGCTAGCATTTTAATACGCCTTTGATAGAATTTTACTTTGATCAACTAATCGTTATTTTGACATCAGAAACTGTAAGGCATTAGCAGTATTTTCAGGCTCTTTGTCTTTCTGAAATCTTTTCTATATTCCGATGTTGGTTTCAAAGCGTAGTTTATCCTTGAAGCACGATTGCATTGTTTGTTTACAGTCGACTGTATAGTTAGCTAACTCGATTGAGAGCCGGGAGTCTGCTTTGTCACACAGTCAGTGTGCGGGTGGTCCAGCACAATCAATCAGCTTCAACGTCTGTCTGTCGAGGGTTATCAGCGCCACTACTCGTTCCTTTGCCCACCACATCAGTCACATGTACGGGCACAAATCAATTCTACATGACGTAGTGTTGCGGTTTCACATTTTAACATATTACAGGCCTATTTGATTGGAAGTGTAGTAACAATTAATTGTGTCATACAACTACTGCATCTTAATTATTGCGTAAAGCACCATGCAGACTTTGAATCGGTGTACAGACTGAGCCATCTTGACAAAACTTTTTTTTTATTAGCGGGGGTCCTACAGTCTATGCCACATCCCGAATTTCGATCGCCATTTCTCCCTATCCTTCCAGTCATCATCTTTAATAGCTCGATCTCTCATGCTTTTCCTAATTCCTGTTCTCCATTGTGTTGTCAGTCTTCCTTTTCTTCTTCTGTTTTGTGGTGTGTAAGTCAATGTTTTCTCTGGCCATCGCTTCTCCTTCATCTTCATTACGTGACCATACCATAGCAACTGTCTGGATTTTATTCTTTCTGGTGTTGTAAATACGCGCCCCGTTTTCCTTCTTATATCTTCGTTTTTAACATGTTGCATTCTAGAAATATTACACTCTCTTCTTGAGAAGTCCATTTCCACAGTTTCAATCATCTTTTTCTGTTTATCTGAAAGTTGCCAGCATGGGGTCCACAATGGTGTCCACAATAGTTGTGCAGATTGTCAGTTTTGTTTGACGTTTTTATTTTGTTCGACCAAAGTAACGAGTTTAGCAAACGAATATCCTTATTTCTCTGTTGTATCCTATTTTTGATGTCATTCTTTGTTGTTCCATGTTCTGAAATAATGATTCCCAAATATTTGAATTTTACATTTCCCAAATATACACTTTCCGATTCTATGGATTTGCAGATCTGGGTCTTCTTCTTGCATGTCTCCTATTTTCAGATATTCTGTTTTAGTAGTGTTTATGTTTAGACCCCATTTCTCGTATTCCTCTTTCAATTTTCAGAACATATAGTGTGTTTCCTCCATGACAAAACTTCAATTTTTATAACGTGTAGTAACAAAAGTATTGGGAAAACGTCAGGAGTGTAATGGACCGGTAATGGACCGTATTGGTAAGTTGCCCGGTGTGTGCGGCGACACAAGAGATGCCTGCGATTGGTTAAGGACTGCAGGAGTCCATCGTGCGGAGTGTACAGAGTGCAGTCGTGCTCGTGTGGAATGATGTACGTAGGCACTACGATGCACACAAACGACAATGTCGTCTGGCCAGTCCGAGACGTAGCATGCACAAAAACGACAATGTCGTCTGGCCCAGTCCGAGACGTAGCATGCACACAAATGACAATGTCATTTGGCCAGTCCGAGACGTAGCATGCACACAAACGACAATGTCGTCTGGCCCAGTCCGAGCCGAGCACGCCTTGTCCAACGGAAGCCATAAGATCTTGTTCGATAAAACCCAAGTGTTGTCCTCGACTCAGCACTGTACTATGCTCGCTTGCAGAGAGAAGCGCTTGAGATCCACAGCCGCGGAGATAGAAGCACGAGCGTCCCACATTCCTCGGGCGGAGGCGCTGACCGCAGGCCAGGTCGGAGATACGCCGAAACAAGGCGCAACTCCGATCCGTCAGGTTCCATCGCCACCGCACAACCTTCAACAACAGAAGTGTATAGAGAGGGTAGTGGCCTGTGAGTCAGTATATCTCGTACCCCCCCCCCCACCGAGGAAGGACAGCGAGGCCGTTTGGGGACGATCGTGACGATAACAGATGTACGATGGAAGGCAGAAGTTATGGTAACGAACCAAATGAGACTCGCAAAGAGTACGACATCAGCGTCGTACTCCGTTACAAAAGTCAGTAGAAGGGATGAAGCCGTGGCCTTTAATAAATACTGGTTTTCGTATTTAAAGCGATTCAGTCAGAGACGAGACTGACTTTGACTCAGAATGCTTTATTTTAACACGTTGTTTCAGATTATGAAAACTTATTAATACGAGTGTATTTTACGGAAGGCTTGAGTTAGCGTCAAACGCTGTTCGACCCTGGCTGTTTGGACGTCTTACAGTCTTACAGTTTGGCACTGAAACACCCCCTCTACAATAGGCTGTCCCACTACTTCACGCACTGCCTCATATACTCCATTTTATTTTCAGGTCCCTTTACGTTCTCAACGACACCGGCTTGCACTGGCGTGCGACTCCACTTATCCTAACCAAATCAAATGGCCGAACGGAGTTTGACCCAGAACACTGGTTCTTACAGACCGACCCCTCAAACAACAAAAAAAAGAAAAGAGTCTTGATTATAATCTCAGTCTCTCGCAGGATCAGGACCTCTGTCCTGAGTCACTGAAGAAGGCCGTCGTGAGCACGTCTGTTTGTTTTTATTGTAAGTTTGTAAACATTTTTATATAGTTTATGTGGCAGTGTTGTTGTTATTGTGAACCAGATTTTCAATAATAACAATAAGTTTAATAATGTCGAGCCACGGCCTAACAGATCGGCATTTGTTTTCCAGTCAGAAACCGGCTGTGAAAGTCTACGTTCTTTGTTGAATGAAACGTTTTTACGATCCCCAGAATTGTAAAACACCTCTGTCGACATTCTGACAATTTATGGCTGACATTAGAAGTTTATTGTCATAACCGTGACCTGTATAGGCCTATTGGCAACAGTAAAAATAATTAATACACAGCATGTAATATATGTTAATATTTATTTAATATTATAAGAATAATTATTAAATTGCAATAATAATAATAATAATAATAAAAGTGCCATAGTGATTATTATTTTTTAGTAACACACACACACACACACACACACACACACACACACACACACACACACACACACACACACACACACACACACACACACACACACACACACACACATTAACAAAGAAAACACACATCACATATTGTGCATCTGTTACTTCTTTATCGTCTACGTACAGATCCCGATAATGTCAATAAATGTTATCGATACATTGACACCAGAATTTTTAGTGAACAAACATAACGAATGCTTTCATCATTTATGAATTTAACGATCATTAGTAAACCCAGGACAACTTCTAGAGTCAAGGGCTTAACGAACCAACTCTGTATTTATATACGATGTGATTGTTTTCACTCAGAAACCCTTACTGGTGTACTGGGTAATAGTGTTTCCACTAATAAAAACTATTTCAAGAGCCTCTTCAGTGAACACATTAAACTAACACGGAGTGTCCACGAGTGACTGTCTGATCGTTGCCTCTTTTACATTCCCATTTAAGAAAAATTTTGTTTTTCTTGATTGATGGTGATATAATAAAAAAATATTCTTCTGTTCTTTTATTTAATATTTTTAGTAATAATTGAATATTATAATTGTAAATTTCACTTAAATTATAAATTGTAAAGTACTGTAACACTCGATATTCATAATTTGTGGTAAAACGATCTGGCAAAATTCAAATAATTTTCTATGTAAAAGATGAATGACTTAACTAGAACATTTATTTACGCAATTACATTCATTACTTAAACAAACACATTATATACAGACTAATATTTCCATTAATTGTTTATCAGCTGGCTACATATTCAAAGCAAATAAAAGATACTAAGGGATATAGCATAGTTATCTTGACAAAGGACTTGAACACGGTGTGCGTAAATGTTTTCAGTAAATATATTCCGATATTTCACAAAACGGAACGACTTGATTCTGTTACCAACCTTTGGCGAATCGTCTAAAAACACTTGAATAATTAATAAGGACATTTGTTTTTCAAACAGCACTCAAAACATGCATCAGTAATCGTCGACTTGTTTGCCGAATATACAAATAACTTTCGTCCGAAGTCCACTTCAAACGAAACAAGGCAAAAGAGCTGAAAAGAAAAACAAACAACAATCGACAGAACAAACAGACGTCGAACGAATTATTGCAGATTAAAAAATTTACCAATTATTTACTCTCGGAAGGTCGATATCTTTCTACATAACAACGTTACTTTATAAATAATTACTGGAATCGTTTATTCTCTATAATGCTGAGTTTTTGTAATGTCACCTTTTTTTTAGGTTTGCCCTGTTTACTAGAATATCGTCAATATCAAACACAATATTATTTACACCACCGCTGTAAGACGACAGACTACACATAACATAATTTACTATTATATTCCGTAACATTAGGACAGTCAAAGGTTTGTGTTTTGAAATTCTAAGCGAGTTATTTAATTGATTACTCTAGCACTATATATATATATATATATATATATATATATATATATATATATATATATATATAATAAGGTTGCTACAGCTAGTGCCGTCTCCCTTCCTTCAACCTGGCTTTCCAATTCTCCTGATGTTCCCATTGTCCTTCCTCTAGTCCTATACGTTGTATAGATTCATCCACTTCGTCCCTCCAAGATCTTCTCGGTTTTCCCCTTTTTCTCCTTCCTAATGGACTCCATTCCGTCACTTTGTTGATCCACCTATTTTGGGTTCTCCGGACATGATCGTACCACACCATTCTTTTTTCTTCGATGTAGTCAATTTCACTTCTTTCCGCTTCCATTCTGCTTCTGATCTCCTCGTTTGTTATTCGGTCTGCTCTCGTTATTCCACAGCACCTCCTCCAATATTGCATCTCTGTTGCAAGAATCTTTCTTTCATTCTTTTTGTTAATAACCCATACTTCCGCTGCATACATCATAATACTTTGGACTATGGTCTGATATATCATTTTTTTGGTGCTTTTTCTAATATGTTTACTCTAGCACTATAGTCCGCAAATTATTTCATAAAGACAGTACAGTGTGCAGATTATTATATCACAGTATTTTCTAAATACAATAATCAAACAGATAGTAAATATAGATCCAGGTAATAACTACTAGATCCAGTAACCTTGTAACATTTTAATTTTGTTATCTGAACGTACCTAAAGTAACATGTAATAATAATCCTTATCATAGATAGTGTAGGGGGGGGGTCATTCTCCATTTAAACGTCACATTTAATCTACGGTTTGATAATTAATTTTTATTTTCCTTTTTACCCGATTATTTGTCTCGAAATCCCATTAATTTCGTTTTTGCCGTGACGATTTTTGTATTTCTTTGCTAACGAATTTGATTAAGCTCACCAACCGATTTTGTGAAGCAGTAACCTCAGTAGTAACCAAGGCATTAGAAAACATAAATATACATTCACATTGCTCTCTTGTTGTATTTGTAAGACAGGTTGTTTCCGTATATTACTAATTTGTCAAAATAAAAATTAATAAGAATAGTTTACAGGTTACCCCCGTGTCCAACACCTATTTTAAGAGATATTTTGTGAGATATCGTTCAATTTTTCTTAATAGTTATTTTTGTTTGCTGTGGGTACAGGCTTTGAACATTCCTGTAATTTCCTATAGTCGAACACCAGTCGAATCCTCTAGGCGTTCCCACCGGGATTGGAGCCCACTGCATCTTACCAACAAGTAAACTACTTTCTAAATTCTAAGCTTACCAAAGACGTAAATTTAAAGTACGAACAGTAAATGATAGAAATTTTGTGATGTAGGGTATATTAAAAAAATTGGAGGAATAACGGCTAACAAAATTACTTCTACAAAGGAAACAACCTGAGAAAGAGATCGCAATAGCCGGAAAGAAGGGATTAAAGAAAAGAAATGCATGGACGTCAAATGAAAGGGAGATCTTGTGCAAGCTCATGGTTGAACAGAAAATTGGAGATTATAGGACGATCACTATAGAAAGATGAAGATGGTGTAGACAAAATGTCTTCTTTTCTTCTTATTTTCTCCTTCTCCTTCCTTTCTTCTTCACTTTTGAAAAGAAAAGGCCTCTTAACCAAACTCTCCCAAACTCCCTTTTCTTCTTGCATAAGAGGTTTTATAAAAGTTCCTTCTCTTTCTAGCTGCCGACTACCTAGACAACATATGAAACCTTCCTCCTGCTGGGCACACATCCGCAACAAACTTCTGCTTCGTTTCATTCATTCTCACCGCGTTGCTCTGCTTTCCACTGTATCCACAACTCCACTGAGTCCTAACTGAAACGGATTTATATGTTTTAGTTCGGCCTATTATAGTTCTTCTTCCAGATGCCCGTCTCAAAAATCCCACTTCCCTTGTTTGTAAATTTCGTTTAACCTTCCCTAGCAGGATACAGTTTTGGTGGCCTATACATTAACGTGGGAAGGAAATTTTTTCTTGTAGATCCGTATCTTGATTTCCGTTTAAATGTTTCTTCTTAATCACAACAGTACTGTGTATATTGTAGTAGAATATATATTTATTTGGTTTGAATTCATTACGTTGTTTATTTCATCAGCCTTTCCAGGACAAGATATTGGATATATGGAAAAAAATAGTTGGAACGAAGATTTAAGTTAGCTGCTTTTATTGTTACAAATAATAATTGCATTAGTCAGGTTAGTAGTGAAATTCCGAACATCTGGCTTCGTTGCATTCGTAAAGCACTTTAGTTGATGGGTGGCCTTAGCGGTTTGTGGGTAGGCGGTGTTTGCCGTGTACTTTCACTTTTACAATAAAATAGTTGGGCCCGATGCATCTCTGTTGCTAGTGCGTCTGTTGACATTGTTGGTGTGCACGTGTTCGTGCTCACTGTGCTTGATTTTTTGTGAGTGCTGTGTGTTCTTTTGTACTAAGTATTCACTTGTATTATTGTATCATTTGATTGTATACTATGTGAAGTTTTGTTATTATTATTTTGTTGACTCTCTATCGCTCGTAGATACAGTATTATTTATTTATTTATATGTATCAGTTTATAATTATCGTGAAGATGGCAGCCCATTGTTTGGGTGGCCGAAACGTCGCATTTATATTTTGTCTGTGACGGCAAAAGTCCGTTAGTTAAATTCAAATTCAAATGTCTACAGTCCATCACAGCCATCTTTTAAAGAAGTTATTAAATTTTTGCCTTAAGCAATATCAATTATTTAGTTTTATCATCATCTTCTTCACAACATGCCATAGGCAAGGTGCTGCCTGTTCCGTATTCATAGTTCCTCCAGCAGTCTCTTCCTGGGTTTACCCACACACCTGTGTCTTGTAGGTTTGTATTTCCAAACTTCTTTGGCCAGTCTAAAATTTGACATTCTTTCTAAGTGTTCTCTCCACCGTTGTTTGTAATCTTTCAGTTTTTCATTTAAGCTAAAAACTTGAAACTCTTCTCATATAACCTCATATCATTTATTATTTCCAGGTTATAAATGATATTGTGGCGCTTAAAATACTTTACATTGGTGGCATTATCAAAGACGAATTCGTGTGTTTATATATATATATAATAATTTTAACATAGACTAGTTGCAAGAAATTTTTAGTTTTAATTCTAGAAAAGTGGGCATGTACTGAGGTTAGCGTAAAACTTTCTCCTACTCTTAAAAAATTATGACCTCATATCAATTTTATACGATCAGTTCTTTAGTTTCGTTTTACAAAAACTGTACAAAACAAACAAATTTTTTTAAATACAATTTTTATGGTCGGCGCTCTGCGTAAACATGAACAAAGACTGTGCGAGCATCTGTGCCAGGAGAATCTTGGACCCGGCCTCGGCGAACACTCACCGTCAATTAAATAATTAATTGAAAACTCACGGCCGGTAGCAGGCCACACCCTAAATCCAGAACATCAGTAGTCCCTACGGCAGGAGCTCTTCTGAAGCTCGGGACGTAGTACACGAGCGGGCGACGGGCAAGCCCTTCGTCCCGCACAGCCACTGAGCCTGCTGACTGTGCGAGCAATGAATTTTTACCGAGACGATGTCAGCTGCGGGTTACAAGGTGTAACAACATTTTACACGCGGGAAACGGCGGCTCGCTGTTGTGTTAGGTTGGGAATACAGACCGTTATCTGGGTTAAGTACATTCACTAATGCACGGAAGCTTAGCAATGTATGCATTCAGTTCCCGACTTGTTCTTCTGTTGGCGAATGCTATTGCAATTGTGTGCGCATGCGCTTGCGTGTACGCTGTATAACAAAGAGGTTGCAAATTGCTGATCTTTATATAACGTCTTCTTTGTTAAGTTATCAGGTACCGAGCCGAGGATCGTTGAATCTGTCCGCTTAGCTGTTAGACGTCTATTAAATTCGTTTGGTTAATGATTTTATATTAAAATAAACTGTGTGTAATAAGCAAACAATGACTAAAGCAATAAGAGCGGACAACCGCTTCTCACCTACACAAATTTGACAATAGTTAATTATAAAAACATACAAACGTGATCATATGGAAACTAAAATCAATAAAAGTAGTAATTTGTGCAACTTGACCATAAATGTTTGAATATACTCTAAAGTCAGTGGCGAGGCGTGGGTGTATGATTAAAGGAAAGTCTCCATGATATTATTCTTCATTCATTGTATTATGTTTCAAAAGGAATTTGTACCAAACAATATTTACGAGGTTATACAAAAAATAAGTTTGAGGCCATTCATTTCACATATTTAAATTTAAATAAACGTCCATGATTTGTAAGGACTTTGTCTTATTATTTACAGCTGGTGGTCTTTCAAACCGCTTGCGAAGGGTGGTGCGAAGGAAGGTAATATCAATCTTTAGTTTCTGTGATAGTAAGTAAATTGACTACTAACCACTATCTTCACTTAGGACTAGTCTTAGCAGTGGAAGTCCAAAGTGGCTGCTTCCACTACTACACTACTACTGAATGCCACAACGCTTCCTAGTATTCCAATTATAAAATTAAACATTAAAATTATTATACTATTCTATTCCTAAACTAAAAAAAAACAGTACTCATACTATTGTGAGCACGCAAATTCGTGTGCTGCATAAATTTTTCAGTTTTGCAAATTAAATAACAGTATTCAAAATAAAAACAAGAGTAAAGTGTAACAGCACGCATGAACTTATAGCACGTTGTCAGCGTGGACAGCGGATGACGACTTGCGCATGCGCATAAATAGAATGCCAGCGCAGACAGCAGTCGCTTCCTTACGACGAATTACGCATGCGCTGGGCAGGCAGGAACTCCAGGGGGGGCCATTCCGGCTTCCCGCGCAAACTTAGCGATCAGCTGTTTTTGCCGCGTGACGTCGACTGGTGGAAGAAATACGCGCGAGTCTTGATTTACCATGCAATCTTACCTGAGACAATGTCCTACTTAGCATCTCTCTGCTGTTTACACGAAATATTAACAATAATTGTAATGAGCTATTCATATAGAAAAAGGATTAAACAACAAGATTAAATGGTTTGCGGCAAAAAATAATGGTAAAATCTATTTCTACATTTAATAGAAAAGTAAGCAAGTCTGTCCACATATAACATTGACAAAATGGCACAAGATGTAAAATTAAGTCGGAAAGGAGGCGATATTATATATATATATATATAATTTTTTATTATTCGTTAATTTTATATTAATAGAATTATTTCGATTGTTATTAATTTACTTAGAAACCTCTGATAATACTGATATTTTTCAGTGAAACGTGCGTCAGGTGTTAAAAAGAATATACGAAATTATACTACTTGCAGAAGAAACAAATTGAAAAGATCACAAATTCTATATATAATATGCCTGCGTGGGTGGGTGCGCGTACGTGCACACGCGTGCGCGCATGAGTGCGTGTATAAACATTTCTATGTAGTATAATATATTTGAAACAAGCTTCCAATTATTATAATTATAATCAATATCATAATCATGTTCTTCATCTACATTTTCATTGTTATTTCATTGTTACTAGTTTCAGTTAAAAACTGAAGCTAGTACGTTTAGTTGTAAACATAAATACTTTTATCAACGAAATGAAAATGGTTATTTAGTTGATACATACCTTCATAGGTGACTTAAATTTTTGAAGACGAAGCTACCCAGAGCCGACTCTTTGTTGCTGCATACTTTTCAAGTGACTTGAGTTTGAGCTGTTTGTTCAGATGGCGGATTCTTATGAATTAGAGGTCTGTTTGCCAAGTGGAAGCAACCCATTTATTATGATTTTGATGTGACCATGACAGATGTATTGCTTAAAAGCATTATCAGTGCCGTTGAGAGCAGTAATATTCATGTAGCGGCTGTGACGTGTGATATGGGGGGAAAGAATTCAAAAGTCTAGAAGGAATTAGATGTAAACACAGAAAAAAATTTCTTCATTAACCCGACTACAAACGATAAGGTGTGGGTTTTCTGTGACGTACCTCATCTTTTGAAGCTGCTTAGAAATCATTTTCTAGACCATGGGTTGTTACTTTGCGACGGCACTGAGCTTAAAAAAGATACAATCGAAAATCTGTTACAGCAACAGAAAGGAGAATTGACGATTTTACCCAATATTAGTCAGATACACCTTAACGTAACTGGTCGATCTCGTCAAAATGTAAGATTTGCTGCACAGTTGTTTTCTAATCGTACAGCAAAGGCGCTGAAGTATGTTGCAAATAAAGAGCGCGAAAGCAGCTTCATCAAACTGGTAAACGATGCATTTGATGTTTTAAACTCAAGACTTCCAAAAGACCAGAAAACGCCCCTCAGAAGTGGGTACGGCATGAATTTAAGGAGCCAAGAAAATACTTTAAAAAGGTTTTTGGAAGTAATAACTAACATGCGAAAACAAGTAAAAAAAGTTTACTACCTTTTCAGAAAGGTTTCGTTATATCTTTAAATTCATTGTTCGGCCTTTATGAACAAATGACAATGATTCATGGGGTGACGTACATTTTGACCGCTAGATTCAATCAAGATTGCCTTGAAAACTTTTTTTCACGAATTCGGGGATTAGGCGTCTTTTATAATAATCCCACTCCCTTTGAAGTGCGCAACAGAATTCGGCTCTCACTTTTAACGGGTAGCACGGACGATATACCGTTATCTGGAAGTGCGTCTGTGGCTGAGGATGGTAGCATTCATTCCACCGAAGTTATGGAATCAAATGACTCTGACGAGGATTTCATCCAGTTTGTTACCAATGAACTATGCATAGACATAGTTGAACATACGTTAATACCAAGTTCTCCGAATAATGACACCGACGAAGCAGAATTGTTAAAAACAGAGGACTTGGCCCCGTCTGCAAGTGACAACGATGTTCCTCAAGATGCCTTAAAATATCTGGCCGGGTACATCGCATTCAAGTGCCGCTTCATTGATGAAAGTCTAGGTGTGAGAGGCGAAACATTGTGTCTTTCCGGGGAACATAGTCATGACTGGATATCGATTATATCAAAGGGGGGGCTTACCCATCCGTCAGACGAGTGGTTACAAAAACTGATTCAGTTTGAGATAGTTTTTACTTCTTTCCACGGACGTACAGTATCAAAACAAGTGAAAGTTATCTCTTATTTGGCCACCTTACTCAAATCTAAATTTCCAGAGGTGGACGAGAAAGTCATTTGTCTGTACGTCAGGACAAGAACATTCATCAGAATCCGCCATCTGAACAAACAGCTCAAACTCAAGTCACTTGAAAAGTATGCAGCAACAAAGAGTCGGCTCTGGGTAGCTTCGTCTTCAAAAATTTAAGTCACCTATGAAGGTATGTATCAACTAAATAACCATTTTCATTTCGTTGATAAAAGTATTTATGTTTACAACTAAACGTACTAGCTTCAGTTTTTAACTGAAACTAGTAACAATGAAATAACAATGAAAATGTTGATAAAGAAAATGATTATGATATTGATTATAATTATAATAATTGGAAGCTTGTTTCAAATATATTATACTACATAGAAATGTTTATACACGCACTCATGCGCGCACGCGTGTGCACGTACGCGCACCCACCCACGCAGGCATATTATATATATATATATATATATATATATATATATATAGAATTTGTGATGTTTTCAATTTGTTTCTTCTGCAAGTAGTATAATTTCGTATATTCTTTTTAACACCTGACGCACGTTTCACTGAAAAATATCAGTATCATCAGAGGTTTCTAAGTAAATTAATAACAATCGAAATAATTCTATTAATATAAAATTAACGAATAATAAAAAATGATATATATATATTATATATATATATATAATATCGCCTCCTTTCCGACTTAATTTTACATCTTGTGCCATTTTGTCAATGTTATATGTGGACAGACTTGCTTACTTTTCTATTAAATGTAGAAATAGATTTTACCATTATTTTTTGCCGCAAACCATTTAATCTTGTTGTTTAATCCTTTTCCTATATGAATAGCTCATTACGATTATTGTTAATATTTCGTGTAAACAGCAGAGAGATGCTAAGTAGGACATTGTCTCAGGTAAGATTGCATGGTAAATCAAGACTCGCGCGTATTTCTTCCACCAGTCGACGTCACAGCGAAGCAACCAATGGGAGCGTAATTGGCCGGAGTGGCCTACCTTATATTCTAGTTACATTGCAGGAACTCTATTCTCAGCCGATCAAACATACTGTATGCCATTTTCGTTTTGATTCGTCTTGTGAGCTTTTTTACTTGCATCACCGAATACTCTTATTAACATACACACAATTATTTTAATAGACGTTTTTGAAAATGAGAGAGGCGCTTCCAAAACTTCGACTGACGCAAAGCCACTGTCTAAAATATACTTTATACCGCCTGTTCGTACGTAGTATAATAATATAAATCTCGGTAGATATCTGTCCATTTGATTAGGTGAATCTCCAGAACAACTGAACGTTGAGGGGTTGTGATGTGTCTACCAATCCACAGAACACTTTTCGTGAAAGATTGAAGCATATGAAATATTATTCTACGCAAAATAAAGCCGAGCAGTGACATGACAGTGTTACTGAAGCAAGTCAAAGGGACAACAATTATTAGAGCGTTTTCTTGGTTTGTGTTGCTTAAACCATTATAGGTGTATCAGAAAAATGTATAGGAGAGTGGATGAGCACAAAAAGTCTCACCACACAAAAAAAACATTAATTAAGAAATTTGTGTTAGTGCTTATCATCAAAAACAGAATTAACACTGTTGCACAACAATATAGAAAAATTATTCCGATTAGCGCTTTCAAGCTACACTTTCGGAAATTTTCCGATCTGACAATGAGCTGTGAAGCTTGAAAGCGCTAAGTGGAATAATTTTTCTATAGTGTTGTGCAACAGTGTTAATTCGGTTTGTAAAAAAAAAACTGCTACAGCATGTCCCCATGCGTAATAGGTAGTCCTTAATAAGCGTTTTTTATGTCGCTTTGATGTACTTCTGTAAGTCACAAAACATTTGCATCTGATTAAGATAAGATATGCTCTTTACATCATGTAATTTGCGTTTATACTCTACGTAATGTCATAGATTTAGCTAAAGAGGATGATCTCTTGTATAGCTAAATTAAAGTGCTCACGTAAGCGCCTAGCTGTGCTTGTTCCAGCTAATCTCGAAACCCATTGGGCGGATTTAGACGCGGTATCCGCTCTGTGGTCACTCCGTAACACTGAACTAAGCCTGTCTCGTCAAAAGTCTTCTCTTTGACACAGTACACCGTATGTCGGTTTTGTTCAATCCGTCTGATGTGAGGCTACTTCTAAATATTTGTACACATTTATTATGTTGATTGTGTTGTACAGAAAGTATCCTCACAACGATTGTTAACTTAGAGACGGTTATACTATTATGAACAGATTATATGAGAGTTAAAAATTAGATTACAGTTTGGCTGGATGATGCTTGTCGGCAAAGTAGAAAAAACCTTGAGTTTCCAGATGTTTTTGTAGGGAGGAAGGAGGATTTGTTATACTTTTTGGCTTAAAGTGCAACCTGCTAGATGAATAGTGTACCGTCTCAATACTATAGAAGAGATCAGTTTAAATTTCTGACAACTGAGCTTCGTAACACTGAACTAACTCTGACTAGTCAAAAGTCTTCTCTTTCATGCGCTATTCCGTACGCCCTTTTCGTTCAATCCGTCTGATGTTAACGCTACTTCTAAACATTTGTACTCATTTATTATGTTGATTATGTAGTACACACAGTGTACTACTAGACAAATTTAATTAAGGATCCGGAAAATTGTGAACTACGGGAATTGTGAAATACGGGAGACAATCGCGCAAGCGCGTCTCACACTACCCAGCAGTCTACAGTCATACTCAAAAGTTTGTCATTTGAATGAACGTTTCCCAGCTGTGAATATCGTGAGCGTCGATTTGTATTACAAGTATAGGCTCGTATTTGTGCGTGTTCATGTTACAAAGTATGATATTTGTAATTATGTAGAATAACAAAGGACAAAGTTTAAGTATTCTAATGCTCTTACTGTAATTTTTGGACGGTTAAATTTTTAAATTTGCGTATGAGTTTTACTTTGACTGTACAAACGTCAATTAGCGTAGGGAAATGTATTGTCTCCCCACACAACTCGCAGTGCCAGTACTGCTACGCTTCCCCTCTCCGAATCCAATGTCAACGTAGCTGTGTAGTATTCACAGTGATTGTTAAACTCTGTGCACTTTGAAGATGGTTATAGTATTATGAACAGATTTGGTTACAGTTAAAAATTAGATTACTTTGGCGATCTTTACCGGCAAAGTAGAAAACCTTGCTTTGGATCTATATAGCTAGATGTTTATGAAGGGCGGAGTGAGGATTTGTGATCCTGTCAAAACTATAGAACAGATCACTTTAAATTTCTGTTCACTGAAAATAAGTGTAAACGAACTCACAGAACCACTGGGATACGTGATCGTGACAGACGACATTTAACTGCCACAGATTTGTTGTCTACTAGTTAGAATCCAGACGATGCTCCACGTGAAAGAAGACTTTAAACGTATCGACTGGTCGACTACTGGTGGGTATCGATAACTCACTTCGACTGGCGGTCTGTTGTTGCGACAGTGCGGGAACGATCAATCACCGTCGCCTTCAACCTCTATCAGCAGTTCTCTACTTCTTCTTAACAGTTTATTGTTACTACACAGACTACACAAAATTACTATTCTTTCTTCAGTCAGACAGTACGCTCGGACATCTGCTGCAGCAAAAAGCGGTAAAACCTTAAGGGTAAACATTTGTTAATTTTCAAAATTCCGTTTTTTAGATTTTAGGTATAAAAAATTTTATCATCAACCTCAAGGATAAGGGCTCTATCCTGAACCTGTTCCGGGACCCACTTCACTCTCGGCCGTCCTATATTTCTGTTCCCCACCGGTCTATATTCCATTGCTAGCACTAGAATCCTGTCACCTGCCATTCTTCCCAATTGTTCACACCACCTTCGTCTATTGCTCCTTAGCTGTTCCAACAATGGGTCGACTATCAGTTCCTTCCTTATACTCACATTCTTCTTTCTATCGAGAACGGTACAGCCCAGAGTACTCATAAACTTCATCTCCGCTGCCTAAATCTTTGCTTTGTCTCTTTCTGTCATAACTCTAACTTCATCTCCATACATCTAAACTGGCACCGCTACAGTGATAAAACAACCTTATCCTTCTTTGTCTTATTTTTAAGGTATCTGTGAATTGTTCCACAGATATTCCTAAATTTGTTTAATTTTTCATCCAGATCAATATTTGTCCCACATGCAACGTAACATTCCAAGTAATTGAAATGCTGGACTTGTTCCATAATGATTCCGTCTATAATTATGTTACTGGTTGCTTCCCCCTGAACGCCATTGTTTTATTCTTGTCCGCTGATATTTAAATATTTTTTCTTTCTTCATATTTAAAATAATATATAGGTATGGTATTGTCAAAAACTTCCACACACATAATGTTACGCGTGGATTCGTGCGTGGTCACCCAGTAACACACTAAACTTGCTACATTCCAACATTTCCATATTTGAAAATTATTATAATAAAAAATAAAAGTTGCTGGATGCGCATAAGAGTGTTATGAAAGAAATAAGAATAACAGCTGAAACAAGGGCAGCTAAAAAGAGAGAAAAGGTGAAAGAAAGAATAAAGAAGTGGGTGATGCAGATCCATTTGAAAAACAATAGACTTACACAAAACGTTAAAGGGGAATTTCCGTAAGTTCGTACTTTTTATACTTAGTTACGTACAGCTACTATTTTATGTTTTAGATTTTTAATTATGTTCGTTTGTGAAACAATATAGCAAAGAAGTAATTGTCTAAAAATACAATTTTTTTTGTAATTTATTTATATTGCAACTACGAGGGCCTTTTTGAAAGTAATACTTCTCTGTGTTTACACAGGGCGCAGTGTTGTCTCGTTCAAGTCCATTGTTGCTTAGCAGTCTCGGTTACGGGTCTTCCTAGTCTGTATGAATTTCCACTGCGTTCCTGACTTTATACTTTCTTTATGTTAAAAATAATATAAAAGTAATGTGTTGTCAAATATTTTCCCACACACATAATGTTACATGTGGATTCCTGCGTGATCACCCAGTGAAACACTAAACTTACTACATTCCAACATTTCTATAGGCCTATTTGAAAATTGTTATAATAAAAAACAAAAGTTTCTGGATGCACATAAGATTGTTCTGAAAAGAAATAGGTATAACAGATGAAGCAAGGGCCGCTAAAAAGGAAGAAAAGGTAAGAGAAAAATGAAGACGTGTGTTCAGAAAAAATTAATTAAATAAAAAAAAAATTGAATTTTTTTTTTTTTATTTAATTCTGATTTCTTGTCAGCTGTGGATTACAGAATTATATTCCACGTGTTTTCGTCGTAATGTGTAAATTATAATTTTATAGATTAGTTACATTAGGCGTCTGACTTACAAGCTGTTGTTATGAAATGGCGATTAACAATACCAAACGCGTACTTACCGAGTAACTGTGCTGTGTTTGTTCAAGACGTTTCCAAATACTGGTAAATTCAGTCTTGTGTTTAGTTTGCCTACTTGCACGGCTCGCTTCAACAAACTTCGTTCTCCGCACCGATCTTTACCTTGGTATAATAAACTCACCCTTAGTTATGTACAAGTGCTCCCGAACACACGGCAGGCAACAAACAACGTTTGTTATACGCTTTATACTCTCCAAATATCTTCCAACACTGTGTTCAGAATTGCGCAGTTATAAAATAGATGTAAATCAAGAGGCGTAAAATATATGACCCGTAAAACACTCCGTCAAACTTATTAGATATTAACAACATTTAAGCTTGCCGTGTTAACAGCCGAAGGGTGCAAGGTAATAATATTTTCATTCCATCCAACGCAGTTAGATTGTGAGCCGGTTATACATTAAATTTCACATTGTGCTCGTACAGATACTAAACTCGTGTCATTAAGAGCACACGTGAATACAATAATATACTCTGAACTTTAACGACTGCGTATTTGATATATCTTCATAGTTATTTATTTATTTACTTCTAAAGAAAGGCCAGACCAGTCGCATCCAAGCTGGCTGAAATGAGATTTCTCAGGCACGTGGTAGGGTATACTCTCCATGATCGTAGAAGATACACAGATATACGGCAGGAACTGAATATTATGAGTATACTCTACAGGATCGCCCAGTATCGGCTGAATTGGTGGGAACATCTTTGCCGCATCCCCAAACAACTCTGGGATTATAAGCCGAGGGGGCGGATAGGTGTTGGGCGTCCAGCTCTAAACTTTGCCTGTTCGAGAACGGAACAAACCACCCTCGGTTTAATCCGTGAAGAAGATGATGATGATGATGATGACTTTTTTTAGCTGGTCCTTTCAGGCCAACCGCAAACAGACCTTCAGTTATACTCGCGGAATAAGAGGGACTACAAGCAAAAGAACCTCTATCGAGCCGCGTGTTCTGCGCATCGTATTTGCGCAATAAGGAAGAGAGTGGAGGGTTACCCCATTCTCCTTTCACAATGCACAATATTTGCATTAGAAGTATATATCATGTATACCTCTCATGCGGTATAACTATACTTTATAACTATAATTTATGAATTATAAAACAATATTTATTTATTAATACAAATTCGATTCAATTTATTTATTCAAATTTTTTGTATTGGCCATCTAAGGACCACATGACAATTTAAATTCTTTATTCTTTGTTCTTTTCTTTTTCACCAATATTCTTTCATCTTTTCACTGTGTCTCTTCTTCCTGTCTTCAGTCCACTTTGAACCTGCGTTATTCTCTCTCCTACCCTGGACTCCTTCCATTTTTAACACTTTTGCCCGAAAAGCTTCTCTTTCAATTGATTCTTCTGCGTTTATATTACATTTTTCTAAATCCTTTTGGACTTTTTTAATCCAAATTGATGTTGACTTCTTCCCCCACAGATATACTTTGTTAACCTATCGTCGTCCATTCTACATAAATGTCCAAAAAATAATAGTCTGTTTTTCTCATTGTTTCTGTTATATTTTCTATACTTTGATATATGCCATCATTACTTCTTAATTTCCAACTTCTGAAGTTTTTCCTGGGCCTAATATTTTCCTAATAATTCGTCTTACCAATATTTCTAGTTTGTCTAAATTATAATTAAATGCTAGACATTCACTTGCATATATTTTCATATTTATTTATTTATTCATTTTAGTTGGTCCTTTCAGGCCACCGCAAAACAGACCTTCAGTTATACTCGCGGTATAAGAGGGACCACAAGCAAAAGAACCTGCGGCGATCCGCGTGTTCTGCGCATCGTATTTGCGCATTATCGAGGAAAGCGGAGGGTTGCCCATTCTCCTTACACAATGCACAATATTTGCGCTATATATCATGCGCACCTCTCATAAGTATTATGCGTTTGTTTATTATTCTGCTTTATGATTTAGAAAACAATATTTGTTTATTAATGCGAACTCGAATTTATTTATTATGCCGTTATTTTTTAAATTAGCGACTTACAAATAAACTAGTGTATAACAATATTGCAGTGATACTTCAGGACGTACTGCAGTGTCTGTGTGTAGCGAAGTCGCGGAGTAGGGAATAAGTGGGGAATTTGTAAGTTAGTTTGGTGGAGTGACAGAAAGTGATTGTCGGGTGGAAGGGAAGACGAGCGGTTTCTATGTTTATTATCCGTGGCTTTTCAGCAGTAGTGCTGAACTTGATATGTACCTTATAAGGTGATTACTTGTATCTTCTTCATCTCCTCCTTTCCTCCTTCTCCTCCTCCTAATTGTTGTTGTTGTTCTTTCCGTTCTTCTTCTTCTTCTTATTCGTTTTCTTCTCCTCTCCCCTCCTCCTCTCATCCACCTTCACATTATTCTTTTCCTTTTGTTCTGATTTTTCTTTCCCTTCTTCTTATTCTTCTCATTCTCCTTCTTCTTCGCCTTCTCCTCCTCCTTCTTTTCCTTCCTCTTCTTTATCGTCTTCTTCTAAACATGATTAGGACATATGCCTTTAGAGTTTCTAAACATCAGCCAGCCTTTTCTTTCCTGTCCCCCCATACCTCTTCCATTTTACTGCTGCCTTTGGATTTCCGTTTCCTTCTATACGAGCCTTCCACATTTTTCTCTATAAATTGCTTTTACCATCTGCGCTATCTATACATAACTTTCTCGTTATGTGTTACTTCTAATTTTACCAATATTCTTGTGCATCCTTTCGTCTTCTTAAAAATTTCGTCTCTGATGCCTCAAGATTCCTCTTGTATTTTTCTCTGATAGCCCATATTGAAGTTGATGTTAAGTGTGAAATTGCAGTGATATCCCAAAATTTGTTTCATTATAAATACAATGCTAGTATGTAACTTCTCTTTCCTAAACCCAATCTGTTTTCTGATATTGAATCTTTCCCAGTGGCGTGTAAAACTTTGTGTACTAATTCTGTACTATCGCTCCTTAGTAATAGAGAGTATATTCAGTTCATTCTCCTGGAAAGATCTTCCGGGAGGACTCTTTTACACAGCCTAACGTTCTTCCAGCAGGACATAACTACCTTATGACAAATTTAGAAATTGACTTCCGGTAGCACGCATTCTTTTGGCAATACTTGACTAGTTCAAGCGTAATATTTCCAAAGTCATAAATGACGTAACGTCTTGAGTTCACTCTAAAAAAATTTATTATTCAAAATAATAAATCACTTGGTTGTGTCATAATCACTGAAATAATCCACATGATTCCATTCATTGTATCAATGTTAGGAGAGCCAAAATGTGTCACGAAAACAAAGACTCAATCACCCTTTCTTGTTGTGGTGGCCATTACCGAACGGACACTCGTATCAGCTTCAAAGTTACATGCACTAATTCAACACATCTCGCTCTTTTCAATAAAAATATTTACGGTCCACCCGTAAAAGTCTCTTATAACCCGTCAAACGTTAACTTCAAATGAGGATAGTCCTGCCGACAATGGCTTGTAGGCCTATATACGAGGATCAGTTGAAAAGTTCGCAGAGTGACATCTATAGCTCAGTGGTAGAACTAAAATCTTTCGTGTGCTGCAAGACGTATATTTCGCGTGAACACATGTTAATTTTCAGATACATCTGACAATTTATTCACTTTTTACCAGAAATTTTCCTGTCACGCGTGTTTTTAAAATGCACAAAATCAAAAATCGTGTTGTGATGAATTCTCTGTTAAAAACGTTTTAGCACCAATGGAAAACCAAAAAGAAATTGTAAACATGTTAGGAGATGCTGCGCCTTCAGAAACAACGGTAAGTGGGACACACTCGAGTTTAAACGTGGTCGTACAAGCACTGAAGACTATCCCAGCAGTGGACTTCCAAAAAGTGCAACAAAAAATACCATTATTGAAAAAATTTCATAGGGTATTGAAAGACCGCAGATTGAGGAGTGGATCACGTTGCTAAAACTATCATATGATAGTGTGCATCATACTTTAACTCACCAACTTTGTGGGAAAGAGCGTTGTGCAAGATGGCTGCCGTATTTGGAGTTGTTGCATTTTTGGGGCGTCCAGTGCGACCACGTTTTCAATGCTCGTACGACCACGTTTAAACTCAAGTGCCTAGTTACAAACCGTTGGTTTTGAAGTCGCAGCATTTTTTGATACATTTACAATTTCGTTTTGAATTCCGTTGGCTCTAAACAATTTTTAACAAAGAATCACATCACGATGTTTGATTTTGTCCGTTTTTCAAAACACGCCCGACACGTCAATTTTAAACAGCTTCTAAATAATGAATACATTGATAAATAGATTTGAAAATTAACAGGAATTCACATAAAATACAAATCTTGCAGCTCTCGAAAAATTTTAGTTTTACCGCTAAGCTACAGTTGTTGGTCCGCAAGCTTATCAACTGACCCTCGTATGGCGAGATTATTATTTACATCCCGTGTCTTCTAGAAAACTTGTGTCACACCTTACACTATTAAAGTTCGACTTTCGCGTCCCTGTTTGTCTATAACCTTAGCATTACAAACCTTTGGAACGTTCTTTACAGGCTCTCCACTAATACGTTCTGTCTTTACCTGTTTGATGATGCGTTCAGTCGATTAGGGAGGTCAGAGGACATGAAATGCTCAATACATGTGACACAATTCATCTAATACAGCACATTTTGCATCCGCAGCTTGCCTTGAGCAGCAATTATTGCTCGATCACCGGTAATTGTAGGCCAGCACTATGCGACGCGATGCGATGTAAACAGAGAATCGTCTGTCCTACTTTACCTGAACTGTCCCACAAATGTACTGATGCATTTCGTACTAATTTCTGTATCTCATTAATATGACCTGTTTACATTAACGAGTGTACGGTCAGCAGTGCCGGAGTTCATTTGGCATAAATTAAGCAGATACACTGATTAAAGTGCGCGGAAAAGTTTAATGCTGTTAACGTAAAACGCAATTTTGAATTAATTTGAAATAATTATTTCACTAATATTTTATCACTAATTATTAGTGATGAATGGAAAATAGTGATTACTGTAGGGACAGAAACCGTTTAACCTGGTGTCGGCAAGTGAAGTGTTTAAAAAAATTAAACCTGGTAGTCGTGGGACTACCGGTAGACATGGAATCATGGGCAGACTTGTGCTTTGGGAAGGAATGAAGGGTTGGTTAAATAAACAGCTACATAAGTTTCAAGAGAAACTACACTGTGGCCAAGAGACTTATGTATGATGGTACGCACGGTCTTAGATCACTCTTGAACCACAAGCGATCGCAGATCCCACACACCGAGCCGAACGGATTGTTAATAAAGTGCTTAGAGAATTCCTCGTCGACTCCTTTGAAGCGGCGACTTGGACCGGGCTGTTCTGCGCAGAGCATCGAGGGTCCAATGTTGTCGAACACAAGTTATTAATGTTCACATCGTCTGTTTTCTGGCTAGCTAGCCGTACGCTCGATCTGAGTCGCTTTGGGGGCACGCCGGATGACCCAGGTATCGGAGATGCGAGCCGCTTGGGCGCTGACGGGGTTTCGTCAATCTTCAAATGGTTGCCATTTTCTAAGTTCTCGGCCGATTTCTTTCATTTTAGTCTCAAACGATAGGCCTGTTGACGCTCTGCATATGATTTGCCGGTTTTCGGTTTGAAATTTTTGGTTCGAGTTTTATCGCGATTTTTAGGTCGAGGCATTTCAAATTTTTAAGTTCAAATGTTGTTATTACTTTCTGTAAGTGCTTCTAGTACTCGGAATTAGTGTTATTGGAGAGATTTCGTTCTGAGGATCACAACGCACTTTGTATTTTCGCGATCGGACTTGTAGTTCCCGAGTTATTTAAGTTTTAGTGGAGCAATTTAGAAATTTTCGGCGCAAAAACACCCTCACGCAGACAAAGCCTAGAGGCGACTGAAGTCAGTTGTCAAAATTCTCAGTACTATTGGTGGAAGGGGGCCGAGTGACTCGATCACCTGACACCTGGTTTGCTGGGATTGGTTGAGCGGTTCGTGAGATAGTGGTATGCCGAAAGTACATTTGAAACATAACGGTCGATTTTCGCGAAACGTGCGAGTAAGACATTACATACCTATGGATTCCATGTCAAAAGTATCTGCACACGAACAACGTGTAAACTATAGTGAGGAGTCCGTATATTTTACACACTGTTAAACATACGCATATCTATTAGAATACAATCGGTTGATAGTTTGCAATTCCTTCCCTTCCTATCTAGTGTTAGTACATTTTCCTCTAGCCCTATTTCGTTTCTGCTGATAATAGCCGTGTCGTCAGCATAAGCAAACACTTGTGTGGTTTTGATGCCGATGTGTCCAGAAACGTCTAGTTTTCAAATGGCTCCATAAATATTGTAACTATGAGAGCAATTCGGAAAGTAATACCCATTTTATGGGGAAAGGTAACAGACAAAAAGGTTTATCTTTTACTTAAATCAAATTAATCTTACGCCATTTTTCTACATATTCACCTTAAAAATGATAAACATTTATCGACGAGGTTTTTTATTACCGCGCATTATACTTTCCCCGACACTTCGTTAAGATAAATAGTCACTGTTGTCTAAGGGGAGTCAGTACTTTTTGGGGCCAAATATGCAAAAAAAAAATCATAATTACCTACATATTATTTTAAACATAAAGAATGGAAAAAGTTATTAAGCCTGAAATCTAAAAACCGACATTTTGAAAATTAACAAATGTTTGCCCTTACGTTATTACCGCTCTTTGCTACATCAGATGTCCGAGCGCTCTGTCTGACTGAGGAAAGAATAATTGTGTTTAGTCTGTGTAGTAACAATAAACTGATAAGAAGAAGCAGAGAGCTGTTGATAGAGGTTGAAAGCGACGGTGATTGATCGTGCCCGCACTGTCACAACAAAAGACCGACAGTCGAAGTGAGTTATCGATACCACTAGTCGACAGGTCGATACGTTTACGTGTAGCATCGTCTGGATTCTAACTAGTAGACAACAAATCTCTGGCAGTTAAATGTCGTCCGTCATGATCGCGTATCCCAGTGTCACTGTGAGTTCGTTTACACTTATTTCAGTGAACAGAAATTTGAACTGATCTCTTCTCTAGTATTGAGACGCTGCAGGATTCATCTAAAGCAGGCTGCATTTTTAAGCCAAAAATATCACAAATCCTATTTCCTCTCTACTAAAAAACATCTGCCAACTTTGTCGTGTTTACTTGCTAAACTGCTACTACTCATGTTTCGGACGAGGCCTTTCAGTGGTTCCACGATTTTCAAGTCCTAAATGGTAGACACACTGAAAGGCCTCGTCTGGAACATGAGTAGTAGCAGTTTAGCAAGTAACCACTACAAAGTTGGAATTACAGAGACGCTAATTCAAGTAACAAGATGGAAAAAACGTCTGGTTATTTAGATCCAACGCAAGGCTTTTCTACTTTGCCGGCAAGGATTACCCAGGTAAACTGTAATCTAATTTTTAACTGTCATATAATCTGTTCATAATAGTATACCCATCTCCAAGGCGCACAGAGTTAACAATCATTGTGATGATACTTTCTGTACACATAATCAACATAATAAATGAGTACTGCTGTTTAGAAGTAGCCTCACATCAGACGGATTGAATGAAAACGGCATACGGAATAGCGCGAAAGAGAAGGCTTTTGACTAGTCAGCCTTAGTTCAGAGTTACGGAGTGACCACGGAGAGTGCTATAGAATGGTGGAAACCGCGTCTAAATCCGTCCAATGGGTTTCGAGATTTGCCGGAACAAACGCAGCTACACGCTTACGCAAGCACGTTAATTTAGCTATATACGAGAATCATGCGCTTTAGCTAAATCTATGACAACACGTACAGTATACACGCAAATTACATAATGTAAAGGGCATTTGTTAACTTAATTAGATATGAATGTTTTGCCAGTTACAGAAGTAAAACAAAGTGACACGAAAAACGCTTATTAAGCGCTACCTACCTTTTACGCCTGGGTACATGCTGTCGCTGGTTTTTTGTGTGGTAGGATTTTTATGTGAAATTGGGTTCCGTGTTGCAATGTTGAGTTTTTGCAAGTTGCTTTGGCCCGCACCATACGGAAGCAGCACATACACGATGCCAACAAGTGTGTCTCAGTAATATGCAGCAGATATTGCATACATTGTTAATGCAGTCGCTTCATTATGTACATAACTACAACGTGCATGCATTATTCAGAACGTCTCAGCGTCAAAGAAAGCCAGAACAGTATTCTTGAAACACAAGTTTGATACCGGAGTTGTGTGCTATAGTTATGGTGGTTGTTGTTGTTGTTGTTGCGATTATGCACGGTAGTTAATAAGGGCGCTGAGTTACGTGACACCAAACGGCGGCTTACGTAATTAGGCTGCTGGACATCTGTGACAATTACGGCCACATGCTCCACGTTCCACCGCGACACCGTTATCATTGTCGTTAAAAAAACGGCTAGCTCATCCAGCAAACATTATTATCATTATTATTATTATTATTATACTGTCATTAGGCATTATCGTTATAAACTTAACTTAAACAAAAAGCCATTGCAGTAGTTTGGAAATCTGAATATTTACTGAATAATTGTCTTTTTTGCAATTATTAGTATACTAAAAAATATAGTTGATTAGCCGATAGTTTTGTAATTTTTCTGATAACTGAAAATTTATTGTGTACTGAAATTTGTCTAATAATAAACGTACTTAGTACTTCGTATTTCGTGAGGGAGTTTCGCAGCTCACGAAGCATACTATTAAAATATTAATTTATTTTTACTTATTTTGTTGCTTAGTTACGTAACCTGTATCGTCCACTGCCACATGTCAGCCTTCTTTAACACTTTCCAAGCTTATACTTCGTTTATCCTCTTTTGGTCTCCACTGAACGATTTTCTATCATTCGTAATACGTGCAACATTTCCAGTCCGCCTCCATTCCAGATCTATAGCTTGTTTTACAATATCTCTAAGTTCTTTGTCGTACAGAGTTACTCTTTCTACGAGAGTGTACTTTGTCGTACGCTGATCCCATAGCCCATCAAGTATGTCTCCCTCACTCACTGTCGCGTTGCTACGTATGCGGTAAAAGTGATACGCCATTAAGGAACGTTCTGGTACATTTTAGAACGTTATTCTACTCTTTTCTCGGCTATTGCCGCAGCTGTCATGCGTACGTGACGCTCGACACGCGAGGCAGTATTACGTAATGCGGAACGTCTCGTGCGTTCGATGGTGTCGTTCTAGAAGCTTCTTGACTAGTCCAACGGTGCGTGTTTCTGCCGTGGCCGCGCTCAAGTGTTCTCTAGAATTTACACGTGTTTGTTAAAGACGCATATTATGGAACACTGCAGACTATAAATAGCCCATACCTGCCGCTTAGAGTTCAGTGTTACGTCGCGCGAGGTACACAGTGCGTCGCAAGTGGTGTATTAGTAAAAAGTGAGTATAGCGCGGAATACTTTATATCTGAGATTATTGTTGCGTGTGGACAAATCTAACTGGAATTATTGCACGAGTTGATTATAAACTGTTATTTGTGATAATTAAAGCTAGCTTTTAGCGACTTCATTGGTGTCTTGTATTTTGCTTTCCACTGCACCATACGACGATCAAGGAGACCGTCGTAACAGTGGGGCAGAGCAGACTTTGTAGAAGAATAGTGTAAGTTGTAATTGATCTGTTAACATGGATGCCAGCCAGATGATAGAAGCATTCCGAACAAACACGGCAAACACGGGAAGGAGAAGAAGCATAAAAACGACAAGACGCAAAATGTAAGCATAAAAACGAAAAAGTACATATGTCAAGATAAGAAGATTCGATTACAAATACAATAAACCAAATTAAAAATGAAGTCGAATATTTAGTGAAAGAAATAGTTGCTAAAGAAATACCGTTAATAAACGCTGCAGAAGATCCAAAAACTAAGACTAACAAAACAGTACTATTATCTGTACTGGGGCCAGTTTACGCAAAGGCCCCAACGTTTGATGGCAGCACTCATTGGGCAACTTATGTTCGCCAATTTTTGTGTGAACAGTTGATTATAAACTGTTATTTGTGATAATTAAAGCTGGTTTTTATTGACTTCATTGGTGTCTTGTATTTGGTTTTCCACTGTACCATACGACGATCAAGTAGACGGTCGTAACAGTATACTGAGCTGCTCTCAATGTCCGCTACTCTTTTCCTAGCCAGAACCAGAGCTTCGGCGTCATACGTATTTTATACGCTGTAAAGAAAATCAGAAACAAAATAAACCGGCGTTTAGTTTAACAACATTCCGTTTGATGTAATGTATTTTGTTACACGACCAGATTTAGTTACTTTATGGTGGAGCCCTCTGGCGTCTGTTTCACAACGTATCAATAGTGCCGTACATTTTGGTAACGAATATGCGAGTACCACATAGAGTTAGTACACAAAACACGCCCACCGTACGCACAAAGGACTCATTCATTCGACGAAGTTCGTTACGTCTCGGGCCAGTTCGATTTTGCGCCGTCTTTAATCAGTACACTTTACAAACCTCCCTTTATACTGTAATGCCTTTATAAAGCGCATTTCTAAGCAGCTTAATTACGGCTTCGCTTCTTTGCAAAATCGAAATAAGGAGAAAGAATTTTATATATATACGCAAAGCTTTTTTTTTCTTCTATTATACATCGTCATTAAAAAAACGCGGTGCTCTGGAATATTTAATTAATACGTTCGTTATACGAAACTATTTTTATTTTATACTCGGTTCGTAAACTCCCGCTGGTTCGTTTCAATCTCGACAGAAGTTTGAGAGGCACCATAGTCTGCTGTATTAGTTGTTTTGTTGAAAAACCCCAACGAACAACGTTATTAATGAAACACACTGGTATGATTTTAATAAACATTATAATTTATAATTTGACATGAATATACCGTGCTCTGTATCATGCTATAACAAAAATATTGGATTCTTCGATTTCCTTGTCCGTTACCTAACTAAATATAATTAAATCACTACCGACTCGGAACACAATGTTTTTTATGGGTAAAAACGTAAAATATAGCCTGAACAAGTTTTCGCTTTTAAAAAGCTTCTTCAGAGGCTGCCGCTGGGAGCACTGTCCGTCTTGTTCTTGGCGACAGTATCGACTTTTGAAGGATCGATGTTGTGTGTGTGCGGTGTGATATGTTCGAATAATGCGTGTGATTTGAATTGTGTCTGTTCGTTTAGGATGTCGTTTTTATGTGTTTTCGTGTGTTTGTATATTTCCAATTGTTCAAGAGTGTCTAGTTTTCGGCCTTTTGTGTGTACGTGTAGAATGTCCATGTTTTGTCGATGTTTTTGTATGTGTGGTTTGCTTCAATGAGGTGGTTTGCAAAGGTGGATTCTGTAGTGGAGTGTAGTGCCCTTGTGTGTTCAATGTTCAAACTCATGTCTTTGTTTGAAGCAACGTCCTGTCTGGCCAATGTAGAATTTGCTGCAATCTGAGCAGTTTAGTTTGTAAATACCAGGTAGATCGAACTTGTTTTGTGCTTTGTGTGTGTGTTTTGATAGTGTGGTATGGAGAACCATAAATGACTTTCATGTTCTAAGATAATAATAATAATGGCTCCCATGTATACCACCAAAGTAGCTTAGGAGTTAGGGAGGGTAGGTTGGCTTATGTGAGCCGTACGGCATACAAGGAAGGCACTGTGGCCAACACGACGCTTCAGCCGCCCATTATTATCCCCAGAATGTTCTCCCAGGTACTCATTTTGAACAGGCTGAGTCGACCTAGGGGCCTGAAAAACGCACCTTGATTTTATGGTGCGGGCTCGGGACAGACATGGTCACACAGACACTTTTCGGAAAATGACTTTTCTTCATGTTTTGTGGGTAGGTCAATCAGAAAAAGCCCTTATTTCAGAATACTTTATTTATGAAAATTAAGTACTTTGCTCTTGTTAAAACATAAAACGTTGCTGGTAAACTACCCTTTCCCTTAACCGATCTTATCCAAACTCAAAAGGCATCGAGTCCTCTACAATTCAGGCACATACGCAAAAATTTATTTGATTCTGTTTGAATTTGCGGCAGTTGTCGTTCGCCATAGAAAACATTCTACACATAGACACACAGACGCTTTTAAAAAAATGACATTTCTTCATGTTTTGAGGGTAGCACAATCAGAATCAGCCCTAATCTCGAACACGATTTTTTTCGCCATCACCATACTTCCATTTCCTTATGGAACATGGAAGTGAAAGTACTAGCTTTCTGTGGTAGAGGCACTGATAGTATATAGAGATAGTAATAGTATTACCAAGGTGGTTGTGAGTGATTGAACAAGTGTTACGTTTCAGCTATTTAAGTTCGAATGTGTTCTTTTGTCAGGGATGGGCGTACTGATAGGAAAGTGATCAAATCTCCGACAATGTACACAACTTAGGGACTGAAGTACGAAAAGGTACACAACTGACGTTCTGTACAGTAACGGCCGTGCCGGTGTTGGTGTACTTATGGTAGGTTAGGTTAGGTTGGGTAAGGTAGGTTACCAACAAAAGGCAGATCAACAAGGACTTGGCAGAATACCTAGGGAGCAAATAAGAGCTGAGCCGACCTTGACGTTTATAACAAAGGTTATAAGAGAGACGAATATAAATCAATATGGAAGCAACACATGGATAATCTCTCGGCACCTTTCCAACTCAATGCCGGTGTCCCCCAGGGCTCCACCGTTAGCCCGCTACTCTACATTTTATCTAACAAAGACACCCCTCGCCCCCGCAGTCTTTGGCTTATCCTTCAGCGGGTCTCGCCCAGTATGCTGATGGTACTGCCTACTGGGTCTCCGCTGGAGTTCACTGGCAAGCCCTATGTAAACTACAGTTAATCTTAAAACCTTTAATCGATTACTACAACACATGGCGAATCTCAGTGAAAGCGTAAAAAACCCAAATTTGTGTTTTCAATTCCACAGAACGCTACACGAGTCACTTCTTTAAATCTCCAGTCCGCGCAGGCCCATCAACAGTCATACTGAAGCGTGTATACAAATATCTTGGCGTCACGCTTGACTCCAAACTTACCTGGCGACCTCACATCACACGAACCTCAATTCAAGTCCAAATGAATCCGCTCTCTTAAAAGTCCAAGTAGCAACGACTATTGCTCCAGCGGACTACACATTGCTTAGCCGCATCTACACAACCTGTATCCGTCCGATCCTTACTCACGCTCATCCTATACTTCTGGCTGTCGACCCTACCCGTCTCAAACCCTACCGAATCACCGAACGGCGACCTCTATGACTTATATATCGCAGACCTCTCTTGACCAAAACCTCTAACAGCGCTCTGTATGCACTAAACACACTTTTCCCTAACCTCGATTCCTTCCTGTACCAGCTCAACTGGAAGTAATCAAAAACCGCTACACAACGCACTTCCCTACAGTCCATAACCACCTCCATCAACAGAACTACCCGCAATACCCGCAAACCTTCTTTTCTTACAAACTGTCTTCTTACCATACCCAATGGACCTCCTTCTATAACTCCTCGCCGCCAGCGTAAAAAAAAATAGAAACACATAGAAGCACCTAATTCCCAATTACTCAACATACTCAACCTGCTACCCTTCCTGATCGCACAATATTTTAAGTTACCTTAACTTCTTGCCAAGTCTTTAGCCCTCTTTTTTGTGTCTCCCGCCTATCTTGACGCCTCTCTGTCGCCTCCTTCCAGCTTTGGCGACCTGCGCTACTCGACCCTGTCTTGGCCGCCTTCATATATAAACTAAAATTAATGGCACTTCCATCTGCCACTTCCTTTACCTATATGGCTACAAACTACATCTACACATAAATATAGACGCACGCATTACTCTACCTTCAATGGGCTTCCACCTTCTTCCCTTCGGGTCCGCGCTAGCGTGCAACCACACATCCTACCATCTGGCTGAAGTCCTGCCCCAGGCTTGTCCTGATGTCTCAAACGTCAAGAAAAAAAATGTTGATGTACTTACGGTAGATTAGGTTAGGTTAGGTTGGGTAAGGTAGGGTACTAACAAAAAACAGGTCAACAAGGACTGGACAGAATAACTGAGGAGCAAATAAGAGCCGACCTTGACGTTTATAACAACGGTGATAAAAGAGATGAATATAAAACAAGGTGGAAGCAACACATGGATAAAACAGACCTACGCAGACTACCAAAGATTACAGTCACTACGTCTATCGACATCTGCCGTCTTCTGATCTTCTTACTGCAGATTCTTTGTAGAAACGATACCGCTGCACTGCGCCTCGAGTAGTCCGTATCGATAGCAGTAAATCTTTTTCAGCTATAGCGTTCAAACGCTTTATTTCTGATCCATAACAGAGCATTGAAACCATCATTGACCAGTAGCTTCACCATGTGTGTATTTTAATCTCTGAGCAAGTGTGTTTGTCCTTTCCTATAATCTCACGATTTTCCTCTGCTCATTATTTACTTCCAAGCAGGGCTTGATTTCAAGAGCAACGCGCCGGAACGGCGTTCCGGAACCTCTTGTACAGCATTGGACACAAAGAGTAAGGGAAAGGTCAAGAAACAAACAATATGACGACACAATGATGAAACTGTGGAAACGTTTTTATGTCCGAAATGTCCGAACCACTGAAACCATCGCTTAGAGTGTGATTGAGGGTCCGGGATGACGTCATCATGAGTGACGTTTTCGATTGTCGTGCGACCAACCTGGCGATGACGCTCTTTGGAAATATCAGTAAGCTTTATTATCTTTGTAAATACAAGTTAGGACGTATGTTACGTATTTTATAATGTAGCGATCCGTGGTATTTGAGTTTCGGGGTTACAAAAATTATAATATAACTTTGTAAAAAAATGTGGGTTGAAAATAAAAATTTTTTTCTTTTATTTATTTTTTATTATTTATTAATTATTTATTTATTTATTATATTTGTCCTTAATTCTTTTAATTACTAATTTATTTAATTTATTATGTTAGAATAACAATAATTGTTTTCCAGCGTTAAATAGATTATGAAATGTAATAATCGATTAGTGGTATTCAGTTATTCAGTGATTATACTCCTTCGCAATGTTATTCTCTTCTTCCTTAGAGTCCAGGTTTCAAATATTACCTGAAATTCTTCTATATATATGTTTACCAAGAAATAAAACTCAAAATTAGAATATTAAATGAATTTATTAATCTAGTAGCGTTTAATCGACTTTGAATCGAACTGCTAATCCACAGCTCGAAAACTCATATCTCACGGCAAATTGGTTTCGTTATATAAATTATTAATATTGAATTACAGGTTCTTTTAGTGTTATTAAAAGTCAGAGAAAGGGTAACGCTGAAAAGTACAACACTTACAATAAAAAAGTTCTTAATTATAAAAATAGAAATAATATTTAATATAAAAATGTTAATAAAATTAGATTTCTCGAACCAACAATCTGGGCGAAGACTGACGTCATCACAGCTGGCTGGACTGGTCCGTTTCCAAACAAAGATGGCCGCTTCCTTGCTGCGTATGTACGAGAAGTCTTCACGACGGAATTCCTTCAAATAAATGTTGATTCTTTATGTGTTCCTCATCATAGCAATAGTGATTAATTTCTCCTCATAACAGTGTAATTATTCTGGATTAGTGATCAGTTGTTTGGCTCGGCAATCAGTGTTCAAATGTGTTCTTGTTCCAGTAGTTCATAAGGTTTTACAATGGCAAATTTCGTATCGATAAAATTCTGACTTAACGTTTATATTGTTCTAATATCTGGGTTACGCCTTCCAATCTTCATAAATAGACTAATTTGATTTATTTCATTTGAACTCAGTGTTGATGACTCATATTTTTAAATTTCTCTTTTTTATTCTTATAGGTTTAGTTCGTATCCAAAATTATATCTTCTATCTTTTTTTAAATTTCAATTTGTGTGAGATCGTTCCGATGTGTTCATCTCAACGTTTAACAAGCAACTAACTCTCTTTCTTCTTCATACAAAAGGTACTGGCTGATTTAATATTAAATTCACATTGTTTTAATCAACTGATACTTCAGCCTCAATTATATGTTGTATTAAATAATTGACTTTTACATTATATTATTAATTACATTTTGCTTATTATTAATTCTTATTAAATACTAATTACATAATCAATTTCCTTATTTAATTCTGCATCATTTAATACCACACATGATATACTTTATAGTATTTTTTTAAACAAAACATAAAAATAAATTACACTGGTCCACTATTAATCATATATCTAGAAATTTTACTTACACCTACTTTACATTTATTCTTATTTTATTGTATTGTACTTTTCTTATTGACATTTCATCTTTTTTGGGGGTTTCTATTTTTATAATATGTGGTTGTTTTTTCCAATAGTTATCCTTTTATTATGGAGGTTTGTTTATCCGTAGTATTTCCTTACATGCTCCTATTCTACCTGGGTATAATTACTCTATACATTGTATTATCATTATTTTCCTATAATTTATTATATATTGTATGGTTGTTTTTAATTCACTTTATTTCTTCGAATCTATGATTTCAATTTACTGTGGTCCTTGATTAATTTTTATAGTAATTTTCTTTTAAGTCATTTTATTTTTTATTCTATACTTGATTATTTTTTTTAAATTATAACAAGGTGGATTTTCTGTCACGCCACAATAAGGCTTTAAAAATGTAGACCTCCTTTTTAAATAACCAGATGCAAGCTCATAAGCTAATATGAAATATAAGTATATTTGTGTGTGTACAACTTTTGAATTGATGCGTTCCGGTACCTATAATTTTAGAAAACAACCACTGCTTCCAAATCTCCTATAGGCCTATCTTTCTTTATGACCATCAACCCACGATATTTTGAGTTCGTTGATGTGTTCTCAAAATCTAAAAAAAACACTGAGTTTAGTCAGTTTTTGTTACTAAGCTCTATACTACACTGATTTCGTATAACAAATCTGTAGTTTTCGCAAAACCTATAATTGTCGGCAGGATCTGGGCGCTAGTTACTGGGCGCAAACACGTAGCCAGTATACTACTGCACGATGTAACAAAGCGTAGCCTACGATTGGCGGCTTGTATTGTCGGTAGGAGCTGGGCGCTAGTTACTGGGCGCAAACACGTAGCCAGTATACTACTGCACGATGTAACAAAGCGTAGCCTACGATTTGATGCAAATTGGAAGGCTGTGTGTCTATGTATCGGCGCGTTTGTTTGTTTCCACCATAATTTAGAGTAGTTGTGTAGTGTACCGTGTTGTGTGTTTGGTTAGTGTTCAGTGCGAGTGTAGAACATCTGAAACAATGCGTTTGATTGGAAGCACACACACGCACTCACACACACACGCACACACGCACACACACACGCACATCTGTGTGACGAAATGAGTTAGTTTTTAATTTCGAAACACACGAAACTTATACTTCCAAACAGAGAAAACCGAGCTGTTGTCGTTGATGGTTTAAACAACTAAAATGTTTATTAATTAAAGAGAAACGATTAACTTCACTCAAAAATATTTTCGTATTACACAAAATCTTTTTCTTTTTCTTGTTTCCCGATATTTTGTTACCAGTGACTAGCTTACATTAGTCAGGTTCGGACCTTACTTCGTCTTCAATATCGATGTAATCATGTTGTTTCAGTGGGTCATCATCATCATCATCATCATGTTCAAGGATTAAACCAAGGATGGTTTGTTCCGGTCTCAAACACGCAAAGATTACAGCTGGTAACTGCAACGCTTCCTCGGACGTCCCACACCTCTCCGTCCCCTCGGCTTGTAGTTCCATATTTGTTTGGGGATGCGGCAGTCATCCATTCGGCAAAGATGTTCCCACCAATCCAGCCGATACTGGGCGATCCTGTCGAGTATATTCATAATATTCAGTTCCTGCCGTATAGGCCTATATGTGTTTCTTCTATGATCATGGAGAGTATATCCTGCCACGTGCCTGAGAAATCTCATTTCAGCCGCTTGGATGCGGCTGGCCTGGCCTTTTGATAAAGTCCAATTCTCAGACCCATAAAGAAGTGTGGGAAGAGCCATCACCTTGTAAAATTTTAGGCGTGTTCCGTTACTTGCTGACTTACGGGTTCGCCTGATGGTCCCGCACATAATGTTGAACTTATGCAACTTATTCACAAGTTTTCAGTGGGGAACTAGTATAATTTATATTTTATTAGCTATGTATAATATTTGATAGGAAAGGATTTGACAGAAGAGATTTACATTAATCAGGGAGGCCAACACTGTTTAATATCTACGTATATTGATGACATAGTTGGAGAGTGGAAATTACGAGCGCCTCCGGGAATAAAAGTAAATAATAAAACATACATGAATAAAATGCTGATTGCGGATGATCCAGTAATCATGTAAAACAACGAATGCGAGCTCCAGAGATCGATGTTTCAGTTACAGCAAGTCAGTTCAAATTACAACATTAAAATTTCTGCGCAAGAGACACAAACTATGGCATTTATAGGCAAATACCCCATACGCACTAAGATTGTATTGGATAATAAGAGTATAATAGAGCAGGTGTCATATTTCCGCTATCTTGGCTGTGACATCACTTACGATGTGGATTACGATGTTAATCACAAGTCGGCTAAGTTTCAGTGAATATGTGCCACAATTCGTCGATCGCAGACAAGAAAAACAAAGAAAGACACTCAACTAAAATGTTGTAAGTTATTGGCTGTGCCAGTGTTATTGAATGGTTCTGACCACCTTGAGTTCCGGCGAAAAAATGTCTGAGTAGAATACAGGCATCGGAGATGAGATTCTTGCCACCCACACGAAGGGATAGACTCTAGAATGAAGACATTCGTGTAAAGAGTTGAATATTTGTAATATCCAAAATCGTATTGCAGAGAACAAAGTGAGATGGATTGCTCATCTGAATAGTATGCCAGATGGCAGGTTGCCTGAGGAAGTTTGGCAACAAAAGCCTTTTGGACAGCGAAGTATAGGAAGATCTAGGAAGCGTTGGTGCTCAACAGACCGTTGTTACTTATGGAGGAGAGACATGGACTCTGAGAAAAAAGGAACAAGAAATACTAAGAACGTTTGAAAAAAAGATCGTAAGACGTGTTTATGGCCCTGTTGTAGAAGATGAAATGACCAGTTAATGGAGAATAGGAAATAAACAGGTGATAGATAAGCTATTGAATTATGGAGCCATTATAAGATTCATAGATGTTCAACGAATATAATGGCTAGGTCATCTATGTAGAGGGGATGGATAATCAGCACATGCCAAAAAATATCCTGAGGGCGCAAGTCTATAAAAGCAGAAAGATGGGCCAAGCTAGGATAAGATGGTTGGATGATGTGCTAGAAGATATCAGAAGAATGGATGCGAGGGATTACACTGAGATGGCAATGAACAGAAGTCTTTGGATAAGATTAGTGTTGGAAGCCAGGGATCACGTTGGGCTGTATTGCTGACGAAGAAGGAAGAAGAGGAAGCGTTGGTGAAGTGTATGTAGTCTTTTGGGACTGGAACAGGAGATTCGCCTAATTCCTGATAGACGAAAATTAAGATGCCTGTTTTTTATATTGTTTTTAAATGGTTTACATGATCTGAGCAAACTAGACGTTAAAACGGGATACAGAATGTCATGTTCGGTTACTCAGTTTAATTGACGACGTAAACCTATTCAAAGGCATTACAAAATAATTTTATGCTATAATAACAACACTTTTTAGTTAATAACCACGATCTTATGGTAGGGTTAACGCCAAAAGTTATATTCCATAAGGTCAAATAAAGCTTTATTATCAACTAAACGCTATGCAACTCACCGTCTGTGGCTTTAATAAATGTCTTTTTATACAATTGACATGTTTCGGGACATTTGTCCCATCCTCAGAATTTTTAAAAATGTCTCTTCATACCATCATACGATGGCACAGTCGTCAATATATTAAAATATTAAAATCCACATAACACAAAACACAATCACATTACACAAAGTTCGTGCACAACAGTTTTACGGTGTACACCGCACGGTAACTGACAGCGCACTGATTCATATTTGACTCGTGTCGCGACAATATCGCAACGCAGTATCATACAGGACATTAGATTTAAAGTTCAGCTGATCATTTAAAACATGTGGCCTGGTAACAGGATTATTATACGCTCTATATATTTCAAACTCTTCAAGGGCGTTCATGTAACGTCCTTTATTACAAAAGTGAAGGGGTATCAAGTTGGTATGAAAATTAGTATAGTTGTGATTTTCATCAATAAGATGTTTAGTGAATTTAGATTTTACATTTTCTGTGTTGTGAATAAGTGGGTGGCTTATGTTCAACAAACCTCTTGAGAAAACCACGGCCCGTTGAGAAAGCCACAGACGGTGAGTTGCATAGCGTTTAGTTGATTATAAAATACGTGGGTTGGACTATAAGCGGATTTATTCCATTAACAATATAAGGCTTTATTATTGACGATCACGTATCATAAAATTTACAGGCATTGCACAAATGCAATGCATAGAGAAGGGTATTGAAAATGCTTCAATAAACCTAAAAAATATATATACAGTATATTTATTTTTCTTCATTTACCAATGTACAGATTATAAGTTAAATGTAGTCGCATTCATAAGCGCGCACGCATTCACCAATCATCCATGTTGATTTTGGGCTTTTCCTCAGGCTGTTCATCACATTCCTCTTCCGAAGACCTCTGATCCTCTTGGATTGTAAATCGCGACAATACTTTAAGAGATCCTGCTTTATTAATCTTGTCCATTCGTTCAAACTTATCGAAGACTAGCGTCTCGACGAACATATCTAGAGTGATCCCCGATGATGTTAACTTAAAACCAGCAACTTTCAATAAGGGAACCGAATACATATAAGCAGCAGTCTTCAGTTCCTTCCATTTGCCGCAAGTTAATGTTTGTTGGTTCTTAATTTTATACAAAGGCGCTGTAATTTTACTTGGTGTTCCGAACGAATTATACAATCTTACTCCAAATACCGCAGGCGTAATTCGATCATTCTTACCAATTTTATCGGACGTTAATATTTTCGCTTTCATATTCTGAACTACCTTTGCAAAATCATGCAATTTATAGCGGTCAACGGCATCAATAAAGGCAGATGTATTGGCTATACATTTCATATTGGTAACAAACGTTTCGATAAACGCTTCCATCAACTCTTTGCTCTGTTGATTCCACCAATATTTGACAGTCGGTAACAACAAATTCACACGATGTTTGGCTTGAAGATGATCTAAATCCTGTATTACGTTTCTGGAGGAGAAATTTTCAGAATCGTTGATAAACAACCCGTACGCGTTAGTAGTTAGCAGTAGATGAGGTGCCTCCTTATATTGGAATTGAACGAAATGTTGGCGAACAATCGCTTTTTTCGTCAACATAAGACGAGTTTCTTTCAGTTTGTCGACAGTACTAATACAGATCTTATCCTTGCACGTATTAGTAAAATCATCATAGATATCTTTTAGATTTGTTGCTGTAAAGAAAGAATCTTTACCATCATTAGAACGTAACGTATATTCGCATGGTTCGACGATCGAAGTTGATACTCGAGGTTCGTCATCATCATCTGATTGATCAGCACTAACAAAACGACTTAAAGACATGATGGATAATTTGTTTGTTGATTCACAACACTAATTATACTCGGGAAAAAACACAATGCGTCTGTAAATTTCGTTCGCTTTTCAATTTTGAACTATCGACTGTGCTTATTTGATCGATTAACGATGTAATGGCGGTTAAATCGCTATTATCTGTGATATTTCTACACATTGGTGCATTATTTAACCATAGTAACATATGACAATGAGGGTTACCTCTATGTTGGAATTCGATGCGCTTGAAATAATCAACTACGTAATGATCTCCGAACACGCCATTTGGTTTTTTAAACGCTTTAATAAAGGTCGACAGCAATTTCTCGAAATACAAGCAGCACAAAACTGGATCGTTGTTTACCAATTCTGCTCGATTTGTGCGCGACTTGTCGTCAAATATCGCTGGATCTATCGTCACGTCTAGTGGTATATCGTCTTGAAAGCGATAAATAGATTCTAAGAGATGAGGCCAATGTATTTCTGAAGCGCTCAGTGTGAGAAATATGGTAGGTTTGCCTAATTGTCGCATCATACTGAATAATTCCACTTTACGCTGATGCCAATATTGGATTGAGTTCGGTATTTTTTTCATGAACGCTTCATTTTTTAGCAGCAAGCTCTTAACCAACTCGGTATCTTCCAGATCTCGTCTTGATACGCTGTTGATTTGATTATTATTTGCTCGAAACGCTAAGTTTACATTTGCTATGATTCTCAAACGCAGCACTTTAGTAGCCATATACAAGATATGATCGGATTTTACACCTCTCCGATCCCGTCTACGTATTTCGCTACTAGCTATCATGAATGGTGTGGCTCGACAAGTAAACCGCTGTTTCACACCATAATATATAGCTGGGAATGATAACTCTTCTGCATATTCATCGAATGCGAGCGATAATGGTTGATTATTTTGCCCAGGGGCTAGATGTAAAATCAAATCTTCACACCAGAATAAGGTATGCTGCTGCAATTTGATGTACTCTTCGCCAGTTACATCTCGCTGTATGCTTGTTATTTTGCTATTAGATTGATTTATGCAGGACAATAAGTCTTTCCATTCTACTTGCTGTCGTTCTTGATCCTCGTCTTCATCCTCACTAGACGCACTGCTTTCCTTTTCAGGCTCATTATTGAAGAACTTGTCATTAATCGTGATGTTATGATATCTGAATAGCTCAGTCGTCAACAGATGCCTTAACCAGAGCTTTAATTTACTTTTAGAAACCAGTCCTCGCATATAAGAACTTTTATTGATTATGTGCTTCTTAAGGCAAACGTTAAACGCCAAATCGTCATTCAACCTGCGAGGCAATTGCAGAGTAGTGGTATCAAGATTCATTGGTACGTTTATGACTTGTCCAATTATACGTTTAGCGCCAGCAAAGTATGATATGTTACGAATGTGCATGAATGGACGGTGCGGCGATATTAAACGTTCCTCTGTTGGCATTAGTTCAGGTAAATTCTCTGGTATTTGTGGGTACTTACTTAAACCCACGGATCGTTTCCTCCTGATCCATCGCTCCGTAATAAATTCTTGTACTACCTTAAGATAAAATATCAGGGTGACCGAGCTTTGCTCGGTTTTCACATTTATTTATAAATATATACAGATTTAAAAAAAACATTATTTATTATTAATTATTTATTTTTTGATATTTATTTTCATATATAAACATATCGATACTACGCCGTTTGCGTTTATCGACGGTTTCTGTTATTGGAATCACAATTATTTAATACTTCTTTCCACACAACGATTCTTGTATGGCGAGGATTTTCTGGTGGTAAAAGAACTTTTAAGCCACTTTGCCTTTGGACTCTGGAAAATGCTACGTACAACATGCCGTGCATAAACACAGGAATTGATAAGTGAATTCCCACCACTTCAAATGTCTGACCTTGAGCCTTGTGAATAGTAATAGCAAAAGCTGCTCTGACGGGAAATTGATTCCTTTGCATAGTGCACCCAAGTTGACTTTTGCTGGAATCTATTGTAATCCTTGGAATATGAACTTCTCGGCCTGAATATTCACCCGTGATAATCTTGGCTTTAATAATGTTATTACATAATTCAGTCACGACCAATCTCGTTCCATTGCACAGCCCTTCAGAGACGTCCAAGTTTCGTAAAAGCATTATTATTGTATTTTTTTTAAGCTTTAATTCGTGTGGTGGTAAGTCAGCCATTTCAACAGAATTTAGAAATTCAGAAGTGAATTGAAGAGCTCCTTCTGGTTGATCTTTAACAGAATCGTAGCTTTTATATACTTTATAATATTCTCCAGGAAGCTTTTTAATAATTTCGTCGTTAATTTTATTTATGTCTTTATTCAAAGGCGCTAATATAGCTCTGTCTTTCATATCTTCGTATCTGTTGTTTGCCAAACAATCACCAAATACTTCATCAATAAGATTCCCGTTAGACAGAATATGACTACCACTTACCTCAGAGAATGCAAAAAACACAACAGCATATACAGAACACTTAATAGTTTAGATTATGTATATCAGATAGATTGTACAAAAATCGTTGCGCAGAAACCCACAATTGTATGTCTCAACTCTTAGTTTGTTTACTTACAGTCATAGCAACATCTGTTTATATTATTTATAAACATCGATACTGCGCCGTTTAGGCCGCAGGTTAAAGACCTATAAAGACCCTACGGTATCGTTAGAGCCGTTTCAAGGACATACATAGATTAGATTGTATGACTCAACTCTTAGTTTGTTTATTTACATTCATAACAACAGCTATTTATATTTATTTATAAACATCGATACTGGGATTGAATGTCTCAACTGTTAGTTTGTTTATTTACATTCATTGCACAGCTATTTTATATTATTTATAAACATCGATAAGATCTATTCTTTATGAACAGAATTAAAATTAACGTTTTAATTTCAAATAAAAAATATTGTTTTTAAATATTTGTTGCTGGGTGACAGAGTTATAACAATAGCAATTGTTGTGTGAATATTTAAACCTACATGAATTAAAATGTATACTTAAAAGACCCTACGGTTTAGGCCTTAGGCGATTTTTGCGGAAAATGAGACCTAGCCCAATCGAATTTTAGTGTCCAAATACGCTTAAGTACCAAATTTCGAGAAAATCGTTAGAGCCGTTTCCGAGAAAATAAGGACATACATACAAAGATTGCTCGCTTAATAGTATAAGATTTAAAGGGATATGGCACTGAAACTCACCAAAAGAAAACAAAATTTTCTACGTTATTGACAACAAAGAAGTAGTTTCTATGGAAACTCACCGGCTCCCATTTTCGATCACGCACCAGCGATCGGCCGCAAATGTGCGAAAAGTCCTTCAATGTTAGAATGGGCAAAACATTTTGCGTGAAAATGGTTTCGTGTGGGCAAAACGCGGTTGTCAACCGGTAATAGCATTGTTATTTAAATTGATGACCACGAGCAAAAATTTATATTCTAAGTAAGTGCTTGTCAAGAAGGAAACGCATATCAATGGGTCAGGAAACTTGAAGGCCTGTAATGTTTTGGAAAATAAGTATTTTTCCGTGTGTTTTATGTCAAATGCTTAACGAAGTTTGCGTCTTAATTTCATTTAGCAATTTTGTTGCGCCTTTGTGTGGGGGGTTAACAGAGGTCACAGCCACAAAGCCACACTGTTAGATTCGGCTAACTGGATTTCCACGCAACAGGCTCGGCTGCAGTGACATCATAGCGTTAATTGCAACATGACTGACGTGTAGGCACCACGGTATTACTGCGTCATACAAGATCTAAACCGCGACTTTACTTCGCAGATCGATTGTGCACTTACCACATTGATTGTTTTGATAAGTTTAGTTCTGATAGAGGGTGTTCGAATCTCTGATTACATTCTGTGGAAAATGTTTAGGCAAGACATATCAGCGTGTTTGTAGTAACAAGACCTAACTGATGACAATAAACTACTCCTACACAAAACACAAAACAAACAACAGACAAAGACAGAAAACAATAAATTCATAACACTAACATACATCAATATCCAAACTAAAAAATTAGCCCACAAATTCAAAAAAGCTGGATACAGAATCGCATACAAATCTACAAACAAAACAGAACACACACTATCAAAACACACACACAAAACAAATTCGATCTACCTAGTGTTTACAAACTAAACTGCTCAGATTGAAACAAATTCTACATAGCCCAGACAGGACATAGTTTCAAACAAAGACACATTGAACACACAAAGGCACTACACTCCACTACAGAATCCACCTTTGTAAACCACACATACAAAAACATCGACAATAACATGGACATTCTACACGTACACAAAAAAGGCCGAAAACTAGACACTCTAGAACAATTGGAAATATACAAACACACGGAAACACATAAAAATGACATCCTAAACGAACAGACACAATTCTAATCACACACATTATTTGAACATATCACACCCCACACACACAACATCGATCCTTCAAAAGTCGATACCGTTGCCAACAACAAGATGGACAGCGCTCTGTGGCAGCCCCTGAAGAAGCTTTCTAAAAGCAAAAACTGGTTCAGGCTAAAGGTAAAACTTTTACGTTTTTACCCATAATTAACTTTGTGTTCCGAGTCGGTAGTGAATTAATCATATTTAGTTAAGTAACGGACACGTCATGGACAACGAAATCTGAGAATTTGATGACAACAGTTATTTTAAAAATCGGTAACTAAATTTATGCATAGCCTACTTTAAGTAAAAAGGTTTTATGTCTAAAAATTCGTAATAATTAGAGATTTTTTTTAACAAGAATTGTTCTGTTCGGTAGCCTTCTTGAACCAGAATATTGTTATCTGTAGAAAATCATGAGTAGGGGTTACCGAAGAACCAATCAGAAAACTAGAATTAAGTCTAGGGAATTATCGTAAAGCGAATAGACCAGTCTCACTTCGAATTGATAACGTGTAAGCGCCGCTTGGTGCAGGACGATCGGTCTGCAAACCACGACTAACACAATTCCAAATTTCCTAGAGTTACTGCAAGTAATAAGTGCTAATACGTCCAAGATGAGATTAAGGTATATACACTTTAGGCTTACTGATAAAAAAGTGTACGCTTAATACACTAATTTAGCAGTAACAACTCCAGATACAAGATCAACCCGGCGTCTGAAGGATTTGCAGTCGACATTAAAGGGAAGTGAATCTATATTATTTATGTACAATAAAACAAAGAAAAATATTGTTACGACGGTCTACTTGATCGTCGCATGGTACAGTGGAAAACAAAATACAAGACACCAATTAAGTCACTATTCACCAGCTTTAATTATCACAAATAACAATTGATAATCAACTCGTACAATAATTCCAGTTAGATTTGTCCACACGCAACAATAATCTCAAATATATGCTACGCTATAATCACTTTTCACTAATACACCACATGCGACGCACTGTGTAAATCGCCTGACGTAAACTTAACTAAGCAGCAGGTATGAGCTATTTATAGACTGCAGGGTTCCATAATATGCGTCCTTAACAAACACGTGAAAATTCTAGAGAATACTTCAGCGCGGCCACGGCAGAAACACACACCGTTTGGCTGGTCAAGAAGCTTCTAGAACGACACCATCGAACACACGAGACGTTCCGCATTACGTAATACTGTGTCGCGTGTTAAGCGTCACGTACGCATTACAGCTGCGGGAATAGAGCTCCAATGTTCCAGAACGTTCCGTAATGGCGTAGCGCTTTCTTCCGCATTACGTAACACTCGACTTTTCAAGAGGGATCCATCGTTACAATATTTAAATATCGGTATGGAGAACCATACATGACTTCTATATTCTAAGATTTATATTTAAAATCATTTTCAGCCAAACAGCCAGGGAAGGAATTTTAACAAAAAAATACTTCTTTCTTGCCAATAACGTAGTACACATATAAAAAATATTATCCCCTCCCCCTTCAACTATAATTTTGATTTATAGAAAATTACCCCCAGCCCGTTCAACTAGCCTCTTCATTTATAGATATTTCATCTACGTTTCTACAGTGGATTATTAAGATCTTATCAGGATACTTTATCAAAATTAAGTACTTTACTCATGTTACAACAAAAAATGTTTCAGGTAAACTGCCCTTTCCCCGTAACCGATCTTCACCAAAATCAACAGACATTGAGTTCTCTATAGCTCAGGCACATATGTAAAAAGTTATTTGATTCTGTTTGAATTTACGGCAGTTATGGTTCGTCATATAAAAAATTACCCATGTTAAAACATAAAACATGACATTTATAAAACATATCTAAGATTTATATTTAAAATCATTTTTGAAATAAAATATTTTCATAGAACCTACTAACGCTAGGGAAATCTGAGGAGCCAATCAGAGTTGGGCCTACCTGTCACTCTGCTGAATTTGGTGGAAAGCCCTGTCACTGTCGTCAAAGTATCAGCCTTGACAGGGTCCTCTTTTTCTGCAAAATGGGAGAGGAGGCTTGAGATGGAGTGAGTGACATGGTCCCCACCTCAATGAAGAACCCATTGTTTTATAAAAATATATTTAAATTTTGAAAACTGAAAATTCTTTTCTTGTTGTAAATATTTATATTTTATAATCAAAATGACTTTATCAAAAAACAAACATTATTTTTTTATAATAAGTACTTACATATGTTTCTTAATATGCTTACTTTTTCTTCAATGTTGATGATCATTTCCAAACATTCTGACAAAATTGTATCTACAGAACAGTTAACATTCCCCAGGTTTCCATTTCTGCTAATTTCTCATTACACCTTCCACTGACGTATTATTAACCATTTCATAAACTATCGTATAATCTTTTCAGATTTTGTGGTACAAAATCTGAAATTTTCAGACTGCCTGGCAACAAAATTATTTTATTTTCAACAATTACCATTGTTTGAAAAAGTTTAAATGAATTTTCAAGTACTTTACTCTTGTTAAAACGTAAAAGGTTGCAGGTAAACTACCCCTTCCCCTTAACTGGTCTTCACCAAAATCTAAAGGCCTTGAGTCCTCTACAATTCACTGACGTATGCAAAAAATTATTTGATTCTGTTTGAATTTGCGGCAGTTATCGTTTCCGATAGAAAATACGCTTGATAAAAAACGTTGCAGGTAAACTACCCCTTCCCCTCAAACGATCTTCACCAAAAACAATAGGTCTTGAGAACTCTACAATTTAGGGCTGTATGCAAATAATCTTTTGATTCTGTTTGAATTTGCGGCTGTTATCGTTTGCCATAGGAAATACCCTTGTTAAAACATAAAACGTTACAGGTAAACTACCCCTTTCCCTTAACCGATCTTCACCAAAAACAACAGGTCTTGAGAACTCTATAATTCAGGGCTGTATGCGAAACATTATTTGATTCTGTTTGAATTTGCGGCTGTTATCGTTTGCCAAAAAAAAAAATTTCCCTTGATAAAAAAAAACCGTTGCAGGTAAACTACCCCTTCCCCTCAACCGATCTTTACCAAAAACAAAAGGTCGCGAGTACTCTACAAATCAGGGCTGTATGCAAAAAATTATTTGATTCTGTTTGAATTTGCGGCAGTTATCGTTTGCCATAGAAAATACGCTTGATAAAAAACGTTGCCGGTAAACTACCCCTTCCCCTCAACCGATCTTCACCAAAAACAATAGGCCTTGAGTACTCTACAAATCAGGGCTGTATGCAGAATATTATTTGATTCTGTTTGAATTTGCGGCTGTTATCGTTTGCCATAAAAAATACCCTTGTTAAAAAAACGTTGTAGGTAAACTACCCCTTTCCCTTAACCGATCTTCACCAAAAACAACAGCTCTTGAGAACTCTGCAATTTAGGGCTGTATGCAAATAATCTTTTGATTCTGTTTGAATTTTCGGCTGTTATCGTTTGCCATACAAAATACCCTTGTTAAAACATAAAACGTTACAGGTAAACTACCCCTTCCCCTTAACCGATCTTCACCAAAAACAATAGGTCTTGAGAACTCTACAATTTAGGGCTGTATGCGAAACATTATTTGATTCTGTTTGAATTTGCGGCTGTTATCGTTTGCCAAAAAAAAAAAAATTTCCCTTGATAAAAAAAAACCGTTGCAGGTAAACTACCCCTTTCCCTCAACCGATCTTCACCAAAAACAATAGGTCGCGAGTCCTCTCCAGAAAAGGGCTGTATGCAAAAAATTATTTGATTCTGTTTGAATTTGCGGCAGTTATCGTTTGCCATAGAAAAAAAATCTACAGACAGACACACAGACACACAGACACACACACAGACACTTTTCGGAAAACGACTTTTTTTCATGTTTTGAGTGTAGTAGAATCAGAATCTGCAATAATCTCGAACACGATTTTTTTTGCCATCACCATACTTCCATTCCTTAAGGAATATGGAAGTAAAAGACTATCACATCAGTAAAGACTTCATAGCAAATAAGACTAAAAGAACTTTTATTTATTACTTTTAGTTGTGTTACAAACGTCAACAGAGACAGAGTAATTATGTTTTTATGAACTGTATTAAAAACTCAGTAGATTGTTATAAAAGAATAGCGCATCATTAATAAATCCGCTTCGTTCCGGTACGCTATACCTCGACTACTTATTCTATGCAACACCTATATATGTCGGTATACATATACTTGTGTCTATGTACTCGTATATGCAAGTCTTTTCTCGTTTAAGATTTTTGTCTGTTACTTCGTTATTTAACTTTGTTCGCAGCTGAGAAGTTGCCTCCTCCGTTGGCGAATCTTACATGCTGTTGATTACATTCGCCGTGGTTCTCTCGTCAAAGGGACAGATTTCAAAACAGATCAGCATACGTAATCAACGCTCTCTTGCGGTATACATTAAAAGTTTCTCAACTCGCCGTGTGTTGCTAAGTAAAATAACATTAGCTAACATTAGCTATTCGTGCATGTGTTCAGCGCGCAGGTACTTGTGTGTGTGTGTGTGTGTGTGTGTGTGTGTGTGTGTGTGTGTGTGTGTGTGTGTGTGTGTGTGTGTGTGTGTGTGTGTGTGTGTGTGTGTGTGTGTGTGTGTGTGTGTGTGTGTTGTGTTACAAAAACTGAGTCCAAGGGGATACATCAGTCATTTTCCAAGCAATCGATCATCCGAAATTTATTCTTAATAGTTATACTTCCAAACAAACTAACATAGACAGATACATGCGCGCACGAGCGTAAATGTAGATATAAGTAATTTATATACATTTAATATAAATTGTACTAGTAACAGTCATGCACTGCAGAACTCACTCAGACTTTTACAGTTTTTTCAAAATTCTGACTTCCATTTTTGGCTTCTGACACCGTCAATACAATAATTCAAACTACACACTACACTCAGATTTGGTTAACATCATTCCGTTTAGTCTGATATTTGACATGAATTCTTAAATGTTTCCAATTTTTTTTTTTTTATCGGCTATTTAAGGACCACATGCCAATTTCAATTCTTTATTCTTTGTTAATTTCTTTTTCTCCAATATTCTTTTTTCTTTTCATTGTGTCCCTTCTTCCTGTCTTCAGTCCACTTTGAACCTGCGTTTTTCTCTCTCCTACCCTGGACTCCTTCCATTTTTAACATTTGAGCCCGAAAAAACTTCTCTTTCAATTGCTTCTTCAGCATTTATATTATTTTTTTTTAATTTTAAATCCTTTTGAACTTCTTTAATCCAACTTGATGTTGACTTCTTCCCCCACAGATATTTGAAGATATGCTTTGTTAACCTATTGTCGTCCATTCTATATAAACGCCCAAAAAATAATAGTCTTCTTTTTCCCTTTGCTTTGTTATATTTTCTATACTTTGATATATTTCATAATTACTTCTTAATCTCCAACCTTCTGAAGTTTTTCGTGGGCCTAATGTTTTCCTAATAATTCGTCATTCCAATATTTCTAGTTTGTCTAAATTATAATTCAATGCTAGACATTCACTTGCATACAGGCGTTCTGGCTTCGCTACTGTACTGTAATGCCTTATTTTCGAATTTTTAGATATGCACTTTTATTGTAAATATCTTTAGTTATACCATATGCCCTTTCCATCTTATGAATCCTTTCATCTATAGCAGATTTTTTCTAAACCATTATCTAGAATTATTTCTCCTAGATACTTAAATTTTTGAACCCTCTCTATTCGACCAATATCTGTTACCAGGAATTTTGGCGCATTTTTAATGTTCATGAGAAATTTGGTTTTTTCTTCCAAAATTTTATTATTATTATTTAAAAAAAATAATATTATTATTATTATTTTCTGGACTCCGGTTTTTCTCAATTTTTCGTTTTCTAACCTGAACACTATATTCATGTAGGTTAGATTCCACTGTTCAATACGACGATCCGTAAGACCTTTCGTTACAATATCTAAATGCTGTCCACACCGTATTAAAGGTGAAATGATTTCTTAGCCTTACTACTGAACTCATTTAAACTATCGACAACTGAAACACAAATTGTTTTCTACTAGAAGCTAGCGAAGGCTTATTTCGCTACTGCTTCGTTATTTATTTTACAGCCCGACGCTGATGTTATTTTATCGCGCTCGCATCGTCAGCTTATACGCGCTGTCAATTCGTGTGCCATTACAGTTTTCCAACGCTCTCAGGGTTTCGTTAATACGCGTTTCATAAAGAGCCAGGCGTAGCAACTCAGCGTATTGATCTCGCGAAGCTCTCACTTGTCTATTAATCCGGCTCGTGTTCAGCCTATGGACTCATCTTTATGTATCTTCGAGATGCCGTTTCAAATATGTATTACGTCCATATTTTTATAAAACAATCGTTTTTATTTATTATCATAATGCTTTTGGCATTCACTCTCTCGTATAGAGCCCATAAAGTCGCGTAACATTGATCGTAGACAGGTGGATAGAGATATTTAGTAAATTGAAATTAAATTAAATACCAGAAAAGCAACAGTCACTAGTTTTATTTTACATTTTTATCTGAAGTCACGCTCAATACTGTTGCGTAGTACAGTATAGATTTTCAAATTAGCAAAACCAAAGTGATGGGCTGTACTGGAAAATACTTTATACTATCGAAAGTAGTTATCACAATCATCATCATCTTCACATCACGGCAGAGACAGGATTCTGTTCTGCCTTGTGTTAGCTACGTCCAACAGATTTCTTTGAAGATTTCGAGTACGTTAATTTCCCCGTATTGAGTATCAACCTGTAGGTGGGAGGGATTGCCTTCTTACGGGCCATGACTTCCCCTCGCCTTTGATGTCACAAAATCCAGCTACAAGGCAGCGGGGCAAAATATAATCCTATAATACTGAATATAATCGGTTGTAAATAATAAGATATAGTAGGCCTACTGCAGCTAACTTGATTCACGCCTGTAATATTCGAAAGATAAGCCGGTCCAGGATCATTTCTTAAGCCTTAGCTTGATACTGGTGGCTACTGCTGCCTTCCGGTCTCCTCCCGTACTGTTCTGCTTCAACATGGTCATCTCTTGTAGGATGTGGCACCTCACCAAGCAGTACGATCTTGGCTGAGGAAGCTAACATCACTTTATCCAAAAAAAGTAATTAACGACAAAATATTATAGCACGTCTCTCACTTGCATTGTACCTGAGATATGACGTTTCATATAAATCCGATGAGGACGTTGAAAGAAATTTAACAACTTTCAATCAATTTGGGGGACTTTACAAGCGTAGTAGCAAACAAGACGAGAAGACGAAATTGTATAAAGTTACTGGTGTACCAATTATCTTGTATGGTTTGAGTCCTCTGGTATTAACTGGAAAGATTGTAAGCCATAGGAAAGCTAAGGAGATGAGATTTCTCAGCAATGTGAAAGGGAGTGCGAGGTCCGACACGTTTAGAATCTATTTGGGCTTATTGTCTTTGGGCGTAGGAACAGACTTGGGCTTATTCTCTGTGACGACAGAATTGAGGAGTACTGGTGAAACTGGATAGGCCACGGTAGCAGAATTTAGGAATAGAAACTCTCTTTATATTATAACGCTGAAGGGAAAGAGGAAGACGTCGCATGAGATGGCTTGTAGATGTAGACAAGACAGGCAACATCAACTGGTTCTAGAGAGGAGGAGGAGGAGGAGGAGGAGGAGGAGGAGGAGGAGGAGGAGGAGGAGGAGGAGGAGGAGGAGGAGGAGGAGGAGGAGGAGGAGGAGGAGGAGGAGGAGGAGGAGGAGGAGGAGGAGGAGGAGGAGGAGGAGGAGGAGGAGGAGGAGGAGGAGGAGGAGGAGGAGGAGGAGGAGGAGGAGGAGGAGGAGGAGGAGGAGGAGGAGGAGGAGGAGGAGGAGGAGGAGGAGGAGGAGGAGGAGGAGGAGGAGGAGGAGGAGGAGGAGGAGGAGGAGGAGGAGGAGGAGGAGGAGGAGGAGGAGGAGGAGGAGGAGGAGGAGGAGGAGGAGGAGGAGGAGGAGGAGGAGGAGGAGGAGGAGGAGGAGGAGGAGGAGGAGGAGGAGGAGGAGGAGGAGGAGGAGGAGGAGGAGGAGGAGAAGAAGAAGAAGAAGAAGAAGAAGAAGAAGAAGAAGAAGAAGAAGAAGAAGAAGAAGATGATGATTACCATAATGATGAAACATATGCTGGCCCTGAATCGATCTGGGGACTGAAAAACGCCATTAACTATCCAGCCATTTGTCAGGCCCGAAACAATTTTATGATCCAGAGACGAATTGGGGAAGCCTGTCCGTGCCGTCCCCATTCTGCAGAGAGAGAGAGAGAGAGGGTGAGAGAGTGAGCGCGCGTGAGAGAGAGACAGACAAAGACAGAGAGAGAGAGAGAGAGAGAGAGAGAGAGAGAGAGAGAGAGAGAGAGAGAGAGAGGGAAGACCATGTGAGTAAATAAAATCAGAAACTCGTGTGTATTCAAAGAACGCGCTGTACTTACTACATCGCTAGACTTTCTCCTCCGCTAGACTCTTGAAGAAGAGAAAAAGTGGTTAACAGGAAAAGTGTAATCCGCTTAGCGGGAGCTTATCTAAGTGCCACCTACAGCCAATAATGCGGTGCGGCCCGCTTATTTATGTTAAACAGCGGCTTTAACCGACCTTCTTTCTTTAAACTGTTTTTACGAGCGCTGCCCCTTGTTTGTTTACGCTACAAGTTCACGTTTTTATCTTTGTTGTTTTGTTGTTTAATAGCCACATGTTTTGCTTAACAACAATTCTGCGCATTACTTCTTGCCACTTTTTAAACATACACTTGTTTGCGCGCGTGAGAGTAAATATTCTGCTGTGGGAAATGTTTTTGTTAATACTGTCAACAATGTTTCGCATTGATTTCGTAATAGTTTTAACTCGTATCGTGAAGGAAATCGTTAATTGCGAAACGTGTTCAATCCATTATGGAAGAAAAAGTCTAATCTGTTACGCCATTATAACGATGTATTTTCCGTTTTTAATTAGAGTGTAAAATTCCGGACATAAAATACTTATTATAGAATAGTACAGGACTTGTTTACTTTACTTGTTTACTGTTTACTTTATATCGAAGGCGAGGAGGTAGTTCACCTCGCACGGCACTCAATCCTCATTACTGTGCTATGGGTTCGGCTCAAGGTCAAGTCAATCTAAATCCATCTGGACAAAGCGACACTCTAGACAGTCTGTCTAGGGTAGGCGAATCTTAGTCACTAGCAACGCGACACCTAAACATTAACACGTCCATCATGAGTTTCTCACTGTACTGTTTTTTCTCGGTGGTGTGTTGCAACTTGTACGACAACAGGCCCTGGGCCTCATGCTCAAGGGTAGATGATGATGATGTTGCTGACTTCATATTGAATCGAATGTCGCCTCTGTGTTCCCTAAAAGGCTGTAGAAATCCCAGGCCATCGGGCCGCTATTTGGTTACCCAACCAGGCCCTATAGGTATGTATGTGATGCTCCACTTTACAGCGGAACCCAACGGCTCTTTAATTCACTTTACTTTCCATAGTAAACAAGAAACGATTAAACAAATATATTAAATTTCTAACTCATTTCATAGGATACTTGAAATTCTTGGCCAAGTATATGAATATGAACGGTCAAGCGTTTATAGTACTTGGATTACGAAATTTCTGTTAATTAAAGTGAATACCTGTAACAAAGATATAGAGATTTAAACAACATTTGTATGTCAGTATTAACGAACTCAATCGTCTATAAATATTTAATATCTGTGTTAATTAAGTTATTTAACAATACAAGAAGACAGTCATGGGCTTCATGTTCGAGGGAAAATAATAATGATAACGATGATCCCTTCATATTAAATTGAATGTTGCTTCTGTTTACCCTTAAAGACTGTAGAATTACCGGTATAAGGCAATAGGGCCGCTGTGTGGTTATCCAACCAGGCTTTGTAAGGGTGCATGTGATGCTTGACTTTACAACAGACCCACGATTCTTTAATGCACTATACTTTCCACAATAAACAATAAAGGATTAAAAAAATATATTAAATTTCTTATTCATTTCATAGGATACTTGAAATACTTGGCCAATTATATGAATATGAACGGTCAAGCGTTTATAGTACTTGGATTACGAAATTTCTGTCAATTAAAGTGAATACCTGTAACAAAGATATAGAGATTTAAACAACATTTTTATGTCAGTATTAACGAACTCAATCGTCTACAAATATTTAATATCCATGTTAATTAAGTTAGATAACAATACAAGAAGACAGTCAGCACTAGAATAAATGTAGGAAACAAGAAATATATGAATATTTTGTTGTACGCTATTGCTTTAACAAACACACCAGACACTGAGAGAGACGTGTAGTTGTAGCTGCATAAGTTGAACCAGATTATCCAAACTTACGAAAATCATGCTCTGAAATAAAAGTTATGGTTCTGTGGGAAATGAACCGTGCGACCGAAATGGTTGTGTGACACAGAATATTGAACAAGTGTTAGGTTTCAAAATGGCGCTGCCCGTGTTAATATACGGTAGCGAATGATGGATACCAACAGAAAAAGTTTGGACAAGTGTTCTAGCTGAAGAAATGTAAAAGGTAAAGAAACGGATTTGTGAGAAATTCTAGAAATTAAAAAAGCAATAAAAATAACAAAAATTTAACAATTGAACAAACTGAATTCTGTGTATCCCCTTTATTAAAAGCTGTTATTTAGATTAGTTAATTTTATATTTTGCATTCAGATTATATTTAGTTTTTACAGACACTTGACCTTCCCTTAGCTTCTGCAGCCCCCCCCCCACCGTCATCACACCTCACACATGTTCCGATACACGCCCTAAACATATTTCAACCGCCCTTACATCCTCTGTTTAGTGTTCACTCAGCTTTGACAATGGCTTAAGAAATCGAAACAGCTGTCAGAGTTAAATAAAAAAATTTTGAAACGTACCAAGTGTTTATATATATTTTAAAAAACCTTTAAAATGTAATTTTTTCTGAGTTTTTGGTGTTTCATTAAACGGGTTAGGATATGCAATGAACAAATCAGAGCAGGCCCAACGTCAAGGCAGCTGGAAGTGAAACAATTTAGAATTTATGAAACAGCGTGTAAGTTCTCAGTTTAACTCTACCGTTTGACATTTGTCTCTCTATCAAACTGTCTCTTTGGGGTATGCTCAAGTTAACGTTTGAACGCATCAACCTATTTGTCGTGGACTTGGCATGCGTGTCCACACTTTTACGCAACAGAAACCTATTGTTTTTGAGACTAATTCCTCAAAAAATAGGGATGTAGAAGGTAAAAATGTATGAGGGGTACAAATTTTGAAAAAATCGTAAAGGTCCATATGCGGTAATAAATTGAAAGAAATATTAAATAAAATTTGAATGTAGCTTACAGTTTTTCAAATTTCAAAATTTGTTCACCCTAAGACACAAAAATATGATACGAAATTCGAAAAAATTGTAAAAATCCAGCCGGATATCAGATCAAAGGGAATTTCAACATAAAATCACTTCTCGACAATTTTTTCTTTATTAAACGAAATTATAGAAGAGTAATTGGGATTTTCGTAATTTTTATGATAATTAAAATTATCTAACATCAAAATTTAACTAATAAAAAATGTAGTTATTTGCTCAAAATAGTGAGCGAGCTCTTAAGGTCAGGGAGCATACTAGTATAATAGTTGCATTAGGCCTACTTACAGTCACATACAGCCGAGTAACCTGGACAAGAGAGAGTTATACAAACATAACAGACGATACAGTCCCGAGAAAAATGCGCTACAGTAGACGCAAGAAATGGCACAATAAGAGAACAAATTTTAGATATTTAAATTATGAATGAAAGAGTGAACCTGAATGTAAAGAGTGGAATACATAACTCTAAGAGGATGAAGGAAAATAGATCAACAATAAATCGGAAGGAAGACAAAGCCTAGTCAGACCGAAGAATTCACAGAAATCATAATGCACACAATTACGTAAATAATGGAATCAAGAAGAAGAAACAAGAAGAAGAAGAAGAAGAAGAAGAAACAGGCTTTTGTATACGCCATGACGTTGTTTTTTAATGTTAAAGCGATTATGGGCATTCGTGTCTTATGCTGAGAATTCTGTCAGCAAAAACTACTAAACAACTGCTGGTAGTGAAATATTTTCTTCCCAGTGCTTTCCATTCTGTAAACACGGTATTATTGTTAACATTAGTAATGCGAGCGTGGTACTAGTTTTTAGATTAAACTTTGGTATCGACGGCGCCCTTTGATCACAGCAACCGTAAGACAAACTGTTTATGCAGCTGTGGTGTATCAGCGACTGCTGGGTGAAAATCAAACCGTTGATTCAGTCCGTATTGACTACCAGTTTCTACAAACGATTGATTGTGACCAGATGTGGGTGCAAAAGGAGACTGCTACACAGGGTCGTGGCTGTCTTTTGCTGATATGTAGGCAATTGCTGGTATGTAGGCAATTTACCTTGCCGTAAAATCAAGATATTTCTGTAACGTTTAAGGTTATGTATCGTGTTCATGTTTATGTTTAAATGTTATTTTTTGGATTATATCTGTATTATGTAAAGAATGGTATCGGCTGAATTGGTGGGAACACCTTTGCCGAATGGATAACTACTGCATTCCCAAACTACTACGGAACTATAAGGCGAGGGGACGGAGATGTGTGGGATGTCCGAGGAAGCGCTGGAGCGACCAGCTCTAATCTTTGCCTGTTTGAGACCGGAACAAACCATCCTTGCAGATGATGATAATGATGATGATGATGATGATGCTTTAGTGAATGGATTTGTCATCTGTGATCTAACTCACTAGTGGTAAACAAACGTAAAGCCGTTGTCATAGCAACGTGATATCAGCTGTACGCAATACTGTCACACAACTTCTTACAGCGATAATAATGATATTGACATGAAGGAATTTCAGCCACCTCCAGGGTTAGACCATAGTATGCAAACAATAACCGTTACGTGTAGGCCTATGTACTGAGTTTGGCGAAAATTATGCTTAATTAACGTTTTTTTATCTACACGCTGTTGTGTCACGTCGATTGAGGTCGCAACAGGCCGCAGCCTTAATGCTTGAAGGGAGAAGAAGATCATGCATTACGAACAAATAATCATAATGTGGAAACAATAATCTAATCATAATACAGACAAGACAAAAGCAGACTGAAGAATAAATTAATTAAAGCTACATAGTAAAAGTTTATAAAACTATGGCAATCGCGAATTTAGTGTATACATAGACACTCACAGGAACAAATGTAAAAAAGAATCTAAAACAGCAGAGATACAAAAAGCTACGAAGGATCGCATGTTGCACATGGAGGGACAGAATGAGAAATACAGAAATAAGAAACCGATTACAATTTGCCGGCTTAAGTGGTAAAATTAAAGAGTATATAGGAATAAATGGGAACACCTTTTACAAGGAATGATCACTGAGAGGATGCCAAAGATCTTGTACAGGCATAAACCGCAGGGACGGAGATCCCTCGGACGACCAAAATGTAGGAGGAATGATCAAGTCGCAACAACCTACAGCTAATGCTTGGTTGGAAGAAGAAGAACACAAAAATTGACCCGCGGCTACTTTTATGATAACATTACACATTTATATTCTTAAATATGTAACTAAATGCATAGTTTTCATTTTAGAATAATTATATTTATTTACATGTTTATGTAAACATAAACGCTATTTATTCAATAAAAATCGCCATTTATTCTAATCGCCGACCGGCCCCGGTTACCTAAACAAGTATCAGAAAATTCTAAAACGTAGAGCCTATGTTATGTATTCGATAGTGACGTAAAAGAAAGAGAGAGAGAGCTGTTGTAATATAAACAAGGGTGAATCGATTGTGGAGACAGCTGCGGACCGTTGACATCCGATATGGAAGGCAAACACAGCGAACGGTAAGGAAGCCGTCCGGTTGCGGCTAGGTCCGATATCTCCTCGGTAATCGGATTTGTTTGTTCTGCAGACAGTATAATTGTGTATGTACAATTCTACTCTACGGTGGGATCGGTTAATTATATATAAATCGGTGGACTTAGCAAAATTTCCACTCTAGGTTACTTGCTGCTGTAGGTTCGTTTTGTAATATCCTGTGTACAGTGTTGCATATAGTTTGTGTACTAACTTACTTCATGAGTAGTACAAAAAATATTCATTTATATTATCGTCGTCGTCGTCGTCGTCGTCATCATCATCACCACCACCACCACCACCACCACCACCACCAGCATCGCCGTCGTCGTCGTCATCATCATCATCATCACCACCACCACCACCACCACCAGCTTCATCGTCGTCGTCGTCGTCTTCAGCAAGGATTACACAACAAAATGATTTGTTCTCCTTCCAAGTAGATAGGCAGAACTGGTCACTCCAACGCTTCCTCGAGCGCACCACAACCTCTCCGTTCTTTCGGCTTACACAAGCGGCGTGGAATCACGCCCGTCAAAGACCTGTCAGAACCATTCTTTAAATAATAATAGTGTAGTGATTCTGGTCGCCAAACAAATAATACGTCATGCATATCTGTAAAATCTTAGTACTATTAGTTTTTTTACAAAGAAAAATCATCAGTGAAACAATTACATTAGTTGGGGACAACAATCAGTAAAACAATAATTGTTTGGGGATGCGGCAGTCAAACATTTTGTAATCTTCCAAGCATTCTAGCCGATATTGGGCAATCCAATTAAGAATACTCTTAGTATTCACCTTCTGCCGTACATCGAGATTTCTTTCGGGATATTGAAGAATAGGGCATCTAGGGCACGTGCCTGAGAAATCTCATTTTGCCCCTCAAATACGACTGGCCTGTGATTTCGTTAAAATTCCTATTGTCAGACTCATTGCAAAGCAAGGGAGAGAGCTATCATATCAGACGTGTTTCTTTACTCGTTGTTTTTAGAGATCTACTGATGGTCCCACACACACATAGTTAAACTTGTGCACGTTCTTCATCACGGCATTGTTCGTAACGTAAGCCACAATACAGCCCAGATATTCAAAATTACTGATCTCTAATTATGTATATATTTATTTAAATAGTACGATTTTTACAAGCTACAAGGTGCCTCTTCGTTCCTGGATGCCAGAATCCCTGTCACAACACTCATATCCTCCTCCAAATTTCTCGTCTTCCAATTTTCCAGCTTATTCTTGGACACCGTCTTGTCCTTCTTTCCCGTGGCTTCCACTGCAGTGTTCACCGCGACCACCTAAGCTATCGCGTTGTTGTGTGGCCAAACCAGACAAGCTGTCTCAGTTTTTTTCTGTGAACTACACTTAATGCTGCGGACCCTTAATTGTCATATCTCTAATTATCTCTTTTCTTACCTCTTTCTAATCTGGAATCGTTACAACTGCCGAATTGTGTTCTTCAATTGAATTGTGCTTCGATTCCGACAACTGTCGATACCACTCTTTTTCTCCATACGTCGTGATGGTTTCAAATTTTTAGCGGCTTTTTGCTTCGTTTCTTACTAATATATGTGTTAATTTATACAATTTTGGATGAAAACAACTATGAAATAACTACAGGAAAGAACTGCGGAGTCCATAGCCGATGGTAGAATTCGTTATGTGATGCGTGAACTAAGCAACTTGCGTTCTGGCCAAACTTATTGGTATTCACAGCCGGCTCGTTCTACACAAGAAATGCCTTTCTTTAAGAGAAAAGAAGTTAACACGAAAAGTTTAATCCGGCAAGCGGAGAGCTTATCTTGATCGTTTACCTACCTCGATTATTTACTTCAAGCGCTGCGCCGTCTTCAAACTTTTTTTCTTTAAACTGTTTAACGAGCGCCCGTCGTTTGCGTCGCACCTTATCGTTCTTATCTCTTCTGTTGTCTTCTAGTAGTCACACGTCGCCATGATCAGTCTCCAGTGTACACGATTACATCATATGCTCTCAAGATGTATTATTTTCGCAGTTTAGAAATACAGACTTTTGCTTTCCCATGGTTTACATAAAGTACGTAATAAGTCTTACATACTATTCCCTTAAACTCCAACTCTTCTTCTTCTTCTTCTTCTTCTTCTTCTTCTTCTTCTTCTTCTTCTTCTTCTTCTTCTTCTTCTTCTTCTCCTTCTCCTTCTCCTTCTCCTTCTCCTTCTCCTTCTCCTTCTCCTTCTTTTTCTTCTTCTTCTTCTTCTTCTTCTTCTTCTTCTTCTTCTTCTTCTTCTTCTTCTTCTATCAGTGCGTTTAGTTTAGCTAATAGTTCGTTCAATAGGAGCTCACTTGGTCGTGATCTTTGAGCATTCTTTGCTAAATCATTTCAGGACCTCCTTGTTTGTCCTTCCTTCGTTTTCCATGTATAATTCCTGAATGTTCCTACCTATCTTCTAATACTCATAGATTTTCGATACTGAATAACGATCTACTATTTTCGAGCACGCTAATAATAATTTATTTGCATACTAATACCTAACATTCCCTTCAATTTTATTGATTAGTATATTATTTCCGTATTAGAGCTGGCCAGTGTGGCTTTTCTGGTCCCACATATTAGAGGTTGATTCCAAAAAGTAAAAGTAATGCTTCGTAAATACATTTCTGCACTCATAGCAGGAGTAACACTGAGAATTCGGATTAAAGGTACAATTGAAAAGGCGGAGAAAACAAACACATAGATATTAACATAATTCACCACGTTTTAAGAATGCCGGTACACTGCCTGCATTGAGGGTTTCTCAGTTATAGTAGATTGAGTAGTTACTGGGGCGTGGGGAGACCCCATTGTCGCTAAACACATAAATTCCGGGTGAAGTTGCGTGACGGCGCGATAATAACCATAAATAATGAAAAGCAAGAAGATGATAAAAGATAATGCCAACATAACTTGTAGTTATGGAGTAGACTGAAGAAACCGTGTTTAGCGCATATGTTAAAATCATGTTAATGCTTTATTTGGAAGAAAGAAATGTTCGACAAAGCTTTAAATCTGAAACCCCAATGTCCACATTCATAGACTGAGTAAGTTGGTTTAATTTGAACTTCGTCTAGGTTACTTGAACACAGGCGTAACGGGAAAACGAGTTTCGACAGATCGATACGGGGTGGCGTCTGAAAGCCACGCTTACGTCCACGTGTAGTCTGGAATGCAGTGATCCAAATACTTTCAAGATGTTTTTTTTTCCTAGCGGACTCGGTAGCGTGTAAATTTAATGTTATTACTGGGGTGTATATTTGTGGAATGACTGTTAATTTTCTGTTTGGTCTTGGCATCGATTCACTTTGATCACATAGCGCGGCGAGAAGGCAAGAAGTTGTTTATGCAATTGGGTTTATCAGTGACTGCCTGATACGGAGAGAGAGAGAGAGAGAGAGAGAGAGAGAGAGAGAGAGAGAGAGAGAGAGAGAGAGAGAGAGAGCGAGAGAGAGAGAGAGTGTATGTGTGTGTGTGAGTGAGTTACGCAGCCAAATCTTTGATTCAGTCCACAAACATGGCCGGTTTGTTTGTTTGTTTGTCCAAAATGTCTGACTATGAACAGATGTCGGCCGCCGCTGTTCCACGATCCTACGCAATACAGGACGCGTTGTGGAAGTATCAGTCACGGAACCGACCTTTGCAGACATTCGTGTCTATTAAAATGCTCTTAACGATGCTCCATTATAATATTTTTATTACGCAGTAGACATAACTATACTATTCTTTGTTGATTATGAAGTACAATGTCGCTAGATCTGAAGCAAATTACGTCCAGCTTTACTCACGTCATGTATACAACTTGTTAGTATAAACCTACATTAACTGAACTGGCGCTACAACCCGTTGAGAGCTATGCCCTTGTCTTCGCCATTCCTCTCTTGATCCCGTCGGACACCACCAGTTTCTGATCGCCAACTAACGCAGGTCGGCCTCGACATGGTCCAAGCACCGCAGCCTCGGCCGTCCTATAGAACGGCTTTCTTCTGGCTTCGTGCTCATAACTTCCCCATCCTCTCCATGAGCCCGACCCGTCTTATTCTGCGCACTTTTATGTCGCTGACGATTGCCGGGCATTGTAAAGTACCGGTACTTCTTACTCGGCATTGGTTTTTATCATCCACTCGTTATTCTCACACAGACCTACACCTCCGAAGACCTTGAGGAAAACCCTCCGTTCACAAGTGTTAAAAAGATTTTCATTTTGTTGTTGTTGTCAAAGTCTAAGCCTTACTTTTTGTTCCCCACTCGTAAGGTTTCAGAAACATAAATAACCACCGGTTTGATAATTGTCGTATGCACCACTAACACAAGACAGGAGAAGTGTGGATCTGATGAGCTTCTGAAAGCTACTGTTACGCAACGGAACGTTATCGAACAATGGAGTGCGTTATTCTACGTGTTTCTCGGCTATCGCACTAGAGCCCGGCTGTAATGTGTGTGTGCGTACATATTGCTGCTTTGAGATGAAAGACAATTACGTGACACTTATCATGCGTCAACAATCGAGGCTGTTTCCAGACCGCAGCGGTCGGCCACTGTGTTCAAGACCAGACAGTGACACTGTTTCTATAAAGTGGATTCGAGAGTGGCTGTCTAACACGTCATCGAAAAAGTGACAGATTATTCTGGAATCTCAGCGGTGTATAGGCCTAAATGTCCAGCAACGGTCAGTTTAAGTGGCGATTTATTCAAGTGAAGTTAGAAGAATTGTGGCGAAGTGTTATTGTGTTATAATTGTGCGGGACTCTTTTAGTTGACATTATTATTTTATTTGAATTATTGGACGAGTATAAATTTGTCACTGTACTCTACCTAGTCTTACTCCTTGTACTGATCATATATATTTATTTTTATCTTTTATTTGCGGCAAGTCCCACCTTGACTAATTATTCATCTAGTACTTTATTTGCGGCAAGTCCCACCTTGACTACTTATTCGTCTAGTACTTTATAGTTTACGGCGAAGTAGTAGGTGTTTGTACCCAGCAATACGATGCCATTGGTAAAAAGGGTGCGTTGTGTCGCTCTATTAAAAAATCGTGCCTCCTGGGTTAACGGGTAACTTGTCTTGTTAATGTACCAAATACACCTGTCGGTTAACTGAAGTCTTCACGTGCATCTTTGTACTGCTTGTATATAGACAATAATAATTAATAACCTACCTAAAGTTCAAATCAATGTATACAACTACCTTATTTTGTGATATTACGTAATACCAACGAGCACGTTAATCAAGAAGCGATTCGAAAAGTAAGTGAATTAAGTCAAAATGAAATATGTATGCTGCATTTTTGGGTGAATTTAACTACTATATATATATTACGACAGTACAAATAAGTGATGTACTGAGCATTGAATATAAAAATTTAAATATACCTAATAAACTGTAAATAATTAATAATGTATTAGAAATAAGCATGTCAGGGATTGCAAGCTTGGCTCAGACAAAAATATGAACAGGTGTTTCGACCTGAATCGACGTGCACACACACACACAAATGTAACTGAAAGTGTGTACACCAGTATGTTGCTAGTGTGTGTGAACGCAGGTCTATGCAGGCGAGTTTACCACCCCAAGATGAATAATTGCATAATTACTGTTTTTCCGTAATTATTCATAAACTATAATTAAAGAGTAAAATCCAAAAACACAATAAAATGTAAGAAAATTTACTAAATACTGTGTACGAAAACGATGTGAAAGTGCCACACCGTACGAGTGTAATAGTGAAATAACTGTGTACAAATCGAAAGGGTTAAGTTGCAATGTCCAAAATTACAGTGAACATGTGTTGTAAAAATAGTTATAAGATAAGTATAAGAGTATACTTACAGGACTCTGCAATTCGCAGAAATATAAGAAATAGCGAAATTGACAAAGAGTGGGGGAACTGAATCCAGAGACAGTTTCTGACATGTCGATTTCGTACCACTGCAGGTGTCGACCAAGACATGGGTATAAATAGGACACACAAGCTACAGTGATTTTCTTTCTTAAATCACCCACGGTGCAGCGGGAGCTTCTGCCCGTCCACACAGAATATTTAAATTTTTGTAAATAATTTCATCCTTCCAGTTACATACAGTTATGTAACTCGATTGTCAAACAAACTGTTTTTAAATAATAACAAAATTACATAAGAAGATCCACATAAGAAGATCCATTGACGTCAGAAACAGCACGAGGAGAAGTTCCAGAGAGTGATACGACGCTGGACAAGAAGAGCGAGTCGACGCTGGACAGAAGACAGAGTCGACGCTGGACAAGAAGAGCGAGTCGACGCTGGACAAGAAGCGAGGCGACGCTGGACAAGAAGCGAGGCGACGCTGGACAGAAGAGCGAGTCGACGCTGGACAAGAGGAGCTGGAGTGCGAGACGAGGACGACTACAGATGGGTTCAAATGATCGAGTATGATTGACGACAATAAGGTGATAAACAACTTATTTATCTCTTAACCGAACAATGAACTCAAAGACAATTAAAGACATTCTTGTTTTATTTAAAAGTAAGAGCCAATGTTTATTTTAAAGTAGAATTAAAATCATAGATGTTTTAGAAATACGATTAACGTAACAAGAGCTCAAATTAGTATTGAAATAAAACGAATACAAAGAATTTAAATGAAAACAATTAGTGTTTGATATAAATCAGTACTGAGAAACAAAAGATAAATTCAATAACTATTAATATTTTGAGTACATTACAATATATAAAAAGATATTTAAATATTGATATTTTGAAACACATTAATTGACTGAGTAGTCTGGAAATGAGATTTTTCTTTAATACAATAATTAGTAGATTAGAATATTTAGTCAGTAAGGATGTATATAGCATAAGCCTTACGGCATAATAACAAATAATAACGAATGTTTTAAGTCGAAGTAAGTGCTAGGTGCACAATTTTATTAATATCAAATAAATTTGAAATACCGTTACAAGTTACATAGAGTTCTTATTGCAGATACACCTGAAACCCAATTTAAATGCTATTTTGTTACATAATTTGTCAATCTTGAACGTGAGACCAGTCACGCCTATTTTATGTATATCGTATTGTTGCATATTAATTATCGCTTCCAACGTGGAGCATCACAAATGTAAATTATATTATATTTACAACGTTATATCGTTGCATAATATGGCGTCCCAGATTGTGGGGCTCCGCAAACACAAATAAATTTATATTTGCAACGTTGTATCGTTGTATAATATGGCTCCCAAAGAACGTTGGGCTATAGAAATTAAATTACATGTAAATTTGTACACATACAACATATATTATGCAACTTATGTATAGTTGTATCCTTGTATAATATGTCGCCCTGGACGTGGGGCACGACATGCCTAAATTTATGTGCAAAAATTTGTTACATAATTTGTAGCCCATGAACGTATGGCCCAATCCCCACCATTTAACTATTAAAATTTTTTTATGTAGCTAAATGGTTGCTCTAAAATATAAGAGTGTGCTAAATGAAAAATGTATAATATGTAATTATTATTTATATTAAACAGTAACTGAATGTAATGTTAATTGTTGTGTAATCACACAGCTGGCGCCCACAAATAATATTGTTTGTCTATGTAACAGGTGTAACTGTAATGAGTATTAATAATAACTATTAATAAAAATACAGAAGTAAATAAATAAGTAGGGAACGGTTATCAATAATAATTGTTAAAGAATTACTACTAAATAAATATTTTAATAATACTTCAACATGACGACTCCAGGAAATTTAGAAGTAGAGGCATTCCAGACGATGATGCGTGCCTGGGTCGATGAATTAAGCACAAAACAGACAGAAAATTTAAATAAACAGACAGAAAATTTAAATGCTAGAATAGACGAACTAAAAGAAATAAATACAAAACAAACAGAAATTTGGAAAATAAATTAGAGCTACACTCCGAAAAATTTAGACAAGACACCATAAAAATTTCAGAAAGTCTAGAAGAGTTAAAAATTGATAATCTTGAAATAAAACAAAGTATAATAGACAGTACTGCAAAGTTAACAAAAAAAATTTTTAATACCAACATACGTATTGACACGATCGCAGAAAATGTCTGTGGAATAATTAATAAACAAACGGAGCTAATATGTGAAAAGATAATATGTGAAGAATTCATAGTAGTTGAAAATACGTGTGTAATTACTAACGATAATTATAAAGTAATTAACATTAACGAAGAGAAGCAAATTAAGGTTAATAAAACGTACCTTATTAATAGTGATATTCCAAGTGTGAGACACACACACAATAGTAAGTCACACAAGATGACACATGTGAAACACTTAGGACACCACACTTACAGAGATAAATATCACTGTAGGTATAACAAGAAACTTAGTAATTTATCTAGACGAAACACTACACAAAATTGTGGTAAATATGACGGTAGGTATAAGCACGAGAAATATAAAGCGAACGATAATTATAGTATCGATAATTATAACTGTAGGTATAAAAACTACAAAGATTATTATAGGCGATGCACGAGAGCAAAACGCATACGAACTAGTAAAAAATGCGTTCGTCAAAAGCAGCTACGCGGAGAGGAGAGAATTGTGGAACGTGCTGAGAGAATTGAGAAAGAGCGAAGCATTTGTTACGAGAGAAAGAGAGGGAAGATAAAGTTTTCACCCTATAAACAGGTGACTTACACGATCAAAGCAAACGTTCACACAGTAAGTACGCACACAAACGTCGCAGCAATGCAACGGAAAGGTAACGAGGGGGTAACCAAATGGAATGTTGTCGCGAGGGTGAGCACAATGAATTTCCTGTGTACAACAACCAATTGTTATAATGAGGGGTGTCAGTTCAAACGACACACCGAACCGAACTCAATACCCGAAAATAAATAATTATTTTTAAATGAGAAAAATAATATTACTATTAATTATTAATAATAATATAAGAGAGTATAATTAAGAAATGTATTATTGATGGTAAGGAATGATAGCGTAGAGAAATATTTATGAAAGTAATGGTAAAAGATGTTATTGTTGTTATTAATATGAAGAAAGGGTTAGGAATGGAAAATAATTGCTATAATTGTTAGAACGGCTGATCAAGCAAACACCTAATGGAGATACAAGGACACAGAAGAAAGCAAGAGTGAAAAGTCAAAAGGGCAGAGACTACTTAGGATTAAGGACTTCGAGAAAAATATCGTTGTTTTTCCAAGACAGTTCCTCTGTAACCGATCATGCGACACACTACAAAGCTAAAAGAGTATTCTGTTACGGAAGTGTATTTCAGGAAAGTAATAGCGATCAGAAATGTAATGTTAAAGAAATGTAATAAAAGGTAATGAATGTTAATGTATTGTATAAGTAATGTATTAGATAAAGTAATGTCATGTTAAGAAAAGATTTAAGGAAGATTAGAAGCGAAGGTAAGAATGTATGAGTAAGATAATGTAAAATTAAGGACCGAATTTACACACATACGTAGGAATGCAGAGTGTACAGAAGGAGAACAAGGGAGAGCTAATTGCAGTGGATTTTCTGGGACCACTATCACGATCAAGTCGAGGTGTGAAGCACATATTGGTTTGTATCGATGTGTTTTCCAGGGCAGTCCGACTGTACCCAATTATGCGACCCACAACCAAAGTTGTTCTAAAGATACTACTGCAGAAATATATTCCGTCATATGGAAAAATGAAGAAGGTACTCAGTGATCAAGGTGTACAATTCCAAAGTGAAAAATGGGAGAGGACGTTAAGAGAAAATGGAATACAACCTGTACTCACATCCATAAGACATCCTCAAGGAAACCTTGCTGAGAGAGTTAACAAAGAATTAGGTAAATATTTACGAATATATTGTCATGATCAACACAATAAATGGGCAAAATATTTACCATTTCTTGAGAAAGCCATTAACGAAAATTATAATGAAGCAACAGGATATACTCCAATGGAATTAGAAGAAGATAAGAAGCCAAACAGATTTTGGACTAAATATATAAACAAACCTAATAACCAAAATGTACCTGTACCAATAAGTGTAAAAATTGAATACGCAAAGCAACGGATAAGAGAAAGAGGTAACAAGAGAGTAGAAAAATTTAATCTAACTCACAAGCTACAACAATTCAGCGTGGGAGAAAGTGTACTACTCAAAGCTAATCCAGTGGGAAAACGGAGTGATAATACGGCGAAGAAATTCTTCAGACTTTATAATGGACCGTATATGTTAAGACAGCGAGTAGGACAACACACTTTCATCGAATATGATGAGATACAAAAGAAAGAAATTGGTAAATTCCACGCAACGTCATTTAGGAAGTTTTACACATGAAAACAACGAGGTCAATGAAACCAGTCAGATCAGCTGTTTGTTGAAGCCACCCTACTACAAGGTCACGAGCAGTGAGCGTATAAGGAGGGGAGGTAAGACATTTGTATACACTCCAATTAAGGGTGAAATGACGAATATTATTCTTTATTATTTGTTACATTTTTCAAGTGTAATAATAATAATAATAAAAAAAAATTATAATAAATAAATTTATTAAATTTTTTTTGTTACCAAGCAGAGGGATAATGCGACAGTGCAAATAAGTGATGTACTGAGCATTGAATATAAAAATTTAAATATACCTAATAAACTGTAAATAATTAATAATGTATTAGAAATAAGCATGTCAGGGATTGCAAGCTTGGCTCAGACAAAAATATGAACAGGTGTTTCGACCTGAATCGACGTGCACACACACACACAAATGTAACTGAAAGTGTGTACACCAGTATGTTGCTAGTGTGTGTGAACGCAGGTCTATGCAGGCGAGTTTACCACCCCAAGATGAATAATTGCATAATTACTGTTTTTCCGTAATTATTCATAAACTATAATTAAAGAGTAAAATCCAAAAACACAATAAAATGTAAGAAAATTTACTAAATACTGTGTACGAAAACGATGTGAAAGTGCCACACCGTACGAGTGTAATAGTGAAATAACTGTGTACAAATCGAAAGGGTTAAGTTGCAATGTCCAAAATTACAGTGAACATGTGTTGTAAAAATAGTTATAAGATAAGTATAAGAGTATACTTACAGGACTCTGCAATTCGCAGAAATATAAGAAATAGCGAAATTGACAAAGAGTGGGGGAACTGAATCCAGAGACAGTTTCTGACATGTCGATTTCGTACCACTGCAGGTGTCGACCAAGACATGGGTATAAATAGGACACACAAGCTACAGTGATTTTCTTTCTTAAATCACCCACGGTGCAGCGGGAGCTTCTGCCCGTCCACACAGAATATTTAAATTTTTGTAAATAATTTCATCCTTCCAGTTACATACAGTTATGTAACTCGATTGTCAAACCAACTGTTTTTAAATAATAACAAAATTACATAAGAAGATCCACATAAGAAGATCCATTGACGTCAGAAACAGCACGAGGAGAAGTTCCAGAGAGTGATACGACGCTGGACAAGAAGAGCGAGTCGACGCTGGACAGAAGACAGAGTCGACGCTGGACAAGAAGAGCGAGTCGACGCTGGACAAGAAGCGAGGCGACGCTGGACAAGAAGCGAGGCGACGCTGGACAGAAGAGCGAGTCGACGCTGGACAAGAGGAGCTGGAGTGCGAGACGAGGACGACTACAGATGGGCTCAAATGATCGAGTATGATTGACGACAATAAGGTGATAAACAACTTATTTATCTCTTAACCGAACAATGAACTCAAAGACAATTAAAGACATTCTTGTTTTATTTAAAAGTAAGAGCCAATGTTTATTTTAAAGTAGAATTAAAATCATAGATGTTTTAGAAATACGATTAACGTAACAAGAGCTCAAATTAGTATTGAAATAAAACGAATACAAAGAATTTAAATGAAAACAATTAGTGTTTGATATAAATCAGTACTGAGAAACAAAAGATAAATTCAATAACTATTAATATTTTGAGTACATTACAATATATAAAAAGATATTTAAATATTGATATTTTGAAACACATTAATTGACTGAGTAGTCTGGAAATGAGATTTTTCTTTAATACAATAATTAGTAGATTAGAATATTTAGTCAGTAAGGATGTATATAGCATAAGCCTTACGGCATAATAACAAATAATAACGAATGTTTTAAGTCGAAGTAAGTGCTAGGTGCACAATTTTATTAATATCAAATAAATTTGAAATACCGTTACAAGTTACATAGAGTTCTTATTGCAGATACACCTGAAACCCAATTTAAATGCTATTTTGTTACATAATTTGTCAATCTTGAACGTGAGACCAGTCACGCCTATTTTATGTATATCGTATTGTTGCATATTAATTATCGCTTCCAACGTGGAGCATCACAAATGTAAATTATATTATATTTGCAACGTTATATCGTTGCATAATATGGCGTCCCAGATTGTGGGGCTCCGCAAACACAAATAAATTTATATTTGCAACGTTGTATCGTTGTAATATATATATACATATAATTTGTGATGTTTTCAATTTATTTCTTCTGCAAGTAGTATAATTTTGTATATTCTTTTTAACACCTGACGCACGTTTCACTGAAAATTATCAGTATCTTCAGAGAAATAATCCTATCAATATAAATCAATAATAATTAATAATATCAATATTAATTCTATTAATATAATTATTTCGATATTTATAAATCTATTAATAGAATTATTTTGATTGTTATTAATTTACTTACAAACCTCTGATGATACTGATAATTTTCAGTGAAACGTGCGTCAGGTGTTAAAAAGAATATACAAAATTATACTACTTGCAGAAGAAACAATTTGAAAACATCACAAATTATATAATTACTGCAAGAAACATCGAGTTACTTATATAGAAAATATATATATATATATATACAAAACGGTTTATAACGTTATCCTACGTCTTCCGATCCCTAGTCTCCATTGGTCTCGGTCTAACCAAGATTCTTCTTCCAATTCCCGGTCTCTCATTGCCCGGTTGATGCCTTCTTTCCAACTCAACCTAGGTCTTCCTCTTCGCCTACGATCGTATGGTGTCCATCTCAAAATTTGCTTGGGGAGTCGATTATCCGGCATTCTTTGGACATGCCCAAACCATCGTAGCTCTATTAATGTCGTCGATAATAGAGTACTGTACCCCGGGTAGTGTATTATCTCCCGGATTCTGACTTTTCTTACTTTTCCCAGTTTTGACCTCCCTGTCGCTCTTCGCCAATAATCCATTTCAGTAGCTTCCAACAACTTTTCTTTTCTTTGTATTATTGGCCATATTTCACACCCGTATGACGTAATTGGTTTCACGATTGTATTGTATATAAGATGTTTATTTTGTTTTGATATTTATTGGTCCCACAATATGTTGTTCAGCAATGCTATTGATTTTCTTTCCAGGTTATTTCTTTCTCTTATCGCTTTATCTAGACAACCATCTTGTGTAACTGTTGTTCCTAGATATTTATAGCTACTGCAATTTACTATTTCTTGTTCGTCTTCTAAAACTAAATTCTTCTGTTCCCCACCAATGCACATATACTCCGTTTCCTTTGTGTTTACTTCAAGGCCCCATAGCTTATATTCCTCTATACGTTTTCGTGTTATGTATTCCATGTCGTGATAGTCCTGCGCTACCATGACTTGGTCGTCAGCGAAGCGAAACACAGTGTGTACACTGTGCTGTCAATTAGAGGTTTCCCCATTTTGTGGTATTTCTTTTTCCAGGTTTTGAGGGCTTGTTCCAGGTATATCTTAAACAGCGTCGGAATTTAACTACAATCACTGGTCAAATTATTCGGTTACTACAAGAGAAACTGTAGATTATCACGTAACACAAATAATTTTAAAAACCCCTTAAAACACTATCGATTTTCCTAGAATTACTTTTAATGTACTTTTCTTTAAAGAATCACTATGATTCCTGTGTCGATTATTCTGGCATCGAGTTGTATTTTATAAGTGACACTTTTCTTTTTACTTGTCATTCCAAAGGCTTCAATATATTTTTCAAACGGATTGCGATCCAGAGATCTCATAATTGGGTGCAACATTACGTATCTCTACGCAAACAATCTAACAGTGCTGCCAACATACAGGTACCGTGTACAACTCTGATAGGCCAGAAAATTTCATATCTTTTTCTTTTTACAGAAATCAGTCTATCTTCTGTGAAAATTAAACAAAGTGGTAACACAGTTAAAACTGAAACTGATAATTTGTATTTTTATTTTTCTTAATCGGTGGTCTGATAATTAGGCCAGTGACTGTAGACAGCAAAAAAAATAAGAATATTTGGGAGGGATTCAAAATGTTAAATTTAAATGAGGTGGTCTCTAGGTGTATGGTGCCAGTGGTACCAACATTTGCATTGGACGGATAACAACGGGCATTCATGCACACGTCATTTTGGTTTTTGATCTTTCATAAAATGTTTGTTCGCAAATCGTTAATAAAAATTTTGGATTTGACATTTTTTATTTTAACAGAGCTCAGTTCTAGAATTAATATTTTAGAGGTCACTTATGTTGTTTGCCTGCACTGAGCCAGTCGGACAATATCGTGCGTTTATTAAAATATTATAATATGTTACTAAAACTTATCCTTACATTTTTCAATAGAACAATGTTAATGCAGCAGATAGTAAAAATAAAATATAACGTATGAAGAAACATATAGCATAGATGTTATATACATGTGTGTGTGTGTGCGTGTGCGTGTTTTATTACTGTGCTACCTGCCCGGATGTAGGGGAACTTGCAGTCAGTCATACATCTACTGCGACTGGCTCCGTAATGCTGCGGAATTTATTTACTTAAAACTCCATCGCTGAACGCAGAGCATATATGAAAAAGCAATACATCACGCTCTAATAATTTTAATTTTAAATGAAATTGTACTCCCAGCAGTCCGCATATTTTGCGCGCTTCTCGCGCGGAAGAACGTCTTCATCCGCTGTAAAGGAATTCATTAATTCCATTTTCACGGTATCGTGCATATGTGCGAGACATTTTTTCACCACATAATGATAACGAGCGTTACGAGTAGGCCTACTTGATAACTCCAATTTTAATGACACTCATATGGTGTAAGATGAACAGAATTGAATATATATCCGTAGTGCAGTGATTTCACATCACATTACAATACCGATTAATAGCTCACTGTGTTCTGAGCGAGTTGTGAGTTTTTAGCGTCATCATGCGACGAGTCGGTTAACAGCCTTCGAAAGGGTCGCCTATTTTTTACATTCATTGCACCTAAGCCAGTCGTCTATTCGTACGTAGTTAAGGAAATCACCAACCAACGTGGTCCCGTCCAGTTTCTTAAAGGCCATTTCATTTGGTCGGCGTACATTGTTCTGTCAACATCTGAAGCGTACAGCATTGAAACTACAGTGTGTAATCCAGTGCCAGTGCGTTTTCTTACATCAAAATTTGAGTGGTAAATTGAACACTAAAATATATGGTAAATACTTAAAGACATTAGTCTTCTTTTGTTAGGACAAACAGTAACAGCATAGTTACTGTTCAAGCCGAGTACGCTCATTTTATTTTAAAATGTACCTCAAACAATTTCACGGGGCCATCATAAATTTTACTTGTTTTACCTGCAATCATTGTATTGTAAAACACTAAACGACTCTTTTAAGGTTTGGAATCGTTCATGACTAAAGCAGGCAGTCTGACTAGATGGCTCCGTCAGGTTTCCACAACCCCAAAAATTGTATTTTGAAGCCCCACTTAATATTTTGCTTCTTATCATTCTCGAATTAGAAGTTCCTCGGGCTCCACCTGGAACGTCGTACACACTCCGAGCAAGTCGCAAAACGGCCAATTGTCTGTACAAACTCCGTCCCCTGCTTCGCAGCACTTCTAGCCCGCCGTCTAGGGAAACCACTTATGTAGTGCCGATGGTTACCTATCCGTTCCCTCTATGAGGCTACTTGGCTAAGACCCGTAAGCGAAAGCTTCAATCTCTCCTGGACCGAGGATTTCAAGAATTTCAGCCGGGACCAGAGCATACGTTTCCTTGAATAAAATCTTAAAGAGTAGGTTAGTAAGCCAATCAACAAAGTTCAGGTTGTAAAAGACCTTAATTAGACTAGATGTGCTGTATGTCCTTAATAGGTCGGAAATAGATCTGTTGGACACAAAGTAAAAATGCTTAAGAGGATTATAGGGCGCAACATATAAAAATATGAAAATGGGATATGGCGGCGGAGAAAAAAATAGAGAGCTCTATCAGATATGATAATCTCAGCATTATCTTTTTCATTAAAATTAAAAGATTAAATTGGCCAGGTCATGTCCTGAGAATGGAAGACAGCAGGTTAGTCAAAAAGCTGTCCTGGCGGAGTGGTGGAGGTGCTATAGCCTATGAGTCGGTGGAGAGACAGTGTCCTAAATGATGTCAATGAGTATCTCTCTTACTCAGGACTACAGTGGTTGAGCAGGCTAAGGGCAGCTACATGCGTCTCTGTTGCGGCAGTGAAGAAGAAGAGATAGGTAGACAGACAGGTAAAACAATGGTAAAGGGTTTTACAACAATTCAATGTGTAATGATAAAAAAATTAACGTTATAAATTAAGACTTATACAGATTAATGTCATATTAAGATTTTCAAATTAGAGAAATGTAAATAAAGAATAAAAGCACGTTTATTGATACTATTATTGCTTTGTGAAAAGAAAGAATCTGATTATTTTATATAACGTGTTTTAAACCCATATGTAAGATAAATGAAAAGGCGAGAGCCTGTTGTAATCATAACTGTATAGCATGACAGAAAATCTACCTTATTATAATTCAAGAATAAGCAATAATAAAATAAAAACAAACTGGCATAAAGAATAATTACTATTATAATTACGAAATAACAACAGTAAACTGAAATTAATACCCAACCCAAAGAAATCAAATTCATTAAAACCAAACATACAATCTCTAATAAATAATAGGAAGATGATTGTAGTCCAACTTATAGGGTAGATATACCTAGATAGAATAGAAGCAGGTAAAGAAAAACCATGGGTAAACAAACCCACTGAATCGAAAAATAAATTTTGAAAAACAATACCACATTATAAAGGGCCGGAAGTACGAATTACCAAAATTATTTAAGAGTCCATAGGAATGAACGGTGAAACCCATAAGAACATGACAAAATAACTAAATATAATTTAATTATAACTCTAAATGTAAACATAAAACCCCAAAAAGATAAAATAAGAAAGGTACAATACCATAAAATAAAAACGATGTAACTTAAGTTTAAGTAAAGATGTTAGATATAAGACGACCTCAAGACAAAAGATGAAAGCAATTATGTCATAAGATTATATGACTAAAGGTGTACAAGTGTAACTTAGTTTATTGTGAAAAGTGACTACTAATAAGCAAACAGCATAATACCTATCAATGATGAAGAAGAAATTGAGTTATTTTTTTATATACAATACATAATTCAACTAAGAAGTGCAGTTGATAAACAATTAATAATGCAAATTAAGTGATGTTCTTTATTCCCCAAGACTAGATAAAATTATTAGAGATAAGATTAGGGAATACAGTGAATAGTGAGGGGAACCAGGGTAAATCCCTAAATCAATAAACAAAAACAGAAATAGACTGAATAAATGTTAATTTTAATAAACTGTTTAGATGAAGACAGATTTGTTTTGTTGTATTAGAGGTTCATTGAACCCACAGCATTGAATGCTTGCGATTAAATTTAGTTTAAGAGAATACCTTTGTTATGTTTAAATAATGTTAATTAATCATAGACTATGATGTAGTTAAGTAAGGGTAATAGCAATCTGAAATAATTGTGAACTTAGTGATAGAACTAACATCAATACATAGGCCAAATTGTAAACCTCACCAACATTATAAATTAATAGTAAATAAGTTAATGAAACAAATTAAATGAATGAAAAATGTTGAATTTAACACATTAACAATTTATTATAAATGTAACAACACTTTGTGAAAGTAATTAAGGAATGTATAAGATATTATTAGAAAAAGGCAAGTGTACTAACACTGGGGCCTAGAGAAAAGTCTAAATTGAAGGTAGGGTTCAAATTAGCTAAGTAAATCATCAAATTACTGAGAATTAAAGAAACCAAATCATAATCATTCAATCAATGATCTTGTTTAATGATAATTGGGATCTAACCTATACTGTAAACCATTTAATTTGTAATGAAGTAAAGGAGGTAAAGGCCTACAAACAACTATTATGTAAATATGACTTTTGAGTTAAAACTACACTAAAATATATCATGTATGGTATTAAATTATGCAGAATTAAATAAGGAATTTGGTTATGTAATTAGAATTTAATAAGAATAGATAATAATCAAAATGTAATTTTTAATATAATGTAAAATTCAATTCTTTTGAACAAAATCAAACTTGAGACTTAAGTATCAGCTAACTGAAAACAATGTAAATTTACTAAGAAATCAGCCAGGACCTTTTGAATGATGAAAAAAAAACGAGGAGTTGATTGTTAAACGTCAAAGCGAACGCATCAGAATGTTATAGCGAAAAAAAGATAAAAATTTTTGACAAGAACTAAGCCTAAGAAAGGAAATCTAAAATATGAGTTGTTCATAAAAAAATTAACTAATTCAAATCAAACCATTACTTTTATGAAGATTGGCAATTATGAAACAGATATAGAAACGGTCAAGGCACTACTAGAGAAAATTCCACTGTGTAAATCCTCACGACATTGTGGATGAACTATTTGAAAAGAAGACACTTTTAACCAACACCTATTACCGAACCAGAAACTTATTACGAACACTGAATAATCACACTACAACGAAGAAAATTAATAACTACTGCTCTGATGAGGGACACTTAAATAATAAACATTTATTTAGAGGAAAATCGTTGAGAAGATCTTTGTATAAATCCGAGGTGAAGGAATTGGCCATTTTTGATGAGATAACATGTTGAGACGACTCCAATCAGCTGTGATGACGTCAGCCCATGTGTAGCCTGTGGTTCGAACATTTCCATTTTACTAACATTTTTTATGATAAATGTTATTTCTATATTATTAAGTAAGAACTTTTAGTTGTAAGTATTGTACTTTTCAGCATTGCCCTTTTCTGACTTATGATAACAGTAAAAAGAACCCTATTAATGTTAAAATGTTATTAAATTAAAAAGAAAAATTACTCGATTCAAATCGACCTGAGCCGGGAATAATTATTTCGACTCAAAGTCGACTAATCGCAATAAGATCAATAAATTAAATTAAATATTCCATATTTGAGTTTTATTTCTTTATAAAGTATATAATTAAAAGAATTTCAGGTATTAATTGAAACCTGGACGTCAGGAGGAAGAGAACGACACCGAAAAGGAGTAAAGCCACCGAATCTACAAATACTATAAATCGATTATTCAAATAACATAATCTATGTAACGTTTTTAAACAAACTATTCATCACCAACCTAAATAAGTACTCTAAGAAATGAATTAATATAACAACTAGGATTAATACAATAACTCATAAACTAATAAATAATTAATAAATAATAAAAAAATTCTCAATATATTAAAATGAAACCAATTTTTTTTCATCTTTAATTGATCAATAAAAAGATTTTGTTACAACTGACATTTTACGTATCATATTTGTGTTTTCGTAATATAATGTTATGCATTATTGGTGAAACACAGTAATGCTGATCGCCATCTTGATAGAAATCTATAGTGAAAACCACTGCCACCTAAATAACGTCGTTCGACAACAAACAACAGCCGCGAGGTTGATTCTCCTCCGCGCGAAATTATTAAGAGCGTCAGCAGCAGCAGACGTAGCATGCTGTCGTGTCTTATCTGCAGACACAGCCAGATTTATGTAATAAATAATTAAAACACGCTTGCGTCCCGAATTCAAACGCCGACGATCCCTCGGCCGTGTCTTCAACGCTCAAATCCTTCTTAGCAAATCCGATTAGTGCTTCCCAAAGCTTTCGTCGCCGATTTTAATAAGTTTCTTCTTCGCGAGGACAGCCTGTGTTTCGTAAGTATTACAGAGTCTCAACAGTAAAAAGAAGACAACGTAATCTTGTCAGCACTGTTGTTTTTAATCTACTCAGGAAATTTTACAAATAATAATAAAAATTGATTTTTAATTATAATTCAACAAATTTCTTTATACTGTATCAAATTTAAACCTTAAAATGTTACACCAACTAGCTTATGCAGGATTTAATGTACAATAATATTTTAGAGTATTTAATTTTAGTATACAAAAATATGTGAAATTACAGTTCAAACAAACCTCTGAAGATACAGAATAATTTCTGTGAAACGTGCGTCAGGTGAAAATAAACGTTCCTGCAGTCTAGTTATTTGAAGATATTACATGGAAGAGCTGCAGGAAATTTAACGAGTTACTTACAAAGGAATAGTGAAAAATATGTGAAGTATATAATTTAAAATTTAATATATAATGCGTGTATATATTTAATATACTATACACAACATAAAACCTGTGCATCAAAATTTCGAAAAATTTACTTTTTAGTCTAGCTTTGTAGAATGGGGATATGGAAATAATACACAAGTCATTTGTGTGTGTGTGGGGGGGGGGAGTGTTACACACAGTGTAACAATAACTTGAATAATAACAATAATAAGAATAAAAAATAAAAGTTTTTTTTTATAATAATTATATTATAATAATAAATATTATGATAACCTTATATTAACTTCTATAATAATTTAAGAATAATTATAATTTTCCATAAACATTAACAATTATTACACATGTATTGATATTTTGGTGCTGCCTGTATAGAGGTGCTGATGATGATAACAAATTTTGATCCTTGACAGGAAGGAAAGTTATCAGTGCCAAGAAAAATGTTTTAAAATTGTCCATAGTTAATAATAATCGAACCTTTAAAACCGTCTGTCACTAGAAGTTGACAAGGGAATTGATACCTTATCAAGGAAATCACCCTAAGTGACTGACTTATGGCCACTCTGTACTTATCGCTTTCGTCTTACGAAACTTCATCATGTTCGATTCGGCTATGCTCAATAATTATTCAAATTTCTGACGCTTGGGTCATCACTTCTTACGAAGTGATACCGAAACGTTTTATTTTTTATTAAGTTTTCAAATTAATTGATTAGGAAATCACTATCATTTTATAGAAAGTTGACAGAAAATTTCGAAATCACTTTTTTGGTCATCGTTACAGTTAGAATTGATCGGAAACAATGGCTATTAGTGTGATGACAATTCGTTTGTTTGTTTCTTTTTTTGACGGTTGAAAAGTATACGAACTAAATTAACATTCCTGTTATACTGGGAGGAACATTGTCGGTCAGTGCCACACCGTTAAACCGATTAACATGCACAAGAGGAGAGAGAGAGAGAGAGAGAGAGAGAGAGAGAGAGAGAGAGAGAGAGAGAGAGAGAGAGCAAATAACGATGAAATTCCCTTTGTCTTCGCGTCGATGTCAGAAGTTTAATCCTCTTAACAGGGACGGGATACGACGGACTAGTCAACGTCGTATAAAAACCCGCTCTACATTTATTTAGTTAAACACCGCCGATAAACAAACTATTTCTTGTTCTCTGCTGTTTATCCGTCGTTTCGAGCTCACTGTGTTTGTTTTTAGTGATTTCTGTTTATGCAGTTGTCACTAGTTTGTTTATTCTTTTTGCTGTATAATAAGAGCCTACTTTGAACGTTTGTGTCCTTGTCTTGAGCGTGATAATATGGAACTAGCGCTTTTAATTTTTGTTTTAAAACAAACATGTAGTACACAACATGTAGGTTCATGTTTTAACCTGTGAATTCATCTTCGCTTTCGGTTTTACCTTCTGGGGTTAAGACGTGGTTTTTTCCAATGTGTACATGCCAATATATAATCGAAATTTCATCTTAAATCGTGTTTAAATATTGTGGCTCCACTTGCAAAGTCAAGCGTCACATCCAGGAGTATACAGACCTGGAAGGATGGCCACTAGGACGCTACGTGACCGGAGGCCTCTACACCCACATCTGTCTGTATATCTGTTTGGGATATGTCTCACGATAATTTTTAAATATATCAATCGATTTTCGTAAAGCTTGTCATAAGTGTCCACACGTTTGCCTCTACAGAACCCTGTCGTATTTGAGATTGATCACCAATAAATAGGGGGACGGGGAAAATTTTGAAAACTCGCAAAATTACATGTGGGCGAATTTTAATCAAAATAGACATTTAGCTTCATTTTAGAAAATTTCAAAATTTTTGGACGCCAAAGCTCAAAAGTGGTGAAAATTTTGATGAAAATCGCAAAATGTCATGTGGGATATAAATTTACAGGGAATTTTAACTAAAATCTGAACACAGCGCACAGTTTTGGAAAATTCAAAATATTTTTAGCACAGACCAAAAACTTGAAAAATTGTAAAAATCCTCCCGGGTGTCAGACTAAATGGAATTTTAACACAAATCCGATTGTTTGGAATTTTTTAGCGTTTATTGTATGATTAAACAACTGTTACTCTATTAAACAAACCAAAAAATACTAGGGCAATCGGGATTTTCGTAATTTTTATAGTAACTAAAAAACATCAAAACATCTAATATTAAAATTTATCCAATAATAAATGTACCGATACTTCGTTGAAAATAGCCAGATCTGCAACTCACGAAGCGTACTAGTTAAGTCAACTGTTGCAGGTTGGGTAATAGTTTGCTTACGTCACACAACTTTGCAGCTTTCCTGTGAGACTTCTTACAGCGGTATTATGCGAAGCGAACAATTCTGTATGATGTACTTCACAGACTGACCACAGACTTAAATTACAGACAGTTCTTCATTGTATTGTTCAGTATAACAAGTTATGTACGTTTACTGTGGTATTCGCTCAGTTACACTGTTAACTGTTACAAGCTGTTGACCCCAATGTAACCGTTACGTTGTGAGGAGAAATACTCACTTATTTATCTATAAAGGCAAAACTTTGTCTATGCACCCTCATATCCCTGTTTCCTCCCGTCTTCCTCGTCTTCACATAAGAACCACATCCCATCTCTTGATTACACTTCCCGTGCACGATAGATTTTGAAATTCATGTTTCCAGTATAAAAGCCACAATAAATTTTATTAATATATTACGTTATTTCAGTTCCGTGACTTCTAGTTAGTCACTAGAAGAACAGTTTAATAGAAGACCGGTTTGGGTTCAGAAAAGGAAAAGGAACAAGAGAGGCAATTTTAACCCTTATGGTGATAATAGAGAAAAGAATAGCAAAAGATAAAGAGACATGCATTGCTTCTGTGATAATGTGCGATAGAAGAAATTGTTTTAAGTGCTTACGAAGTTAGGGATCGGATACTGTGACTATAATCTGATATGGGAACTATACAAAGATGAGAAGGCAAATAGTGAGATTCAAAAAAGCAAAAGAGAAAGCAAGAATTACAAAATGTGTTAGGCAAAGATACAGCCTCTCATCTGCACTGCTTAAGCCATATACAGGTGATTTAAAATTGTACGACAATCTCTCGGGACCTGATTCTAGGTAACAATAAGAAAAATAGTTCATATAAACGTAGGGCCGAAAACGGTTCGTTAGCGAGATACTCCTCGCGAACCAGCAGGTCTTCTTGGTGATACTCTGTTAGGCTCTTTTCTTATTACCACCAAGGCTTAACGGAAGACAATACTTACATTTTTTGTAAACGAATCTGATGGAACCCTTGGAAGATATTTCACTTGCAGATAGAGTGGTGATGTGGTTTTTAAATGACGGAGCATCTGCTCACTACTGTCGTGATTTGATGAACCATTTAAATAATACATTCGGTAAGCGATGGATTGGTCGAAACGAACCAGTAAAATGGCTTCCTCGATCTCTCACGCCAGCAGACTTTTTCCTATGGGGGTGGATGAAGTCGTCAGCTTATACCGCTCGTATTGGCACACAAGAAAAATTTAGACATTGCATAATAGAATATGGAGCTCCTGTTAAGAATAATCTTGATGCTATAAGACCTGCCCAGCTAGCATGGATTACCCGAGCTGAATTCTGCACTCAGCAAAATGGCCACATTGAACAACTGCTTTGAACGAACGTTTGCAGCTTTATCAATTTAACAATTTTGACAGTTAATCATTGGAAGGAAAAACTCAATAAGTTTTTGATTCGTTTACAATTACATTAGTAGTGAAAACGTTTACGTAAACCTTTGTTCTGTTTAAAATTGTAACACTTTTCTGATACATTTTAGTCTGTTTTGTTTTTAATTAAACTAGAATTTTTCAAATTTGTGTTTACTTTTAATAGACTTTGTACACAGCACGTTTCTCTACAAAGTGAGTTAGATATTTATATTGGTTTTCTGGCGAATTAACGAATTAATTTTATCCCAAATCTAAAAATGTGTTTTTCGACTACAATTTTTTGTGTTTTACACAGCTTTTCTTAGAACCTAATAGATGTAGAGCTCTGGGACCACTTTTATTCACTTTTTCAGATCAGAAACCATAAGAAACCACTAAAATTTACCCTTCACTTTATACCCCAAGAATTTCAGTATGGCGTCATTTTACCGTGGACCACAGTCGTCCCTGCGGCAGGAGCTCTATTTGAAGCTCGGAACGCAGTATACGAGCGGGCGACGGGCAAGCCCTTCGTCCCGCACAGCCATTGGTCTCTCTACCGTGGGAGCAGAAATCAGGGCGAATTGGTTCGCGAGCCGTAACTCGCTAAAGATCCGTTTCGGACGTATGTTGATATGAACTTTTTTTCTTTTTTTAGCTATAGAATCAGGTCCCGAGCGATTGCCATGCAATTTTGAATCACTCTATATACAGAGTGGGCTCGACATAGTCAACGAAAAATGGAAAGAGAGAATCCATGGAGAAAGAATAAACATCCTGCGTTTTGCTGATGATATTGCTGTAGTGAGCAGGATTTTAGTAAACTTTTACACAGTATGGTTAAAATATCAACCGAAAGTCATATTGACCGAAGGATGTAATATGAAAATAAATAGGACTGTAACCAAAGTTATGATTTGTGGAACAAAGAAAATTTGGAGGTAAACATTACACTGAAAGGAGAAATCCTTCAGGATGTGAGCGAACTCATATGGGCAGAAAATACAAAGGATGGCCGAAGTGAAAGGAGGATAAACCGGGCTAAGATAGAATTTTAACAAAAAATTGAGAATACTGACAACACGTAGCATCCCCCTTTAATAAGGAAACGTTTCCTAATGAGTTTTATGTGGAGCATTGCCATGTATGGTTGCCAGTCGTGGACAATAGGTATGAAGGAAAAATGGAGACTTGGCAGCTTTGATATATGGTATTATCGCAAGATAATAAATTAATATGGTCTGGCAATTACAAGTGAAGATGTCTTGAACAGAATAGGCAGTGAGAGGTGTTTGTAGAAAAAGCATAATTAGAAGAAGGATAGAACTTATTGAACACACACTGCGGCATGAAGGACTAATAAAATTGGTGGTGGAAGACACAATAGAAGGTAAAGGATATAAGGGAAGACCAAGGCTCCAGTTATGTAAAACAAATATTATGGATGATGTAAATTTTGAAACTTATGAGGAAATCAAGAGGAAAGCACAATGGGAGATTGCTGCAAACCAATTTTAGAATTGAAGACATAAGAAGACACATAAGATAGAAGAGACTTTTATTAGATATGTGACGCGTCTCGGAAGATCTTTTTATAATCAGACATATATAGTCCTCAAACGAAATAGTCGAACGTTAACATTTTAATTAAAGTGAAACACATATCAAGAATAATAAATGATTTGCGTACATGCTACTTGTACCGTGTGATGTGTGTCCGGACACTGGCTTAAAATAACGCCCCGCGCAACATGTCTCGTGGATACGAACATCATCGCGGTCCATTAATACATTAATCGACTCTTATTATTTAATACATTTTGTCCTTCATTACTGACACAACAGCCACGTGCACTTCCTTTGGAGCCACGTGCACTACTAACGTTTCCACCCTTCTCGTATGTGGGTCCAATTTCTACTTGTAGGCTATATCCATAGAATTGGCTTTATTATCACGCTGACGAGACGTTGGTCTATCATTCAGTCTTTCACTAATCAATACCTTTCGGTTTTACAGATTCATAACTTCTAGCGCCAATTGCTAATGCATGCACAGCCCGTAATGCATATCGAGGATCGTCGCCCCGTTTGCAGTTGTCTTACTGAAAATCTGAACCCCCCCCCCCATAATTCTAACTGATTTTCCTTAGGCTGCCTGTTCCATCATAGAAGTAGGCAACGTAACTGATTACCAGTAAATATCTGATTAGCAAAGAATGCTAACTTAGGTTATTAGCATTTATTAAAACAAAATTGACTTTTAAAGACAGAGCGATTTTAATTATTAGTCTAATCTTTAACTGATATACTACTAGCTCGTGTATATACAAATAAACACATTTACCCGTTAGGAAAGCCTGCGTGTGTATAAAAAGAACGCTTTGATCGTAAATATGTGTAACACTCACAGTTAATAATTTACTTCTATATTGCTGACTGTCTAGCGCACTTGACGAGAACCAGACGCGTACGCGTGGTCCAGTCAGCAGGCGTTCGTTCCATTTCTTTCTCAAACGATAACGATGAACATATGTCGAAGTGATGTGGCCCGTTTCATAGCTCACACTACTGACCTACAACCTGTAACCTACTCTCTGGTGTGTGTGTGTGTGTGTGTGTGTGTGTGTGTGTGTGTGTGTGTGTGTGTGTGTGTGTGTGTGTGTGTGTGTGTGTGTGTGTGTGTGTGTGTGTGTGTGTGTGTGTGTGTGTGTGTGTGTGTGTGTGTGTGTGTGTGTGTAGGGAAGCTTTTGCGTTTGTTTTTGTGTTTGGGCTGTTTTTGTTGTGCATTTGTTCCGACCGCTTAATAAAATACGAGTTACAGTCATTTTATTGTGTCTACCTGCCACGTTTCCATTATTTTAAAATATTGTTACGACGGTCGCAAGATCGTCTTGTTGTACAAAGGAAACAGAATAACTGACACCAATAAAGTCACTAATTAGAAAACTTTAATTAGACACAAACAACGATTAGAAATCGACAAAGGCACTGTTATACAATAAGTCAAGTTATATTTGTGTAACGCACAACAATAAATGTCTCTTTTTATAGTTTCGAATTAACACACTATCACAACGCACTAATCACGGCAAACAATAACTTCTATCTGCACTTGCGATTTCGCCAGGTGTAACTGAACTATTAAGACGGCCACTGACGCTTCTATATACTTCGCTGAGGTTCCAGTGAAATGTACCACATTCGTGCCGATGAGTCGAGAAGCGTTGCGTAGTTAACAAGCGCTATGCAACTTACTTGAATCACGACCATGACACGCAGTGCACTTGACCGAATGGGGTAGACCATGACACGCAGTGCACTTGACCGAATGGGGTACACTAGTCGAAAAACGTGTGGAAACCAATCTCAAGGTATCTAGGGCGGTACATAATTTTCTTTTACCTCAACGTAGCACACGGATTGGATAATCCAAAGTGTGCGTTTGGTTGACCACTCATTCGACAATAGGTGTATAAACGTGAACAGGTGCACACTACTAACGCGTACAGTACAGATGCAGTTGGAATTTTAACCGGTGACGTCCTCGTATGAGCGATTTTTTAAACATCTGATGATGAAGCATATGCTTTGAAGCGCGTCATCAACTATGAACAAGAAGTCAGAAGGCGGATTAAAAAGATTAGTTTATCTATTCATACAAGTGACTTGGATATCATTAAAACATGAATGCTAGTAAAGTCTTGTTTCTTTTTATACATTGCTGTATGCTTTCAACAAAGGAAGCGAATGGGGTGTTTGAACCTGGAAAATGAGAACTTTTTTTTTCTACAATGAAACGGCTCAGTTCGAAAATGACGAAGTGAACAACGACATTATCAGCTGATCGAACGTTTACCACATTGGAATAAAGAATCTGTTGAAGTGATATGAAAAAATGCGGGTTGACATAAGCGGTGAATGGATATGGAAGAATAAAGGGGGCCTGTAGATTATTTTGACTATTATAATCATTGTTATCAGTTAATGCCATTTTCTTCCTTCACAACGTGCGTTATTTAAAAACCAAACCTCGTCAGTAGGAAGAAATCAAATCTGCCAGAAATGACAACACGGTACTCAATACCGCACTTTGTGGAGAGAAACTGGAACAAGCAGAAAAGTTTTGTTACTCCCGAAGCACAAAGTGAGATAGAAGTATTCCTTACAAGTTCTAAACGATGGGCGACTTCTTTAGATGGGTCCGAATAGATGGGTAAATCTCTATCTATTCGGACTGCTTTCATCGAAATATTTTTTGCTTGACAACGTTTCAACTCGACAATAAACAAAGATGGCTGACGATGGGTAGACTGCTTGGTGCCTAAAACGTGTACCACGTAAGATAAAACATCTTGAAAGTAACTTTTATTTTAGTGTAAATATTAATTTTTTAATCGATAAATAAAAAGATAGTGAATTTAAAAGTGCCCGTACCATTCTTTCAAACTGTATACGGATAATTATGCAGGATAACTATGAATGTTACATTTACTACAGTAAAAAGAGAACTACAATCCAGTCATAATAGTATAGTTATAATGAGGGCCATTTGAAAAGTTCGCGGCCTACCATATAAACGAATATGTGGCGTTTCTGTTTTTTACCGCATCGTGGCTCCCCATGTTTGGCCCACGAACAGCAGTGAAGCGTGAAGTCATTACCCCGTCACTTACCCCGTTGAGGAAGTCCGATTCTTCTAGGTCTTCAAAATAACTACTTACTGCCGCTTTCAGCTCGTCATGTGAGGAAAATCGCTTCCCCCGAAAATTGTTTGAGGTTTGGGAATGGCTGAAAGACAGATGGCGCTAAATCAGGCGAATAAGGCGGATGGTGCAACAGAACGTACTCCAACTCGGCGGTTTTTGCCATAGACACAACGCCTATGTGAGGGCGTGCATTATCCTGATGGAAAATGATCGTCTTCTTTGCTAAACCTGGTCTTTTTTCTCAACTTTCTACATTTAATTGGCCCAAAAGGTTAGCGTAACACTTGCTATTTATCGTTTAATCTTTTCAAGCCAATCTAGTAACAATACTCCCTTATCATCCCAGAAAAATGGATCCATACACTTTTCAGCCGACAAAATTGATATTACCGTTTTTGGAGGCGGCGAATTACTATGCATCCATTATTTCGACTGTTGTTTTGTTTCTGGAGTGAAGTAATGGACCCAATTTTCATCAGTTGTTACAAATCTATGAATAAAATCTTTAGAATTTTTCTTAAAACGGTTCAAATTTTCCTGAGAAGCTTGCATTCGCATGCGTTTTTGGTCACTTGTCAACAAACGCGGCACCCATCTTGCAGAAGCTTTTTCGTACCTAATTCCTCAGTAAGAATGTGATGTACCCTTTCATCACAATTTCAGACACCTTCAAACGGCGGTCTTCCAAAACAATATCGTGCACTTTATTGATGATTTCTTGTGTAGTAGCACTTTTCGGACGCCCATCTTCCAAACTTGCACGACCACGTTTAAATTCAGTAGCCCATTTTTCCACTGTAGTAAATGAAGGTCCAGCATCAACCAACACATTTTTCATGTCATTAAAATTTCTGTTGGCGTTAAACCTTTCTTAACAAACAGTTTGATGTTCAGGTTTCTCCATTTTCAGCGTTGCTGTGAGATAACCTTATTTATACAGCTCTTTCTCAGCAACAGTGACTCGACCCGACTTGACGCTTCACAGCTGTTCGTGGGACGAACGTGTCGCCACGACGCGGTAAAAAACAGAAACGCCTCACATTCTTTTATATGGTAGGCCGTGAACTTTTCAAATGGCCCTCGCAAATAAAGTCTAAAAGGTAAATGGTAAATATCTTGAGTACTGAAAAGGTAATAGAAATAACTATACCAACATGTACACATATAAATGACACAAATAAAATCCTATCATTTGTACCATTCCATATTTACATGAATATTCGTATTTTATTGTTGTTACGTATTTCAAAACGTTTCAAAAATTATATGTTATATAGTGCAGCTGTCGTTTTCTTCACACCTAAATAAGTATAGTAGATCGATTGGCAGACAATGTCGTTGGTAAACTCGATTGTAAGACACTCGATTACTACGAAAGACACTCGTTTCGGGAGCTTTTGTTGTCTGCAGGTTTTCATTTTCCCCTGCCACAGCGTCGACACATTATAGCGAGATTGGTTCATCGCGGGCGGTGTACGTTCTGCTTTTTGTTCGTAATCGCCCAATAACTCTCTTGTATTATACGCTCCTTTCTTAACTTTTATTTTGTTTTTTGCTACAATTTCACTTACAGTCTTTATGTCCGAATCGGTTTCTCTTATTCATTTCGTCTCAGTACAACTAAAGTACAATGCTTGATATTTTGTTACAGTAATTTTCAGTTACTTTTATAATAGTGGATTTACTACGGAGGGATCATGGGACCAATCCCCCTACCAAGCTATTAAAAAATGTCAGCAAAATTCCATAATCTCCCTTAACGTAGGCTTATTTTGTAAGCCAGTTGCGTGTGTTAAAATAAGGCTTATAGGTTTTCTTATTAAAGACAATTACTCATTATTTATTAAATAACGTACGTATCTGTAGCATTACAAAAAAAATATCGGTATGGAGAACCATACATGACTTCCATGTTCTAAGATTTATATTTAAAATGATTTACTTGAATTCGGTTCGATAACTTCTAACAAGTTAGGTGTGTTCCTTGTAAATCGAGTTTTATGTTTGACAAGTTGAAATGAAATATTTGCATAGAAACTACTTGTTTGTTGCCGATAACGTAGTACACATATAAAAATTACCCCTCCCCCTTCAACTACTCTTTTCATTTATAGATATTTCATCTACATTTCTACGGTGAGTTATTATGACCTTCTTTTCAGGTACTTCATTTATCAGAATTAAATACTTTACTCTTGTTAAAACGTAAAACGTTGCTGATAAACTACCCTTTCCCCTTGACCGATTTTCACCAAAGTCAACAGACCTTGAGTCCTCTACAACTCAGGCACATATACAAAACATTATTTGATTCCGTTTGAATTTGCGGCAAGTATCGTTCGTTACATAAAAAATTCTACACATAGACACACAGACATTTTTCGGAAAATGACTTTCCTTCATGTTTAGAGGGTAGTACAATCAGAATCAGCCCTTATCTCGAACACGATTTTTTCGCGATCATCAAACTTCCATTTCCTTACAAAACATGGAAGTAAAAATTCTCTCGCCAGAAAACTGAGGCAGAGCCTATTAGTTTAACTTCAGATTTTTCGTCCAGACACACTCCCCCTTACAGGGTTGTCTGTGTCATAACTCCTCTAGTCTAATATATATATCTACGGTTTGAACCGCCGCCTTTGTATAGATAAACTAGTAGTTTCTTGACTTTAATTTGGAAAAATGGAAAGATTTTATTCGTCGATTTTACATAAAATATAACCCACTTGAACACGAACTATAAGTTACTTGAAACGTCCTTAAATGGAATAATAAAACCTGGTTTTTAGCTTAAAGAATCCAGGTTTTTAGTGTAGTCTAAGTAGTTTGGTTAAAGAAGTCAAAAAGGATTTAGAAAAAAATAATATAAACGCAGAAGAAGCAATCGAAAAGAAGTTTTTCGAAAAAAAGGTAGGTTCAAAGTGAACTGAAGACAGGAAGAAAAGACACAGTGAAAAGATGAAATAATATTGGAGAAAAAGAAACGAACAAAGAATAAAGAATTGAAAATGGCATGTGGTCCTTAGATGGCCGATACAAAAAAAAAACAGGTTTTTTAAAAATATCCTCAGAAAGTCTCAAAGGCTCATTGTCATAAGATTCCTAAATGCATGAAGTTTATTACCTTCAATTTGAACAGTATTCAATCAAGGTAAAATATTCTGAAATTAACGCTTTTTCATAGTTTCCGAAGCCTTATGCTTCAACGTTGGTTTGCTCAAAACTTTGAGGTCAAAGAATTTGTAAAATATTGTTACGACATTTCAGAACACGCTACGTGTTTGTCGGCTCTTCCGGCTGTAGTGTGTGTGTGTGTGTGCGCGTACGTATTGCTGCTACTTTGCGGTGAAAAACAATTACGCGTCAACTATTGAGTATTTCAGTGCGGTTCGAAGTACTGTATTGTGGCAAAGTGTTATGTGTTTTATAATTGTGCGGGACAATTATTGTAACACAATTATTGGGTTTTATATTAGTTGACATTTTATTGCGTGTGAACAATTTTTGTTTGATTTGTTTTAAAAGACTATCTTGTTGATTACAAACTAATTAATTGCGATAATTAAAGCTGGTGATTAGTGACTTGATTGGTGTCTTGTATTTTGTTTTCCGCTGCACCGTACGACGATCAGTAGACCGTCGTGGCAATATGTTTATAAAAATATAATATATTTATGTGCCAGAAATTACCAGATGTACTTCAGGTGTTTATTTCCTAGTTGCTGTATTTGGTTTATGACAATAAATATAATATTAAAAATGCTTCCATCAAAACGAAAATTAAAAAACTTAATTTAATAAGGGGTTGTTTTATTTATAAAACTAAGTATTTAAATAAATAGAGGCGCTTTCTTGTCGTAAAGAACGCAGATAAGGGGGAAAACAATAGGGGATATTGTAGCAGTCGCGGTCTGGGTTGGTAACCTGTAATTAAATCAGAGCAGTTTTATCGGAGAGGTGATGTTGAGGGACGGGGTGGGGGTGGGGGTAGTTTAACAGCCAGTAAGTGTAAGATGTAGGTCAGCGGGGAGTCGTAATGTTTGAACCACTCTAATCCACTTAGGCTCCATTAACCGCCGCCGAACGAACAAAGATTTTTCCCAACATAAGTCGGCGCAATCTCGATTCTCTTTCCGATAAGACGTAAGCTACGTGTAGCGGTGTACACACCAGGGGGTATATGGTGAATAAGGCGTAAACACACACACACATTAATAGTGGCGTAGCATGAAAGGCAAGATAATCTGAGAGTGTTTTTTAAGTATACAGGTTGAAACAAGATAAATATCAGTTGTATTTGAAATATATGCCGAGCTGTTTGGCCGTGGTCCAAGGCTTACATTCAAACCAAACGTTTCAGCAGCATCACTAGCTGCCATCTTCAGTGGATATTCGAGTCTACCTAACGCGGGGTGTCCAGACACACTTCCCCATACAGGGTTGTCTATGTCGTGACTCCTCTAGTCTCATATATATCTACGGTTTGAACCACCGCCTTTGCATTGATAAACTAGTACTTTCTTGACTTTAATTTGGAAAAATGAAAAGATTTTATTCGTGGTTTTTACATAAAATATGACGTACTTGAACATAACTTTAAGTTACTTGAAACGCCCTTAAATGAAAGACAGATGAAATAATAAATCCAGGTTTTTAAAAACATCCTCAGAAAGTCTCATTGTTATAAGATTTATTAAGGATACAAATTTAGAATTACAGTGATTCCTAAAGGCATGAGGCTTTTTATATTTAATTTGAACAGTCCGCAAATTATTATTCACAACTGTAATAAAATAATATAAATATATTTTATTATTATATTAGTCCGCAATAAACTAATGCGTTTTGGATGTACGTCAGGGCCACAGTACTGTAGTGAAGGCCCGCGTTAAGTAGACTCGAATATCCACTGAAGATGATAACCAGTGGTGCTGCTGAAACGTTTCGTTTGAATGTAAACCTTGGACCACGGCCAAACAGCTCGGCAGATATTTCAAATACAACTGACACCGGCCTTGAAAACCTTAGAATAATATTAAGATAATTATGAAACTGTAAGGGTAGTTCAAAACCGTTCTGTAGACTGTTGCTTGAGACACAACAATTCTTAAAATGTGATAATTCTGATGAGACCAATTATCACGAAATCGAGATGAAAAGAGCAGTTTATATAAACACCCGGTAGCAGTTTATATATAAACAGGTTTTTATGAATAATATAGATATTTCTAGAACATCGTGTGTGAAATAGTTAGAAGAGCATGCTGATAATCGAAACAAGTGAAGAGAACATGTCATGAAATACGTAAGCAGACTGAGCTGAGGATGGAAGAATTGTATCGCTTACTAGGTAGAAAAGAAAATATGTCATAAGAGAACAAACTACTCTTATGCAAAGTCGAAATTAGGCCTATCAGGATACGCGCCAAAGAAATACAGGATTGTGGGATTGTGACCATAAATCCAGGATTGCCATAATACGGAAATCACATTTGAAAACCTTCGTGCAAATGACTGATGCGCTATGGCTGATGTTATAACCCAGCTTCACGTCTAGATTTCCTTTTGGACGGGACGACGGGAGAAAGGTAGCAATCAGTTTGGGTCGGAGGATGGGAGGAAGATAGTGATCTTGTGAGAATGGGAGATAAGGGAAGTCTCTGTAAATCCACGTAAAAAGGCGTACTTACTGGGTGTTTAGTGACATACACCCAGAGAAATTACATAGTTCCGGTTTCAAAACATATTATAAAAGATATAGGATGCAAGAGTTACGAAGAGATGAAGAAGAAGAAGACAGAGAAGGGTGAAGAACGGAGAACTGGTGCCAACAAATCTTCCAATTGATCACGATGGGAAAAGTCTACTGAAAGACAATAGAGTAGGGTAGGAAATCAATGCGTGCAATCTACAGCGGAGTGTTAACCAACTATGTCATATCGACAGCGCGTTCCATTAATCTCAATTTGTGTCCGTCATCGGACGTATGATGTATGGCAGTCCCGTTTTCACCTTGGCGGACGATGATTCATTACGTATTTATAGAAACGTGGCCTGTAATAATGCATTATACACGGCTTAATTAAAAGTTTATTCAATGTTTGTGTATTTGAAATATTACGCTTTTATTCCGTCTGTATTTATATCGACCGCTTCGAAGTTATCTCCGTATGATATAACAGAATGATTGTGCAAACGTTTTTTTGTTTCTTTCAACATTTCTTAAATGCATTTCTTGATCTCAGCCTAATGGTTTTTGTTTTACGACTTCAACTTGAAATGCGTTTCTTGATCTCGGTCTAACGACTTTTGTTTTACGACTTCAAGTTAAAATACGTTTCTTGATCGCGGTCTAACTGTTTTTGTTTTACTACTTCAACTTGAAATGCGTATCTTGACATCGGTCTAACGATTTTTGTTTTACGACTTCAACTTGAAATGCGTTTCTTGATCTCGGTCTAACGGTTTCTTTTATACGACTTCACGTTAAAATGCGTTTCTTGATCTCGGTCTAACGGTTTTTGTTTTACAACTTCAACTTTAAATGCCTTTCTTGATCTCGGCCTAACGGTTTTTGTTTTACGGCTTCAACTTGAAGTGCGTTTCTTAATCTCGGCCTAACGGTTTTTGTTTTACGACTTCAACTTGAAATGCGTTTCTTGATCTCGATCTAACGATTGCTGTTTTATGTCTTCAACTTGAAATGCATTTCCTGATTTCGGCCTAATAGTTTTTGTTTTACGACTTCAAAGGTCGGCAAACGTTGTCTTTCATGGTTTCTATCTTTCAAAGACAAATAGGACCATACGCGCCGAATACGGTGGCCACAATTCCATTACAGTACATTCACGTTAAAGCAGACCTCGCTAATCTGGAGTTTTGGGTAACCGGATTATTATTTCAAAAACGATATAAACTAGTATGCTCCTTCACCTGCAGAGCTCACTCACTTATTTGATCCTAGTACATTTATTATTACATAAATTTCAATATTATTCTTCAATTGTGAGAAAAATTATAAACATGAAGATTACTCTAATATTTCTTTAGTAACACACAATCATACAATAAACACTAAAAATTCGACACGTTCGGATTTGGGTTACAAATTTATGATTTTTTTTGCGGGGGTCTCGGAGTCTCAAAATTTAAAAATTTCTAAAACAACTATTCTAAGCGATTTCTGGTGTCAAGCAACTTACGGCCTCTTCCGTATTTTAGTCACCAATTTTGAATTCAAAAATAATTGTAGACGAATTGTCGTGCTACTTTCGGTTACTCTGGGTTCTCGGTAATCCGGACGCACTCTGGTCCCATCGATCCCGGATAATCGGTACTCTACTATACCTTGTTTTTTGCTAAGAAACCTTAAAAGAAGTTGTAATGTATAAACTGGTGCTTTAGCCTAACGAAAATTTTCTCAACGCCGGCTCTTTCTATGAACAACGCACACCAGTGACATTAAATGCCCAAAAATACTCTTTTAAAACTGTCGCAAATATAATCTGTCTAACATCAATCGGCGGTTCAAGGCCATGGAGCACTCTTCTTCTCCTCCTCCTCCTCCTCCTCCTCCTCCTCCTCCTCCTTCTTCTTCTTCTTTTTCTTTTTCTTCTTCTTCTTCTTCTTCTTCTTCTTCTTCTTCTTCTTATTATTATTATTATTATTATTATTATTATTATTATTATTATTATTATTATTATTATTATTATTATTATTATTCCTTAGAACCTTCATGTCTTGCCATGTTCCTTACCGCGCCTTGACTTTTCTGTTTCATTTTGTTTACTTTTCTCTTGTGTCGTCCTCGATTATGATGTTGATAAAAAAAGGGCGCATGACTATTGATCAAAATTTTACATCATTCTACAGATTTGCTCACAATATGAGAAAAGAACGAAGTACGTAACAAGAAATATAGAAATTGTTGCAGAATGTCGAGTCATATATTTCAACTGACAGAAGTGGAAATATTGTCTTTCTTAAATTTTACCTCGACTTACAGTATGCAATTCTGTTACTTCTTGATAACATATTTTATTTAATACCGTTTCAAAAGTAAAATAGAATAATTATAATTTTTCCAACACACTTAAATAATATTAACAAAATAATAGTAAAATGTGTTTTATTAAGAGATGAGGAAGATTGAGGATAGAAAACGAAAGAAAGAGGCACAGAGAATAGAAACGAAAACGGAGAAAGGTAGAAACGCAGATAAAAATATGGAATGCAGTGAATGCGCAAATTAATTCCCTGGCCACTCTCAGTCAGACACGATGATATGCTGACAACGGGCGAGTGGAGGAGTTTCACAGCAGCAGCAGAAGCCGCGCTCTTGATTCCCCGCGGACCGTGAATGTGTGTGTGTACTAATGAAGACAGAGAAGCGTTCCAAGAAACTGTGTTAAGACATCTCGAGTGGTACCGCTGTTGATGATAATGACGACGACGATGATGTTGATAAAGACGGCAGCGGCACATCTTATGACGGCGGTAACATTACATTATCCTGCAGGTACGTATGTAGTAGGTACATTAATGCTGAGACGGGGAATTAAATTAGGATAGCAGCGCTAAGTGAGTCTCAGCCCCGCGGCGCGTCACAATTATTCAGCTCTCAGTGGTACTTTAGTTTGTGCCCGCTCTTTGTTTTGTTGTATACGGTAGGTACATACTACAGTGTTGTCTGCAGACATGTTTGTTCTCACGTAATAACACCACTGCGCGAATTAACTAAATTTTTATTAAATATAACCACCTTTTTAGAAATTTTTCCTTCAAGTTTCTTTCCTTACGTGTCTTTTTTTTCTTTTTACTTTGGCTCTTCTCTCCTTCCCCTTAGTTTATTTTATCATCATCATTATCACCACAACCACCATGGTGATCATCATAATCACCTTCTAATAATAATAACAACAACAACAATCTTCTTCTTCACCTCTTCAAGAGTTAGGTTATATAAACCTGTTCCGGCACCCATATCATCCTCGGACGACCCACGTCTCTTCTACCAATGGCTTTATAGTTCAGCACCGCTTTCGGCAATCTATCCTCTGTCATCCTTTGCAGATGATCCCACAATTGACTCCTGTAAATTGCAACAATTTCATTTACTTCGAGTTGTCCTCTAATATCTTCATTCCTTATTCTGTCTTGCAATGTATTCGTATAATTTAAAGTATTTCGAAGAAGCTGAATTTCAGCACTCTGAATCTTGCCGCTTTCCTTTTTTGTCATTACCCAAGCTTCGCTCGCATAAATCAACGTGGGTATATTGCAATTGTCTTATAAAATTTAATTGTCGTGCTGTGTCTAAGATCCTTGTGTGGACTAAGATAGTTATAAACAACAGCACTTTAGAACAAGTAAGCTGTTTCAAATATCTCGGCTGCAGGAAGCTTTGAAACTGAATATGATATAATAATAATAATAATAATAATAGTAGTAGTAGTAGTAGTAGTAGTAGTAGTAGTAGTAATCATCATCATCATCATCATCATCATCATCATCATCAGCAGCAGCAGCAGCAGCAGCAGCAGCATCATCATCATCATCATTATCATCATAAAAAACGTTTCTTTTTTTTTGTTAACTTCTTCTTCCTCTTCCTATTCCTCTTCTCTTTCTTCTTATTCTTTGTCATCTTACACTTTCTCTAGAAATTTCATTACTGTTGCTACTATAACTATAACTATACTTGATGCTGTGAAAACAATATTTACGCACATGGGCTAAGCGGTGTCGAGCTCCCATCCGTGGGCTACCGACTAAAAACACCTCCTCATACTCTTTATACATTATCCCAAAATCGATTTTCACAATACTACAGGCTAGGCATTGCCTTTCGCTCCTCCTGCAGCTTCATTCTGATGTGCTCTTAAGTGCCTAGGTCGCTCTGCGATCTAATACGGTCTTCTTAACTCGTACAATTGACTCGATGTAATGTGACATCAAGTCCTAGGATCTTTCCCGCCTGAGCATGGCAACAACTATGGTCTCCGGTACCGGATGACCCAACTCTGCTTCCAATTCTATGCGCCTTTTTGTGATGCGCATCGTCATTTATATTTAAGCAGTACAGACAATTGGCCGTAGACGCTTTACCCATCCTATGGAAATAGGCCCGGAATTATCCTTGCTCACTCAGGACTCGATCACTATTATGATCGAAGTACATTTATTTTTACATAAATTTCGATATTAGATAATTTTTCAATTACGGAAAAAATTATAAAATTCTGATTACTCTACTGTTTCTTTTGCAATACAACACTTGTACAGCGCATAATGTAGGCTACTTGTATTCTACATATACACTAAAAATTGGAAACATTCGGATTGGGTTACGATTATTTAGTTTGACACCCTGGATTTTCACAATTGTTTTAAAAATTTTGATCTCTTTTTTTGTTCCTGGGGATCCAAGAATTTTTAAATTTTCAAAACTTAGGCTACACTCAAATAATAGTTTAAAAATTCTCTGTAAATGGATATCCCACATAAATGTTTGTGATTTTATAAAACTTTCTACAAATTTTGGGCCCTGAATCCAAAAATTTGAAATTTTAAAAAACCTCACTGTATTCAGAATGTGGTTATAAGTTACGTTACTTTGGTGCCCCACATGGGCTTTTGCGATTTTTCACACTTTCAGCCACTATATATTTTGCCTCCCACCACATTTTGAGATTGATCTGTTTTTTGGCGGATCAATCTCAAACAGAGTTCCGTATGGTAAGAATAAGGACACGCTGCCGAGTTTTATGAAAATCCGTTTATGCGTTCAAAAGTTATCGTGAGACATACCCTAAACTGATAAACAGTTAAATTTCAAACGGTTGAGTTAAAACTGAGAACTTACTCTGCTCTTTCAATTAAACACGTGTAGTAACTGCGTCTATATAATGTCGCTTTCGTCAGTCATAAGAAAGTCGCTAGTGACTTGCAGTACGTAAGCTAGACAGCGAGCTGGATTTAATTTAATCCGACTGTTAATAGCAGTTGTTTGCCGTATGAAGAAAGTCGTGTCGCGCAGAGGATCAACAAGTAGGGAATAAGAGCTCCTCCCTCGAATAGTAACCGCATCCACCGCTTCCTCGTATTACCATAATACACCACCAACGAAACTCTGCAATATTGTGTGACAACGCGACCCCGGTCCCCTCCTTCGCGTGCGGTCGGTAAAATTGTTATCCCTTGTTTTGTAAACTGAACGAATTACGCCTTTGTTTCGTGTTTATTGTTTCCGTGTTGTCCCCGACTTACTTGTAATACGCGAAATACGAATTTAATTAAGAAAAAGAACATAAAAAAACCTTGAACAATATATATATATATATATATATATATATATATATTACATTTGTGTAGTATTATACACGATATTTCGGAAGGGTAAGACGCTATTTCGAGAGACGATTGTACAGTTAGATGTAAGAAAAATATATCGTATGAACATAAGTTCAGATTACTTACGGACAGCAAAAATGTCAAAATAATATTATTTATATGCTATCGTGGATCACCTTCAGGTTAGATTTCAACTGGATCTAGTCAGCGTTTGGCAACATGTTCGAAGTAATGAAATTAAATATTTTTGTGAATTATCAGATGACACATTTTGACGATTTAAAATCCTAAAGTTTTCTATCACTCTTTTGTTTAACTAAGTCGGATTTCCCAAGTTTGTCGACTTTGTTAACTGGCGTTATTTACTACCTACAATTTTCTTACAATTAAAATCTCTAAAATTTATTTCATTTTATTAGTAATAAAGAAACTTTTAACAAGAATGTATTTTTTATTTTGTAAATCACAAATGTTTCGATAGTAATCCAACTATCATTATCAGATAAAATTAATAAATTCAAAATTTTTAAATCAATTGTTCAAACCATCTGTTTTATATGTAGACTAAGTTTAATTTTATATGTATATATAAAATATGTTACGTAATTAATTGTAAAATATAATATAAATATATATTATTTTATTCAATTAGTACTTTTAAAAATATTATCATTTTTTGTATTATTCTGAATTTGTTCTGGTATTAATTTATTAATAATTCTTTGTATTAATTTTTTTACTATGTTATCAATAATTTTGGGGTTATATCCATTTTTATAGCAATAGCATATGTAATTTTCTTTTTTTATATTTTAAATTTATTCAAAGAGATATTATTCATTCTATACAGCATAGAATTTAATTCAGCATATTTGTATTGAGGAGGATGAATTGAATTTTTTGGAATTAATAATGAAGTTTGAGTTGGTTTTCTGAATATACTGTATTCAAATTTATTACAGTTATTTATAATAGTAATACCTAAAAAAATTAATTTATTATTAGTTTCATGTTCTATAGTAAATTTAATATTTTTTCTGGAGATTATTAATTAAATTAAAATTTTGACTAATGTTATTACCATTATTTTGAGGTATGTAGAGAATTTTTATTTGTAATTTACAAAATAAAAATGTATCCTTGTTAACAGTTTTTTAGTAGTCTATTAATAATAATATGAAATGACAAGACAAATTTGAGAAAATATGAAAATAAATTGATTTCAGAATTTTTCTTGAGAATTAAAAAGTTTTTGTAAGGCGAACCAAAAAGATTGTTTCTTTTTACTCTAAATTCTTGCAATTTTCAGCACCTACTGACGACAAAGATCTGGTGGGGTCCTGTTTCTTCTACCTTTAATTCAAACTATATGGAAACAACAATACTGATTAATACGTAATTTGTATTTTTTGCAATTTTCGTGTTTCATTATTGATCTTTCGGTATAGAAGTGTAGGAATTACTTTTACTGCTCGTAATGCGTGAACAAAACATTTGCGGACCTGCGTTTATATATTTGTTTTCGCCCATTTTTAGCTCTCGCTGGCCTTCGAAAATTATGAAAAAGTAAAGCTAACTTCTTTAAAAAAATTTTTTTATTCCTGTCCTTTACATTGAACTTTTAATAAAAATCATCATTTAATTGTTTCCAAGTATATTTGTTTTAATGAAGTAACCACAAAAACAGAGTAATTAATTGTTTTATTGCGAATCTGACAGGATTCGATCTTTTGTTTACCTTGCTAGCCTAATTTTGTTCAAAATAATTTTTTAAGACAATAACTATCTATTTCCTGTCAAACATTTTTAACAAGTTGGAAATAACTTGACATATTTTAACGTATCTTTACTTATATTAGTAAATGTTTGAGGAACTTTAATTTTCTTAAACTTGACTTCAAGAAATTGTTGTTTTCTATCCTAACTTATACTTTTTCCTATCATAATTTTTATATTTTCCGACTGCACAACAGTATCGATTAGTTATGATGTGAAGAAGAGGTATACTAATGATAATAGAGCGCATTGTAAAACTGCATGCGAAAGTAGGCCTACATAATGTTTTCATGCGTAGGACTAGAAAATGTTGTTTCGATTTCAGTACATATTGTTGAGAAAACAAATTACATTATAAGAAGAATGAAACAAAATTTTATTAATTAAATATAATGCATTCTAGATGAAAATGTTTAAAATAAAGTATAAATATTTTATCGTTGTTGCTGCGCATTGGAGTCGCCAAAGAAAGTTTGTAAAATAAGAGACTGTAATGTAAAACCTCCCGGTAATATGTCTTATATAGTGTCTTGTGTTGGTAATTTTATTTATAAGTGAACCATCGGCCTCCAAAAGTAATAAATATTCACATTTATTTTATAAACCACGAACAATACTTAACTCAAAATATGGAGGGTAGTACCCTTGAAGGTAATACTGGAATCCCAATGTGTGACATAACTTTGTTTTCAACACAACTAATTTTTTTTGTAACATACTCGCTCATAAACTAAGCAATTCTAATGAAACCTACGTTCCGGGAAGGCATACAAGATGTAATTTTCAAATACCTAATTATTTACAGAGATAAGTAAACAATAGTGAAAGTTTAAAGCAAGATTGAGTTCTGATGAAAGAATGTAAGCTCTCACGGCCGGCTCATAGTCCTACGCGGGCGTTTGAGACTTCTCTTCCCGCACCCGCACGATGTCCGGCACCACTAACAATGATCGAAACGTCTCACAAAACTTTTAGTCACCTGAACCACGGTCTAACAGCCCGGCTTATTTTAACAGTGTTCAAGGTTCAGTTCTGTTACACAAGACAGAGTGTAGTAGCCTATATTAACCCGCAAAAAGACGGTCCTTGGGCCATCCTACCTTATATTGAGTTGTGTATGGTTTGCAGATTATAAAACAGAAGTAAGTATTACTTTTCATATAGATTGTGTGTGTGTGTGTCTTTTTTTGTGTTCAGCTAAGGGTACCACAATTTGTTGCCAGTAACGTCTGTTTTAACCTATAATATTACTAGTCGCTTCCCATGAAAGTTAAATAATAATAAAATGTTATTAAGATCGGAGAACAACTATTTTATTAGGTAAAACGTTTTATTGTTTTATTAGGCGTACACACAATATACATAGTGCGTATCGATTTTAACGCGTAGTCGATGTATCAAAAATATATTTTGAGCACACATAATGGGAAAATTATTGTTCGTATATCAATGAATTAATAACAACGTAACAAAACTCTATAACGTATGCTTACACAGCCGGTGTCAACGTTATTAACTTGAAGTAAAACCGAACTTTAGGCCGTGAGCGGTTGCTGACAAATTGCGACATAGTCGGCTTAAGTTTCGATCCCAGCAACCGGGAATCTTCTTCACAGCCGCAAAGCGACAGAGAACGCGTACGGCAGACGTTAGCCGAACAATTCTTGAGTCTTTTCGAATTGCTTACACGGTGCTTATACCCGGGAAAGACTCGGGCATTGTTCAGCTAACATCTGCCGTAATTAACATCAGCCAACCACAGCCTAACAGCCGCTTCAACTAAATAATATAACAAAATATCTTTTCGTGGCACGGTTTGTTGTTATTTATTTATATATTTGTAAGGCTTCAAATTGAAACCTTGGGTTTGACACCCTCCCTTCAAAACCGAGATCCAATCCGCTCCTGCCATCGATATATAGTTCTTCACGGTTACAATCGTTTTAATTTTCCATTGCTTTATAAAAACATTGTGTCGGACGACTGTCTTGTAGCTGTAACTTGTATTAGAGCTTCATACACATGAACTTCATACAACTTGATAGACATGAGCTTCCAATTTGTCAACAAACGGTTGGAGGTATGTCTAACTTACATTTCACAAAGCTTTGAAGCGAGCATTATACTAGTTAAGAGCCAGCCAGCGAATTTTTCGTTTAAGTACAACCTGCCATTCAATGTCCGCTGCTGCACTGGGTTGTTTCCGGCTGACTGCAGACATTGTTGTGTCTCTTGGCCTACTTACAGTGGGACAAGTGAAGGTTTTATCTACTCAGAAATCTCATATGAAACCATATTTTGTACGGTCTATGTTATGTTGACAGATCTTGTGGTATACGTTCTTCGTGACGTATTTGAACCATAATTTATATTTTGTCCACAAAAGAAATTTATTGTATCACGCGCGTCACAACAATTACGTATTTTGTTGAAACGTCAAGAAACATTTTCTAAAATCGTTTGTAATGAATGGTCAACAGTCAAGAAACCTTTATCACACTAAGCCGGTGGTTCTAAACCTTTTTAAGTCCGGGACCACCTTGACGTATATTTAGGCCTACATTTCATGGTAACACTAAGCCGGTGGTTCTGAACCTTTTTAATTCCGGGACCACCTTGACGTATATTTAGGCCTACATTTCATGGTACCAGGTATCAGCGTGGGCGCCGGCTGATTTACTTGAAAGGGTGCGCAGAAGTGGCGTGGCGTGGGTATATAACCTGTTGTCGGTTGTGATAGGCCAAAAACTTGACCTAAAAGTTAATTCGAAATTTTTCTTTTACCAAGTGTTCTTTTTAGAGCATTATCTATCTTTCGCTGGGTCTCGGTTCAACGGGATCCGACTCTCGTTAAACTTACACAGAATGCATCAGAATACAGATAATAGAATTAAAAGTAATGAAGACAAACAGAGAAACACATGACTAAACGAACAAAACACAAATAGGTACGTAGCATCTGCTGGACGTCAGTTCCGAAAACGAACATAGCTGTTAACTGAGCGTTTTGCCGGCTTACACAGCGGCAACACATTGGACTGACAAGTGTGTGTGTCCTCCCCAGTTTGTACAGTGACAACTAGTACGAGGTCAATGATTGTACGCAGTAAAACATTGCCGATGTCTGAGCTGGCAACACACGACGGTGCAAGTGTCCAGCAGTTCGAAAGCAATGCTACGTTTTTCTTCAAGTTTCCCTACTATTATTGTTCGGATTTCAAATTATTCAATAACTAAAGTATTTACTCCGTGACATAATTACTATTATTTTCTCTTATTTATAGTACTGTTGCCGCCGGCAAAAGCGGTTACATGGACGCCACGCTACTGGTGCGCGCCTAGTTTATAATCATATTTTTGCTAACATCAAGTACTTTGAGCCTTCTTTTACGCTTAAACAAAGTATGCATCTAAAGTCTACAAAAGTAAATATGTAACCTATTTCTACTGACGAACTGAAGATGCCCTCCAAAGGTGAGGTCGAAACGTCTGAGAACAGCATACGTCAGAATGATAATATTACGACGGTCTCTGATCGTCGCGTGGTACAGTGGAAAACAAAATACAAGACACCAATTAAGTCACTAATCACCAGCTTTAATTATCACAATTTAACAGTTTGTAATCAACAAGATGGTCTCTCATAACAAATCAAATAAAAATTGTTTATACGCAATAAAAATGTCAACAACTATAAAACACAATTGTATTACAATTGTCCCGCACACTTATAAAACACATAACACTTGGCTACAGTACTTCGAACCCCACTGTGTAAATCGCCCGACAAAAGCGTCCCTGAAGTCTTGTATTTATACCCCGCTGAGATGCCAGAATATTCCATACTACGCGTCGTCAAGAACGCTACTAGAAAACACCAGAACGTAATTGATTGCGACCTTCACACAGTGCGCGAGGCCGGAGAATTTGGAACAGTCTGGCTAACGCATGTTGAGATCACGTACGCACACAACATTACAGCCGGATTCCACTGGAACAGCCGAGAAACGCGTACAATGTTCTGTAACGGTGTAACACTTTTTCCGCATTACGTAGACCACGGCCCAACAGCACAATCCTTAATTTCAACAAAGTAGATTTTGAAGACACAGCGAATACATTTTAAAGACCGACTTCACGATCACCGAACGTCTCCTCGGTACCCACCAGTGAGTCGCGCCCCATAGGCTCAGTATGGTACTCGAAGTTATTGTACAATATATTTTTGTTGGGCGGCTTATGCCCCACTCTGTACATTGATAGTTTAAATTACTATAAAAAGGTTAGACCGTACGTAATGTGTACGTTTAGTAGTTGGCAACTAGTGCAAATCCGTGAACTGTGACCTATGCAGGTTGCGCAGGTTTACCGCGCGAGCGCGAGCGCGCGGGAGCGTGTATTTGCAAGCGCTGTCGCATCACGTAGTAAATTTCAAAGTAATTACAGAATATGTGTACGCGGTGATTTCAATGCATTATGTATGTATGTTTGCTAAACCGATGCATCTCTCGATGCGGATAATGTATGCATGTGCTTACATTACAGCTATGGTGGTTGATACGGTGACAATATGCAGATGCAACTGACGGTAGTATGATATAGGTGGATTAGTTTACGTCCACGATTTAAGATCTTAAAAAAATTGACATTGAAGAGGCTACGGATCCCAAGATTTGTACTCTTAACGGATCACGGAACTGCAGTCCGGCCCGTCTATTGTGTTAATGCGATAAAAAATCGGTTAACAAATTAATCTAGTAGATATGCTGAACGTTAAGCGTATTTACGTAAAATGGAGACGCTAAAGTTTTGTAGCATGAGGCTTCCTCCTCTGCAGTTGGCGACAATTGGCAGTTTAAAAGCAAGAACAATCACTTCGCTAAATTATTAGCCTTACGGGACTGATAACCTTCTTAATGTAAACATAAAGTTTTATATAAACTGACAACCTCTACTCGCACTGCTCCCATCGGCGCCTGACGTTTCGATTGGCATCAGAAGCTGTGAGTGGCGGTTCACAACAGGGGCTTTCAATCGCCACTCACAGCTTCTCATGCCAGATCCCAGGTCAAGCGACAAATATATTACGATGGGAGCAGTGCGAGTAGAGTGTTCGCCCCTAAGAAATCACCCAGATGGTCGAAAAAGTTGTTAATCTCTTCATTTTTATGCTGTTTCATTTTTCCAGTGTACAGTACTACTTTATTATATTTCTTTTGTTATACTTCTTTATTATACTTTGGTATGTTTCTTTTTTAAATATACAAACAGGTTTATTACACAGCATTAGGTATAGGTTTAAAACATAAAATAGAGGAAAATCAATTCAGTCAACATGTACCTGATAACAATGTTTCAGAAACGCGTATTTTTATTGTTCTCATGACTGATTTCAGAGTATTATCACGCGTTTTTCAGCCACTTTAAAGATAGTAATTTTGATTAGTCTTAACTTATTTTTTCTTTGAATGAAGTCGACTCGACCCCAAAACCGAATTTAAGATACGCCACTGCTTCAGACTGAGCTGAAGAAAACAATATGCTTTGAGATCTGTGACTTATGTTGTAGTTAGGCCTAAGTTATACGTTGAACAATATACAAAAGTAAAATCAATGAAAAATTGTGGAGGTTTTTTTTTCCAATTGTATTACCCTGATCGTTAGCAGCTATAAGCAGACTACCAGACAGCAAACCATTTTTTTCCAGCCTATAAACAAAACGTCTGCCTCCCGGATAGAATATCAACCAAACTCCTATCTTGCTACTATTACTACTACTCCTTTGACTTCTAACGAGATCCCCTCCCCCCTGTCTTTATGGCTCACTCATTTTTTTTGTCTCTGCCTCGCTAATTATTTCGCCTTAAGTGCTTTCTAAAAAGAAAATTTCAAACTTCTTTGACGCCGACGATGATAAAATCAATTAGGCGCTTCTGCCTGCACTCTGGCGTTGGGTCGACGTACTGACGGAAAGTTAAACTACTTCTCGTACCTAATATGTTTTTGTATAACAGAGAAACTATTAATTTTAAAATAAACGTTGTAAATAACGTCTTTTTGAGTTTTCTGAAAGGAAAGAAAAAATATTCATATTAGTTAGTTAATGTCTCATTTAACACTTTAGAATTATAATGTCACCTTTTTTATTAGCGGGCATCTTCGTAAAAGCAAAAAAGACTCGGGACGTGATCCCATGACCGCATATTGGGAAGTAATAATACTGTGACCAGAACTACGCCATTCAATATTTCCCTAGGTACCCATTGTTATAAACTGTGCCTATTTTGGTTTTGCAGTACCCTTTTTAAGGACACAGGCGTAAGTGGAAAGATTTTCAAGAAACTGATTTTAACTATTTATTTATTAAAAACGGCTAACAACAAAATTTTAAATTTAAAAAAAGAACATTTGGAGAAGGCTTATTATTCCGTTTATTAAAATATTCTTAATAATTCTTTAAAGGCTTTACTTTACTTATCAGGCTGGTTGTTACGTATGGAGACGAGACATAGACACTGATAATAAAGGAACAAGAAACACTAAGAAGGTTTGAAAGGGACATCATAAGACCTGTTTATGGTCCGGTTAAAGTAGATGACGAGTGGAGAATAAGAAATAACCAGGAGTTAGATGAGCTATTGAATAATGAGGACATTGCAAGATTCATAAACACCAACGAATACAATGACCAGGTAACCTAGAGCGGACGGATGATCAGCGCATGCCAAAGAAAATCCTGAGGGTGCAAGTTTGTAAAAGCAGAAAGACGGACCGACCTAGGATAAGATGGTTGGATGATGTGCTAGAAGATCTCAGAAGAATGGCTGCAAGGGGTTACGGTGAGATGAACATTGGTGTTGGAAGCCAGGGCACTCGACGTTGGGCTGTGGTTCTGAAGAAGAAGAAAAAGAAGAAGTAGAAGTAGAAGAAGAAGAAGAAGAAGAAGAAGAAGAAGAAGAAGAAGAAGAAGAAGAAGAAGAAGAAGAAGAAGAAGAAGAAGAAGAAGAAGAAGAAGAAGAAGAAGAAGAAAGGCTTTACTTTCAAAGTGTGTTTTTTTACCCAAATGATATTAAATTTGTTATTGTTTATGAACAACTCTGCACCTACCAGTTAGAGGAACAAGACAACGGAAAAATTACTATAGTTATAGTCCAGTTGGGCGAAGTATAGGAAGACCGTAAACGTACGCCTATTGAAATAAATCTTACAGTGATTGTGTACAGACGTAAATGGTAACTGCCTACACATACTCCATGATCATACAATTTATTTACTTTATATATAATGTAGGCCTACCCGTATTCAGAAATTGCGAGTACACTTACATGTGACGCAGCTTTGGCCTCTTACGGCTGTATAGTAGAGTTGATATAGTATACTTTTTTCTGCGTGTTATAAACAGATTTTCTTACTTTACTAATTTCTTTTCTTACTACTTACTATAGTACTTACTACTTACTAATTTCTTAGTACTTACTACTTTCTTTTCTTACTTATACTTTTACTTACTAATTATAAACAGATTTTCTTAGTATAAAATGGAACACTGCACGACGTGTTTACCCATAACAACCATGGACAAAACTATTTGTTTTTCTTTACAAAAACCTGTTAAATGACGTTCGTTAAAGAAATCTTGTGAGTAACACATAACCAAATATGTGTTTTAAGTGCTTCGCTACTCTGAATTTTTTCAGTTGCGTGCCTAGAACACTTCCTTTTCACCACTTGTTACGGAAATAGCTATTGTGTATTGTGCAACTAAAAACAAGGTGTATATTTGTTGCAAGAAACTGATACGAATTTAATCTAATTTTATCCGTACTGCGATTCTTATTAACGTGATACACATTTACCACTAATGGCTTGACTACAATTTTCACTAATTAAAACTAGAGGTGATAAGATCGCGATTGCTGACAACTTGTCAGAACGTAACAGTATTTCCATTGTTCAGACAGCGACGGTTTGTTGTGTTTTTTTCGAATCCGAAGTTGTAACAAAATACGTTTTTCTCGGCGGAATAAATAAATCAACAAATAATGTTGCCGCTGTCACCTTCAGCAATTGAATTTAACTTCACAGAATACCACAACCACGTAGATTTAGACGGCAGTATTTCAATTTATGACATTTAGTTTAACGAATCGTCCGGTATTTTTTTTTTATCCTGACACTAACTTGATATTTCGCAAGTAAAATCAATACACGAAGAACATTATTCAACCTTTTTTTATTATTACAACCTCACTCTGTCTTTTGCTTAAAAAATTTTGAAAATGTCACAGCAAGGTTTAGTTTTTCCATTTATGTTTATAATCAACCTAATGCAGAGGAATTTCGAGCTATTTATCGGTGACTCTAAGACTTGAAAATTGTATTCAACTTTCGCGCGATTGTGCGCGTGTATTCAGTTTATACAGGATGATTCTAAATTGAAATGCAATATTTTTGTAGAGTGTTTCAAAGAGTAAAATAAGAAACCAAAGTGTTTATTACTGACATATTTGTAATTAATGATATGATACATTATTATATAAAATACATCATGTCAATGCAGAATATGAATGCATGATGTAAAGAGGATTTCAGTGTATCAGCTGATGAAGAGTCTTTAGAACGTCATAAGTTAATGTGGGAGGCAGGAAAAGAGAAAGAGAAAGAGAAAGAGAGAGAGAGAGAGAGAGAGAGAGAGAGAGAGAGAGAGAGAGAGGAGAGAGAGAGAGAGAGAGAGAGAGAGAGAGAGAGAGAGAGAGAGAGATAGGGAGAGAGTGAGAGAGAGAGTGCTGGCAACACGTTTTTGTTGTCTACGTTTGGTAACAGAGCGATGAGGAAAGGTGCCCAACAAAGAGCTATTCTAACTATTCTTTAAATAAAACTACTATAGTCACAGTGGTACACCAGAACAGACTAAAAAAATGCAACGTGTAAGCTGCAGCAGGTATCAAGAATATTCATGTCGCTGTAAGAAGTGCTTGAGAATCGCGGGCTTGTGGACCGTCCGTACGGTAATAGATACAACGTCAATTTTGAGCGCATTTACCGAAATGAAACCCAACTAGTTTAAATGAATTGTATCTAATATCGTGTCTTTAACCGCAAATATCGGTAATAAACTTCTCCCTTATACGTTTTCTACTTATTTGGCCTTTAGAATATGCTTCTATAATTTCTTCTTCTTCTTCTTTCCTTCAACCCAGTTGGTGGTCTTGCAGTTTCTTCTTTTCTGTGGAGAGCTTTCTGATTACCGCATACTTTCTTCCTACTTTACCCCATCCATGTACTCCTGCCTACGCCTTCTCCTCCTACTACACCTCTCGAGCAGTCCCTCGATCATAGTGGGGAACCAGTTTGAATTGTCTAGTAGGTATGGCCAACCACACTGTTTCTTCTTTCAAGAACGGATCTAACCAACATTGTTTTTTCACCCACTCTCCTCAGAAGCTCATCATTACGTACTCTTTCCATCCACGGTATTCTCCTCTAGCACCACATCTTAAAAGCTTGAAGGCAGTTTCTCTCCACTTTCCTCAAAGTCCATGTTTCCTAGCCATATGTGCATATGGTCCAAATGAAACTCTTCATAAATTTCTTTTTGGTTTCCAGGGACAATTTTATGGACGCCGGAAGAGATCTTTTCTTGAAGAATGTCTCTCTTGCTAGTGCAATTCTACTTTTTACATCGCTGGCCCACCTCCCATCTGATGCAATGCTCCTAGAACATAGCCATGCAATGCAATCACTTGTAAGTTATGCTTATTTCATGCAACCCGCGCATGCGGTTTTACTTCAAAATTGCTCAGACGATTTTTGCATACAGTTTATATAAGATAACACAGCCTCAATGTGTACATTAATGCCCCACCTTACAATAAACACACAGGGCATACTAAATGAAGAGCGAGATTAGTTTGCAAGTGAATAGCACTCTAACGCTATACGATCACGTAACAATGAGCAATTCAATGCATATAAATGTGAGATTAGTTCGCACTGCACTCTCATCACTAACTGTCAACAGCCCTTTGCTTATGTCCTGCTTAAAAGTCATTTGAATGATACGTAAATTCAACAAATATTTTGTTAAAATAATGGTTTTCAGCTGCTTCCTGTGTGTTATTTCACGCTATATCTGAATTTGGACTCAAAATTTGTTTTAAGTTATCGAAGGTTTTACAACAAAAATACTCATAAAAAATATTTGTTGTAATCAATAGCCTATATATATATTAATTTTTGCAAAAACCTAGACAAGGTTTTTAGTTCGATATATCCATTTAAGTTGCATTGAACAATCCAGTCGTGTTACAAACGTTAAATATTTTTATATACAAATCATTTATTTACATCTTACCGAAAAATAAATTACGTGTGAGAAAATTACCAATTAGAAAATGTACGTGTTGATGACCACACTATTACTTCATGATATGTCGTAGTTAAATGTAACTGACTGATTCGTCAATTTGGAAGGTCCTTACCGTGTTCGTCGCCATCAATATGAATTGTGCCTTATCGTTTCCAGTATTGAAACATATATTAACCAGTCCATGCTACTGAAGATGGCTGCCGCGCGTATCAGCGAAACGTATATAACAACGACAATTTTAACAACAGGTCGTGGTCAGTCAACCCGGAACTTTCTTATAAAAACTTTCACAACTTGAAAGAGGCTGAAAGGCAATCTTGCGCATGTTTTACAAAAACTGTACAAGACGAAGTTGCAAAACAAAAGGTCTCAAACAAATTGTGAAAAACAACTGATTAAATTATTTAAAACGATACAGATATGCCACTAAAATAATATTTTTATTTTTTTACAATTTTTAGACCAAATTTTTGGAGTATAAGTAACCAACCTGAATATGCTTCCACTAAGATATGTCCACTGACACGAAAAATCAAACCCTGCATCGTTTACAATTACTACTATAAAAGACTAAAAAGTATACTTCTGGCTTTGCATAGTAGACAAAAATTAAAAATTCATCATCCCCATGGTCACCATACGAAGGATTAGTCGCTAGACATGCTCCCAAACCCATCACATCCTCGCTCTACCGACATCTCTCTTCCCATTACGGTGATAACCTAAGGCAGTCACGGTAGACGGATGTCAGGCATGCGGTCCAAGTGTATGCATGATATAAAGAGGTGTCGGTACCATCTCCTTCCGTGGTCTTCAAACTTCTGGTGCAACGATACAATGTTTAATTCGCGTCTAATATCCTCGTTCCTTTTCCGATCCAGGAGATAAACCTTGCGTCCCTCTTAGAAATTTCATTTCAGCTGCCTGAATCCTCTGTACGTCCCTTTACCAAGAGTCCGTGTCTCACTAGCATACAGCAATGTGGGGACAACCACAGTTTTGTAAAATTTCATTCGGGTATCCTTCCGTGTTTTATTTTTTATGTACCTATGAATCGTTCCACAGATACGTCTAAATTTCGTTAACTTACTATCCCAATCAATATAGGTTCCATATGAAATATCACAACCCAAGTAATTAAAATGACTAACCTGATCTAAAATTTGATTATTCACGATTACCTTAGTTAAAATTAATTAGATATTATTAAATTAATTAGTTTACTAGTTAAATTTAGAAATTACTGTATAAACTATCATATGAGATTTTATATAATAAATTTGTAATTAGTGGGTATATTCACAAACATAAAAATTTAAACTGTGGCACGCCACTATATAGACGATTCCCAATTAGCGCTTTCAATATTTTCAGCTCATTTTCAGATCGGGAACAGTTTAGTTCCTTTTTATCATATGGAACTTACAGTACAAAAAGTTAATCAAATACCTTTTTGTCCATGTTTCCTGACAAAATTTACGTAAAAAGATTTGGTATCGGCATTTAGCTTGAAATGCTCACCCTGTGAAATGGTCACAGGACAGGAAGCTAGAGAAGGAGAGCGCATTAAATTTGGCATTTATCCTTCGAAAAAGTTAACAACTTTGTTTATTTAGGATGCCAAGTTAACTCCGATGGGGAAACGACAGAAGACATAAAGCGAAGAATCACCTCAGCTAATAGATGCTTCTTTGGTTTCAGACCCCTGTTCCAGAGCAGAACAATTGCCAGGAGCATCAAGCTGCTTCTGTATAAAACACTGATCCACCCAGTTCTCACCCATGGTTCTGTGACCTGGAACATTTCTAGAAAGTCTGAGTCAAGCCTGCTGGTTCGTGAACGCAAAATTCTCCGTAGCATTTTTGATCCAATATGCATGGGAGGTGAATGGAAGAAAAGGACCAGCCAAGAACTGAACACTCTTTTGAACGAACTACATATTGTGAAAATTATAAAACTTGGCAGACTCAGGTGAGCTGGACATGTGATCAGAATGAGAGAGAGCGAAATATCCAGAAAGGAACTCACAGAACAGATCTATAGCACCAGGAATGTTGGTAGACCATACCTTGGGAAGACGTTGTGAACTATGCTATGTTCCGGGTCCTGTATCCTTAGGACCCGGAACTGGAGAGCAGCTGCATTTGACCCGGCAGCTGGCGGAGGCTGTCTTGACTCAGTAATGGGTTGTCGCGCCGCTGAAGAGGAAGATTTAGCTTGAAAAGTAGAATTTAATCTGCTGTTTTATATATATATATATATATATATATATATATATATATAACGGATCTTTACAGCTGTCGCCGTTTCTCCGTCCCCAAATTCCATTGTAACCTATCGTAGCATGTAAGTTCTTCTAAATTTCTTGGAACCATTGCTTCCGCTACGTCATCTCGCCAACTCCTCCGTGGACGTCCTCTTTTCCTCCTCACCGGTGATATCCATTCCAATATTTTGCGGGGCCATCTGTCATCTTCCAATCTCTTCACATGCCCAAACCAAGTCAATTGTCTCCTTTCTATTTCGTCTATTATTGTCCTGTCAATATTTATGCTGTTTTATTAGAGTGTAAAAACTCTTTGTAAGTAAATTTTTAAACAAAATGTATTTCTTATCTCAAAATGAAAGAAATGCGACTCACAATTTTTAAGAAGTAAGTTATTTTAAAAATTACTCTAATATGTATCTTTTTTTGTTAAATTTCGATACACGATTGTAACTTTTTATTAAATGTATTTTAAAAATGCGCCAAAAATTAAAAAAAAGTGAAAACTTCGTACAATTAGGAGCAAACAGGCGGCTCTATGCTGTGTGTATGGGTGTCTGCATGTCGGATATTGATAACATCGTGTGCACACGTTCAATTAATATTTAATAAACGCGTCGGGGCATCGATGCCACCCACCTCTAAGAGATCGAAAGCGGAAAACGGAAGCGATGAACAGCTAGCTACACCGGAGGCTGTGGAAACCGCATTCTCAGTGCACCTGACGACGTTAAACGTTGTAGAAATAAAATACATTGCATACATAAATAGCCACTTGTAATATTTTGTAAAATATAATAAATTAATATTTTGTTCGCGTCCTTGACTTTTGTTTCATTAATATTTTTTTATTTACCTAAAAACTTTTAAACTAAAAAATGGTGTAGTTTTTATTTTTACTTTGAATTAAGGTGACATCAAGAAACTAAATAAGAACATTTAGGTTGGCAACCACGTTTTATCGATACTGTTATTAAGTCTAAAAGTGTCACCTTTATTATGATATGGCGTCTTTAATAATAAAAGAATAGCAAAGAGTGAATGGACATGCGTAGGCTCGGGGTTCCCTTCTTTTAGTTCACAAAATTATATATAAACATTATCATCAGCACCCGGCTACTAATCTAGAGGCCCCGGGTTCGATTCCCGGGCCCGCACAATAAAATCAAGGTGCGTTTTTCAGCCACCAGGTCGACTCAGCCTGTTGAAAATGAGTACCTAGGGTAACATCCTAGGGATAATAATGGGCAGTCCACCCTGCCTACTCCTAAGCTACTTCGGTGGTACACATGGGAGCCATAATTGCTATCATTATCATCAGCATTACCTACACCTCACGGCTTAGGCAAGACCCTGCCTGTTCCGCCTTCAAACATCCCCCAGCCTTCCAGGGTCTGCCAACACACCTATGTCCTAAAGGCTTATATTTCCAGACTTGTTTGGCCAATCTTGAACCTTATATTCTTTCCAATATCTCTTTCCATCGTCGATATAACCTTTTAATCTTTCATTCAAGTTAAAAACTTGTAATTCTTCTCTTATGTTTCCATTTTTCATATGATCAAATTAAGAACATCTAATGAGGTGTTGCAAGATACCTTACTTAGCCAGTAATGCCGACAACCTACCACTATTCGCTGTATCAAATACCTTTCCAAATGTACTTGGTACCCGAATGAAATTTTATAAAACTGTGGCTGTCGCCACACTCCTGTATGCTAGTGAGACATGGACTCTTGGTAAAAGGGACGTGCAGAGGATTCAGGCAGTCAAAATGAATATTTCCATGAGGGACGCAAGAATGTTCTCTGTTGGATCGGTGAAGAATATTAGACGCGATTCAAACATTGTATCATTGCACCAGAAGATTGAAGACCACAGGAGGAGATGGTGTGAACAATTGAATCGCATGCCTGATATCCGTCTACCTGTGGCTGCCTTGGATTATCACCCTATTGGGAAGAGAGATGTCGGTAGACCAAGGAGGAGATGGGTTCCGGAACAGGTCTAAGGCCTAGTCCTTGGAGTGGTGATGATGATGATGATGATGATGATGATGATGTATTTGATAACGGAGTTGATTTTCATAGACCTGATCGTGTAGGAGCAAAGACTATTGTAGATGGTACTGTTCTGGACCGTTTCAGTAATTTTGAATACTGGGCCATAATGTGTCTTACGTCAAAAAACAAAATGATATGGCGAAGAAGCCGCACGGGTTGATATGTGTGGGATCATGAAAACTCTAAAACGAACGAGTAAAGAAACACGCGTGAAGTTCTACAAGTTGAGAGTCCTCCTCTGGGAATTAAACTTCAAGGGAATCCAGGACCGGTCGGATTCAAGCGACCGAAATAAGATTTCTCAGGCTCGTGACAGGATTTAGTTTCCAAGACCGCAGAAAAAATGTAGATGTACGGCAGGAAGTGAATATTATGAGTGCACTCGATAGGATTGACAAATATTGGGTAAAATGGTTGGAACATATTAACCGAGTGGATGTCTCCCACGCCTCGAAACAAGTACTGAATTATAATCAGTAAGTACGAAGAGGCGTGGGGCGTCCGAAGAAGCTTGGAGTGAACAGCTCTAGTTAACTTATTGCGACGGGAAGAAAGCATATTAAGTTTAATCCTTGTTAAAGATGATGATGTTGACTTTTCTAAGTATTATTCCTCTGTGTAGTAGTGACGCTACTCGTAAACTGAAAGACCAGTTTTATTTGAAAGCTTAACGTTGTTCGTAGACAGTATGGTGCATGAATTAAGTTATCATAAATTTGGCTGCAGAGAAAGGGAATATTTCGACTAATGGAACTGGAGTAAATCTTAGTTGAATTTGTGCTTTATATCTTGTAACTCAGTTTCGCTCTGAACTCAATAACGCGTGGTCGTTGCTGCTCTTTTAGACGATTGGTCTACAGAAGCGCACTACTGCAAGTCAGAAAGTTCGCAAGTTGATTAAATATCGAATTTGTCAATTAAAAATCTAGGTAAAAATCAAATAAGAATGTATAATATATATCATGGTTTCCCTTAACTGAAAGGGTGTACTGAAATAAACAATATTTTTTGTTGTTACGTACACATTTTGTTTTAAAATATATTAAAATTTTGTCCTTTCTATTACCAATATAGGGGGCCACAAAAAAACCCGATGCCACACCATAGAATCTGTAAAGTTTTTGGTGTTAACAAAGCAGGCCTATAAATGAATCAAGCCTATTATCTTTACTTTCCAAGTAAAGAGTTTTAAGACCATTTAAAAGATATGTGGACGTGCGAAATGTGTGGTATGTGATTTGTGTATGTTGTTGCAGTTATTCGGCATGTAACATTACAGCTATTGATGCTGAAGTAATATTTTTGTTACGTCTGTTTGGGCCCAGCGGCTCATCATACAATTGAATACACATAGCACGTAACAGTGTGTTTAACCGATCTAATAGTTTAACAGCAGTGCAGCAACTATAAAACTTACATGCAACGAACAACGGTAATAACGCAACGTGTTTAGCTTTTAAGTAAATTACCGTGTTTATTGATTTATAAAGACGACGGCGAGACGAGAGAAGAGTCATCTGCCTGCTCGATTTCCACTCCAGCGCCTTAGCTCCGAATGAATATTCATACTCGACAACAAACGATCATTTACAACCGAGACGCGGTTAAACAAAGTGACATTTAAACCCATCTCACGCTGTTGTAGGTACCGAATTCTTGTAGTGGTGGCAGTTCGTAGACCGGTAGTTTTGAAATCGTGTTTTTCTAGTCTTTACTTAGTTAAGAAGCATAATTTTACATTTGATAAGGTAATTGGATTAAAGTATGTATACGTAACATAATTGGTAATCGTGCAGTGAGATTTCCCGACTTCGTCAGGTTAATTAGCCATTGTCTTTAGAATCTACTGTTATTTTCCGTGACCTATAGCGGTCCCGTGACCTACAACGGGAGGATTGTAGTGGGTTCCCAGTTTAGAGTGATGTTTTCTGTTTTAATGGTGAATGATATCTTGTACATAACTTACTGATAATGCACTGTGGAACATTTAATTTGAGTGATATGGCGGTGCATTAACTATTTTTCTCCGTATATTAGATTGACACTTTAGGATTAGAGCTATATTTGATTCGCTGATAGCCGCCCAAAATTCAGTGCAAATAGGTATAATTACTGTTTTGTATTGTGTCATTTAATGAAAAATTATGTCTCCTTCCTATTTAAATATGTCAAATTCACGCGCGCGCACACACAGTTCAACGTGTCGGCTTCAAAAACGTTCTCCAACGACTTCAGACCGCCAAACTTGATTCCTCTTCGAGCAATCCTCTCTTCATCATGGCCCTTCTGATGTTGACGTCCCACGTTCTTTTGGGTCACCCTTTTTTCCTTCTTCTGGATAGCCTCAATTTCCAAACTACTTTTGAAATGCTAACATCCGCCATTCAGCGAACGTCCCTATACCGTATCAATTGACGTCTTTGCATAGTTTGTGTTACGGTTTCCTCAGCCCCATATGACATTTCTAATGATAGGCTACTATTTCGAATTTTGGCCAGTCGTGATTTTTGGCAGATCTTCTCAGGCCTTCCATCGGTTCCGCTTCTAGTCCCCACTTGTCCGATTCATTCAGCCGATATAAATTGTTATACTATTTACTATCAAATTCAGTTATTTGATGGTTAAATCTACATGCTTTTTTTTCATGTTGTTTCCATATCATCCTGCTGTCCGTATGTATTCCGAGATAATGCAATGCTTACACGGCCCGAGTCAATGTTGTTAAAGTTATTTTCCGATTCCGGCCTGTTTGGCCGTGGTCCAGTGCTGTACCTATCAGCAGACGTTTCGAGACGGCCATCATCAGTGTAAAAATGAGCTTCAAACTAACGTAGATATCACCGTTAGTGACCACAGCACTGTGGTAAAGGCTCACTGCCCGGAATCGGAAAATAACTTTAACAACATAATGTAGTGCTCTTTAAATATACGTCAGGTGTGGGACTTTTATTAACTGTGGAAGTTGGAAAGCTAGATTTACTTTCAATGATGTTTATGCGCTACATAGGCTGAGATTGTATTGTAAGTCTGATACTTCTGTGTTTGAGATATTGGTGCTTGCCACTGGAAATGTATCGTCTGCAAATGTTCCAAGCTTTGTGTTTCTGGTTGTTGGTAAACCTGACGTAAACACAACGTAAACAGTTGTACCAAGGACACAATCCCATGGTACTTCTGAATTTGTTAAGTATATGTTTTTAGAACGAGCGTTAGCGGGGCTGTTAGGCCGCGGTCTCATGGCGATAAAGTTAGACGTTTCGGCTTCACCATCCTAGACCACCTTCAGTTGTTTACCAAATAACCCCAGTACTAAGGTATAAAATCGTTTTGTATAGTTTGCTTTTACCGTCATGAGACCACGGCCGTTCTAATAACATTGACGCCGCCCTTGAAAGGCCTAGAGCAAAATTGTTAGACATCGTTTATAAGTCGAATTACGCACTTTTACCTGAAATTGCGGTTGAATAGATTCTCTATAATGAGACTGAAGTACGGGGAGTGTTTGTTTAATAACATAGTGGTCCAAAATTTATTACCAATGATGCAGAAGCTTCAGAATTTACATACACATAGAAGCGTAAGTAACCTTTTAACTTTATTACTTACCGTTTTTATCGGTTTATGAAGGCGAGAAGAGGGAAGATTCATCCGTGTTGTTCGGTTTTGCACTCCAACGCCGGCTTTAAACGAGTACTCGTACTCAACAAACAATCGTTTGCAACACGAGAAGGTTAAACAAAGCGATACTTAAACGTGTCCCACGCTTCTGTATTGAATTCTTGTAGTGTTGATAGTTAGTGGATCGGTTTTATTGAAACTGTAAATCATCAGAATAGTCTACAATAGTCTACTGTATAGTTCCATTTTTTTCTGTTCATACGTGTAACGAATCCTAAAAAGTGGTAGTCTTAAATATTTATTTTCCAACATTGACGAATACAGAGTGGGACATAAGTTGCTGGAATGAAAGGAACCTTATAGTGCGTTAATTCAAAATTTTGCAATGCATCTTTATATTTTACAACAAAAATGTTATGCATACTCTTGTTTTGCATATGACAGTATAATCTATGAAGAATCGGGTAACAACTTACAGAAAGGTTTCTTCATAGCTAAATTAAGAGACTTGTTCAATTAGTTGGTTGTTAATCATCAGTTTGGCTCTTACAGGATTGATTCCCAGAAAAGCCATGACCTTCGTTTTGATAGTGGAAATTCTTAAGTTATACTGAATCGAATACCGTTGTAAATTATGTAGCACGCTCTTTGCAACCATTTCTTCTTCTTATAGTTCCTATCCATTTCGGATGTTGGATATCATACAGACTATTTTAACTTTCTGCACTGTTGTACGGAATAAGTCAGTTGTATTCATGCCAAACCAGGTCCTTAAATTTCTCGGTCATAATACTCTCGGTCGCCCAACTCCTCTCTTTCCAAGTAATTTTCCCTGTAGTATGGACTGCAATAAGTAAAATCTCTGTTCATGTCTCATGGCATGTCCCAGATACTGAAGCTTTCTTATCTTCACTGTGTTAATAACTTCCCTATCTTTCTTCATCTTTCTAAGAACTTCAACATTAGTTATATGTGCTGTCCATGAAATGCTCAGTATTCTACGGTAAAGCCACATTATGAAAGATTCCAATTTATTAGTTGTGGGTTCAGTCAAAGTCCAAGATTCTACACCGTAGAAGAGGACCGAGAATACGTAGCAGCGTAGAAGTCTCATCTTTGTGTTTATTGTTAAATCGTGACTTTTGAATAAACTGCTCATTCTAGTGTTCACTGCTCTTGCCTTTTCAATTCTGCTCTTTATTTCTTGGGAGTGGTCCTATTGTTCACTGACTATGGTAAATTGACTTGACTCTGTTCAAGATATGTAAATTGGCTTATATGTACGTTCAACTGGCCTTTAGTTTTTTTTTAAGGGTGCAGTTTGTGAACTTGTTCTTAGATACAATCATTAGCTTCGTTTTATTAACACTGATGTCTAGACCATATCTACGGCTGCTTCCTGTCACTCTATTCATTAGTTATTGCAGCCCCTCTAAGCTATCTGCGAATATGACGGTATCGTGCGCATAACATATGTTATTTATTTCTTGCACTGTTCAACCATTTAATATAATATAGACTAATTATAATTTGATTGAATTTTTTAATAATTGCTTCAAATAATTAATAATTCGATAAAATTCATCCAACACCTATTTTCAATACGCAAAACGATATCTGTTTGTCGGTAGCGAGTAATAATGACGTTGTGTATGCAGTAAATCAAGCGACTTAGCAATGAATGCCAAGCGCAGAACGCCCGGCCCGGCCCGGCCGCTTTCAATGGCATTAGCGTTCGTTCCTACGTTCTTTTCTTTCGGCGTTCGCTCCACTACTTATACCGTCTTAAGTGCTTCTTTTTATTTCATCGCCATCAAGCTGCCGACGGCGATGAAAACCAAAAGAGAACGATAGTAGCATGTTTCACATTATACGCTGAGGTCGAACTGAGAGCGAGCTTCCATTAGGAACGTTCTTTGATTTATTTTTTTGTGAGCGCATAATGTAATTTATATCGAGTAAACAGATGGCGTAATGCAGCGAGTCGTCGACCTGCGGTCGCACGCGTGTCTGCAGTCGTGATGCACTTTCAGTTAACAAACCCGAAACAAAACCTTAACAATCGAACTAATTTGGATTGGCAAAGAATAACGTTAAGAGCAAATAAAATATACAAAATGTTATCCGAACATAAATTCAAGCGGTAGTAATGAGACTTAGATTGTTAAGGATTTAGAATGGGTTAACATTTGTATATGTTAAAACATAGTGTTACGAAGGTCTCACGGATCGTCGTATGGTACAGTGGAAACAAAGTACAGACACCAATGAAATCACTAATTACCAGTTTTAATGAGTCAAATATAACAAGATATTTGAAATCAACAAGATATTCTCATACAGTAACTGTAACTGACTTCTAAGCGGCCGCTGTTTCTTATATATAGCCTGCAGATGGTCCAGAATAATTTTCCATGCTAGAATAATTTGCGTAGTTAACAAGGTCTAGAGGAAGAAACTTGAGTACACGGCCTTGACAGAGTCACGCATCTGCTCGGCTAGCCGAGAAGCGTATACAACGACACTCCCGAGTGTTCGAGAGCGTTCCGTAATTGTCGTTACAGTAGGAATGTAGGAAATGTAAGGAATACATCATATAGGATACATATATTCTATATGAAATTAATCTTAAAATGTACAAGATTCCTTATATTTAAATATCCTATAATATTCTTATTATGTAGCAAATGTTTATCCCACAAGAAATTTATTCATAACACAAGGAAAACTTGACCGTATACTTGGTGTCTATGTTTATGTTCCATGCTGACTAAAAGTAAGGTTTCATAAACAAAAAGCCGACAAAAATTCTTGCTAAAAATTGAGAAAAACCATGAAACTAAAATTTTAAAAAATTAGTAAAATACAAAACCAACAATCTCAATGGCAACTGGATTGTTTAATACACGAAACAATCGCAGATATGATCATTAAACAGCTGTAACAAAAACATATTTCTGATTACTGGGTAGATTAAAACTCAACTTAAAGACAATAAAATAATATGCGAATAACTTGATATTATTGGTTGTTTATACGAAAAATAGCTCACGCTACACCGCCGCCGCCAGAGTGATGGCAGACTACATTAGACAACGAGTAGTGACGATCCACTCACAGAGGAAGTATGTGTCATTGGCTGTGTCCACGTGTAGATGCCGCCTTGTTACTAACTAAGGCTCGCCCAGTAGCGGGGCACTTAGATGCCCGTGGGGGCACTATTCTCGGTTATCAGGAAAGAATATGCTACGTCTTACCTGGTATTTCGGTTTTTGCATAATAATTCCATTCTTCTTTTTCTAAATGTAGCGAATTTTTCTGTCACTTTCTTGTCAAAATCTGGAATTCCAGTTATCACTTTTTTTTTGAAAGTAACATAACATGTCAGTGCCCATAGAATTTCTTTAAAAAGTTTAAACTTCCTTCATACTTATAAACTATACATAAAATAAACTTATGCTATAAATCTTATATCAAACTTTTTCCGTGATTACTTAATAAAAATTATTGCAATAAATGATGCAATTTATAATCGCGGCTACTCACCGACATTGTATTAATGCAGTATCCTATTGCTTCTAGCAAAAACCGGAATAATAAAATAGCAAACCTATTTTTTTCTTCATCATTTGCCTTCATGTGCTTAAGAAAAAGTGTTCTAAAATTGAAAATTGTGTAATTCATTTTCCGCAGTTTCGACGCAATAACCGTGAAGCACAAAGAGGGAGCGAGCGATACAGATGGTCATGGCAATCAGTATTCATCGTTCATTGATTTAACATTAATTGTCTTCAGACAGCTCTTCTCATTTCTACGCCCCGAAAGTTAAAAGCATAAGTCCTTGATAGTAAAAAAAAAGAACGAGAAGAATAAAAAGAAAAAGTTTATGGTAACAGCAATGATGACGACGACGACGACGATGATGATGATGATGATGATGGCATGATCATAAAAAGAAGGAAACGGAGGAGAAGCATTTTCTACGCTTTTGTGTGAGTATGTGCGTTGCAAGAGTGTACCTTGTAGTAATACACTCACTGAGTTACAGTGTTTAAAGGTTCATAGGGGTATCGATTTATGATACGATGGCAGTGGCGGTGGCGGCAGCGGCGTAGTGGGGTCGATTCCTCGCTTCCTTTATACCCGGTAACTGAATATGCACTTTCAATAAAGTCGGCGGTTGTTTACACGCTGGGTACAGATTAAAGAAAACTCGAAGTGGTGAGCAAACCTTATCGATCCGCGGATAATCTACAGAGTTGTGTCTCCCTTTATGAAGGCTTTTATCTTTATCACGTCATCGCTTCCTTGTTTACTTCTGCGTCAATACCTTTTACACTGATTGCATTCCTATTATTTTTCACTCGTCGTCGTCGTCGTCGTTTTCATCATCATATAAGTCGCAGACCTGTTCCGTCTTCAAAAGTACAGTCATTTTTCCGTACCACCCCCACACGTTTTCTGCCTGTCTGATGCGTATTTGAAAGTTAACACGGGGAGTCGGGACTCGGGCAGGTCACTATCCCGTCGATCGTACTGTTATCTGACAAACAACGTAACACCAACAAGGTATCTGATTGATAAACAATTGTCGGGCTATTCGGGCTGTTATCCCGTTATCTGTCATTGTTAAAATTACGTTTGTTGCCTAACTGACTGGTCAAGAAATGCATCATTTCATTAATAACAAAAATAATATAATGGACTTATTTTTACAAAGGTTTTAAAATATACAAACACTTGGTTAAGTTTTACGGTTTATTATTTATCTCTGAAAGCTGTTACAGCTTATTAAGTTATTCTCAAAGAGATCTACGGACAACTAAACAAAGAATGTAAGGATGGTGAACATGTGTTTAGGGTGTGTACCCGGACATCGCATTTCTGAACATAAGAAAGCGATTTTAAGTAATACAGCCAATACAGTTTTTGCAGATCACACAACACGATCACTGCATATTTACAGAAAACATAACACTACTGCACAACATACAAAAAACGTAAATAAATGGATTTGTTAGAAATTAGAAAAGCAAACAAAAGTAACAAAAATTTAAGAAACGAACAAACTGAATTGTGTGTATCCCCTTTATTAAAAGTTGTTATTTAGTTTCGTTAATTTTTATATTTTCCCTTCCGATCATACTTAGATTTTACAGGCACTAGACCTTCCCTTAATAGCTTCTCTCCCCCCCTCCATCATACACACCCCACACACATGTCCGGATACACACCCTAAACTCATGTTCACCATCCTTACATTCTTTGTTTAGTTGTCCGCAGATCTCTTTGAGAATAGCTTAATAAGCTGAAACAGCTGTTAGAGGTAAATAATAAACTGTGAAACTTACCAAGTGTTTGTATACTTTAAAACCTTTGTATTAATATGTTTCACCAAGTGTCTAACGAGTCATCAATCAATATCGTGAGAGTTATTTTTATTAGCATTTAGTCTTGTTTGCAAATAAACCGGTTTATATTTGTGCTGCAATCGGTTTATGTATGATTATATGCGTACTATAATTACATAAAATGAATTCTAAGAAACGTGTATTCAAACTTAAGAGCCACAAGCAGTTGTACAATTAGAATTACAGTTTTATTGTAACCTGTCCATTTGCACAGAAAATGGCATCCTTTAACTACTTTGCCAACAGACTATTAAAAATTCCGTTGAAGCCAGAAGACTACATTGAGGAGCTCAACACTGTAAAGTACATCGCGATGACCAACGGTTACAGTAGCACGATTATAGATAGATTGGTAATGAAACAAAGAAAGAACTTACACAGAAATAAGAATGAAACACGCGCTAGGGATCAGAAGTACATATCAACAGAATATACTAATCTTTTACCCAATAACGTTTTAAAAAAGTATGACTACACAGTTTCTTTAAAAGCGAATAACTGCATTTTAAAAGCTTTGTGACCGAGGTCCAGTAGACCAGAAGCAAGCTGTTCCGGGGTGTATAAAATAGAGTGGAAAGACTGTAATAGATTTTATATTAGACGAACAGGCAGAATATCCTTGGATAGGTACAAGGAACATCTGCCTAAGGGTGACACTAGGAACATTAAATCGAACATTGCCTTACAAGTCATCAATCATAACCATAATTATTCCCGTTTTCAAACAGTTTCAAACCACTGCATTTCTGCGGAAAGAGCAAACTCATGAAAGAGTTTGAAATTACAGAGCCTCCAAATCTCAGGATGATCAGCTTCTGAATGAAAAACTATCTTTCAAATCCAACGAGCTATGTAATACAGCTATACGCGTGCTATAACAATATGATAGGTAAGTTCGGGCACAGTGTGATGTGGAATCGTTAGTCACTCGCGAGATCAGTAGCGATGCGCATCATGAGATAACGCGGGTTGGGAGCCGCTTAAATAACGGGATGTGTGTGACTTTTATTAATTGACGTACTCCATGTGAGTGAACATATTTTATCACCTGATGATGAGACTATATAAGTCTCGTAACGCGTTGTGTATAAAATATAAAAAAAGAAGTTGCAAGGAAGGGAACCTGGATACACAAGGTAATTTTAACAATTTAATTGTACATGCAACTTGGAGACCACAAAAACTACGAGTATGTAGTGTTCTTTATGTTGTCATAATTCTATTATATCAATCACTTTTCGTCATTCTTCTTTTAGCTATTTTCGATAAGACATCTTTACCGTCTCTCACGTCGCTAGTAAACACTTGGTACCCTCAAATAGTTGTAATTTAACGAGTGAAGCCAGTTCTCAATTTTAACTCGACCGTTTGACAGATGCTGGTCTATCTATCTACCTGTCTGCCTACCCGTGTATTTAGGGTGTGTCTCATGATAATTTTTGGACGCATCAACCGATTTTCGTGAAACGTGTTACGCGTACATACATACATATAAACTACAGAACCCTATGGTTTTTAAGGCTGATCCTCTCAAAAATAGGGTAGTAACACAAAAATGTGAGAGGCCAATATTTTGAAAAAAATTGCAACATGGCCATGTGGAATATTAAATTACACACAATTTTAATCACAACGTGAATAGAGTGTTCAGTCTTGGAAATTTCAAAATTTTGAGACACCATCGTCTAAAAAAGTACAACAATTTTGTACATCGTTTTCGTTCATGTTGGAAAAGATTATACGAAGGAAAGATACCATTAGACGAAAAACAACTATTATTATGGATTATACATCAGAATTCATGTGGTGTATCAAATTAAAGAGAATTTAAATTAACATCTAAATGTAGTGTTAAGTTTTAAAAATTTTAATATTTTATGGGCCCAGGTTACCAAAAAAACACAGATAGTTTTCGGAAAATGGATTTTCTTCATGTTTTGAGGGTAGTACAATCAGAATCAGCCCTTATCTCGAACACGATTTTTCGCCATCACTATACTTCCATTTCCTTACGGAACGTGGAAGTAATTAATTCTTACTAACAACTGTTTTCTTAGTCCCGGTTAAAACTGAAGGAACTGAATTCCTGTTGTTTATTATATTCACTGCCAGTTGAGCACACATACTGCTGGTGCGAACAGGATATTTCATTGCGTGTGCGGTTGGGTGGATGGCTAACGGCGCGTGTAATCCCGTTGACCAAAGTCGGATCTACGCTCTTATCGTACTTCTTGCTTCACAGAAGAAACACTATCGTAAGCTAAGCAGACGTAAAGTAAACGCGCCGACTTTTTTTCCTGTTTGTAAACAAACCCGAAATACGGTTTATTCTACACACCATATAAAATATTGTAAATATCATACAAAATTTTAACTTATAGTTGAACAATACTATGGCATAATACAGTATAGGCTACGCTTATTTTATTTTAATAAACATTAATTTCTCCTAGTCGTTAACTTAGAAGTGACTTTCCCAATAACAGTCTTCCAGTTAAACAGTATAATCCTCCTCCGCTCCCCTCTATCATTTGCTAATCCTTTCCAGCCTCTTATACCCACCGAACCCACCGGTCCGTGTCCTGACCATTAATGAACCATCGTGCTTGTCCCTAGAACGTTTATTTGCAGTTTTTTTGTCTCAACTTTCACAACATTCTTCCGCATCATTGTTCTTATATTCCAAGGCGTTACAAATTGAACCCTTCATACGTATAAAACACCCAAATAACTGGCGAAATAAATGGATTGGACATCTAATACAGCATTCATCTTTTCAAAAGGTAAACCAGAAAAAAGGATTACAGAAGAAGACCCAGTAAACAACTCATGGAACAAGTATCAGAGAGCATGGTAGTAGCATATTGTAGTAAAATGAGGAAGTTGGGCACTGGAGAGGAAGTTTTGAGGAAGCCAGTATGTAGCCACCCACCAATCTGACGACTGAGGACCGAAGAAGAAGGAGAAAACATATTGCAGAACACTTGTAGTTATGTTAGGAATGGTTTTTTTAGTAAAGTACTACAAATAAATGTATAGCATTTAAGGGAACATTCATAAAGCTCTTAAAAAATAGTTCATATACTTGTTTAAATTTAGTTCATTTAAACTCCCTGTTTTATAGATATTACTAATTCATTAATTTTATACACAGGTTCACCAATGATGTATACTGATATTTCAAACGTTTGGTTTTATAAATAACGAACAAATACAAATTTAATGTGTTCATAACGGCCTCTTTCTTTTTTTTTAAATTACTTTAACAAGATTCTACGTTCGATACCCATGTAGTTCTGCAGAACTCAGTCGACAATTAATTGTTCTCCTACTAAATGTAGCTTGTCAAGATTGTTATCGGATACAGCAGCGATTCGTTTTCGTAGGTGCACCAAAACACGAATCTTTTCACTGTACAAAACAGAAGAACGACATGGAGCGTTTAACGGCAGAGACGACTTTACAATGGTTACGGTAACTTGGAAATCTTTCAATATCAAATTTTCTGTATAACGAACAACAGAATTCCCAATCACAGTCACCCTGACATGTGACTTCTCCGACAACAAAAACTCCAAGAGAAACCAGGTATGTAACCCGCTCCGTAGCAACGATACTTTACCCCGGTTCAGTGAACGAATGTCGGCGTTATAAAAACTACACACGCGCGCACACACACACACGCACATACACACGTTTGCACCAAAAACCACAAACACTTGGTACAACAGACGCTTAACGTGAAAGCTGTCGCACCAGCAATGTTCTTAATGTATCGGTAGAACATTGCTGGATGTCCGGGCTTCTAGTGTGCTCGGCCAAGACAGGTATATAACTTAACCTCCTAGAAGCTTACACCCAGTTTAATAGTTACACATTTCCGCAGGTACATTGAGAACATTTTAGTGAAGGGATCTGTAATTTGGTGGTGCACCTACAGAACGGGTCGCTCCTACAAATGCGATGGTAACTCTAACACGAACGAGTCCTACTCGGCAGCAGAACGATTACAGTTTGACTTCTGCAGAACCTCAAATGGCTCTCACATAAAAATTTATTAAGTCATAAAAACAACATTTAAGCCTGACAAAGATATTGTTTTTTTTTTTGTGACGTTTTATTTGCTGACGGAACTGCATATTTTTGAAACACTGGCATTCTTTTTCGATGACTGTATAAATATCTGGTGTGTGTGTGTGTGTGTGTGTGTGTGTGTGTGTGTGTGTGTGTGTGTGTGTGTGTGTGTGTGTGTGTGTGTTTATATCTAGTTAACACAAAGTGCATGCACGCTAAGTGTGTGTGTGATTTACTTTCGTAAATGTTTACAAAGCCATCAACTGACAGTCATAAAGTTACAAGGTTTAGTTTATCTTCTTGAGTTTACGACACGGCAGTAAAGACGCCGATAAAACACACTGAGCTAATCCTGTTAACATGGCGTTGTTAATCACACACACACACACACACACACACACAATCAATGAGACGTACATGTGTGTCTGTGTATGTAGTTCTCCAACTAATTAGAGCAGCGCACGTTTGTCACCCTGCTAGATCGCGTGCTGATTGATTAGATGAGAGCGCTATGTTCTCAATAAAGTGTAACTGATAAAATGTACAACATTATGTCAAATGATACGGTAAACGTTAAAAAATGTGGCAGATAATTGGGAGGTTCGGATTCCCGTATAAACTACTTAATCTTACTAAGATGTGCGTAATTGAATTAAGTGATGGAGTTAGATTTTATGATAGATAAAATCGCCCAACATGTAAATTTACACAAATAAAAAATACTGAAGCTCCATTTGCATGTGAAATTCGTAATACTCATCTATAATTAATATCACGACAAATATGTCTTAGTCTATTAAATGCACTTATAACATCTGCATTATAATGTATTGATAAAATTAATGCAGTTAAAATTTGAATAATTAAACATATTCCTAATAGTCATCCATAGTTTCATCTATATGATAAATTTGATCGTGCTTGTAAATCAACTAATGAGTTATTAATTATGTTAATTAATGGGTGTGTACGTCGAATGATTTTTAACATTATTTAAAATTTTTTTCGTAGATGGGATAACTTCATTCTAATAATATTTACAATTACAATTAAAGTAAATAATAAATAAATAACTATTATGATAGTTATGATCCCTGATGGTAAAATATATAATTTGTTGATTATGAATATATCATATGATTGTATTACGCAAGATGTGCGTAATTGAATTAAGAGGTAGAGTTATATTTCGGACTGCGTTACGGTACCTGAACCATTTGACGTCCGCTCAGGTCTCCGACAAGCGGATGCCACATCGCCGCCGAGTTAGGCTAGTCCTAGAATGGGGTCGTGAAGAATTTGGGCGATACATGAAGCAGGAATTATTCTATGTATTTTATACAGAGTGCGTCAGCGTTCATAGTGCAGTTTGACTCGCGTATTACAATGAAGTAATGTATCAATGCGCGCTAGTGACGCGGCTTTGAGCTGCTATTTTGTTTGCGTGTCCTGTATGGAGTATGCCTGGGTCCTTTACGGACTGTTGAGCAGAAGTTTATTTTAAATGGAGTGTTGGACTGCAGAGCATCGTGATTCCGCTGTTGAAGCTTATTTCATGAATAACGATTCTACAGTTGCTACTCAGCGTATGTTCAGGCGATATTTCAACTTGGAACGTCATAGGAGTGTGCCAGATGGTTGGACTACTAGCAGGTGGGTAAATTCCTTCACATTAACAGCATCTACTTGTGACTAAGATTACACCGTATTACGCAAAATTGCAGCGCGAACATTTACAATAATTTCTGGTGACTGCACTGTCCTTTCGCTACCTGCTGGTTTACGGTTAGGAGATGCTATTAATGTAAAGCCGTCCGCACACTGGAGTGACATTTTGTTTTGCGACAAAATCGTTTTGACGCATCGTGTAGCAAAGCGTCGCTTCGGTGGAAAGACGACTGAGACATTGGCTCACGACAAAATAATTTCTCGTCAGCTGTTTTTGAGCTGTAAAGCTGTGTGGTTCGTGGGTTTGTGACAGGCATCATTTTGCATCTATTTCAGTTTCAACTACACCTGCACATGTTTCACTTTATCCTCAATAGCGATTAATAATATTAATAAACACACAAAAAAGTATGCGATAATCAGAACCAAAGGACAATGCACGCACTTTCCTCGTAGAATTAAGTAAGTGTAATATAAATTCTCCGGCTTGTGTGGTTCCATCGCATGCGCAAGTTTAAGTTGTCTCCAGCTGTTTTATTGGGATACATAAATTGAAGGAGCTTCGTTTCTGGTAGCGAAGGGCCTCGCGACGCCTCAAGACAATGTCGCGGCCAGTGTGTGGCGCTTTGTAGATCCTAATAGCAGTAGAGTCTTATGCGACGCTTTGAGACACAACGCGTCAAAACATCGCTCCAGTGTGCAGCCAGCCTAAGGAACACACTCACGTACTAATATTGTAACTCTCTGGTACGTTCCCATGACGTCCCAAATTGAAATATCGCCTGACTTTATGCTGCGTGGCAACTTATAGAATCATTATCATTGAAATAAGTTTCAACAAGCGCAAGCACGAAGCTCAGCAGTGCAGCTCTCCATGTCGAACAAACAAGCAAAATGGCAGCTCAACGCCACGATGTGTGCGCGCGCATTGATTCATTACATCATTTCAACACGCGAGTTAAAATGCGCCATGAACGCTGCCGCACTCTGTATAAGATCTTTGAACACGCAGACAATGTAGACTTGATTTCTGGCAAATGAGGACGGGTCGTAGTAAGGAAACGAGAAAGTCACTAGAATGAAAACTAATACATGAAAGTTTCTTCTTCTTCTTCTTCTTCTTCTTCTTCTTCTTCTTCTTCTTCTTCTTCTTATTTAGGCTGTGGACCTTACGAACCCTTGAGCACTCTTTTGATCCGGCAATCTCTACTTTGGTCTTCTAATATTCCGCCGTCCTTTCGGATTATAAACCAAAATTTGTTTTGGTATCCTGTTCTTATGCATTCTTTCAACATGGTCTGTCCAATCCTGTCTGTACTGCTTTGTCTTTTCGTTTAGGTTGTGTACCCTCAGGTTGTTCCTTATATTATCATTTCTTAGCCGATATTTTCTTAGTGCTGATCGTAAAAATCTCATTTCACTAGCCTGTAACCGGCTTTGGGTCTATTCGTTCAGTGTCCCAGTCTCACTGCTATAATGGCCGCATGGCACTGCCATCACTTTATAAAATTTCGAGAGTAACTCGGCTCAATATCTAAAACAAGTTAGTAATTTTGAACGCGTCGGCTATAGTGTGTCTTATAATGCATGCAACGACGTTGTGAATAAGTTGCATAGTTCAACCTTATGTGCGGGACCATTAGGCGAACCCTTAAGTCAGCAAGTAAAGGAACACGCCTAAAATTCTTCAAGGATGGCTCTTTCCACACTTCTTTATGGGTCTGAGAATTGGACTTTAACGAAAGGCCAGGCCAGTCGCATTCAAGCGGCTGAAATGAGATTTCTGAGGCACGTGGCAGGGTATACTCTCCATGATCATAGAAGAAACACAGATATACGGCAGGAACTGAATATTATGAGTATACTCGACAGGACTGCGCAGTGTCGGCTGAATTGGTGGGAACATCTTTGCCGAATGGATGACTACCGCATCCCCAAACAACTCTGGAACTATAAGCCGAGGGGACGGAGAAGTGTGGGACGTCCGAGGAAGCGGTGGAGTGACCAGCTCTAATCTTTGCCTGTTTGAGACCGGAACAAATCATCCTTGGTTTAAACCGTGAAGATGATGATGATCATTTTTAATTCAGCTGCTTCGCATGTATTGTTTTAATTATCTCAAGAAATTAATATTTCAGCTTGTCTATTACATTCTACGTACTAATGATAATGTGATGTATTTATAGTATTCACACACTTATTGTTTACTAATGGTACCTATAATCTCAAATTTCTATTGTATAGTATTTATTGTTCATAGCCTAAAGGTACCATACATACGATTTGCAATACAATTTTTTATTACTCACATTGTTAAAAACGATCGATTTCGGTAACAGACCATCGTCGGATCATACACAGCACATTTGCGGTCACGATATATTAAAATGATATGTCTGTGATGATGATGGTCTGTGACCGAAATCGATCGTTTTTAATAATGTGAGTAATAAAAAATTGTATTGCAAATCGTATGTATGGTACTTTTAGGCTATGAACAATAAATACAATACAATAGAAAATTGAGATTCTACGTACGTTTCACTGTAGCTTTCGATTCATGATTACTGGCTCGAATACACTAATCTCGCCCTTACCTTGAATCTGCATCCAACAAGTCAAATAGCTCAACACAATTTACACTTGCTCAGTTTCTAACAAGGGACGATTCGTTAACTTTTACAACAGATGTCTTCGTGTCTCGCTGCCGACGACGCGCCGTGTATCATCAGCTCAGTGAATACGCGACAGATTAATTACTTACATGTCGCTGCTCGCTGTAGCGCTTTGTTGTTACGTAATTAATTAAGCGTCGAACGTCACTAGATCAAGGGAGCATCTGTTGCCGGTTGACAAAAGGAATGGACAGACAGATCCGCTTTTCATTGTAATCTCATGCACATTGTTGTTGACTGAAGTCGCGTTGTCAAACGAGTCACGTCTGTCTCTCTCTCTGCAACCTAGATTTCTTCTCCACTACACGTCGTCGTCGTTCTCTCGTTGGACTAAATCATCGCGCGACACTGCGACCGTTTTGTTCGCCAGCAAATCGCAACGACTTGCGGTGAATTTCAATAGAGCAACGTGTTTACTCGTTCCTTGCTCAATCTTAACGAACACAGAGAATCTACTTAACCGGGTCATCCGTGACACAATTGCTCCCGGATTGCCACTCCACTGTAATGTTATTGGATAAGCTTGTGTTCATAAAAACAGCCACAACGTTACTAAACGTAACGATATGCGCCACTTCACCAAGCGCCCTGAAGCGTTATAAACACGGTCACATTTGTTCACAATGAGGACGAGTTTTATCTTCTCCCACATAAAAAATTTCATTTCAAAATGTCGGCGCTATTCTTCTTCTCCTTCTTCTTTTCTTCTCCTCTTGTTTTTGTTGTTCTTGTTGTTGCTCTTGTTGTTGTGTTTGTTTTGTTCCTGTTCCTGTTCCTGTTCCTGTTGCTTTTGCTGTTCCGGTTCCGGTTTCGGTTCCTGGTCTTGTTTGTGTTCCAGTTCCTGTTCCAGTTCCTGTTCCTGTTCCTGTCCCTGTCTCTGTTCCCGTTCGTGTTCATGTTAATGTTCCTGTCCCTGTCCCTGTTCCTGTTCCTGTTCCTGTTCCTGTTCCTGTTCCTGCCCCCTGCCCCTGCCACTGCCCCTGCCCATGCCCCTGTTCCTATTCCTGTTCTTGTTTCTGTTCCTGTCCCTGTCCCTGTTCCTATTCCTGTTCTTGTTTCTGTCCCTGTCCCTGTTCCTGTTCCTATTCCGGTTCCGGTTTCTGTCCCTGTCCCAATTCCTGTTCCTGTCCCTGTCCCTGTTCCTGTTCCTGTTCCTGTTCCTCAAACGAGAAAGATGTCAAGAGAATTCGCATGAACCAAGCAGTAGGTAAACGGCACACTATTGTTTTCACCAAATTGTTGGTAGATGGGGCCCGACCTTGAGCTATACCCACAGTATTGCCTGTGTAGTATTGTCCTTGTTCCTGTTCACTATAGCTTTCGATAGCTACAGTCTGTGCGGTTACTACATTCTAAGCATACTACAGGTAGTGGTTCTTGTAGTAGTTATTGTTCTTCTACTTCTACTTCTTACTACTACTTCTTATTTTTTAAATTAAACACAAATAAGGTAGTGTATTGACAACATTGCAATAATTAATTCACGATGTGCCTGAGTAACCACGTCGCTGAGTGGTGAAGCAAGTGGGAAGTGGAAGTGCTGAAACAAGCGGAAAGAATCAAATGTTTAAAACTTATGCAGCGACTATAAAGAGAAATTTCTATAATTATATTAACAAACGCTACCAATTTATGGTCTCCAAAAATAGCAGGCGTTGGCTGAAAAAGGAAAGATTCGCCGTCAACCGTCAAAGATTCACCGGGTTCTTGCTAACCGGCTAGCTGATCGCCACATTAGACCCGAGAATAGTCAAGAGGCTATTTTAAAGAAGTTATGTTGATACCTTGCAGAAAAATATCTTTTCTTTTACAGGTACAAGAGACAAGGTTTCGACTGCGCTTTCAAACTTTTAGAGCGAGGGTTTTCTTAATCCGCGCACTAAGCGGGCGACAGGACAGAATGTTAACGATTAATCACAAACTACGGCTGCAGGGTCGCTTCTTTGGATGCGTGATACGATTTACTCTGAAGTCTTTCTGTCTGTCTGTCTACCTCTCACTCTTAATTAATTCGTGTAAATGTCTTGTTATAAAGGTATGTTTCTTGTTGAAACTTTGCTGGCCGCCAACTCAGCCGTGAAGTTTCCAGCAAACCAACAAACGCTATCCGTCTAATGGCTGATCCTTATCTCTGGCATGTTATCTGTCAACGAAGAAAATAATTTCTCTCGCATTTTATGTTTGCTTTATTTGTCGTATTCATTCTACTTTTCAGACATCTTTAGTGGTATTTAATTTTGCCACATGTTCGGTTCATTTAAAAGAGCTAAGTTCTAAATTTACAAGAAAAATATATGTAGGCTACACAAATAAAAGAAAGCGAATTGCCTAACAACTTGTTATGATGTAGATGTCAATATGTTCGAGCAGACAACAGACACTAAATAGTCGTCTTCTTCTTCTTCTTCTTCTTCTTCTTCTTCTTCTTCTTCTTCTTCTTCAAGGATTAGGTTATGTAAACCTGTTTTGGCACCCATCTCATCCTCGGACGACCCACGTCTCTTCTACCAATGGCTTTATAGTTCAGTGCCGCTTTCGACAATCGATCTTCCGTCATCCTTTGCAGATGATCGGGGCCACAATTGTCTTTTGTAAATTGAAATAGTTTCATTTATGTCCTTTACTTCAAATTCTGCTCTGATATATTCATTCCTTATTCTATCTTGCAATGTAAAATTAAAATTAATTCGAAGAAACTGCATTTCAGCACTCTGAATCTTGCCGCTTTCCTTTTTTTTTTTTTTTTTTTTTTTTTTTTGATGACCACGTCTCACTCGCATAAATCAACGTGGGTACTGGAATTATCTTATACAATTCAATCCTTGTGCTGTGTCGTGTTTTATTGCTAAAGTCTCTATGATCGTATCACAAATATTACTAAATGTATTTATCTTCTCTCTTATATCATATTCATAGCTTACTGCACAGCCGAGATATTTGGAACGGCTCAGTTGTTCTAATGTGCTGTTGTTTATAACTATCTTAGTCCTCACTGGATATTTACCTTTAAAGGCCATGGTTTTGGTCTTTCTTACTGAAAATGTCAGTGAGTACTCTCTTGCCATTTCTTATAATTGAAACATAGCTCTTTTTAAATCACCCTCATTCTCTTGAATAAGAAGTATGCCATCCGCATATAGAAGAAACCCATCCATTAAATAGTATTTCTTTTAATTGTAAGTAGCGAGATTGTTATTGTCACGTAGATAGCGATTCGGGAGTTGAAAATACCAGACTCAACAGAACACCTAAAATTGTAGTAATAGACGTTTAAAACGATCTCCGCATCCAACCTTCTGTGTAGAGCCATTCTTCATTTTCTTGTCTCTTGACGTATCCACACCAGCTTACCCCTCTTTAAAGAGGTTTGATTCCAATGTGCTTACGTCTAAATTAAGAGATGACAGCGAAACATGAGTAGTCACTAAGAAACAAGAGCGCGGATGTTTGAGGCTCGTTTATGTAAGGAATCAAAATACAAGAACTTATATTATGACCGTGAGGACAGTGATTTACTAAAAAGTGGCAACCACGATGAAAGGATGCCCGAGTTCAGGCTCTACAAGTTAATCCTCAAACTCATGGCTGGAACCTCAAACACGTAACAGGTTGGTGAGTTATTTCCTGTGTTGGACCGTTATACAAGGCCTTTGTAAAACGTGTTAGACTATACAGTGCGGAGAAGTTCCTTTTCTTGGCAAGGCCACAAAAAATAAATTTATTTTTTGGTGATAATTGTATATGAATTATTTCAATCAAGTATAGGTAAAAATTATCATAAACAAATAATTTTTTGCCGACTGACACGATTTATGCAATTTCCTTATATATTAATATTTTTTCTATTTGTATCGGCCATCTGAGGACCACATGCCAATTTCAATCCCTTATTCCTTGTTCTTTTCTTTTTCACCAATATTCTTTCATCTTTTCACTGTGCCTATTCTTCCTGCCCTCAGTCCACTTTGAACCTGCGTTTTTATGTCTTCTACCCTTGACTCCTTCCAATTTTAACACTTTTGCCCGAAAAAGGTCTCTTTCAATTGCTTCTTCTCCGTTTATATTATTTTTTTCTAAATCCTTTTTGACTACTTTAATCCAACTTGACGTTGTCTAATATTTACTAACACTAATATTTTTATTTTTATAAATTTACAAATAGTAATTACCATGGTATCTTGTAAATACTTTTGTCAAGAAAAGGATTAATGCTACATTCCAAGCAGTGGACATGAATTACTGGAGAAGGTGCTGTAGATTTATAAGTCAAGATGTTATCGGGAATACAAAGATACAAAGGAGAATGAGAATTAAGACGAGCATATTGGAATGTAGGCTAACTCGCTGTGGACCAGTGATGTAAAAAGTAGACTTGCATTTTTCAAGAAAATATCTCTTCTGGCGTCCAGAAATATGTCTTTGGAAAGCACAATGAAATTGACAAAGAGTTTGATTCGCACCGTACGCATATACGGTTTGGATACCTGAATGTTGGGAAAGCTGTAGAAGAGTACCTTGAATCGTTTGTAATGTGATGCCGGAGGACGGCCTTAAAAACATCGTGTACCGAAAGAGTAACTAATGGTGAAGTTTTGAAAAGAGTGAGTGAAAAAAGAAATTGCAAGCCCACCAACCTCGGGTGGGTTTAGGTGAAGAAAGAGAAGATATCGGAACCAAAACCGACATAAAGAAAGGTTAGATGGCTTGCACACGTCATGAGGAAAGTAAATGAAGAATGGGTTAAGATTGTAAGTGACTGTTCCTTCCGAACATAAGAAGAAAAGAAAGGAAAAGAAAAGAATGGATGTTACAAAGAATACAATAGAAGACTGGATTATCAGGATTTTTTGAATAAGCGAAAGCGGAAGATTACATGCGAGAGATGGTGCTAACCGTCTACAAGAAAACTTCTGAGTATTTGTATGCATCTGATGATTACGTCTTTCAAATCGGTAACCGTGTGTCTGTTTAGTGTTTATTGTCTGCTGGGTCATATTAACATCCTTAATCGTCACAAATTATTATATAATTTACTTTCTTTAATTTGTGTATATAAATTTGTTTCGTAAATTTAGAATTGAAGTACTTAAAATGTTTTATTTACGTGAAATGAAACATTACTGAGCGTCGACTAACGTTTAAAAGACTTTTAAAAGTATAAAACTTTGTTTTCATTTTATTATCATCAAAGACATTGGGAATTTTTACCTCGGGGGATTTTCCAAGGAATTTACTTTCGCTTCATGAATTAATTTCTATAAAGCTTCGTAAATTATTACTCAAGTTTAACGTTTTATTTTTGTCATCTCGTTGAAAAAATACTGCTTAATCGTGGTAATATTTTATATACATAAAATAACGTGTTTTATAGCATGTAACAATATACTCGCTCTCGTCCACACACACTCACTCACAGCCTAATCAATTACACACTATTAAAATTAGGAACTACGACTCTTGGGCCGCGGTCAATTGGTTACAGCTTGGTTCATTTCTAAGCAATCGACCACTGCCCAACCTAACTTACAAGCTATCCTAAGCTATCCGGTAATTCTTAATTTTAATAATGTTGAGTCCTGCCATGACAGCCTTCGCAATAGATTAATCGTTGCACGTAATTGTATTGGTCGTCGTAATTCTTTACGGCTTAGGCTAGTAGCCTGTTTCAGTTTCAATGGAAGTCATCCAACCATCGTTTACGGGGTCTTCCTACACTTCTCTTCTCCCTTGGATGATAGTCGAAGGCTCTTCTCGGAAATCTAGTTGGATCCATCTACGTGTAACCGCCACTTAAGCTTTCAGTTATGTCCGCCTCCATTCTAATATGATCATTTTTTTTAAGACCTCTCCTTGTACAATCATTTACAGTATGGTATGGTATGGTATGGCCATTACATTATAATATTTCAATTGCGTCCTTTTCCTTATTTTCTTCTTTAAGTGTTTAATGACACAGCCACAAAGCGACTGGAAGTGACTAATTTTGCATTCAACCTCCTTATCATCTTGGTATGTGATGCTGCACCCTAGATACTTGAAATCCGACACCTGTTCTATTGGCGAGTCCTGTATGACAATCTTTGTTCTAGTATGATTTGCCCCAGAAAAAGTCATAACTTTTGTCTTGGATAAGGAAATGGTTTGATTGTAATCTGTAATTTTATTGTTATGCGGCTTAATGATTTTGTTTAGTTCTGAAACAAACGGGCTTGTTTTGTTTTCTTCATGAGAATACAACAAACCATTTCCGTTTTAAAATGTCGGTTAAAGTGCCGGCTTAGAACGGAATAAAGTTGTGTCGATACAAGATATTATCGACGCGTCGACATTCTCTCAGTCGTATGTTGGCATCCTTTTTATAATCTGTGTTCTTCTGCGTGCCAGTTATGACAGTTACGTTTTAATGTTTTTGATAAATTTTGTTTATAAAACTATTTATTTTATTTTTTATTAATTGTTTTGTCCAATGTTTTCTGCGTTTACACGTAACTGTTTAGTTTGTAGCGGCTCAGTACTAGAACTGTTTCTTACAATGACTGTGGGCAGATGTGTCAGGTATAGAGGAGGTTGTAAAATACCCTTCTTGTGTTTATTGCACCCTAATTACTTACTCTCATCAATCAGTTAGTTTGTAACAGCTCAGTACTAGAACTGTTTCTTACAACAATGACTGTGGGCAGCTGTGTCAGGTATAGAGGAGGTTGTAAAATACCCTTCTTGTGTTTATTGCACCCTAATTACTTACTCTCATCAATCAGTTAGTTTGTAACAGCTCAGTACTAGAACTGTTTCTTACAACAATGACTGTGGGCAGATGTGTCAGGTATAGAGGAGGTTGTAAAATACCCTTCTTGTGTTTATTGCACCCTAATTACTTACTCTCATCAATCAGTTAGTTTGTAACAGCTCAGTACTAGAACTGTTTCTTACAACAATGACTGTGGGCAGCTGTGTCAGGTATAGAGGAGGTTGTAAAATACCCTTCTTGTGTTTATTGCACCCTAATTACTTACTCTCATCAATCAGTTAGTTTGTAACAGCTCAGTACTAGAACTGTTTCTTACAACAATGACTGTGGGCAGATGTGTCAGGTATAGAGGAGGTTGTAAAATACCCTTCTTGTGTTTATTGCACCCTAATTACTTACTCTCATCAATCAGTTAGTTTGTAACAGCTCAGTACTAGAACTGTTTCTTACAACAATGACTGTGGGCAGCTGTGTCAGGTATAGAGGAGGTTGTAAAATACCCTTCTTGTGTTTATTGCACCCTAATTACTTACTCTCATCAATCAGTTAGTTTGTAACAGCTCAGTACTAGAACTGTTTCTTACAACAATGACTGTGGGCAGCTGTGTCAGGTATAGAGGAGGTTGTAAAATACCCTTCTTGTGTTTATTGCACCCTAATTACTTACCCTCATCAATCAGTTAGTTTGTAACAGCTCAGTACTAGAACTGTTTCTTACAACAATGAATGTGGGCAGATGTGTCAGGTATAGAGGAGGTTGTAAAATACCCTTCTTGTGTTTATTGCACCCTAATTACTTACTCTCATCAATCAGTTAGTTTGTAACAGCTCAGTACTAGAACTGTTTCTTACAACAATGACTGTGGGCAGATGTGTCAGGTATAGAGGAGGTTGTAAAATACCCTTCTTGTGTTTATTGCACCCTAATTACTTACTCTCATCAATCAGTTAGTTTGTAACAGCTCAGTACTAGAACTGTTTCTTACAACAATGACTGTGGGCAGATGTGTCAGGTATAGAGGAAGTTGTAAAATACCCTTCTTGTGTTTATTGCACCCTAATTACTTACTCTCATCAATCAGTTAGTTTGTAACAGCTCAGTACTAGAACTGTTTCTTACAACAATGACTGTGGGCAGATGTGTCAGGTATAGAGGAGGTTGTAAAATACCCTTCTTGTGTTTGTTGCACCCTAATTACATACTCTCATCAATCAGTTAGTTTGTAACAGCTCAGTACTAGAAGTGTTTCTTACAACAATGACTGTGGGCAGATGTGTCAGGTATAGAGGAGGTTGTAAAATACCCTTCTTGTGTTTATTGCACCCTAATTACTTACTCTCATCAATCAGTTAGTTTGTAACAGCTCAGTACTAGAACTGTTTCTTACAACAATGACTGTGGGCAGATGTGTCAGGTATAGAGGAGGTTGTAAAATACCCTTCTTGTGTTTATTGCACCCTAATACTTACTCGCATCAATCAGTTAGTTTGTAACAGCTCAGTACTAGAACTGTTTCTTACAACAATGACTGTGGGCAGATGTGTCAGGTATAGAGGAGGTTGTAAAATACCCTTCTTGTGTTTATTGCACCCTAATTACTTACTCTCATCAATTAGTTAGTTTGTAACAGCTCAGTACTAGAACTGTTTCTTACAACAATGACTGTGGGCAGATGTGTCAGGTATAGAGGAGGTTGTAAAATACCCTTCTTGTGTTTATTGCACCCTAATTACTTACTCTCATCAATCAGTTAGTTTGTAACAGCTCAGTACTAGAACTGTTTCTTACAACAATGACTGTGGGCAGCTGTGTCAGGTATAGAGGAGGTTGTAAAATACCCTTCTTGTGTTTATTGCACCCTAATTACTTACTCTCATCAATCAGTTAGTTTGTAACAGCTCAGTACTAGAACTGTTTCTTACAACAATGACTGTGGGCAGCTGTGTCAGGTATAGAGGAGGTTGTAAAATACCCTTCTTGTGTTTATTGCACCCTAATTACTTACTCTCATCAATCAGTTAGTTTGTAACAGCTCAGTACTAGAACTGTTTCTTACAACAATGACTGTGGGCAGATGTGTCAGGTATAGAGGAGGTTGTAAAATACCCTTCTTGTGTTTATTGCACCCTAATTACTTACTCTCATCAATCAGTTAGTTTGTAACAGCTCAGTACTAGAACTGTTTCTTACAACAATGACTGTGGGCAGATGTGTCAGGTATAGAGGAGGTTGTAAAATACCCTTCTTGTGTTTATTGCACCCTAATTACTTACTCTCATCAATCAGTTAGTTTGTAACAGCTCAGTACTAGAACTGTTTCTTACAACAATGACTGTGGGCAGCTGTGTCAGGTATAGAGGAGGTTGTAAAATACCCTTCTTGTGTTTATTGCACCCTAATTACTTACTCTCATCAATCAGTTAGTTTGTAACAGCTCAGTACTAGAACTGTTTCTTACAACAATGACTGTGGGCAGATGTGTCAGGTATAGAGGAGGTTGTAAAATACCCTTCTTGTGTTTATTGCACCCTAATTACTTACTCTCATCAATCAGTTAGTTTGTAACAGCTCAGTACTAGAACTGTTTCTTACAACAATGACTGTGGGCAGATGTGTCAGGTATAGAGGAGGTTGTAAAATACCCTTCTTGTGTTTATTGCACCCTAATTACTTACTCTCATCAATCAGTTAGTTTGTAACAGCTCAGTACTAGAACTGTTTCTTACAACAATGACTGTGGGCAGATGTGTCAGGTATAGAGGAGGTTGTAAAATACCCTTCTTGTGTTTATTGCACCCTAATTACTTACTCTCATCAATCAGTTAGTTTGTAACAGCTCAGTACTAGAACTGTTTCTTACAACAATGACTGTGGGCAGATGTGTCAGGTATAGAGGAAGTTGTAAAATACCCTTCTTGTGTTTATTGCACCCTAATTACTTACTCTCATCAATCAGTTAGTTTGTAACAGCTCAGTACTAGAACTGTTTCTTACAACAATGACTGTGGGCAGATGTGTCAGGTATAGAGGAGGTTGTAAAATACCCTTCTTGTGTTTGTTGCACCCTAATTACATACTCTCATCAATCAGTTAGTTTGTAACAGCTCAGTACTAGAAGTGTTTCTTACAACAATGACTGTGGGCAGATGTGTCAGGTATAGAGGAGGTTGTAAAATACCCTTCTTGTGTTTATTGCACCCTAATTACTTACTCTCATCAATCAGTTAGTTTGTAACAGCTCAGTACTAGAACTGTTTCTTACAACAATGACTGTGGGCAGATGTGTCAGGTATAGAGGAGGTTGTAAAATACCCTTCTTGTGTTTATTGCACCCTAATACTTACTCGCATCAATCAGTTAGTTTGTAACAGCTCAGTACTAGAACTGTTTCTTACAACAATGACTGTGGGCAGATGTGTCAGGTATAGAGGAGGTTGTAAAATACCCTTCTTGTGTTTATTGCACCCTAATTACTTACTCTCATCAATTAGTTAGTTTGTAACAGCTCAGTACTAGAACTGTTTCTTACAACAATGACTGTGGGCAGATGTGTCAGGTATAGAGGAGGTTGTAAAATACCCTTCTTGTGTTTATTGCACCCTAATTACTTACTCTCATCAATCAGTTAGTTTGTAACAGCTCAGTACTAGAACTGTTTCTTACAACAATGACTGTGGGCAGCTGTGTCAGGTATAGAGGAGGTTGTAAAATACCCTTCTTGTGTTTATTGCACCCTAATTACTTACTCTCATCAATCAGTTAGTTTGTAACAGCTCAGTACTAGAACTGTTTCTTACAACAATGACTGTGGGCAGCTGTGTCAAGTATAGAGGAGGTTGTAAAATACCCTTCTTGTGTTTATTGCACCCTAATTACTTACTCTCATCAATCAGTTAGTTTGTAACAGCTCAGTACTAGAACTGTTTCTTACAACAATGACTGTGGGCAGATGTGTCAGGTATAGAGGAGGTTGTAAAATACCCTTCTTGTGTTTATTGCACCCTAATTACTTACTCTCATCAATCAGTTAGTTTGTAACAGCTCAGTACTAGAACTGTTTCTTACAACAATGACTGTGGGCAGATGTGTCAGGTATAGAGGAGGTTGTAAAATACCCTTCTTGTGTTTATTGCACCCTAATTACTTACTCTCATCAATCAGTTAGTTTGTAACAGCTCAGTACTAGAACTGTTTCTTACAACAATGACTGTGGGCAGCTGTGTCAGGTATAGAGGAGGTTGTAAAATACCCTTCTTGTGTTTATTGCACCCTAATTACTTACTCTCATCAATCAGTTAGTTTGTAACAGCTCAGTACTAGAACTGTTTCTTACAACAATGACTGTGGGCAGATGTGTCAGGTATAGAGGAGGTTGTAAAATACCCTTCTTGTGTTTATTGCACCCTAATTACTTACTCTCATCAATCAGTTAGTTTGTAACAGCTCAGTACTAGAACTGTTTCTTACAACAATGACTGTGGGCAGATGTGTCAGGTATAGAGGAGGTTGTAAAATACCCTTCTTGTGTTTATTGCACCCTAATTACTTACTCTCATCAATCAGTTAGTTTGTAACAGCTCAGTACTAGAACTGTTTCTTACAACAATGACTGTGGGCAGATGTGTCAGGTATAGAGGAGGTTGTAAAATACCCTTCTTGTGTTTATTGCACCCTAATTACTTACTCTCATCAATCAGTTAGTTTGTAACAGCTCAGTACTAGAACTGTTTCTTACAACAATGACTGTGGGCAGCTGTGTCAGGTATAGAGGAGGTTGCAAAATACCTTCTTGTGTTTATTGCACCCTAATTACTTACTCTCATCAATCAGTTAGTTTGTAACAGCTCAGTACTAGAACTGTTTCTTACAACAATGACTGTGGGCAGCTGTGTCAGGTATAGAGGAGGTTGTAAAATACCCTTCTTGTGTTTATTGCACCTTAATTACTTACTCTCATCAATCAGTTAGTTTGTAACAGCTCAGTACTAGAACTGTTTCTTACAACAATGACTGTGGGCAGATGTGTCAGGTATAGAGGACGTTGTAAAATACCCTTCTTGTGTTTATTGCACCCTAATTACTTACTCTCATCAATCAGTTAGTTTGTAACAGCTCAGTAATAGAACTGTTTCTTACAACAATGACTGTGGGCAGATGTGTCAGGTATAGAAGAAGTTGTAAAATACCCTTCTTGTGTTTATTGCACCCTAATTACTTACTCTCATCAATCAGTTAGTTTGTAACAGCTCAGTACTAGAACTGTTTCTTACAACAATGACTGTGGGCAGATGTGTCAGGTATAGAGGAGGTTGTAAAATACCCTTCTTGTGTTTATTGCACCCTAATTACTTACTCTCATCAATCAGTTAGTTTGTAACAGCTCAGTACTAGAACTGTTTCTTACAACAATGACTGTGGGCAGATGTGTCAGGTATAGAAGAAGTTGTAAAATACCCTTCTTGTGTTTATTGCACCCTAATTACTTACTCTCATCAATCAGTTAGTTTGTAACAGCTCAGTACTAGAACTGTTTCTTACAACAATGACTGTGGGCAGATGTGTCAGGTATAGAGGAGGTTGTAAAATACCTTTCTTGTGTTTATTGCACCCTAATTACTTACTCTCATCAATCAGTTAGTTTGTAACAGCTCAGTACTAGAACTGTTTCTTACAACAATGAATGTGGGCAGATGTGTCAGGTATAGAGGAGGTTGTAAAATACCCTTCTTGTGTTTATTGCACCCTAATTACTTACTCTCATCAATCAGTTAGTTTGTAACAGCTCAGTACTAGAACTGTTTCTTACAACAATGACTGTGGGCAGATGTGTCAGGTATAGAGGAGGTTGTAAAATACCCTTCTTGTGTTTATTGCACCCTAATTACTTACTCTCATCAATCAGTTAGTTTGTAACAGCTCAGTACTAGAACTGTTTCTTACAACAATGACTGTGGGCAGCTGTGTCAGGTATAGAGGAGGTTGTAAAATACCCTTCTTGTGTTTATTGCACACTAATTAATTACTCTCATCAATCAGTTAGTTTGTAACAGCTCAGTACTAGAACTGTTTCTTACAACAATGACTGTGGGCAGCTGTGTCAGGTATAGAGGAGGTTGTAAAATACCCTTCTTGTGTTTATTGCACCCTAATTACTTACTCTCATCAATCAGGTAGTTTGTAACAGCTCAGTACTAGAACTGTTTCTTACAACAATGACTGTGGGCAGATGTGTCAGGTATAGAGGAGGTTGTAAAATACCCTTCTTGTGTTTATTGCACCCTAATTACTTACTCTCATCAATCAGTTAGTTTGTAACAGCTCAGTACTAGAACTGTTTCTTACAACAATGACTGTGGGCAGATGTGTCAGGTATAGAGGAGGTTGTAAAATACCCTTCTTGTGTTTATTGCACCCTAATTACTTACTCTCATCAATCAGTTAGTTTGTAACAGCTCAGTACTAGAACTGTTTCTTACAACAATGACTGTGGGCAGATGTGTCAGGTATAGAGGAAGTTGTAAAATACCCTTCTTGTGTTTATTGCACCCTAATTACTTACTCTCGTCAATCAGTTAGTTTGTAACAGCTCAGTACTAGAACTGTTTCTTACAACAATGACTGTGGGCAGATGTGTCAGGTATAGAGGAGGTTGTAAAATACCCTTCTTGTGTTTGTTGCACCCTAATTACATACTCTCATCAATCAGTTAGTTTGTAACAGCTCAGTACTAGAAGTGTTTCTTACAACAATGACTGTGGGCAGATGTGTCAGGTATAGAGGAGGTTGTAAAATACCCTTCTTGTGTTTATTGCACCCTAATTACTTACTCGCATCAATCAGTTAGTTTGTAACAGCTCAGTACTAGAACTGTTTCTTACAACAATGACTTTGGGCAGATGTGTCAGGTATAGAGGAGGTTGTAAAATACCCTTCTTGTGTTTATTGCACCCTAATTACTTACTCTCATCAATCAGTTAGTTTGTAACAGCTCAGTACTAGAACTGTTTCTTACAACAATGAATGTGGGCAGATGTGTCAGGTATAGAGGAGGTTGTAAAATACCCTTCTTGTGTTTATTGCACCCTAATTACTTACTCTCATCAATCAGTTAGTTTGTAACAGCTCAGTACTAGAACTGTTTCTTACAACAATGACTGTGGGCAGATGTGTCAGGTATAGAGGAGGTTGTAAAATACCCTTCTTGTGTTTATTGCACCCTAATTACTTACTCTCATCAATCAGTTAGTTTGTAACAGCTCAGTACTAGAACTGTTTCTTACAACAATGACTGTGGGCAGCTGTGTCAGGTATAGAGGAGGTTGTAAAATACCCTTCTTGTGTTTATTGCACACTAATTAATTACTCTCATCAATCAGTTAGTTTGTAACAGCTCAGTACTAGAACTGTTTCTTACAACAATGACTGTGGGCAGCTGTGTCAGGTATAGAGGAGGTTGTAAAATACCCTTCTTGTGTTTATTGCACCCTAATTACTTACTCTCATCAATCAGGTAGTTTGTAACAGCTCAGTACTAGAACTGTTTCTTACAACAATGACTGTGGGCAGATGTGTCAGGTATAGAGGAGGTTGTAAAATACCCTTCTTGTGTTTATTGCACCCTAATTACTTACTCTCATCAATCAGTTAGTTTGTAACAGCTCAGTACTAGAACTGTTTCTTACAACAATGACTGTGGGCAGATGTGTCAGGTATAGAGGAGGTTGTAAAATACCCTTCTTGTGTTTATTGCACCCTAATTACTTACTCTCATCAATCAGTTAGTTTGTAACAGCTCAGTACTAGAACTGTTTCTTACAACAATGACTGTGGGCAGATGTGTCAGGTATAGAGGAAGTTGTAAAATACCCTTCTTGTGTTTATTGCACCCTAATTACTTACTCTCGTCAATCAGTTAGTTTGTAACAGCTCAGTACTAGAACTGTTTCTTACAACAATGACTGTGGGCAGATGTGTCAGGTATAGAGGAGGTTGTAAAATACCCTTCTTGTGTTTGTTGCACCCTAATTACATACTCTCATCAATCAGTTAGTTTGTAACAGCTCAGTACTAGAAGTGTTTCTTACAACAATGACTGTGGGCAGATGTGTCAGGTATAGAGGAGGTTGTAAAATACCCTTCTTGTGTTTATTGCACCCTAATTACTTACTCGCATCAATCAGTTAGTTTGTAACAGCTCAGTACTAGAACTGTTTCTTACAACAATGACTTTGGGCAGATGTGTCAGGTATAGAGGAGGTTGTAAAATACCCTTCTTGTGTTTATTGCACCCTAATTACTTACTCTCATCAATCAGTTAGTTTGTAACAGCTCAGTACTAGAACTGTTTCTTACAACAATGACTGTGGGCAGATGTGTCAGGTATAGAGGAAGTTGTAAAATACCCTTCTTGTGTTTATTGCACCCTAATTACTTACTCTCATCAATCAGTTAGTTTGTAACAGCTCAGTACTAGAACTGTTTCTTACAACAATGACTGTGGGCAGATGTGTCAGGTATAGAGGAGGTTGTAAAATACCCTTCTTGTGTTTATTGCACCCTAATTACTTACTCTCATCAATCAGTTAGTTTGTAACAGCTCAGTACTAGAACTGTTTCTTACAACAATGACTGTGGGCAGATGTGTCAGGTATAGAGGAAGTTGTAAAATACCCTTCTTGTGTTTATTGCACCCTAATTACTTACTCTCATTAATCAGTTAATTTGTAACAGCTCAGTACTAGAACTGTTTCTTACAACAATGACTGTGGGCAGATGTGTCAGGTATAGAGGAGGTTGTAAAATACCCTTCTTGTGTTTATTGCACCCTAATTACTTACTCTCATCAATCAGTTAGTTTGTAACAGCTCAGTACTAGAACTGTTTCTTACAACAATGACTGTGGGCAGCTGTGTCAGGTATAGAGGAGGTTGTAAAATACCCTTCTTGTGTTTATTGCACCCTAATTACTTACTCTCATCAATCAGTTAGTTTGTAACAGCTCAGTACCGTACTAGAACTGTTTCTTACAACAATGACTGAGGGCAGATGTGTCAGGTATAGAGGAAGTTGTAAAATACCCTTCTTGTGTTTATTGCACCCTAATTACTTACTCTCATCAATCAGTTAGTTTGTAACAGCTCAGTACTAGAACTGTTTCTTACAACAATGACTGTGGGCAGCTGTGTCAGGTATAGAGGAGGTTGTAAAATACCTTCCTTGTGTTTATTTTTATTGCATTGCTCACTCGAGAAATTCGTTCTGGCCCCACACGTGTCACTTTATCCGCATTCTTTTGTATTAAATAATTAAAAATAATATAAATGTTACACATTATAAAATAATATTAATAACATACATTCATAAAGATATCCTAATTATCAGGAGTTGTCTAGTAAAAAACGTTGTCGCGACAGGACGTTGAATCAGAGCATATCTTAAGCAATAAAATAGTGCCGCCCAGTGCCGGTGCCGAAAAGTGAGAAAAAGGGGGAGAAATCAGAAAATCACGGAGGCACGTTTGCATTTGCGTATATTAGCTTTCAGCATTGTCTGTACAGTGTGAGAATTGTGGCAATCTTCTTACAAACTAAAGAACGAAAGCGAAGACTTCCTGATGAAGAACTATACATCATAATTAAATCAAGAAGTTTTTTTTCAAAAGACTATTTTTTAAGCTTATTACTTTGATGTGAATTAAGGAAATATTATGTTACTAACATACTTTTTCCTTTTTTTTTTTTAACCAACTTATTTAGTTGTAAATCAATTTAATACGAAATGTTTAAGCATTTTTCATTTTTAAAAAATTACTTAAAATTAAACAAACTTATGGTGTTTAAGGTTTTTTCAATCTAATTACAGTACTTTATATATTTTTAAGTAGACCAGTGATAAAGGCTTTGAATTTGTAACAGGCCTCCATGTAGTAGTAATGTGCTCCATGTAATGTGCGCTGTGAATGTACTTATTGAATATTACATAATAATTATAATGAATCCATTTGAGTGTTTGTGGTGTATTTTTTATTATTTTCCTAATGTCTAAACCATTTGTGTCTATTTTTACAGTAAATTTCACGAGTAAAGAATGAACATGATCTTGGTCAAGTTAAATTCAAATTACATAATTTTCAATATTATATACTCTCACAACACACACACATTGGTTGGTTTAGTGCCGTCTAGTGCAAATTCCTTAAAATATGCTCTGCGTTGAATACCCACATGAGTGGGAGATAGGCCTACAGCGTTTACGATTGTTGACAGACACGTGTGGCGTGTGACGGTCACGTGACGTCTACACAGAGCACAAACGTGACCAGACTACGTTGTTCCCGTACGTTCTCCACAATAGTTACTCATTTCAGTGCGCGTTCTCGGTACGGCTGAACATGTTAAAACTTTATTACGATTAAGGTAAATTTTAATTGTCGTATTGTACCTTACAATGGAACGTTCTTATGATTAGCAAATCAAGGATGCCCGAAATAGGGTTAAAAACTATCTTTAAAAAACTGAATTCAAGTGCAATGGAAATTACACAACATATACATTTTATAAAATAACGGAGGGAAAGTGTAGTAAATTTAAGTATATTAACTGGTTTTCTTTCTGTGATAACTCTGGTCTTTATGTAATTATGAATTAGATACTACTGCTTTAGCCAAATGATAAACGTGAAATTATTTGGTGTAATAATGTATTCTTGAGACTGTCACACTGTTCCTGTGCAACCATCGTATCTTTATTGGATAAATAAAATTGAAAGAAAGAATATGTTTACATTTGATCCACCCTCGTAATTTCACGTTTCATCCGATTAGATTTATAACTCTAACTTGCTACGTGCCTGGCAAAGATTCGTGAAGTCAAATCGACGAATCCCTTTGTTATGTTTTCACGCTGGAATCCACCGTGTTACTTATCCGTTAAAACACACGACGACAACAGAACATCAAAGCGCGAGTGTGTCAAAGGGAGTGTTCATAAACATCAAGCTTAACACAATTACCGCGACCCAGACGTCTCCGGCAGACACCGTGTAGCAGATTCCCCAATCATGTATTCATTAAACCGGAGTTCTTGATTACACCGCCGTAGCCGTTGCAGTTTATATTAATTCTGCATCAATTGTTAACGGATTACGGGTGTTCACTGCAACGTATTAAACTCCGTCGTGATATCAAAGGTGACAGCATCACACACGTGACCCCCTACTGATGACGTGGTCTTACTGTTCTCCTCTTAGGACAAGGTAGAACCAGGCGCCGATCCAAGGTGGGGGAAAGGGTGAAATTTCCCCTCCCAAGTGGTCATTTCTGACGAAATTGTTTTCGTCGTTTTATAATATAATAAAAAAAAATGTATATCACTTTATATTATTTATTCATGGTTTTACTCTATAATTACTTTAAATATTAACTGTATCTTACCAGCATGTTAATTTTGTTTGATACATACCATAGAAATAGTTATAGAAAAACAGTAATGCTTGTATCGTAGTAGTTGGTATTTTAACTGTTAGTGAATGTTATTAAAAGGTCAATGAACTGACAAACACAGATAGGATTTTATATTTGTGCGTCAATAAACTTATTGCGTTGATAATAATAAACTGTATTTGTGATCTTCACTCATTCGTATAATTTATACATTAGGCCTTTAAATAATGATCCAACTTTCCGAAGTCCTCTTTCCACTAAACTCAACTTTTCCCCACCCGAAGTTGCTTGCTGGAGCCCCCCCCCCCTGGTGGAACTGATGTGCTATGCATTATGGCTAGCAACTTATTGAAAAGATGGCTGGTAGACAACATGGATTGTAGACCTTTGAATTTAAGTCTAAATAACGGACTTTTGTCATCACGGCAAAAAATATTTTTTGTGTCGTTTTGTCCACCCAAACTATCGGCAGTCACCTTCAGGCTAACTATAAACTGATTCATGAAATCTGGTTATTAGGCTTTCACGGCCTGCGTCATAATTATCGTCAGATCTGTAAGGCCGTGGTGCCGACAGATTGGTAAATGTTATAATCAGACGTTTCGGCTCACCTCTGAAGGCCATTTTCAGTGAACGCTTTCTGAAACGACTGACAAGGTGTGCGTCAGTAGAACCACGGGACTGTGCGGCAAGCAAAGGTACTCCAACCTTTCAGAGAATGGATGAAAGCTGAAGACCGGAAAAGGTCCACGAAATCCAAACTCTATAAAGGAGGTTTGTGCTCAGTTATTAGCGCCGGTGGCGAAAAGTGAGAAAAAAAGGGGAGAAATCAGCGAATCACGAAGCCGCGTATTGCGTTTGCGTATATAAGCTTTCACCATTGTTTGTACAGTGTGCGAATATAATACAGTACCTTATATATTTTTAAGTAGACCACTTATAAAGGCTCTGAATTTGTAACAGGCTTCCATGCATCCACAAGCACATTATTGTGGTAGTAATGTGCACATCACACTGTTATGTACTTATTGAATATTACATAATTAATTATAATGTATCCATTTGAGTGTTTGTGGTGTTTTTTTATTTTTCTAATGTCTAAAGCATTTGTGTCTATTTTTACAGTTAATTTCACGTGTAAAGAATGATCATGAACATGGTCAAGTTGAATTCAAATTACATAACTTTCAATATTATATAAAAATCACACACACACACACACACACACACACACACACACACACACACACACACACACACACACACACACACACACATTGGTCAGTTTAGTGCCGCCTAGTCTAAATTCCTTAAAATATGCTCTGTCCTAGATGTCTCCTAAATTTGATTTCGACATATTACGATAAAGTCCAACACGGCATAGACAATAGACAAGTTGCTGCCTCTTTCGCCTTTAAAAACCTCCAGCCATCTCTTCCTAGGTCTACCCATACATCTGTGTCTTATAGCTTTGTATTTTCAGACTTGTTTGGACCGCCTGGAATCTGACATTCTTTGTGGGTGTTCTTTCCACCGTTTTTTGTAAACTTTTAATTTTGAAAATTATTTTTAATTATCTTTTCATGAATATTTTCATTTAAATTTTAACTAACATGTAAAATTTAAAAATTTTAATTTGCTCAAATTAAATATACACTCCCGCGCGTGCTCCCCCCACACACACACACACACTCATACTCACATACTCGTATGTGCCTTGAACGTTTCTCAGGTGGTAATCTGCATCTCATTTGTTCTGGGATCTGAATCGGCAAACTGACGACTCGAACTGCATAAACTGGAACTGTTCAGGAAAGAAAAAACATCTAGATATGTAGGCCTACTTGTGTGTAATAATGATTTATTAATACATAAAGAAAAGTAATTAAAAGACCAGCTTAACAGGTGTGTGTGGGGGAGGGAGAGAGAGAGATAGTGCCAATGATTTCTACTCAATAAAAATCACAAACATTATATTTATATGATAAATCACTTCATTATACATAGTGTGTATAAAGAGCATCCAATAACTCTCTTGTATTTTATGACCGCACATTGTGAGGGAGACGAAAGCGCGGCTGCTACATAGTGCTGCTATTACATAATTGATGTAAACCTTACCGCAGCTCCGTCGCCCATACTACGTCTTTGTATATTGTTTTCCAGCGAAGTGTACTTATTGTTTATTATAAGAAGGAATTTTGCAACATTATCTAAATTAAAGTTGTGCGTTACGTAACAAATAGAAAATGTTCGCAAGTTACTTTTACACTTATGAATCAAAACGATTAAATCTCGAAATTAGTTGAATAAGTAAAAAACGACAACTCATGTAGGCTATTAACCGTTCGTGTTCACTTCAGATCACAAACATGGAACTAATCAGCATATAGATTGAGATAAGGTAAATAATAATGTTTCTTACTAAAAATGAGTTATTAAGTAGGCTATCTGATTATACGTATATAAAAAAGATTCAGTGTTGAAAATAGTCAGTAATTTATTATAAGTGAACCAACTCAGTTTCAAGGAATGACTTTTTTTTAAATTTGTAGTCAGTCTTCCCTAAATGAACACACCCTTTCATGGCACCTCGGCTGGAGGCATTAAAATGACGCCACAAGTTTTTTAGATATTCTTTTAGGCCGTCAGTAGCCTAAGGTTATGTCATCAAAGAATTTATTTTTAAATCCTCACAGTGGCAAAAGGTATTATTATAAAACAGTACATATAACAACGTTGAGTTTCCTTTAAAAAAGCAAAGAAAAATAGTTAAATAGGCGGCATAAATAATTAATTTTGATATGTTTAATAGAAATTTTATACATAAGATTCGCCCAATTTTACGCTTATTAAAGCATTATTTAATACTTTTGTTTCCTTTCCACGTGTGTGTGCGTGCGTGTGTGAAATAACACATTTGAAATATAAGTTTGCAGGAATATATCAGCTTACAGATCCCACCAAAAATTTGATTTCATACTCAGGTTTACCAAGTCACCTTGAAAAATTAATATTTAGAAAAGAAATGTTTTTTTTAATTTACAAAAAGTTACGCACACATACAATTATCTTAATTTTGGTAATCTTTTAAATTCTATAAGTTAGAAATTGAGGAAATTATCCGAAGGTTTGTCCACCTTTTTGTAACCAATTTTAGCATTTAGCATAGCACGATTCTTTAATCCTAAACTGTCATATATTAGTCATATTTTACACTGTTTTAAACACATTTCAAACTCAGATTAACTGACACCACTGATTTTTAAATTGTATGTATTTTTTCCATTTATTATTACTGAATTTAAAACTTTTTTGATTATATTAACTTACATCACTGTACTTTGATTTATACCGTTTTCGTGAGACTAAGATTAAAGACAAGTAAAAGTGTTCCATAACTAATACAAAAGTAATAAAAAGACGAAAATTTGTTAACATTGTATTAAACAGATATAGTTGAAAATTCGTTCCGATACTGAATCATACTCTTGGTTCTGTAATGGATATAATATAATAATGGTTCATAATGGTCTGTTATAAGAATTGTCATTTCTTGTGGTTAGAATATCAGAGAACTATATACGCGTACTTATATCGTTTATATAAAATATTGAATGAAAGTAAGGCTATTTCCTTATGATGTTGACTACAATTCTCCAAAATTCGACTTACATCATTAATACTTTCAGGGGCTTGTATATAACGTTCAATTGTATTTTAATTTCGTTACTTACCTTATGGGGTTTATTAAAATTATGCGGAGGAATATATTCGCGACGTCGCGACACGACACCTGGCGGTGAGAAGCGAAAGGTCGAACCGCGCCAGGTTTTGTCGGGTAATTAAATTTATACAGTGCGTGAAGCGACACCTATAGTAAGATTAATTTCACCAGCAGACTGTTGTGTTCGATTTGCATATTCATGATGTGGCTTTATTACACCGACAGATGTTTTACTTACGGTAGTAAGGGATGACGGTCGGGCAAAGGCAAACAGCCACGGGACGGGACGGTTAATTGTTACATCTGTGAAACTATTTTGCACAATAAATACAGCCCGCTGCTTCTCCCACCGAATACTAACGGGTTGGCGGTTCAACGTTCTAAACGATCCAGTCAACCGTCATGAATTCAGATGTGCCATCTTCGGGAACTTTTAAATTCCAGAGAATACTCATGTCTGTGTAGTAACTGTCTATGAATTTCATCACAGGTTTCTAGTAAACCTCTGTCTCTTTCTTTTTAGCGTCTTGTCTCCTCCACCGTTCTGTCTTCACGTCTGTCTGTGGTCTATCTGTTCTCTCTCTCTCAGTCAAAAGTGCTACGAGCTTTAGTAATGGTACGTCACCAATGGTACGTCAACAATTAGACACTTCAAACCGACCTGAAAATACTTCTCATAAAGAACAAAATCCAGACAGAGGGTTGGAGCAAAATACAGCCACAAAACAGCAGACCACGAAAATGAGCGCTTGCACAACAACGGTCTCGACGAGAGAAGACTCTGCAGAACTGGGCCTCAAGATTTGCTAGAAGCTTAAAAACACTCTTCTATAAGGAGAAACATCAATGGACGTCTTCCCTACAAACCTAATTCTTTAATCTTACTGTTTTACGCAGTTATACATGTAGATTTTAAATTGTAAAATGTTCACTGTTCTTTCTCTGTCTCTGTCTGTCTTTCTCTCTCTATGTCTGTCTGTCAATCTCTCTCTCTCTCTCTCTGTCTCTCTCTGCTTTTCATAATGATTTCCCATAATTTTCAAAAAGGTTTATGTATAACTGGCTCTGGGGATCTTGAAAGAGAGAACTGAATGTGCAATTCATAAAATCAGAAGAGAAAGTTGGAATTATTTGGGCACGTTTCGCAAAAATAATAATAATAAATAATATTAATGATAATATTAACAATAAAATAACAATATTTTATTTCAAAATTCGGAATTCAGAATTCTGGCTCATAATTTGGAACCTCTTCTTAAAATTTAACGAAGAATTATTCGGAAAATGTGTATTCCAAGTAAACCAAAGATGGGTAAAGGCATAGACCCAAAGAAAATTTGTACAGGGATCTGGAAGATCTGGAAACGGCTTTCCGAAGAAAAAGACTGACATTCCTTGGACATATGGTTCGGATGGATCGGTCCAGATTAAATAAACAAATTTTCAACTGTACTTGGCAACTTTCCAGTCTGAACGGATACACCAAACAACTCAAGCAGGACATGATGAACTGGGTATCTCTTTGAACGACTGTGTGGATATAAATACATAGAGAAACAAAATCCAAAATCTTGTTCTATGCGGCGAGAAGAAGACGAGAAAGAGGCGCACAGAGGAAAGGGAAGCGGCGCATAGTGTGCGAATGAAGGCCTTCTGGCAGGAGAAGAAAAGGAAATGATATTCACGTAGTCCACTGCTGTTTTGTTTGTGTAAAAAACATAATAACAATAATTATTATATAATAATCAATTAATAAATAATACGAAATAAAAATATAAGTTTTAATTTGTTTATTATATAAAGTTTTTTTTGGTAAATCTGAACCCAAGACGTAGTTTGCAAATAAAATAAAACGGCAAAACACACTGTCGAGCGCAACACAGTAATAGTAATGTCAATCATGTCCAGTACAAAACATACTGTCGTGCGCAACAAAGTAATAGTAACGTCGATCATGTCCAGTACAAAACATACTGTCGAGCGCAACAAAGTAATAGTAACGTCGATCATGTCCAGTACAAAACATACTGTCGAGCGCAACACAGTAATAGTAACGTCGATCATGTCCAGTACAAAACATACTGTCGAGCGCAACACAGTAATAGTAACGTCGATCATGTCCAGTACAAAACATACTGTCGAGCGCAACACAGTAATAGTAACGTCGATCATGTCCAGTACAAAACATACTGTCGAGCGCAACACAGAAATAGCAATGTCGATCATGTCCAGTACAAAACATTTGTTTTACATTTTCTGAACGAGCAGAGTTGTTTTCGTTTAATTAAATTTAATAACGTACGCTCGCGTTTTGTTGTGCCGTGGCACTGGAACTGCATCGTTGCACAATTGCATCGCACAAACTAGGGCAGCAACCGTTCGAGCCGGATATTATTTGAAAAATATTCATTAATATTGTATCAAAACAGCCGTGTATCCCTCACATCGTTGGATATAAGCTTCTACTTAACGTATCCGTATACAGCACATGCACACACACACACACACACACATTCACATATATATTGAAACCCATCGTGGGGCACTATTAATTAATCATTATATATTATGTATAATATATTATTTATTTTGCATAAACCGTTTGTTCTCTCTATGAGCAACGAAACGAGGTACTACTAAATTTTCTATTGTAGTGTATTTATTGCTCATAGCCTAAAGCTATTATACATATGATTTTCAATAGAGTTTTAATTAGTCACGTTCTTAAACACGATCGATTTCGGTCATAGACCATCGTCAGGTCATATACACTGGCCATATACATAGACCACTTGCGGTCACAATATCGTAAAACAGCCCTCATATGTATGTAAACAGGAATCATATGTATGGTACCTTTAGGCTATGAATAATAAATACACTACAAGAGAAAATTGAGATTACCATTAGTACCATTAGTAAACAATAAGTTTGTGCATATTATAAATAAGTTACATCATATTTTTATTAGAGATAATACTGGTACATACTATTAAAACGTACAGGTATTCTCTGTAAATGATTAAATCCAGACATACCGCAGGGAATGGCTACAGCATCTAGACAGAATGGAAGATGGACGACTACTTAAGGTTGCGTTTCGATATAGACCCTTTGGTACAAGAGATGTAGGAAGACCGAGAATGAGATGGAGAGATACTGTGTGAAGACGGAACTGGCAAAGTGGCTACTCCGTGAGGTACAGAAGAAGAAGACTACTATTAAAACTTTATTTTAATTGCGTCCTGACGATTATTAAGTGTACTTGATAAAAATACATTTATCATTATCAGGAACATCAGGGGCGCTATACCACTTGTTAGGATCTCGCCTGCTGAAGGAGACCTCGCCAACGGTCTCCGCTGTGTTACTGTTTGGGTAACAAGTAGTTTTACCGCTCGTTAGCTTTAATATAAGCCTACATGAACGTGAGGCTTAATAGTGACACAAAATCTTCCGAGACAGTCACGAATCAGTTGAAGACGGTGACAGTAAGACGACCGTTCCGTTGATTTCAATGAATTACAGTGGAACCTCACTAATTCGTCTCGAACTTTCTTTGAAATGAAATTCGTCTCACTAAATCACTTATCTTTGAAATGATGGGACATCGTTTTAAACTGTTGATTTGTTTAGTTGAATGATGATTTGTTCTGAATTGGTGAATGTTGGTTTGTAGTTTATTTAATAAGATAGTCATGCGATTTAATGGTTTTGTTTCTTTCTCCCTCACTAATTCGTTTATTTCGTCACCGCTTCGGTCGCGTAGGTGACGAATTAGTCAGGATCTACTGTATTTTGACAAATTTCTGCACTCAGTATTTGTGTTCTAGAACACTATTTGAGCATCTCAAGGCAGTTATGTCAACCTATTGGAAATTGCATCTCGTTACAACAGTTCACACTTACCACTGGAGAATGTTTTACAAAAATAACACCGTAACGATGACATTAGATATGTGGCCCCGTGTAACTATTCGATCTTCCAAGAAATTAAAAATCTATGGAACGGGATAGTTCCACAACTTCTGAAGACGTAAAACAAACGTCCCTGAGCGAGCTCTATGCTGTAAAGGTGCCTCATTTGAATTGCCAACGTCGGTAATGAAATCCGATGTTATCAGTCGTAATTAATTTTAAATGTCCACCGGGGTAGACGTGTTGACGTGTTTCCGTACATCACTGAAACAGAGGCTACACCGTTAGCAGAATGACGAAGACAAGTCGGGTCCGCTTCATTGAAGGAGATAAATTGATGAATAATAATTGTGGCAACGCCGCGGCCTCGTGGACTCAACACGATAATGTTATTTTACTAACTGGACAGTCTGCTTGCTACAAAGAAGCAGTATCGGGAAATTGGCACACTTTTAAAATCCCATTATTACGCCAAAGAATTCCGCCTGGTAACCGTTTTGCTGAGCCAGTATTACCAAAGAGTGCTTTGAAGACTAAATGGTTAGCGTAAATGTGCTTTGTCTGATGCAGATTACTTTGAAGAAAACAACACAAATACCACAAAACCTCATATATTCGGTTTTGTGAAATTTGTGAAATCTATATATATAAAAGAGAAATACCACTGACTCACTGATTCATCACGAAATCTCCGAAATTATAACACCTAGAAACTTGAAATTTCGCATGTAGGTTCCTTATGTGATGTAGGTATCCGCTAAGAAGGGATTTTTGGAAATTCGACCTTTAAAGGGGGGGAAAAGGGAGGGGGAGTTTGCCTGACTAACTGACATAGAATCAACGTAGAGCAAAAACTACTGAATGGATATCAATGAAACTTTGAACATAGCTTCATCATAGGTCTTAGGTGCTCACTAAGAAACGGTTTTAAAAACTTTCACTCCTAAGGGGCAAACCCCCCCACTATTGTATGTATGTATCTATGTATGTATGTTCCACATCTCCTCCTAAACCACTGGATCGATTTCAACCAAACTTGCCACAAATATTTTACGCGACGGGAGAACCAACATAGGTGAGGTGCTTTTTTCGATGGGGTCCTTTGGGGGGTTCTTTGGGGTCTTCCACATCTCCTCCTAAACCACTGGACCGATTTCAACCAAACTTGGCACAAATATTTTACGCAACGGGAGAACCAACATAGGGATGGGGTCCTTTGGGGGTTCTTTGGGGTCTTCCACATCTCCTCCTAAACCACTGGACCCATTTCAACCAAACTTGGCACAAATATTTTACGCGACGGGAGAACCAACATAGGATAGGTGTTTTTTTCTATGGGGTCCTTTGGGGGGTTCTTTGGGGTCTTCCACATCTCCTCCTAAACCACAGGACCGATTTCAACCAAACTTGGCACAAATATTTTACGCAACGGGAGAACCAACATAGGATAGGTGTTTTCTTCGATGGGGTCCTTTGGGGTCTTCCACATCTCCTCCTAAACCACTGGACCGATTTCAACCAAACTTGGCACAAATATTTTACTCAACGGGAGAACCAACATAGGGTAGGTGTTTTTTCGATACGATCCTTCGGGGGGTCCTTTGGGGTCTTCCACATCTCCTCCTAAACCACTGGACCGATTTCAACCAAACTTGGCACAAATATTTTACACAACGGGAAAACCAACATAGGGAAAGTTTTTTTTCGATACGATCCTTTGGGGGGTCCTTTGGGTCTTAAAAACTATTAGATCTGGTTACTATGGCAACCCAATAGAATAGATTCTGTTTACCATAGCATCGGTGGAAGTCTCCCGCATAGGAAATAGCGCGGGAGTCGTCCGACGGGCCTTACCCGGAGTTCATCCACGGAACCCGGGGAGTCTTAGGTCGGATCCCGCGAAAGACGGCGGGGCTAGAGTCCACGGTTCTTATAAATAAAGATATAGGTTATGATATCAAAGGTGGAGTATGCATCTTAAGAAACTTCTTAATAGTGTGTGAATTCAGAGTTGTTTCAGTTTGAATTTAAAAGTGGATAAGTTAAGATCGAAGTAAGTTATAAGCGAGTACAAAAAACAAAGTTTTGATAGCAAATGTATTCAGATCATAGTGTTCAGACAATATAAATGCACTTGCGTCAGTTTGAATTTAAAAATTGATAAGCTGAAATCTATAGAGGTATTGTATTGTTAGAATAAGTTTAGGAGACACTAATTTAACAAATGCCTTATTTCAACATTAACACAATGAATTATAAAAGACAGTAAATACGCAGCGCGTGCAAGTACTGTAGACATTTTATTGAAAACTAATTTAGCTGTTCGCCCTCTCCCAGAGTTAGAAGTCGAGCAGGAGCATCACGCGCAACAGAATTCTTCTCCAGATATAAGAATACAGTTTATGACATGTTCTTAAACAGGTGCGCTACCTCCAGTGAGAAACAGGTAATCCTCCAGTGAGAATGCGAACGTAACAATACAAGGAAGATTATACAATATACAAGTAATATAACGTTAGAACAAGAATAGGTGCCTATGAGCCTATGAATAAATTATGAACCCGAGCAACGCTGGGTAAATCGGCTAGATATAGATATCTATATAAGCCAAATACCACTGACTGACTCACTGATCACGATATCTCTGAAACCACTGAATGGATATCAATGAAACTTTGAACGTAGCTTCATCATAGGTCTTAGGTGCTCACTAAGAAACGGTTTTAAAAACTTTCACTCCTAAGGGGCAAAAAACCAAATAATGAAATTTATCGCGGGAATTGCATACTTTGTAAATGAAGTGGTTGACATCTCAGTTTATTGGAAACCCCGAATACATTTAGTTCTGAGTTTTTAATCATTGTTTTAAATTGAAAAACTTCGTTGTTTGCAGGTTCTTACAGTCGAGAAAATTTCGAAGTTCAATTAATTAATAAATGTATGTCCTTTTTTTTCTCGGAAACGGCTCTAACGATTTTCTCGAAATAAATAATAAATAGCTGTTGCTATGAATGTAAATAAACAAACTAAGAGTTGAGAATTTGTACAATCTATTTAATGCTATACTATTAAGCGAGCAATAATTGTACAATTACGTACAACGTGAAACTCCGTAGCGAAGCACGGGTATTTTGCTAGTTACTTATAAAAATCATTTTTTAACTTTTGTGTCGCATGTTAAAAGTTTTGAAAAAATCGTTAAAGTATTATAACGTGTCGGCTACGTTATAATCCAGGGAACCCGTGATAATTGACTCTGGCCAATTATACAGGCTGCCTACGTTGTAACAAACTGAAAAATTAAACACCTCACTAACAATAATTATAAGTACTCTAATAAAAGGAAAAAGGGGAGGGAATTTTGCTGATTTAAGCACTCAATTTAGTATGTAAGAAAGATGACATCCCTTTATTTACGTATGATAGATAATACATTACAAATAATATTTTTACTTACACAGAAATAGTAAAGGGGTTTTCTGTATTAAAAATGATCATACAGATAATGTATTTACCTCGGATCCGAGTTTCTTTAAACTAGTTAGGAATTTTCAAATTTACTCTACTTCTTTAGTCAATTACATTATTACTTAAAATACCATTTGAAGAATGGTTTTATTTAGTTGTGCGATGTTTCAAAGTTACATCACAAGAGTTATGTTACAACGTATTATTTCAGAAATTACTGGTTACACCATTTTAATGCTTAACGCTTAGAGATTGTCATTTAAAAGTCTTTTTCATTTAAAATTACTTATATTTTAAATATACATTATTCACGGAAGACGAGCTTCCGCGTCACCTCTAGTTGAATGTTATCTGTCCATGTCCTGCCGCGTGATTCTTCTGTACTCTCTTAGTCGTGGGTTGTCATCGTGGTAGTCTTTCCAGTGGATGTCCTCGGAGTCAACTAATGATGAAGTGGATGGTGTGGGTGTCATCTAGCGTGAAGTCGTCCTGTTTCTCAGCGGTAGTGTAAATGCAGTTGAGGTCTTAGTCTTCACTATTCACAGTTATTCACATCACATATGTAATAGCACAGTAGTATTGGAGTTTACATATTCGTTTCACATTATGTGGGAATTACACTTAACTTGAACCATATTTTATTTTTTTAATAGGAGATGTCACCTTACACACTTATTTTCTTCTTTCACATCTTTGTTTTAAAAACACACTACATCTTAGTTACATAGATCTAGATCTCCACACTGTTATAAAGTGGAGATCTAAGCTCCACTTTATAGTGGAAGCTAACAATAAAATAAAATGAAAAATAAACATTTTGTGCAGACCCCCGCTTGGAGCTGTTTACAGTTTGAAAGTCGCATCATAAGTCCTACATTGTTACAACAGGAAAATTGTAACGACGCGGAGTGAATACTCCGCCATAATATAGTTCCAAATTTTAATTAGTAATACAGTCTTACAGTTCGATAAAATAAACAATCGAGACTTTGCTTGTCTACAGAATTTATTACAACTACTACTAGTGACTTTGAATTATTAATTATTTACATTATAGTTTACAGGTATTTTTTATTTAATGCCGGGTCGGTATTCAAGTTGGATCCGGTATACACAGGTCATAGCATGATAAATTTAATAAAGGGTTAACAGCTTTATTTTTGACTTTTGCTTTCTCAGTTTTAATTAATTATTTTAGTTAAATTCCCTTTTTAATTCTCATTAATATTATGAGTTAGTTCAGGGGTATTTGGTTTAATAGTGCGATTTAATGGTTTTCACTAACTTCCCATTTTATATTTTTATTATTATTTTTTTTTATTTGTTTTAAATTTAAATCGTCACAGTATTAAAAAGTAATTAATTAATATCTTTATGAAACTATTTATGGAAACAGATATTAATTCAATCTTGTAAATACCCTCAAATGGATTGGTTTTACTTCCATGTTCCGTAAGGAAATGTAAGTATGGTTATGGCAAAACAATTCGTGTTCGGGATAAGGGCTGAATCTGAATACCCTCAAAAATGAAGAAAAATGGCTGTGTCTGTGTGTAGAATTTTTTCTGTGACGAACGATTACTGCCGCAAATTCAAACAGAATCAAATAATTTGTTGCATATATGCCCTAGTTCTAGACGACGCAAGTTCTATTGATTTTGATGAAGATCGTTTAAGGTGGAGGGGTAGTTTAGTAGCAACGTTTTACGTTTTAACAAGAGTAAAGTACTTAAAAATTCATTTAAACTTTTTCAAACAATGGTAATTGTTAAAAATAAAATAATTTTGTTGCCTGGCAACCAGGTTGTTCGGTTAGGAGGGAAGAGAAGCTTACCTGCATTGTTTTGTGTTTTAACAAGAGTAAAGTACTTAATTTTAATAAATAAGTGCCCCGAAAATAAAGTCACATTAATTCACTGTAAAATGGTAAATGAGATAATTCTAAATAGCGTGGGTAGTTGAAGGGGGACGGGGTGATTTTTTGAAAATTGGTGTGCTGAAATCAATTAAAGTACAAATATTTAATTTTGAAGGATAAGATACCTTAGCAATTACATATGATAAAACTGTTCTCTATTAAAGTGTAAATATCGTTAATGGTGGTGGGGATCGGTTGAGGAGCAAGGATGACTATCTGCGTAGTTCAGTTCCTTTATAAGAATAAAGTACCTAATTTGTGTAGATAAAGTGACTCGAAAATAACATTATATTAAACGACTACACCATAATAACAAAAAAATTTATATAGTGAAAATAGTTTGAAGGTGGGCGATATTTTTTTTTGAAATTATCGAACCTAATTCAAGCAAATGATTTTAAATATAAATCTTAGAACATGGTAGTTATATATGGTTCTCCGTACCGATACTTGCTACTGCGTTTCCCCACAATACTGTTAAATATCTCACGACTGTTCGATGTTTCTGATGTAAGTTTGTAGACAGGAGGAAGAAGCTAGAGAAATTAGAGAGAAGAGGAAGAGAGTCATTGTAACAGGAGATGGTAGGGCAGACGAGAGAGAGTAGGCAGACAGACAGAGGGAGAGAGAGACAGGTAGACAGACAGACAGATAGAGCGTGTGAAAGTAGATTGTGATTTTGTGTTAAGCGTAAACAGAGTAACAAACGTATTACGAGTGCTCGGTAATTGAATCAGGAAAGCGAGGGGAGCTGTATACATGCAGGAGCCGCTGGTTTTACGAACCAGATAGCAAACGCAAACATATCATGTTTAATCATAAGGCTGTGTAAGGGAGAGGGGGGAGGTTTGCATAAAATGTTTGTGGTTTATGGTCCGATTCCGTCACCACTGAATAAGATAGCAACATCCCTTTTACCATAATTGTCAAACAAACTGATAGAGTCACAGCCGATTATCGTGTTCTTGTTTTAATCTTTGACTTGATCTTTCAGTTAGATACTGCCAATAGTAATTTAACTTCAGTGGAAGCAATCCATAAATGTTTTTGTCCTCTCTCTCTCTCTCTCTCTCTCTCTCTCTCTCTCTCTCTCTCTCTCTCTCTCTCGCTCTCTCGTTTGTATTTTTCTGTTTTTGGCCCGTTTTTTCAGGTTGAGTCTTGCACTGTGTTTTGCTGTCCTTCACCGAACGTTTTCTTTTGTATCGTTAACGGCAGATTCGCTTTTTCCACCTTCAGGCAAGCAGAATCTATCTATCTGTCTTTCTATCTGTCTATCTATCTCTGTTTATCTATCTATCTATCTCTCCTTATTTTATTTATTCCTCATCGATGACTTCGGTTGGAATGATTTTTCTCCTCAGCCAGTCTTCTGTTTACAATGCTGAAGGAATTGAAAGGCGCTTTCCTATTGGTTCTATTGGTTCTTGGAAAGCGGCTTGCAGATACTGTACACTCATTGACTCGCATCTGCAAGAATTTCGGATTACAAATCTCAACATTGAAGACCAAAATGATTGCTTTTCATGGACCTGACGGAGCAAAAATTGTTGTCGATAGGACTGTTCTGGAGCAGGCTAATAAAGTTAAATATCTGAGCTATATGTATCTTACATTACAAACAATGATATGGTTAAAAAGCTGGACAAGTTCAGCCATATATGTGGGTCCATCAGAAGAACTCTAAAATCACCAAGCGAAGAACAAGCCTGAAGTTCTACAAGGTGACGGGCCTTCCCTAAAAACGTCTGTGGGTGTGATCTTAAACTTTAACAAGATCCTAGGCTAATCGTATTCAAGCGGACAAAATGAGATTTCTCAGCCACGTATCAGGATGTAGTCTTCATGATCGCAAAAGAAATGTCGCTGTACGGCTGGAACTGAATATTATGAGTATACTCGATAAGATTGTCCAACGTTTGACAGATTCGTAACCGAATGGATGACTGCCGCATCCCCAAACAATTATTGAATTATAAGCCGAAAGGACTGAGACGTGTGGGACACCCGAAGAAGCGTTGGAGTGACCAGCTCTAGTTTATCTACTTGGCACTGGAACAATAAGCCGAAAGGATTGAGACGTGTGGGGCATCCGAAGAAGCGTTGGAGTGACCAGCTCTAGTTTATCTACTTGGCACTGGAACAATAAGCAGAAAGGACTGAGACGTGTGGGGCACCCGAAGAAGCGTTGGAGTGACCAGCTCTAGTTTATCTACTTGGCACTGGAACAATAAGCCGAAAGGACTGAGACGTGTGGGGCACCCGAAGAAGCGTTGGAGTGACCAGCTCTAGTTTATCTACTTGGCACTGGAACAATAAGCCGAAAGGATTGAGACGTGTGGGGCACCCGAAGAAGCGTTGGAGTGACCAGCTCTAGTTTATCTACTTGGCACTGGAACAATAAGCCGAAAGGACTGAGACGTGTGGGGCACCCGAAGAAGCGTTGGAGTGACCAGCTCTAGTTTATCTACTTGGCACTGGAACAATAAGCCGAAAGGATTGAGACGTGTGGGGCACCCGAAGAAGCGTTGGAGTGACCAGCTCTAGTTTATCTACTTGGCACTGGAACAATAAGCCGAAAGGACTGAGACGTGTGGGGCACCCGAAGAAGCGTTGGAGTGACCAGCTCTAGTTTATCTACTTGGCAGTGGAACAATAAGCCGAAAGGACTGAGACGTGTGGGGCACCCGAAGAAGCGTTGGAGTGACCAGCTCTAGTTTATCTACTTGGCACTGGAACAATAAGCCGAAAGGACTGAGACGTGTGGGGCACCCGAAGAAGCGTTGGAGTGACCAGCTCTAGTTTATCTACTTGGCACTGGAACAATAAGCCGAAAGGACTGAGACGTGTGGGGCACCCGAAGAAGCGTTGGAGTGACCAGCTCTAGTTTATCTACTTGGCACTGGAACAATAAGCCGAAAGGACTGAGACGTGTGGGGCACCCGAAGAAGCGTTGGAGTGACCAGCTCTAGTTTATCTACTTGGCACTGGAACAATAAGCCGAAAGGACTGAGACGTGTGGGGCACCCGAAGAAGCGTTGGAGTGACCAGCTCTAGTTTATCTACTTGGCACTGGAACAATAAGCCGAAAGGATTGAGACGTGTGGGGCACCCGAAGAAGCGTTGGAGTGACCAGCTCTAGTTTATCTACTTGGCACTGGAACAATAAGCCGAAAGGACTGAGACGTGTGGGGCACCCGAAGAAGCGTTGGAGTGACCAGCTCTAGTTTATCTACTTGGCACTGGAACAATAAGCCGAAAGGACTGAGACGTGTGGGGCACCCGAAGAAGCGTTGGAGTGACCAGCTCTAGTTTATCTACTTGGCAGTGGAACAATAAGCCGAAAGGACTGAGACGTGTGGGGCACCCGAAGAAGCGTTGGAGTGACCAGCTCTAGTTTATCTACTTGGCACTGGAACAATAAGCCGAAAGGACTGAGACGTGTGGGGCACCCGAAGAAGCGTTGGAGTGACCAGCTCTAGTTTATCTACTTGGCACTGGAACAATAAGCCGAAAGGACTGAGACGTGTGGGGCACCCAAAGAAGCGTTGGAGTGACCAGCTCTAGTTTATCTACTTGGCACTGGAACAAACCATTTTTGGTTTAATCCTTGCTAAAGATAATGATGAAGTCTAAGTATATGAATACATTTTTTCAGAAAAATATTTTTAACGTTTGATATTTTTGTTTTTATGTAACCTTTCGTAAGGAGTTTTAATTTCCCGTCGTCGAAACTCCACTGAGTTTCGATTTGATACGTTCTCATATCCAATGTTTGATAAACTTTGAAATTATTTTTCTTTCAGCTGCTTGGGGTTTTGTTTTACTTTAAACTATTTATACCAACATCTTTCGTAATGTTTGACTGTTCATACTGACGATTATCGGGGACAATGATAGAACAGCAAACTGTGTGGTCGTGACACGCTCATGTGTGACCAAATTCCCAGCCAGCCGTTATCAGACCTGACTCTTGCAGGCAGATACGCGGTGATGGATGCGCGAGGCAGAGACGTCTGCCTTTAATTAATCCGGCGTTATCGTGGCGCAAAGTCAACTCCAAGATTGCTTCTGACGTGCAACAACGCGTCCTCGATTAGGCCTACACACGTACACTCAAACAGCGAGTAATTCATCTCAAAGCATAGCGACTGTTTGATCACTTATCGTCGTATATGATTCTTTATTTTTATTATTCTTCATTGCGTGTTTAACGTCATCAACTCTGAAAAATTTTTAAACCTAGATAAAAATGTAGATAAGTTATTATGCTACACACTTGCGCAGCGAGGATGCTACGGCAGTTACTTGTTGAGTACAAAAAAATTGTAAATAAGTATTTCGTTTTCTTTCAATTTTCCTTTAAAAAAAAAAACATTCAAACAAGTCCCCTTCCCCCATATCCTGAAAAACCCTGCCTGCCCTCTTACCATTTACAATGGTTTAGTCTGCAAATAGGTTTTCCAATAACAGCCAGAGAGTAATTTTTATTACATACCTCGAATGATAGAATATTGATCTATTTTACATTATTTCAGTTGTTATATTTTACCTTGTACCAAGCATACTTCGATACTTTACATTACATAGCGCCTGCCTAATTTGGGGGGAGGGTATCAATCTAAGAAATAATTTGCATCTGTGGATAAAACTTTTGACATGCGTAAGTTTTATGATAATTGATTTATAAATTCAAAATTAAGGTGAGACATTCCCAAAATAGGCAGATAATCAGAAAGACAAATGCAAACGAACGAGTTAAAACTGAGAACTTACCTCGCTCGTTCAACAAAAGGTCACAAATGAATATATTAACATCTATATACACGATAACAATAATTGACTGATTAAAGAAGAAATTCAGATAAATACAAAAGAGATTGCTTATTTAAAATTTTGAATAAGTTATTATTTAAATATTATTTTAAATAATAATAGACCTAGTAATTAATTATTTTCGATGTCCCCTACAATATTTAATCGCCAAACGTTAGCACTGTCCCATATGCTACGAACCGGAGGTCCTCATATAAAATAAGGCTTGATTATCCGGCGAGAATCCTGCTTTCGAGGATAAAAAGTCTACGGGTAGCCCTATAACCGCGGGACAGGTATTGTTCTCTTCGTTTCTACATTGCCTACAATAAAATTTTAAATATTATTTAATTAAATAGAAATTGTAAAATTAAAAAGAAATTAAAATAATCTTCAAACAGTTATTCTTCAAAATGTAGTCTTGACAAAAAACATTAGAAAATCAAAATAGATTGTGTCTGTCAAACGTTTGTAAGGTTAGAAAGTAAAATTATAGATGAAAGGACTGCAGTAAAGTATGTATATATGCTGAAGTATCAGTGGGATAAATTTATCGTCATTATTTTGATGGATTATAATAAGCCTTTAAAATTATTATAAGGCACATTGTGTGTGTGTGTGTGTGTGTGTGTGTGTGTGTGTGTGTGTGTGTGTGTGTGTGTGTGTGTGTGTGTGTGTGTGTGTGTGTGTGTGTGTGTGTGTGTGTGTGTGTGTGTGTGTGTGTGTGTGTGTGTGTGTGTGTGTGTGTGTGTGTTTAAATGATAACGCACAAAGTCGAAAACGAATCGCTTTAAAAAAAAATCACTTATTATCGTATTCAGCCATTACAGTAGTAGTTAAGCGCTGGATGGGAAACCGTACAAAATTACCGACCCTACGTCGTTTCAGTAATGATCAGTGAGCGGCTTACCGTGCGTCGGTAATTGGTAACCTCGCTATGAGCTGGAAAACTGATTTTGAAAGCAGTTCCTAATGAACGCGTACATCATTTTTCGCGGTTAGAATTATATCGATTCAGTACCGTTTTGTTCGTCACAAAAAAAATTTCACCGCCACCACGGACGATTGTCATAAATTGTGAACTAAATCAGAATAATAGGTATCACAAAGTGGTGAATCGTTCGCGAACGACAAAGCCAAAAAGAACTACTCCGTCAAGTGAAATACTAATTACAGACGTTCGCGCCGCTGGACTGTAGTTCGTTCGTAGTTCGCGTCAGCCACGGTCCTATAGGCCACTTATAAAGCTAAAAACCGTAGTTCGTTTTAAGTTCAATCGTTCTCTCGCGGTAGGTCGTTCGCGTGCAGTAAGTCGTTCGATTTCAGTAGGTCGGTCGTGAATGAGTAACGAGTGTTAAAACCGAGTGCTTCTGCCTGCTGTCGGGTCATTGCTTAATTCGTTTAATGTTCTTGACTGCAGTTTATTTTTAAGTTTTTATAGTAGCCTATTAGAAACTCTATTTTTTTTTGCATCGGCCATCCGAGGACCACACGCCAATTTCAATTCTTTATTCCTTGTTCTTTTCTTTTTGTCCAATATGCTTTCATCTTTTCACTGTATCTCTTCTTCCTGTCTTCACTCCACTTTGAACCTGCGTTTCTCTCTCTCCTACCCTGGACTCCTTCCATTTTTAACACTTTTGCCCGAAAAACTTCTCTTTCGATTGCTTCTTCTGCGTTTATATTATTTTTTTAACTCCTTTATGACTTCTTTAATCCAACTTGATGTTGACTTCTTTCTGCACAGATATTTGAAGATCTGTTGTGTTAACCTATCGTCGTCCATTCTTGTTCTTAATTATTTTGTTATACTGTTAAATAATTTATTTATATGTACCGTATAATTTTTTTTTAAGACAAGAATTTATAAAAGTAAACGTCTATCAGTCGCGATGAATCGAAAGGCGGTGAGAGAATAGACTGTTTGATAACATTTTTTTTATAGTCTGATTATTGTTATTTCGACAAAGTTTGGCTTAAATATGATACAAATAAAATAGCAGAGACTATCGTATGGTAAGATTGAAGGAAGTTCCTTTAAAAGTTATTAAATATCTGAAATGAATAAATTATTTTTGTTATTTGAGATGTGTGTAATTTATTACGACTCTTAAATGAGAGACGTGTTTCGCGATTCTGGCCGAACGCGACATGAAAAAAACGATTTTCATAATTTCATTGCATTTTAATAATATTTTATTGCGTTTGTTTGGTTGAAACGCCAAAAAAAGGGTAGGCCTACTGGTTATCTTTCAGCTAATTTTCATGCGCTTTATGTTATCTCATGTTATCTCATGTGCATGAGGAGGCTGGTCATCCCTGGCCTATAACCTAAGATAAACAGAAAGAGGAAGATGTTAATTTTTGTTCTTTAAATATCTATAAAAATTTTAGAAAAAGATGGGTCCGACATACTGAACTAGCGATCTAGTTCATTGCGCTAATTCGCTGATTTGAACGACCTAGCTATGGTAAGTTCGTTTGAATGAACTACTTTGCCCATATCTAGTAACACATGTTTTGTTAATAAAACAAAAAACGGGGAACATCATTACGTCATACGATATGTGTTGTGTCTTTGTTTGAAGCTGTTGTTGTACAGTTTTGGGCGCGATGAAACGCCGTGCGGTGCGGCGCATTCTGCGCGCTCGCGGAGTGCTCGTCGTTGTCAGAAATACAGAAATGCTTCGGGGAAAAGCCATTGTTCACCGGCATTTACATTGATTTCGCTCCATTGTTTCTTTGTAGTGCGAAACCTAAATTCTGAATCGCGGCACTCTACAATCTCTCCACACACACGCACGCACGCGCACCAGCTATTCAAATACCGTTTTCTCTCTCTTCTTCTTCTGTGCTCCCCTCCGACCAGTTCTATCGTCTCTCTTTTCCCGGTTTGATCTCTTCGATTTCATTTCTACCAGAGCAGCCTTGTTTGTCAATCCAAACCGTTGTACACATATGTTACGGTTCAGAAATTCGTTGCATACACTTAGTGCCTACAAACTACCAGCCGTTTTGCTTCAATTAAATCTGTTACTCAGAATTAAAGCACATTCACAACTCTTTTAACTTCTTTCCTAATTTTGTGAAGCGTAATCACCAGGGGCGTATTAACGGGGGGGGGGGACGAACGGGATCGGACCCTCCCCCCAGACGGACGAAAAAGTTGACTAATTTCGATAAACTCTTAATTTTTAGGCTATTTTATTATTTTTTGCAGCGGAGTATCCTAATATATGATAGTAAATCTCTTTTAAATATACAACATATTTATTACACAGCATTGGCGTGCACGTTTAAAATATGAAATATAGGACAATGAATTCAGTCAATATTGTCGATATTGTAAACAATGTTTCCATAACGCGTATTTTTATTGTGTTATTACCGTTCACATTAATGGGACTGGTTTCAGGCACTTTAAAGATTAAAAACACTTAACTTGTTTTTACTTTTGTATAAAGCCTGCACGACCCCGGGCTCCCCCCATAACCAAATTCCAAATACGCCACTGGTAATCACCTCAACGTTTTCTCCAGAAGCTCATTTAGTTTACTTTCATTTTTGACTCAGTTTTCGTGGCGCTTTTCCATGCTTCCGAATTGTTAATGTGCTTCCATTTATTGACTTATAAATACGTATTTTAATCACTCATGTAACTTCTTCACTCCGGAAAATGTATTTTTATTTGACGAACAGCAATTTTGTCACTGTCACTTCCAATTTCTGTAACGTTTTGCCCACGTTACAAATCCAGGGAACCCATCATAATTGACACTAGCCAATTATACGGGCTCCCTACGTTGTAACGAACTGAAATTAAACTCAACACAATTAACAAATAATAATTAAGCTAATTATTAGGACACAAGGGAAGGTATTTCACTGATTTATGCACTCACTTCAATGTGTAATAAGATGACTTCTCTTTATTAACAAATGATATGAAATGATCCCATAACATAATTATTTATACTAAAATATTCAAATGTGTTTTCTGGAAAACTAGGGATCATATTGATCATGTACTTTTACCTGGGATCCGAGTTTACTTTAAATATTGTAAAGACGTCTGAGTATTACTATGCTCATCTAGGAGCTTGCAAGATTACATTTACCATTTGAAGAATGGTATTATTTACTAAAGGGATTATAATTAACATTTACATATTAACGTTACAACGTATGATTTTCAATATTACAGTATACATCTATTTGGTTACATTTATTGTTTAAAGAAAATTATAGTCTTTGAAAAGTCTCTTTCATCTATAAGTTATGTCTCAAATGTAACTAACTCTCGATAGTTAAGCTATCGAGTCACCTTTACAATTAGTTGTGCTGTCCTCGTCCTGGGGTGTCACACTTGGAAATTCTGGTAGTCGGCGTCGTCATCTGGGTCGTGTCTTCGGAGAATATTTTATAGCTGGTTCACTGAGGAGATTGAAGTAAAGCTGGTTAAAGTTGGGGTAGATCCACGTAGGTCCTGGTCAGCGTCGTAGGGGTCGTAGACGTCCATATGTGCAGTTTATGCAGTTCACATATTCAAATGTAGAGTTGTACTGGAGTTTACATCTTGAGTAGAGACGTCATCTTGCTTACGTGTTGTTAATTTTTCTTAACTTATTACATTTCTTAACAAAACCTTTCTACATTTTATATATATTAAAACTTGCTCCCCACGTTTTGTAGTGGAAGCTAACAGTTACATTTAAATTTATTCAACACATTTCTGAAGAGCTCTCGCTCGTAGGTGTGCACTGTCTGACGGCTGCATAGTAACTCCTAACTCGATTCGACTGGCACATTACAACGAAGCGGAGCGAGTACTCCGCGATAATATAGTTCCTATTTTAATTTAAATTGACATTATTATAACAAGAAGAAACAAATTAATTATACTTATTTAATTTACGGGAATTATTTTAACTACTACTCGTGCCTTCAAATTATTAATTACAAACATTACGATTTTTACATTTCTAAGTTACAGACGGTTCGCTAAGCACGTTGAGTCCGGAATTAAACAGGTCAACGCATGATGACTTACAAAAGGGTTAACTGTGATATTAATAGCTTTTTACAATTCGATTTTTTTATTAATTGTTTAGTTAGATTTTTCCATTTACATCTCATACTTTTCTTAGTTAGTACAGGGGCATTAGGTTTAATAGTGCGATTTAAAAATACTTAATAGCTTTTTAATTTTTTTTTATTATTAAATAATTTATTATCAATTAAATCGTCACATTTCGAGTACCTTTCTACGGAAGTGTTTTTAGCATTTCTAGCATTACGTTTCTAGCATTGTGTGTTTTTATCATCTCGCACCCTAACTTCTGATCGCATATGCGATGGGAATTATTACATGGGAGACCAACATGTAATACTGCCTAGTCGAAAAGGAATAGAGTCGGAAACCTCTGATGTAATAATGTGTTCTTAAAACTGTGGCACTGTGCTGACACTATTTGCGCACCGAACAGATTGTACCGTCAGTAAAACTGTGGCACTGTGCCGACACTGTATTTGTGCACCGACCAGATTGTACCGTCAGTAAAACTGTGTCACGTTGCCAAAACTGTATTTGTGCACCGACCATATTGTACCGTCAGTAAAACTGTGGCACTGTGCCGACACTGTATTTGTGCACCGACCAGATTGTACCCGTCAGTAAAACTGTGTCGCTGTGCCGACACTGTATTTGTGCACCGACCAGATTGTACCGTCAGTAAAACTGTGTCACTGTGCCGACACTGTATTTGTGCACCGACCAGATTGTACCGTCAGTAAAACTGTGTCACTGTGCCGACACTGTATTTGTGCACCGACCAGATTGTACCGTCAGTAAAACTGTGTCACTGTGCCGACACTGTATTTGTGCACCGACCAGATTGTACCGTCAGTAAAACTGTGTCACTGTGCCGACACTGTATTTGTGTACCGACCAGATTGTACCGTCAGTAAAACTGTGTCACTGTGCCGACACTGTATTTGTGCACCGACCAGATTGTACCGTCAGTAAAACTGTGGCACTGTGCCGACACTGTATTTGTGCACCGACCAGATTGTACCGTCAGTAAAATGACTTTATCGTTTTTAGTCCATATGGAGGACATAGAGTTGCCACAACTACTATCCATCAACTTCACTTATCAAAATACACCCTACAGCAATTTTTAATTATAAATAATTTACACTCTGTGTACGACAAAGTAACCAAACTGTTACTTTGACTGAAGCCACAACTAAGAAATTGGAATCTTTCGAAATGTGGCTCCAGCGTAGAATACTGAGGATTTCATGGACAGTACATATAACTAATGTTGAAGTCCTTAGAAAGATGAAGAAAGATAGGGAAGTTATTAACGCAGTGAAGATAAGAAAGCTTTAGTATCTGGGACATATCCGTACAGCAGTGCAGAGAGTTTAAATAGCCTGTATGACATCCAACATCCGAAACGGATAGGATCTATCAGAAGAAGAAAAACCTCACTTATAACCTACAGTGGAGCCGACCCGTCATGTCGTCATCATTCTACTGTCGGTGTGGCCGTTATTAAATGATGTACAGAAACATGTCAACTACGTAACTATACTGATGGGAGATAAGAAATGAAACGGCTTGACAACAGTAACATTCTGATAACAGTTCCGGTTGATTACGCTGATAACATCTTGATAAGGCTGATAACAGTTTGCTTTCCGGCGATAACGGTTTGTACGAGGGAGCAATATACTCTGTTTGTAGTTTGATCCATAGCAGCCCTATTTGTAGGAACATTCTTCAAGCCTTCGAACCATATAGTGGAGAGGGTAGATATTCAGACATTTCAATTTTCACAATGTAATGTGCGAACGGGGAGTTACCAAAAGAAGAAACATTGTTTGTAGGACTTTAGTTTCTTATGAATAACTGAGTGAACTATTCCAGTGCTTACACTACAACTTTCAACGAACAATCCATCAATTTCGGCTTCAAGAGCTAGTTCCTCTTCATCTGAAATTCGTCGTTCCTCACGTCGGTTATGAAATCTTTAGTTTTCAGTCACTTTGTGGCTGTTGAAGTCGTTTTTATACGTTTACACGTTTGCCGTACCTTTTCCATATTGCACGAGTATTCGTAAGGAAATTTCAGACGTCCATTGTTAATCGTCGATCGTAAAACGTTGTCGAATGATTCCTGAAGATTGTGTACCTTGAAACATTTCTCTGTCAACTATTCCAAAGTGGCGCTCTGATTTAATAATTTTTGAGAAGTGTCATATTTATTATTCAAATATTTTTAATTATATTTGTTTGCTTCTTTAGCTACTGAATTAAAATAAGTACATAATAAACCTACATCAAATCTACAACTATTAATGATGATATTAAACGTTAAACCTTTACTTATTATGAAAATAAAACATAAAATCTAAGTAAACTATACAAAGATGAAAACGTAAAAATGTTTCTGTAAGATCGGTACTATAGTTTTTAATAAAAAAAAACTAAGATGATGATGGCTTATTGAATAACTTCAGTACTATCCATCTTCTGATACCAATTTCCATTTTGTCACACACTTGGCGGATCAATTTTTGGCAAGAAACCTCCTTTAGAGAATTGAATCCATTCTTATTTTTTTCGTATCAGAATATAATACTGTTGATTTTAAACTCGGGTGTGATTAATGCGCGTGCGCGCATCCGTCTGTATAAGGCACTTATGTAATGTGTAGTATAGGGCCACTACACAGTTTGTGGAGTATACGCAAACTGACTTTCTGAGGCCGAGGAATTCTTGGATTTCGTTGTCCATGACGTGTCCGTTACTTAACTAAATATAATTATTTCACTACCGACTAGGAACACAAAGTTTTTTATGGGTAAAAACGTAAAAGTTTTACCTTATAACCTGAACCGGTTTTCGCTTTTAAAAAGCTTCTTGAAGCTTTTTAAAAGCGAAAACCGGTTCAGGTTATAAGGTAAAACTTTGTGTTCCGAGTCGGTAGTGAAATAATTATATTTAGCCGAGGAATTAGTAATTTGTAGCCTGACCGCAAGACCTACGCCGGAGGATACGGTTTATCGATGGTCAGGAATACCTTTATCAATGACAGTTTGTTTAATCAGATAACAAAGACCGGGCAGAAAGTTATCCATTACGTAATTAGTCTACGTCGCGTGTTGAAATACTGTGTGTGAAAACTTTCTTATTACGAGAATTTAAACGAACAGGCGAGTCTGAACAGCAAGTTTTAAACCACAGTTTTGCCTTGAGATCTGTATCACGCAAACAGGTACACTGAATACAATTCATACTGTTACGGATATCGCGTAGACCGTAAACTTAAATTAGTAGAATAAATCGTTAAGCACCAGAGAAATCGACTGTGTCGACAGTTTTATAGTTCAGCAACGCTCGTGTTACAACATTTCTCCTTCATTATAGAAACATCCAATACATACTATTCACAAGAAACAGTGGAAAACACTATGGTAAAGTGTGTTCACTCTTAGAATGGGACCTGCTGTAAACAAAGCGGAGTGATACAACACAGAGACATGTACAGTACAAAGTTAAAACTTTCTTAAGTGACTCAAAAAATTATAAAACCATTTTCCTTATTTTTAGTTGTATTACTCCCAATTGTAGTTCTAAAAAGTTTCTTGATATATTTTTAATCAAGTAATAATAATCAATTGCGAACTACTTTATTTCTCGCGGAGGATTTAGTGACGGCGGCTACTTATTTAACCAATCCGGTTTAAGTACAAGCACGTCATGGTTTTGTTTACACCATGTTCCAATCTAAGAGTTAACACACTTTAAATAAATTTTCAAGAGCACACAGTCACAAACGCTTCGTTGTAACACTCGCTGAAATAATGAGCTGTCTGTCGCAAAATAAAATCATTTTGCCATGTTGCGACAGAGACTACACTGCCTATGTCGCACACCAATCGCTGAAACACAATTCTCAGAGATTTTACTAACTCACTTTGTCGCTATGTGTGCTTGTTCAGCCTATCCAAAGTCGCTTGTTGCGTAGTGTTCTTCTTGTTCTTCTTCCTCTTCTTATTGTTAATATTTTTTTTCTCTCCCCCATCGCATTAAGCTACTTCTTGCGTCAACTCATTAGTGCTGATGTATTTTTCATACTAATTTTGAACGTACTAAACTCATTTTTCCATTTGGTTCTCAGTTTTAAATCCTCTTGATCAGTGATCGTCAAACCGTCGTCGATGGTGAGCTACCAGTAGCTTTCAGGGATGCTGTCGGTGGTTCGCGAAAAGTTGTCTGCACTGCGCAGCTATAACTTATCAAGGCGGTTGAACTATGGGTACTTTCTTCCGACGGAAATCAAAGGATGTTTGCAATCTACCTCCTCTAAGTTTAATCCTGATGCTATGAAAAAATATAATGTCTGGTAAAGTCGATTATAAACTGGAGAATCCGCTAAATGAGAGAAAAAGAAAGAGAGAAAGAGAGAAAGAAGAAGAAGAAGAAGAAGAAGAAGAAGAAGAAGAAGAAGAAGAAGAAGAAGAGAAAAATAAAGAAAAATAAGAAGAAGGTGAGAAGAGGAAAGAAAAAGAAAAATAAGAAGGTGAGAAGAGAAAATGTAAAAAAAATATTGAAATGTACTAAGTTATGGAAATGTATTAGGTTAAGGATCTAAAATTGTTATTGATCTTAATCCTATGTCTAAAACCTTAACACTTAGAACTGTAGTAAGACGTAACTGGGTAAGTTGTAAGTACGTTGTAAGCTGCGCATATCGTGTGAGACTAGTGAAACTAATTTTGTTTTCACTTTATTTTAAGCATTATGTAAACAAGAATAAGAGGAAATTAGATTTGTAACGCGTAATATTAAAGTGTGTGTTTTTTAATATAGACAGATTCCCCCTTTGAAATTACTCAGACGCTGAAAGTTGATATTTAAAATAAATTATTGTATCGTTGCTCTAGGGCTGTATGTGTACGATTTTAACGCTGGCTTCCGCCAAAACATGTTTCCGTGTTATTGTGCCATAAATCGTCGTACACTGATTCAATAAAACACCCGCTCACGACGAGGAATTAAATTTATTTAGCGCGTAAGTCATTCCGTGTTCTATATTTTTGTCACGTCGTTCACTGTTCTTGTGTGTTCCACAACATTTTTTTAACGAAAAGGAAATACGCTTTCAGCCGGTGGAAAAGGAAGTTTGAAAGCTGAAGAGATTCATTGCTCGCTTGAAATAATATTCAAAACGAATATCCCCTAATTTCCGCTCTGCCACCCCCGCCTGTCTGTGCTCTCCTTTAGTCGACGTTTCCCTTTCACTCCTCACAAGTAGGACACAGAGGTGCGCTACATACAAAGAGATACTGTGCGCTCGCTTCGATTCGAAAACCACGCGGGCCTGTCGTATATCTTATCCGGCATTTCTAAGCATTAAGGTTTTATTGTTGGGACTCGCGCTTTAGATGCACAAATGATCGTGGTAGCTTTTTTTTTAATTGGAAGTCATCGAGAGGTAATGATGACCATCATCATTTACTTATTGCTGACACTGCTTTTGCTACTTCGATAGTCATTGCGTCTTTTGTGTAGTTTGCTAAATGGAAACGTAATGTTTCAAACGTAAATTTTTTACAGATTTTCAGATTTAAAATTTTACTCTCACATAAACAAACCCTAGTGTGAGAGAGGAAGTGAAAGTTTATACTCTCATATAAAAAGCCTAAGAAACAACAGACTTAATCTTAAAAACAACAAATCTATATAAAAAAGTACAACAGCTACAAATATTTAGGAATAAACTCTAATGAAGAAGGAACTGATGATGTTGAAATAAAATCAAGAATCAACAATGCAAAACAAATAATTAGATCATTGAGTTAGATTCTATGGAACACAGGAATTGGAAAAGAAAGGAAGAAAAGAATATACGGTGGTATGATTAAAACGACGTTGATGTACGGATCCGAAACATGGAGAATAAAAGAACATGTAAAAAGAAAGTTAGAAGCTACAGAAATGGATGCTTTGAGAGGAAAACAACTGAATTGAAGAAAAAACAACTAATCTGGTACGGACGCGTACAAAAAATGGGACAAGAGCGACTAACATTGAGGTGGATACCTAGAGAGCACAGAAAGAAAGGAAGACCCAAGAAAACATGGATAGAGGGCAAAGGAAGATCAACGACAGACAACAATGCATTTTGGGCATCGGACAACGTCGTAGGACGTTTTGACCCCAAATTAAAAAAAAATATATAAACAAGTCTATCGTCGTCCAATAGGAAACGTTCTTTATAACGTGTATTTAGGATAACCCCTCTTATTGCGTCTTTTGTTTACTTGCTACATGAAAACGTATGTTTTAAACGTCTTCTTCTTCTCCTCCACGTCAGCGTATAGGCTTACAGCGTGTTCCGCCTTCACTGAAGCCATCTCTTCCTTGGTGTACCTATACCTCGTCTTCCTTGAGGTCTGTATCTTATTACTTGTTTAGGTAGTTTCATACTTTACGTTCTCTCGATATGCTGCCTCCATATTATTGGTTCTTCCCTTATTCTGCTGCCCGTAGAACATTTAACTCGGTTCTTATATCTTCATTTCGTCTTTGCTCTCTAAGGGTGCAACCTTTGATGTTTTCAAGAACTTCATTCCACTTGTTTATGTTCTTCGTTCATCGTTTCTCGTCATCGTCCAAGTTTCACTTCCATAAGGTAAAACAGGCGTTGCCATTACTTTATAGGATTTTATCTTGGTGTCTTTCCTTTTCTTATTTCCAAGTGCTCTGTATATAGAACTACGTATCATTTGAAATCTATTTATTTATATATCGATGTCGCTGTCACGCTAATAGAGCTGTTTTAAACGTATGGATAAAATTTGAAATTTTTGAGAGAATTTCAGATGGATAAAATTTGAAATTTTTGAGAGAATTTCAGAGTCTCGTAAATAGATTCAGAGTTCAAATTTCACTCTCATGTAAACAAACCTATCCTTGTACAATAGGAAAAGTTCTTTATAATATCTATAAGATATTTGGGATAATGTCCCTCATATACATAATGTTCCATAGAATGGACATGCTAATTGTACCAAATGTTTTCTCGTAGGCAGTGAAAGCAAGGTGTGTGTCCAAATCTAATTCCCATCTGTTCGCAATCAATTATAAGCAATATAACTAAATATAATTAAATCACTATCGACTCGGAACACAAAGTTTTTTATTGGTAAAAACGTAAAAGTTTTACCTTACAGCCTGAACCAGTTTTCGCTTGTTATAAGCTTCATCAGAGGCTGCTACTGGGAGCGCTGTCCGTGTTGTTCTTGGCAACGGTGTCGACTTTTGAAGGATCGATGTGTGTGTGGGGTGTGATATGTTCAAATAATGCGTGTGATTTGAATTGTGTCTGTTCATTTAGGCTATCGTTTTCATGCGTTTTCGTGTGTATGTATATTTCCAATTGTTCAAGAGTGTCTAGTTTTCGCCCTTTTGTGTGTACGTGTAGAATATCCATGTTATGGTTAATGTTTTTGTATGTGTGATTTACTTAAATGAGGTAGTTTGCAAAGGTGGATTATATTTAGTTAATCAACGGACACGTCATGGACAACGAAATCCAAGAAATAATATAAATTCTACTATTAGTTATTCTGGTGTTTTAAGGTGTGTTAAACATGCGATCACCGTAACAATAGTATACACACACAGATATTCAAACAGAGGCTGTGATGCGATACAATACAATATACATTATTGTAACCCAGTTGGATGCAAACAGTAACGATTATCCGATGCAGTAATGGTATTAGACCGTCTGCCCGTGTACGACGTAATCCAATTTGTCGGCTAACCTGTGCGTACACCGTGCTGACGTGTGCATTGTGTTGTTGTTGATCGTTTTCTTTTAATACTGTTTGCGAACTGTACCTACTGGAGATACCAACTGTGTACGCACGGAAAACTCTACTGACGCGTTTCATAAACCTCTGTTAATATTTTGTTTCTAACGAACCGTTTGTTAACAAGAGTTAAACCATTTAACTAAACGCCGTTTCACCAACGTTACACTGTATTCCCCTAGATGAATTCCGTTGAACACGAAAACTCGGCTAAACTGCTACAGTTCTTCTTCATCTTCTTCTTCTTCTGCTTCTCTCATTCTTCTTCTCTCATTCTTCTTCATCTTTTCCTCCTCGTTATTCCTCTGTTCCTCTTATTCCTATTTCTTCTTGTTCTTCTTCTCTCATGCAACTCATGCCTTATTTATGAATAGATAGATGGCACCACTGTCCATCTTTTGTAAGTGTTTCTGTGTTTTCAATTTTCCTCATTTCAATTACGTTACCTCAACTATTTGCCAGATATCTGGCAGATTATCTTCCCATTCCATTCTGGATCGGCCCCTTGGTCTTCTTCCGTCTGGTTTTAAAGCAAACTTTTTTTGCTTTATCGTCCTGGCCCCATTCGCGCTAGACTGAGAGCCAAAATTTTTAAGAGCAATCCAAGCTCTTACCCCAAAAAGTTTTCGGGTATCGTTCGGCCAACATCTCCCGTAACTGTTTCACAACATTTTGTCGCTTTTTTTCGGTCTGAAGAAGATCCCCGAGGGTGGGATACGAAACGCTGCCGACGATGGCCTAACATCCCGGTTTTTAATCATTACGAGTATAGTGAGGTGTGTTGAGTACTTACTCGTTACATCATTACGAGTATAGTGAGGTGTGTTGAGTTACATCAGCGTGGGATGGAATGTACATATGTATTTAGATTACAAACACACGGAAAGAAGTACATGATTTATGCGACGAAAATCCAGCAGAATGTAATCAGTCGTTTGGAGCGACAAGGTGCGGAAGACATTGGAAAGATCCGTTACTAACTAACGAGGTCGACGAGAAGACATACGATCCGCGCGTTACCCAAGGAAACAAAGACGTTCATGAACGCAAGAGTCATAAATCCAGCAGAGAGAACAACACGAATATGGCGAGCGTGTAGGTAAGAAAAAACAGGTTGTGTGATCTAATTCAGGATACGGAGTAGTACAGCATACCTTGAGAATAAAACGACTGTCGCTGGTACTTTGCCATAAAATTGTTATATAACATTGTATATTATGATAATGAAGAAATACGAGCGAGGAAGTGAAACTCCAGCTTCAGAACGAATATGTAAGGGGGAACGAGGGAGAGACAGAAGGAGATAGATAAGACATACAGCTAGCTAGCTATACGCGAAGAGAGAGCGTAAACAAAACCGAGTTGAGGGGGCTGGAGAGAGAGAGCGCGAGGACGGTGAATTTCTAACAAGTTGTGGAGGTGCTCAGCGAGTTCGTCCCGGCGTGCGTATTGATCAGGGGGTTGCACTTCCCTTGCGCTGCGGAGAGAGAGAGAGCGAGTGACCGGGTAGGGTTTTCCGTCTTCCTCTCGCTCGCGTACTTCTCTGTCCCCAGCTTATCATTCTCCGGTCCGTGTGCTCGCGCTCTCTCTCGCACAAAACTGTGTGCATTCCTCAACAGGTTGCTGTGACCTATAACCAACCGTTTGAATATTTTTCCCCCGACTGCCGACTGCTATGCAGCGTATTCCGTCACGTTATACCGACCGACGTGTTTTTGTCCGATCATTAATACGCCATACGCTGTACATACATAGCCTACCGCTCGTTCGTTTGTTGTTTACGTATGTTACTGTTTATTTACGGGCTATGAAATCGTTTTACATTGCGGCAGTGAAATCCTGTCCCCGCGTCTGTGCTGAACTCACGATTTCTCTGCCTTCTGTAGAAGTAAACATTAACGGGCAATAATGCTCTCAGTTCATCATACAATTTTAAGTTAGTAAATTTCCGCTGCTCTTCTAAGGATTAATTTGGATTAGACCCAATTTCCGAAGAATTCTGAGTCCAAAATATTTCATTATGATTGACGTCGATAATATTATGCAATGACTTCCATGTAACTTCTAATCGAGGTTAGAAGTTTACCGTAGAGATGGTACTGCCAAACCACTTGTTGATTTACACACGCCCATCCACTAGACAGGTTTTGTTTTAAAACCTATGTGTTACGGACGTGAACAGATTGCATTATGACACAACTGTTATGTAACGTGATCTTCTTAGATAATAATAAAAAATATTTCCTTGAATTGTACTCACAATCACAGGAGGTGTGTAAATATGTAGACGTACGTTTTGTGTGGCGTATTTTATAGTTTTAGAAACCTGTTGATGTGTATGTTTATGAAGGCACTAGTGCGTCTAGAAAAATACTTTTTTTTAACTTAATTCATGCGACGCAGTTAAGTGCGTCTGAAAAAATACGGCAATTTATCAAAAGAAAATATTATTAACGGGGAAAAGAATTTGTATTTTTTTTTTGCGGTATGTATTTTTTTTTATCGACACGCACGAATTTGTCCTCCTTTGAAATACGATGACTTTCCTTAAAACATTTCCATAATATGTTATTTGCGTAGATTTGTCAGTGTTGAATTGTTAAGCTATTATTCATGTTAACTATTGAATAAATTAACGTATATTGGTACGATAATATATTGCGCAATACAAGTCAAAGCGAGTGCACAAACCATTTATATTACAAGATGACTAGATAAATCTGGCCAGCCTTAGTGAAATAAAATAAACGTTTCGTTTATCCTTTTCCTTTTTTTGACAAAAAAGGATTGCGTGAAGATTCACAGTGCTGAAATGCAGTTTCTTTGAAATACTTTCAACAGTACACTGCACGATAGGAGAAGGAATGATGGCAGAGTAGAACTTGAATTAAAACTGGGAGCTACCTGTAACACAGGTGGATAGTTTGCCCGAAGGTCGCGGTAACGAGAACAGAGACCGCGAGTGTGGGTGTCCTGTACAAAGTCACGGAATTCCTTCTCTCAGATTGCCACGTTCTACTGATCGCTAGCTTTCTGCGAGACCGGAGCTTCTGAGTGAGAATATACCACGCTGTCCCTTCGGAGAGAGGCGTATTACCGCTGGTGTTCCTCAGGGCAGCGTCCTTGGGTTGGAGTCAGACTGTCACTATTTTCGAACGACACAGCCGTTTTTGCCGCAGATTACAACGTTTTGCAGCTGTAAAAATTATACCCTATTAATGCAGTATAAATAAATTAGTAATGCAAAACAACTTTTGTTTTTATTCTATGTTGATGAAGGAATTCATCATCATTATCTTCAACTTCCTTCAAGCATTAGGTCACAAACGGGAGCAATCGACCTCGATCGAACAATCAGGAACTGATGACACTATCTATTCCTATAACACTTCTTTGGATTCCTGTAGGTGTCACTGTTTTAATAGTTTAAGAAGCCGTCCGAAAAAAAATTTCACCAAAAAATAGTTTCTGCTCCTCTTTCCTTTACGGTTTAGGCAACTTCTCTAAACTTTCTACTGCTTTGGGATTTGCGTCACTGCCAATATGTTTTTCCTCTGCTGTTTCCAAGAGCCCTGATATTATTTTCCACCGCATTGTTGGTCTGCCCGTTGGCCTTTTGTTTTCAAACACGTATTTAAAAACAACACTCTATATTTATTTCTGGATCACATACCATTTCACAACAGTTCCGAGTGTTGTTATATTCCCAAGTTCAATGTTATAAACCCAAGAAAATTTAATGCTATGCTTTGCTTGATTCCATTTTGTTGTAACGTAACAGCCGTTAAAATAACAGCACCAGAACGTCCACAATTCAGTACGGTTATTTATCAGATCCAAAGAAGTCTATATATATGCAGCGCAGATAAAAAATAATATGTTTTAAAGACTTCCTGTGTTTTATAAAGTAGGTTTTAAACTATTTGTCTCTCGTTTTTTAGAAAATTACGTTTGTAACGTCTGTCACATGACTTAGTCCCAAATAGAACAGCCAATTACATTCAACAGTTTCTTCTTCACACCAAATCATCGACAGTATGGTTTGCATTATTCAGTGCAATGCCTTAATTGACAAGTAACCTTCACCGCTAATTAACTGTTCATATTAAGACTTTTTAAAGTAAAAAATTATTTCAATGTAATTTTTATTTTTTGAAAATCTAAAAAAACTACTGCTAGTCGTGAACAAATCAGTTAAAAATATTTCTGCCACTAAAACCAATACTTTTGCGTCTGACACGGTTTAAAGTGCGTCCAAGTTACTGAAATTTCCACAAACGTGGCAACACTGAAGTTGCGATACCATTGTGGTTAACAGTTTTTGTATTAATACAGTGTATTGTTTAAAATTGTAAAGGCAGTAAGGCGGTGGCAGTGACTTAAGTAACAACAGGTGTCAGCGGGCTGACGGTCTGTGACTGCAACAGGTGTCTACGCGGGTACGGTTACGAACGCCGCTGATGTATTGACGTACAGTACTAAACCGAGGTCTGCACTGTCACATTGCTGAGGATTACCAGACGGCAGCGCTTACGGCTTTCGTTCCCTGCCAATTGGTCGCGGCTTCGACTTGCCTCACAACTACCGGCTAACTTAAACATTCATAATGCACTTGAAATTAAATAAATCTTTTCATACTGTTTCTAGTCAAATGCTTTGTCTTGCTACAGATCTAAGACAAAGTATTAGGATTTAGTAATTACTGATCTTGACATCATCAACAATTAGTTGATATCTTTGTTTATTCTTTTTTCTTGATGTCTGATATATTTTTTTTTATATATGGCTTTATATAATTAAAAATTAGTTAATTTGCCAATATCACTTTCCTTTTGAGAGTGGTAAATATAGACTAGGAAGCAAATATTTTTTTAGCTTTACTTATGGGATTTTAACATTTTTCATTATGGCGGTATTAAAACACATAATAGTTACTTGCCTGATTGCTAATGGAAGTTGTTTTATCGGTATTTGGTAACTTTGTCATCATATCTTACGGCGGCAACATTCTTTTCTTTCAACATAATCGGAGTAAGGGAATTCTTCTTAACGCCTATACTGACTTATGCGTGAGGTAAAACTACTAATTTAATTTGTCATTCTCTGACCGGACCTAATGTGAAGTTAAAATTTCATGTAGCGTCCCAAACTCGGGCAGTCCGATGTATTGGCATCGCACAGAACAATAGATAGTTTCCTAAGCGTTACTAAACACATTTCCAAACCATTTAAATTTTCATCAAGATTAATTTCACATGTAAATTCATTGCTCTTCCCAGACGATAGTGTAACAATACAGAAAACAGAAGACCAGTTACAAAAGGCTATATTTACATTTAACAGTAATTGTACGAGATTATGGGCTAAAGAACTTTGCTCTAAAATCACATGCTGTGGCGTTTGAAGACAAACATCCAGTCACATCAAAATTTTAAACAATTATGCAATCTACCAGTTGGACAATTAAATACAGTAATTGGATTTTAGATCTGATATAGACAATCAAATTGTAAATCAGAGTGGGCATTTTAATTATCTAGGATGTAGCAGCTCATACAAAATTGATATTGATTGGGAAGATAAGTTAGCAAAATTCAGAAAGTAAGGGTTTGTAGAACTATCCGCAGATGCTTAAAAATAAATCGAAGAAAAGTATAAAAGTTTATGGAACAAAAGCTATCCCAACGTTCCTGTATGCCAGTGAAACACGGGTAGAAAGAAAGAAAAGAAGACTCAAGCGGCTGAAATGACGTTTATAAGGAGCACACGGGGATATTCCCTCCTGGATAAGAAAAGAAATGAAGATATTAGACAACAACTAAAAATCGAATATTTGCGGAAGAAGATTAAAGACAATAAAAGGAGATGGTGCCAACACTTGGACCGCATACCAAATAACCGATTACTAGTAGCAGCCTTGAAATATGAACCTAATGGGGAAACCTATTGTGAATATGAACCTAATGAGAATGTGAGTTCCGCAGCAGGTCGACTGGAGTCCTAATGCGTGCAGTGAAACAGAAGAAGACTAATTCTTTGTTTACAATTACCCGCAGCAGGTCGACTGGAGTCCTAGTGCGTGCAGTGAAACAGAAGAAGACTAATTCTTTGTTTACAATTACCCGCAGCAGGTCGACTGGAGTCCTAGTGCGTGCAGTGAAACAGAAGAAGACTAATTCTTTGTTTACAATTACCCGCAGCAGGTCGACTGGTGTCCTAATGCGTGCAGTGAAACAGAAGAAGACTAATTCTTTGTTTACAGTTACCCGCAGCAGGTCGACTGGAGTCCTAATGCGTGCAGTGAAACAGAAGAAGACTACTAATTCTTTGTTTACAATTACCCGCAGCAGGTCGACTGGAGTCCTAATGCGTGCAGTGAAACAGAAGAAGACTAATTCTTTGTTTACAATTACCCGCAGCAGGTCGACTGGAGTCCTAATGCGTGCAGTGAAACAGAAGAAGACTAATTCTTTGTTTACAATTACCCGCAGCTGGTCGACTGGTGTCCTAATGCGTGCAGTGAAACAGAAGAAGACTAATTCTTTGTTTACAATTACCCGCAGCAGGTCGACTGGAGTCCTAATGCGTGCAGTGAAACAGAAGAAGACTAATTCTTTGTTTACAATTACCCGCAGCTGGTCGACTGGTGTCCTAATGCGTGCAGTGAAACAGAAGAAGACTAATTCTTTGTTTACAATTATACAATTCGTCGGCAACGTTAAAGAGATAAGCTTAAAACTGACGCACCGGGACAAGTATGATCGAGTTCGTCTGCAAATTATGTCGGGATTACGCAATTTTGCATATATAAATGTCATTCAAAGTCTACACGTAAACAATATACATTCAATCTACGTACAATACATATGGAATATATAAAATACATATTATATACAGTACAATATATATCTGTGTGTGTGTTTGTAACGTAAAAAATGTTACGTAAATAATAATAATAATTCACAACCTTGGTGTGGAAATCGAAGGAAATACGAGTGTTTTGGCCAAGATAAGGGAGCTAAGTATTAAGTGGCACTGTACGCCTTTAAGCAACTCTTAATGGAAAGAAAACACTGTGTCCAGAAAGCAACACCGTCCGTTGAGACAGTGTCTCTCTTTTTCTTACAACGATAAGAAAAATTAATCTTTGATCACATTCTCGAGTACGTTTCGTATTGATCTTTACGTTGTTTATATATTCGTGAGCAGATTGTTTTGTTTCGAATTTATGTAATCTTTTTGTTAAAATAAAAATTTTAAGGGATTTGTAAACTTTGCTTTTACTTTTTATTCCAACAGAGTCGACAAAGCGGGTTTCTTGAAAGTGAATAGAGGCATTCTCTGTAGATACCTAAAACTGTATTGGTAAGGGAAGCTATAATTGTAGGTGAATGTTCTAGGTGAAAACGTACAAAAGTAAAGAAATATTAAACCATTCAATAAGATTAAAACTAATGTATGCCAATATTAATTATTACTAAAATCTCCTCTCTTCTAGTTTCCAATCTTTAAACAGGTTTGCTCCAACCCTCCAACCATCCTTATCGGGGAAAATTTCTTAACCTCCTACAAACCCACAAAAAACATAACCTTCACTGTTGAATACGAAAACAACAATAGCATAAATTTCCTAGACCTTACCATTACAAAACTGGAACACACACACAAATTCAGTTTACACAAAAAACTCACTACAATTGACGCTCTGATGATTAACTCATCAAATAACAAAATGCAACACAAATTGTCTGTCTTCCAAACCATGATACACAGACTAAACAACATTCCACTAGAATAAAGAGTCCAAGACGACAGTCAAACGTCTAGCAGAAGCTAATGGATACAATAGAACAATGGTTAACAAACTCGTACACAAAAAAGGAAAACAAACAACAGACAAATACAGAAAACAACAAATTCATAACACTAACATTCCCCACTGAAAAACCAGACCGAAAATTTAAAAAAACCAAGATACAGCATTGCATACAGAACTAAAAACAAAACAGCTGATTAGCAGTAGCCATGTCAGAAATTTTGACGCGAAAAAATTTGGAACGCCGGAATCGAAGCCCTTGAATTAGAGTCTACAGACTTGTTTTCATTATAGCATGGGAAGAACAAAAAACGAACACATCTCTACTACAAAAACTACACAATAAAAAAGGGTTATTAAAAGTTTTATTAGTAAGGAATAGCTCATAAACTGCTTTCTATCAAAACTGTGAAACATAACTGTAATCAATTTACTGTAAACTATTATGAAGTTCTTTGAAAATGGCATAGTGGATGGAGAACTGCAGTCCGCCTCATATAGAACAGTATATTGGAACCGATACAATGAAATCCGGAGCAGACGTTTTGACAGCTAAGCGCAGTCACACGACTAAGACACATTGACACGATCTGTCAGTTTGTCAGTCGCGTGACATACGGTTACACGTGTCATGTTAACGGACAGACAGCAGCTGCAGTAATGATGCTAGACACGCCGGTCTAGCAACAGATCGAGTCGAAACTGCACCGAGTAATCTCGTAGGTCATGCTTACAGTTACGTGGACGACGATCATTACGATGTGAAATTAAATTCTCACCAGCCGTAGTAAAATAATCTGTAGTTTTATCTATTACTTTTATCTCGGTGAAAGAACTCTCCATTCAACAACCTTTCTACAAAAATACAATAATCCGCTGCTGAGTATTCACAGAAGTGTTTGCATTACCAGTCTTCACTGACATTCTCTCTTGTCACTGCTGCATCCACCCTCTTCCAGCCATAATTTTCTTGGTCTTCCTCGGCTTCTACACAAGGCTGTTTTCCTGGCGAATATGTTTCCTTTCTGTTTTTTTTCCTAACGATGGTCGGACGTTGTGGGGACTCTGGAACAACTAGAAATATACAAACACACAAAACCCATAGAAACAACATCCGAAATGAACAGACACAATTTAAATCACACACACTATTTGAACATATAACACGTCACACAAACAACAACGGTTTTGGAACGATGGCGCCGTTACCAAAAACAGGACAGACAGCGCTCCTAGCGGCAGCCTCTGATGAAGCTCATAACGAGCGAAACTGGTCCAGGCAATGAGTTAAGAATTAAAAATTTTTTGTCTAAAATAATTGCGTTCCGCGTCGGAATAATTTATTATAGCTAGTGATAACACTCGAACTACAAAATCGAAGTAATTACAACAATCTGTGCTCGCATAGGATCGGCTCCATGCGAAGCCATCACCTTGCTCTTCAATGTGGAGATCTGTAAATACATTGTGTACATTGTACAATTTTATTTATTCATGATTATTTTTTCTCAGTAATGTACAATTCTGTTTAATTATCACTATTTTCTGAAGATATGAGACTTTACAATAAACAATAATAGGGTATTGGATGTACTTTATTATTAATGTTTTAAGGGTAGTTTAAAAAGTAAAAAATTGTGTGTTTTCAAATCGCAAGTTATTGTAAAAATTACTTTTTGTTAACAGTGTAGTAATTTTATTATTCCCGACATAATAATACATCAGATATATCAGATTTTTGTTACTATTCCAGAAGTACACGTTTCGTGTCAGGGAAGTCCTATTTTCTAAATCGTATTGCCCTACAATTAAAATTTAGTAGATGGCAACCCCTGTATAAACATTGACAGAAATTTTCTTGCTTACTTGGCGTCTAGGAGACGTCCCTTCAGAACTCAAATTGAGACAATTCGAAAGTGACAAAAGGTGGCGGGGATAAGACAATTTATTACATCGGAAAAGTATAAACAAAACAACAGAAAAAAACAATAATAACGCTATTATCACGTAACGACTGACAGGGGAGGAGGAGGACGAGGATGAGGAACATTATCTGCCGGCGAGGTGAAAACAATTTTCTACCCTTGTTCACTCCATTCGCACCCTCGAATCAATATCATTAGCTAATGCGCTTCACGCAGAGTTCCATTATTTGGTGCTCTTCCTGGCGTTATTGTATTTTATTGTTGTCATTTTATTTTTTGTTTTATTTTGTTTTGTTTCGTTTCGTTTTGTTTTGTCTGTCTGATTGAAATCCATTTGTATTCTGTTAATTAAATTGTTATGTTGTACACCCAAATGCGATTCTTTGTAATGTGTACATTGTTTGTCTTTCATTATTCGAGACAAATTATTTTACGTCAGTTTCGCTGCGTCAGTTTTTGATTCTGTAACTGTAGTTGGTGACAGGGTAATTTCTAATCACCATCGTGTCAGCATCTCCAACATAATCATCGTTTTCGTAAATTGATTTTGGAAAAAATGACGAAAGCGTTCGGAACCATGTTTTCTAAGTTTAAGTTTTAAAATATTTTATATCAGAAGAGATATCATTGGACGTTGAAAATGTTTATTAGAAAAAAATTAAAAACTCTCACAATTTTATAACTTTTTTTTTACTGAAGCCTTTAACTTTCCTGAATTAAAATTGTTTAATAAATCGCCTGAGATTTATAAAAAATTTAAATAACAAAAACATATTTTTGAAAGGTGTAAGAAACTAAATTTGGATTTAAGTGACGTTAAAGAATTTATGAGCATTCAAAGAGTGCAGTATCAATGTAGACACTCAGATTTTAATTGTGTATCTGCACACTAGATAGTAGAAGTTTAATTTTTAAACAGTTCATATTATATAAAATAATTTTTTTTTACGATGGTAGGTGAAAATCTCTAAGTTATAGACACTAGGAACCCCGTAGTTCCTAGTAGTGTGGGACTCTAACCGACTAAAACCACTTCCCTTAATGCTACAACTGAGCAAGTTTATCTAGCAGCTTCTCCTTCATGTTTCCTTCACGGGTAATGGGGGGTGAAGCCCAGTGGCTAATCCCAGGATTATGCTGTCTTTCTTTCACTTCGATTTTTATGGATCTATACATATTAATTGCTTTCTATTGCGATACCAGACCATGTGGCTTCTGTCTTTTGAGTCGCCTCAGGACTTGTGGAGCTTCTTCCACCACGTGTCGCATTATTGGGTTATCGTGGATTTGAATCCTCGAATTATGTAATAATGTTATTGAAGAACAATTTTTCATTTGTGTGATACTTTGAGATTCATTCCATAACAAAAATTAGTTTTTCAACCTTTCGAGATTTATATAATATGTTATATCTATGCAACATTTACATATATTATAACAGGCGATGGCAGAAAAATGGAGGGTGATCAAGGAAATTAATTGTTCCCCAGTTATATTGAAAATTTCAGCGAAAATCGATACTAACTTAAGGTTATAAGCCAGTTACGTGTATTAAAATAAAGCTATAAATTTATAAGTTGATAAAATAAAGTTCAACTTTCCTTATTAATATCAATCAACATTTCGTAAACACCTACGTATTTGCAGCATTAAAAAAAAAACGAATTACGCATGAGCCAGGAGACGAAGGGAGATATTGATCTACTTTTATCTTTTTCACCCAAACACACTTCACCTTACCTATGTCATGACTTCTCTAGTCTTACATTTCTATACTTTGAACCATAGTGTTTGTACAAATAAACTAGCAGGTCTAGACTTTAATTCGCAAAAAATAAGAACAATTTATCACTGGAATTAAAAAAAAAAACTAAAGTACTTGTCACAAACTATAAGTTTCTTAAAACATTTTTGGGGCATAATCCTTAAATTAATGTGCTAAGGGATAATAAAAGATGGTTTTTCAAAGTGCTTAATTAAATAATCGTTTTTACAAGATTTACTAAGAATTCTCGTGTAACATTGAAGTGATTCTTAACCACATGACATTTATTACTTTTAAATTGAATAGTAATTAATCAAGGTGAATTATTTTGAAATTGGCGCTTTTCCATAATATTTTCAGCTTATACTTCACGTCAGTTCAGTCAAAACCTTTGTGACTATTTGCAAGTAACCACTGGCGAACGCGTTCCTCCGTTCCTTGAAGCTGTCGTAACTGGTGAAACAATTGTTAGGAAAATAAAAAGGATCTGTAGAACTGAACGAAGTGATTATTTATTAAATTTACATACTCTGCTGTTTTCTCTCCATAAATTATGGTCGGAGGCTTGGCAGTTTTTAACATTTTGCTGTAATCTATTAATGCATTATATACTTGGTTTATGTCAATAATAATATGTACACATTTTTCTGACACGGAATACTTATGCTTTAGATGAACCAATACACTAACCAGCAAAGTATCGTTTAAAACATACGATAAGTACTACTAAATAGCAAAAGGTAGGTTAGGCAAAGGTAAACGTTTTTCCTATTTTTATCTAACATTTTAGTGTTCCACGTTAACATCCGGAAGAATTTTAAGATAGTCTCTTTAAATGATAAAAATGAAAGTTTGCAACTGCGTTGGTTTGATCATGTCCATAGGATGAATGAGAAAAGGTACGCGAGGCGAGCATGGAAGGCAAAAGCAGAAGGCAGAAGAGGAAGAGGACGGCCCAGAACGAAATGGGGGGGGATAACACCGAGAAGACTGTAAAAGGCAGAGGAGCAGTTTGGGCCTGTCCCAGGGTTTTGGCACTGGACAGGACGAGATGGAGAGGTCTCTCGAAAAACTCGACACCCGACGGTTAGAAGAGGTTGACTAAGAAGAAGAAAACATTAGTGTTCCCAGTCAAAAAAAATGTGTAGAAACATAATATTACTAATACATTATGTTTAGTTTGTTGTAAAGGGAGTGCTTAGTGATTTTTATGTTGAGTATATGTTGTCTCCTAAATAATTTAATAAAGGACAACAAACGATTATTGTTATTATTATCATCGTCATTATCATCATCATTATTAATATTGTTCGAATTTAGCGATTTAACAATTTAGAATGAGATCGTTTCCATATTGTCAAGAAGCTACAATATACATGCTTTGTTGCAGCAAAATAATTATTATTTAAAGTACCACGGAAGCAACATATCGATATAGGTATTGTCCGGTTAACATATGCTGTAGGGTGGTTGCCAGCAGTCGAGGGGTAGGTTGGAGTGAGCCGAGCCGGCATGCTGACTGATTGGTCGGTAGCGTTACGGGGGTTAAGCCTATTAGCTTAAGAGGATCAAGTCGACAGCGTACATACGTACTACACCCCAACATATGGACACCGCACCGGTCATGTAGGCTATGCGATGAGACACGCCAACTTCATAACTACATACCAGATATTATCTGCCCCCCTCGTCCTGTATCCGTTCTCTTTATCGTCGATGGATAAAGGGGATAATTAGGGGATACTATTTCACCATCACCATCATCATCATCATCGTCGTCATCATCATCATCATCATCATCATCATTTACTTCCTGGACTAGTAATTGATTATGCCTGTTCGGGCTTCACAGGTCTGTTGTGTCCATTTTGCTTTTGGGAATCCTGTATTACCGTGAGGCTTTCGAGTGAAATATGTTTACTCCAAAAGCGTTAAAAGATTAAGACGTCCCACAGAGTAAGGTGACTGACAGGGTTGCTGGCTTAAGGCCTATCAGCATGATTAACTATGTACTTTCCCCGTAGATAGGATTGCTATATCCGTCGTCGTTAGTCGCCGCTAGAGACTTCCCCCTGTTACCCCATGCATGGATCGTAAAAGTTAGACCGTTACTCGAACCGTTTAAGTCGCTGTAGTAGGCCGTTAACGCTATTCTGATTGGCTGACAGAACCCTCGTATCTCGTTTCCTCAGCGATCCCCGTCACCGAAGGAATTGGTTACCTCAAACTTGCCAAAAGTTGCGCGACTTAGCAGGGTCCACATCATGCAGTTGAGAGTGGGGTTCGGGTGGAGAGGCTGAGAGGTTTCTTCTTCGTCACAAACCTTATCTTTGCATCACATCCTCTTGGACCCCATACACTTTTCTAAAACTTCAATATATTGTCATAGATGTTGCATGGATAGCGATATTTACGACACTGGAGTAACTCACTGAACACCAGAAAAGTCGATACTCATTATCACTTAACATCTGCACTAATACTGGCCTCTTATAGAAAAGTATTTATAACAGGAAAGAGAAAACAAAAACTTATATGACTGTTTGGACGTACTCCAGAAATCTACCACAGCAAAGCGCGTGATCGATTAGAGCCGCTGGATTTGTTCAGGATGTACGACGTAATTTGTTCGGTTTGCACGCGACGGAGCGCGCGTTGAGCTCAGTTATTAATTGTTTTTGTGTGCGACAAGCTCAGGTGACCGAATTAACAGCGATCGTTTATCCCGGACACATCGTTCTACACTTTTGCCTTGGACTAATTGGAAACAATTCTTAAAAATTAAAAGGGACTAATTAATATTTTTGTCAATATTACCTTATTTCTGTTATCGACCATACAATGTAACCTATTCATCTAGTTTACTATTTTTTTTCTTGAATTGCAGCACGCTTAAAACAATTGTACTAACTAATAAAACTCTGGAAAATTTTTTATTATTTAGAGGAATCTGGAAGTATCAAATGAAATTGTTTTGTCAATTATTTCTGCTAAGTATTCATTGCTAAACAATGCATGTCGTTTGAGCTAGTGGACTGTCAAGGTGCATATTTCGTAATGTATCCTTTACCTCAATCTGGCCATTCCTTTCGAATCGTTCCAGCAAGTGATACACAATTCTAAAATACTATTTTTCATTAACCGTAATATATGTGATAAAAATTACAATTAAAAATGTATAATACTATAATTTTGCTACTCCTACCTTCATTTAACACACAACTGTTTTCAAGTTTTGTACCGTGTTTAACCCGCTAGTTCGTATATTTAAACCCATCGCAAGCTCTTTTTAAACATGTTATAACGTGAAAAGAGTTATCTCGTTCTTCAGACAAAATTTAGAGCAAGATTCTTAATCGTAGAATATTGAAAAAAAGGAGTTAAATATGAGAAGCGTAGTATAAGTATACTCCCGTTTTCTCTGCAATGAACTTTATAATCTTATGTATAAAAAAAATACTTCATTTGCACGTCACTGAATACTGTATATTGCATAGTTCATTTTCCTAGTTTCCTACATTCTGGCAGTTTCCGATCGCTACGTACGCCAGACCGGCTCAGCGTATGCAGTGCTTGATGGTGTTGTACAGCGGGGAGTGATGTGAAGCCCGATGCGCAAAACTTGCCCTTTCCATACTCTGTTGTGATGACTACGATTTCAACGGACGCTGACGTCAGCTACAAAGTTTTACTTTTTCTTTCTCTTGTTTCGAATGATTACACTGATTTCAAATTACCAGGAAAGTAATTTTGTTTTGCATGTGTATGTTAGTAGTGCTGACTGTACTGACTGTACTGACGTAAACTTTTAGCAATGCGATACACAAATGTGATAATCAAAAAATACGGTCACCATTACTTTTCCTGCCGAAGGTTGGGATCGACATGCTTCCACTGCATACTCTGACGTTTGGATTCTAGTTCATAGTGATAACACCACGACCCATCACCGCCAAGGTACAAAAGGCATTACCTTGTTATTGATAGCGCATGAAATCCTGTAATGATAACGCCGAACGCATATTTTTCTGCTCATCAGTAAGCAGTCATGGGATCCACTGAGCAGCAACTTTGTGATAGCCAAGACTATGAGTAGTGGAATGAACAGTTCCCACGCTGATGCTCAACATTTGAGAAAGTTCTCTAACTTTGATGCGCCTATTTCCGCGTAAAGCAGTTTCCAGCGGTTTCACATTTTCATCTGATGCTGCAACACGTGCAGGTCCGGGACGGGCCAAATCTTTAGTGGATTCTCTTCCCTGTCAAAATTTGTTGCACCATTTAACCACTGCCGTATGAGAATAACTACAGTCACCATATGCAGCTTTCATTCTCGTATACATTTCCATTGGTTGACGCCCCTCAGCGGCCAAAAACTGAATAACGGCATGCAGATTATTTTTGGACGGATATTCTATCGTAGATAGCATTTTTCAACACAGTCACAACGCTTAGAAAAGAGCAAACTGCAAATATTTTTGACAGACGCCTCACTAGTACTTAAAAAGACAATATAAACAAATGAATTCCGTTGCCATGGTGACGAAGTCACGGCTGCGCAGATCAAACGTGTTTCTATTGAACAATCCTCGTACATCTCCTTTGTCTAATTTAACACACAGGTGGAGATACCACGTAAAAAATAAACGACCAACACCAACTATTGCAATTAAAAGAACAGAGAAAAATCAAACAAGAATGTCGAAGATTTCACGGTATAACAGGTTTCTTTGGGAGGAGGTTATGCTGTACGTTAACGGCAAATTGTGGCCGTTGCTTTGAAATTTGTACGCTACGCTACTCTCAGACACATGAAAACATAAGTTACTCATTTATTTATCAAGCTTAAACTATGTGTACATAATTTGGCTACAAATTTAATATAAATTTAATGTGGAAAACAAAATTTTAATCAGGACAGGGAGATGGAGCAGAATTCCTACTGTGGGGCTCTGATCAACTGTGGAGTACGACAAGTATCACCTTCTCTGTTTAATTTGTATAGGCTACAGTCGGTGTCGTATACAACTGGCAGATAAACCTTACGAAGCACTTTATGACTGGTAGCTCTGCAGTTGAGAGGTTGTTGTTTGCTTACCAGTCTACCCTGTCCAACTCAGAAAGAGGCTTGCAGATGGCTGTAAACTCATTACAACTTTGTCGTATTTTGTTGCTTCTCTGCTATGTACAATTTTCCCTCGAACGAGGCCTTTCGGTTTCGCAACCATTATCAAGTTCTTACTACAACCTAGTAAGAACTTGATAATGGTTGCGAAACCGAAAGGCTTCGGTCGAGGGAAAATTGTACATAGCAGAGAAGCCACAAAATACGACAAAGTTGTTATGAAGACTGGTAACACAGATAAAATAGCTCTGATGTAAACTCATTGGATGGAGTCTGCAAAAAATTTTAGATTACAGATCTCTAAATTGGAGGCCAACGTGATGGCTTTTCGTGGTTCTGATCGCATAGGGGGGGGGGAGTGTTGTAGATGGTACTGTTCTCGACCAGGTAAATACATTTCAATAGCTGAGCTACAATGTGTTTTATATTACAAACAGGGACATTGTGAAGAAGCTGCTCAAGTTTAACCATGTGTGCGGCACCATCAGGAGAACTCTGAAATCAACGAGTAAGGTAACATGCGTGACGTTCTGCTAGGTGATGGCCTGGCCCTCCCCACACACTTCTATGGGTCTGAAACTAAACTTTAGCAAAATCCTAGGCTAGTCATATTCAAGCGGCCGAAATTGATTTTTTCAGGCGCGTGGCAGGATTTACTCTTCAAGATAGCAATAGAAATGCCGATGTGCGACAGGAACTGAATATTACAGGTATACTCGATACGTTGTTATTTGCTGATGACCAGGCTATTCTATCGAAATGGGAAAGCGGCTTGCAAATGGCTGTTTACTCATTGAGCCGAATCTGTAAAGATTTCGGATTATAGACCTCCACGTTGAAGACCAAGGTGAATGCTTTTCACGTAGCTGATTCCATACGAGCAAAAATTGTTGAAGATGGTATTGCTCTGGATTAAGTAAGTAGTTTTGAATATATGGTTATAATTTATCTTACATTACAAACAGTGTTGTGTTAAACAAGCTACATAAATTTACCATATGTGTGGGACCATCAGGGATGGTCGACAAATGCCAAACCGTTGACTTAGTACTGGGAAATCTCTTCGCTCTTTCAATGAGATGTGTTAGTTCATAGGTAGCAATTTAGCACATTAGCATCGGGTTTTGATTAACATCGAGTTCGCTCTTTTTTATTTCGTCCATGGATAACGATATACTCCTTCTGATCACTAGCGTTGATAATCTGTAACTGACTGTATTAATAAAGCTGTTTATCTACCTGTCTAACTATTTCTACGAACCTGTGAACGTTTTTTCACACGATTCTCACATACGTCCTCTTCAAAACGAGTGTTTGTAGACCTATGATGTAAAACGAAAAAGAATTATGTCTCTGCATTACCCTTTATCAACTTCTATCATGCCTTAATTGAAACCCTCTTCACGGTAAATATTAGGGGCAGTTCATTTTACTTTGACACTGATTAGTAGCCAGCGTTGAGAAGGGTTGCTCTAGATTTACTTTAGGGCGAGAGGGTTTCGGGTCGAAATAAATTGCTATAATATTTCTAAAGAGATTGATGCCGCTCTGTCGATAATCGAATGGGAAAGAGAGAAAGATAGGGATAACACGGAAGGCATTACGGGCGCGCGCATACGCGTGTGTGCGCGTGCGATCGTGCGTGTTTGTGACTACCTGTCTTCTGTTTGTGTAAGTGATGCTTCGATGTAACTTTTGGTTTTCGTTTGGTTTTCGTAGTTCTGCAGAAGTACGCCCAAAATCACATTACCGTCTGCGAGAAACAATCGAGTTTGTTCAACTTATGACGTGTCGCAAAGTTTGTTGTTGTATCGCAAGTATACACTGACGTAATGATTCGACAGTTTATGTTGGTCTGTGTTCCCTTTGAAACTACTGAGAATTAAGAGATCAAAAACGTTTATTGGAATTCTTAAGATAATAGTTAATTATTTCAACTTGGCTTAAGTTGTCACCGATCTTTATTAATAACTTATATACATTTATGAAGCCATAAAATAAGAAAAGAAACGTAAATGTTTAAATATTCCTGCCCTTACCCTTTCGATGGGGTTACACCTTGAAAACGGGTCTTGGCCTTGAAGATACACCTTACTCTACTAATAGCAATGGATGCGTTTGTAAACTAATGACCACCTCTGTCCGTCTGTACTGCCAAGGAATAAAAAGAATATAACGTATAGTTATCTAAATATCAATAGACTATACAACTGTCCATTTCTGTACACTTTGGAGTGTACGAAGATGTTCATGTAACTATACTTCGCGCGCGCGCAGTGAAACAGAAAGCCCAGACAAATGTAGGGTCTCAGAGAGACACAGTAGGTCACTCCGTCAGCAGCGTATAAACGTAAAAGTGTAAATGCAAATTTTTTATGTGGGGGGGGGGAGCGTGCACACGTAAGCAGGCCACTGGAACGTCGGCTGTGCAATATTGATTCCTTGAACTGTGTCTGTGCGTGTCGCGGAGTAAGAGTGTGGGGGAAGGGAGAAGAGAGAGAGAGAGAGAGAGAGAGAGAGAAGAGACAGTGTTGGGGAGGGAAGAAGAGACATTCGTGATGCGAATTGCGCAAGAAGGAAAAGGGCCGTAAGAGAGCGAGTAACTGAAGGCCAAGCAAACGAGGTAGAGTGGGTAAAAAGGGGAAGAAAAATGTAGATAAGAGGACGGAAAATATAGGCTACTGTAGGAGCCTTACTGATAGACGCAAGACCCCATAGTCATAGAGAGAGAGTGTGTGAGAGAGAGAGAGAGAGAGAGAGAGGAGGATGTAACAGAGTCGATGTAAAGACAAGTGAACAATCCAAAGAAACATGAACTAAGAAAATGGAACGGAAGAGTTAGAAAAGGTCAAAGGGAGAGTCAGAGATGTAATGAGAGGGGAGCAAGAGAGACAAAGGAAGAAAGAGTCAGAGAGGAAAAGGAAGGGAAAAGGAATTCATACCATGTGAGTGTCAGTAGTGTATTACGCAAGGTGGAAAAAGGGCCGAATGAGGGTGAGTGAGTGAAGACAAAGCGGAGCGAACAAAGTAGAATGGGGTGGAAAGGGGAGATGAAAAATATAAGAAACTGCAGAAAAAACATAGAATTATTGACCGACGTAAGGCGCCATAGTCAGGGAAAGAGAGAGAGAGAGAGAGAGAGAGAGAGAGAGAGAGAGAGAGAGTTCTTGCAAACCAACACCATTACCATTTTATGAGACTGTACGTTACACAGCACTACAAAAACGTAATTTCATGCCATATGGACGTTTGCAAACGCAGTAACAGTTAAAGTAGATACATAAATAACGTAGATAAACATGCATACAAATAAGTATTATTGGGTAGCAATAAAAACATTCCATAAATGATCATTGTCTGATTGTACGCAAGTGCGGCACGTTTTTGTGCCTAGATTCCAGGCTGACATCGACGAAAGCTGTCACTTTCAGTCAGCTTATAAGATTCAAAATGTTTGACGTAATTCGACTCCATAGTTGTGCAGTTTGGACAGTGACTTCAGTGCGCATGCGCAACCACACTTTCCATTTTCTCGGAATCACCAGTTATCACCTGTTATCTTTTCTTTTATTGACAGCTTACTAACTATTTACTTAGGATACAACAAACTGAATTTTAGAATGAAAGTTATGAGTGTCCTTATTAAAAACTTTAAGTATTTGTGTGTAACAAAGACATCAGATGGTGACTGCAACCAAGAAATTAAAGTAAGAATAGGACAAGCTAAGACAGCAACAAAACAATTAAACAGTCTGCTTTGGTGTCCACGAATAACAAAGAAACAATAAAATCAGAATGTATATAAAACTATAGTCGAAAGTATAGGCCTATATGGAGCAGAACTGTGGGAAATTAATAAAAGAAATAAATCCAAAATAAGAGCTATGGAGATGGATTCCTGGCGGAGGTGCTGCAGACTAACAAGACTAGATAGAGTGAGAAATGTAAAGATAAGGCAAGCGATGGAAATCGATCTTGACATTATAGAAACAATAGAAGCAAGAAGACTGGATTGGTTCAGACACCTAAAAAGAATGTTGGATGAGAGACGGCCAAGGAAGGTATGGGAATGGACTCCACCCTCTAGGAGAAAAAAAGGAAGACCTAAACATTCATGAAAATGAACGTTGAAGATGCAATGAATGCAAGAGGACTGTTTAGACCGGCGCCAGTGGAAGCTAGGATGCTAGAAGCGGCGCCAGCCTTAATTAAATAGCAAAAACTAACTATTTACTTAGGATACAGCAAATTAGAATTTTAAAATGAAAGTTACGAGTGTGCTGTCATTTTAGTTTACAATTATACTCGCTGTTGTCCATTAACTCAACGCTACGACATTTGGGTGAAATTTGTAGCTTATAGGTGCACCATTCATTATTTTTCACCGTTTCTTCTTCAAGAGTAATTGTATGTATTGTGACGGCAGCGAGGCATACATCTGCTCTCGGTACACCTGACGGGCACGTGACACCTGACGAGTTTACAGCGAGCCAATCAGGGATCAGCAGCACTCTGAAAGGCTCATGGTACACCAATCTGTCATGGTAGACCAACCACACGGCTCTTCTAAGGGTCACAAAAAACGAAGAGGTGTACGATTGGCGCTATTTATCCTGTGACAGTATATTTCTAAACAGCTTATACAGTACGGTGCTTCGGTGACGGTGCGAAGTCCTTTAGATCGGAAACTTTCTATTATTATTTCTGTGCTAGATAACGACAGAGTTGCCCATGACTGAATTCCGTACATCCGTACTATTGGTTTGTAAATTACTTTGTATAGCAGTAGCTTATTGTGAATAGAGAGTTGCTACATCATAGTCAGTGATGTTTCCTAAAACGTCTTATTTAGTTGTCTGCGATAGTAGGCTACAAATATGTGCCCTCCAGCTGAGCCCTTTGTCAAGATGGATTCCTGAATAACTTGCTTTGTCATATCACGGTGTAAGCTTCCCGTTGAGTCTTACTGGTAGACACATACGTTGTAGTGATCACTCTACAATTGACACTTTGTCGTTTGCGGAAGATCAGGCTATGCTGTCGGACTCTGAAAACAGATTGCAGATGGGGATACGTTTGTTAAATAGAAATCTGCAAAGACTCTGGATTGCAGATATCCACACTAAGACCAAGGTGATGGCTTTTCGTGGAACTGATCCCATACGGGAAAAAATTGTTATAAATGGTACTGTCCTGGGAACAAGTTAGCATTTTTGAATACCTGGGCTACAGTGTGTCTTATAATGCACGCAGCAACGTTGTCAATATGTCGCATAAGTTCAACCTTATGTGCGGGACCATTAGGCAAACTCTTAAGTCAGCAAGTAAAGGAACACGCCTAAAATTCTATAAGGTGATGGCTCTTCCCATATTTCTTTATGGGTATAAGAATTGGACTTTAACGAAAGGCCAGGCGAGTCGCAACCAAGCGGCTGAAATGAGATTTCTCAGGCACGTGCCACGGTGTACTCTACATGATCATAGAAGAAATACTGATATACGGCAGGAACTGAATATTATGAGTAGGCTATACTCGCCAAGGTCGTCCAGTATCGGCTGAATTGGTGGGAACATCTTTGCCGAATGGATGACTGCCGTATCCCCAAACAACTCTGGAACTATAAGCCGAGTGGATGGATAGGTGTGGGTCGTCCGAGGAAGCGCTGGAGTGACCAGCTCGAATCTTTGGCTCGAATTCTTTGACCAGCTCGAATTCTGTTATACATTTTTTTTTTACATTGCAAACCACAATTAGTTAGTATAAAACTAATCATAACATGAGCCAAATTTTTAAAAATAATTTTACAATTAAATAAAGTTTTCACTATTGTTTTTTTTATAATATGTTTTTATTTTATATTTTTATTAGACTATATTTCTGCAAGAGCAGAAATGTTTAGCAGAATACTTGACAGTGTCTATGTTCTGAATTTTCTTGCAGTCTAACATTGTATTAACTTACAATACCCAATTACTAACCATAATTATTTCATTCGCCTGTTTCGTTTCACATATCGTGCATATATTTACGTATGTTGCAGCATCAGTCTCTTTTGCGGCTTTTCCACCTCTTCCGCTCATAACTTGGAGTCAAAAGTATCCTGTTTTTAAATTGGACAGTTGGAACGAGCCGAGCGATTCATTTTATTACAAAAAGCATCACGGTTTTGTGTAGGGTGTCGTCATCTTTAGTCGATCGACCTGTCGCAGTTTCTAGGTGCCGGATACATAGCCGATCTGTCGCAGTTTCTAGGCGCCGGATACAGAGAGAGAGTTTTTAGTCGCGCGCGCACAGAGAGAGAGAGAGAGAGAGAGAGTGAGAGAGAGGTGTTTGCGTGGAAGGGCGGAGGATGCAGCAGGGGGTTGCTTCTCAGAAACGTCTTATTTTATCCGCTTTTAATGGAATGTAAATAGGAGATGTCATGTCACCTCCGTATTAGGCTCAGCACGGCAAATCCTTCAACACGCGTACGCACAAACACACACACACAGCAGTAACGAATCATGTTTACCAGCAGACGTCTCAAATAAAGCTCCCCCTCCCACCCCCCAGAGCCCTCAAACTACTGCTTTACGTAAGCCTTTTTCACGTTGCCTTGATCTTAGTTGGCGCCGCGACGAACAAACACCCCTTTGTTACGTTGTTTAGAGTTACTATGTTTCTCACCAATTCGGAATTTCCATCTTACAGAATTAACTGAGTATTTGACTTACAACCGGTATAAAATTGGCATTTAGGATTGTTGTAAGTCTTAAGACCAAAACCATGGATTTTAAAGGTATCTATTCGTTGAGAACTCAAGTACCGCAAACAACAGTGCTTTAGAACGAGTGAGCCGTTTTAAATATATAGAACGTTAAGTAAGCTATCAAATCTGAATCTGTTAAATGTAGAAATAGTTGTGCAATGATACAGGGACATCTCAGATATAACGCAAGACACAGCACATGAATTTAGAATTATTATTTTTTTTATGTGTAATGTCCACACTGACGTGTACAAGTGAGATGTGAGTCATGATGGAGAATGAAGAATAATTACAGCAGAGAGCTCTATGAGTTACATAGATATGTAACATCAAGTAGGATAGCTAGGCTGAGACATGTACAGGCAATGAATGAGGAGGATGTTCTTAAGAGGATTATGAAATGCACACCAGAGGGAAAGAAAGGCCGTGGAAGAGCCAGACTACAAGAAGATGTGAAAGTACTTGGAGTTGAAAGTTTGTGGACATTGGCTAAGAATCGATAAGTCTGGAGGAAAATCTGTGGAAAGCTAGGACCCATGGTGGGCCGTGGAGGTACTGATAAATGAACGAATGTGGGTCATGACGCATAAGAAATGCGGCAAGATTCACAGTGGGAAATGCAGTTTCTTTAAAGTTCTATAAGCTGTACATTACCAGACAGAAGCAGGAACGATGATACAATAGGAGAACTAGGAATGAAAAATATAAATACAATCATTCAAACTTATACAAGACAATGATGTGATTATTTGCAAAGGATGCCACAGGATACATTGCAAAAAGCAACGCTGAAATACAAAAGCCATTGGTAGAAGACACGTGGATTTTTCGCGGAGGGGATGGGTGCCGGAACACGTTTATATAATCTATTATTTGTGTTGGAGAAGAAGAAGAGGAGGAAGCAGCAGCAGCAGCAGCAGCAGCAGGCAGCAGAAGAAGAAGAAGAAGAAGAAGAAGAAGAAGAAGAAGAAGAAGAAGTTTTGTAACATTTTGGCTTTTTGTGTGCACTTAAGTACCTATTCAAATCAGGATTTGTTTGACACGGTAGTCAAACAATGATTCTGTTGTTAAAAGCAATGTGCCATAAAGACGATGACAAAGGTACGATTGTACAGACGCAAGAAAAGGGTCGAGTGAACTTAATAGGGACTTATCAGATCAGAGAATTTTATAGTTTTGATTACCATCACTGTTTGTAGTAGGAAATCGAAAACTGTGTAATTTTATACTACAAATAAATATATTGCGAGAAATAATGTGCTGTAAGTACGACATACTTTCTAATTAAATAGTATTCACTTTAAATGACTTCTAGTTGTTTATGTATAACGTATTTGATACATCTATATTATATTCAGAATGATTTATTAAGGCACTTGACAGCCTCTATGATTAAATTAACGTAGAAAAAACACTTCACTAATTGAAAAAAGTTTTATTATGGTATTCAGAAGTATGCACACGTTAAATAAATCTTCAAATTTATCGCGTGTTTAAACAAACTGCTAATTAGTTTTTATTGTTGCAGATTACCGGCCTTGTATGAGTCCGAAACAAGAGTGAAGTAGGTTAGGTTAGATTAGGTTAAGTTAACTGGAGCTGGTTGTTACTGGATCTAGGGACCGTGTCCTGTTGTATCACAACTTTCTAATCGCTTTGAAAGTGTTAAGAAAACAAATGACGTCATTAGAGCGATCGGTGCATTCGTGCGATGCAGACTTTACTAAGTACAAACAACGAGACACAGAAAACAAAGTTGTACACAGCAGCAAGAATCGGGTCAGATCGGTATCGTTTTCTGACGGGAAACAACTTATAATTAAATCTACGTAGACCAACAGAAGCGACTTAGTGCGGCACTTCTTATTTGTGTTCTGTGCTCCACATATATATTTCAACTATCTCTTGTTAGGTATCATGATTGATTACTCGGCAAGTGATGCGTTATTTTAAAACAAATTTAAAAAACATTACGAAACATTTATTTTGATGCAGTTAATAAGTTCAGGTAACATGATAAATAATGAGGGGTCAGGAAATAAAATGACAGAATACAAGTAGGAAATTGGGCATATTATGCCAACAGGAGACTATTGAGAAGCAAACTCATTAGTAGTAACACAAAAATAAAAATATACAAGACATAAAATATACAAGTTTGTTTTTCTGTTGACACTGTTTGTGGATCTTGTTATAGCCTGGAGTGATGGACTAAGTCTTGTGTTCCGAGTGTACCGGCGGTTTAATTTCAGGAAGGTGGATCGAGATTGGGAAGGAGTTTGTTCAGCGAATATACGACTGCGTTACTTGGTCTGTCTTGGCGTAGGGCGGCGGTAAATCAGGCGAAGAGCTCGCGGTTTTGTGATTCTGTAGGGTTCCAGGAGGTCAGAGATGGTAGTCAGAAGGATGAGTACTTTGGAAACAATTAGATTAGTCCTTATAAACTAAACGTATGACGTATTGTTGCAGACGAAATAGTGATTATTGTAAGGCAAAGAATTGTAAAGCTCGTTGCCTTTAATTACGCAGTAGCGTGGCGTCCATGTAACCGCTGTTCTCGGCGGCAACAGTACTGGAAAAAAGAGAAAATAATAGTAAATATATCACACAATATAATTAATACTTTGGTTACTGAATAATTTGAAATCCGAACAATATCAGTACAGAGACTTGAAGAAAAACATAGCATTGCTTTAGAAGTGCTGGGCACTTGCACTGTCTTGTGTTGCCGGCTCAGACATCGGCAATGTTTTACTGCGTGTGGTCATTGACGTAATAGTTGTCACTGTACAAACGGGAGGGGGACACATTCGTCCACCCAATGTGTTGCCGCTGTATAAACCGGCAAAACGCTCAGTTAGCGGCTATGTTCGTTTTCGGAACAGACGTGCAGCAGTTACTACGTACCTATTTGTATTTTGTTCGTTTAGCTATGTGTTTCTCTGTTTGTCTTTATTATTTTTAATTCGATTATTTGTGACCTGATTTATTCTGTGTATGTATAATGAGAGACAGATCCCGTCGAACCTGGGCCTTCTTCTTCTGCCATCGAATGACAGTAAATACTTTAAAAACATATTTTGGCTGTAAGAAGTACATTTTGGCTCCAAAAAGAACACGTGGTACTAGGAAAAATGCGAATTAACTTTTAGGCTAAGTTTTAGGTCTATCACAACCGGCAACAGCTGTTATGTGCCCACGCCACGCCACTGAATTTACGTAATTCTCAGTTTTCATGAGCGGTCTACACAACCAGCAAACAGTGGACATTCTATCTGTGTATATCTCTCACCGGAAGCGGTATGGTACTACACATAGTGGTATATCTAAGCAAATGAATATTTGTAATTTTAAATCTGAAATCACAATCTGTGGGGAGGGGACGCAAAGGCGAGCGGACATGCGAACAACTTCTGTGTAGGCCTACATGTATATGAGTGATGTCATGTCAAAGCGCTGTCGCCCCCAGGTGCAAAAACTGTGTGTTGTCTGCGCGGGTCAGTAATATTATAGCCCACTCTTTTGATTTCAGTCAAACGGATGAATAAACGCGCATAATCTGGCCCGGCAGAATCCAAAACGTTAAAATTGACTGCGGTACATTCAAGTGACATCTGCTGTCAACCATACACATGACTGTACATACGAGGGTCATTTGAAAAGTTCGCGGAGCGACGTCTGTTGCTTACAGCTAGAACTAATATTTGTCGTATGCTGTAGGATTCCTATTTCATATAAACGGCTGTTAATTTTCAAATCTATCTGTCAATTTATTCACTGTTTATCAGATATTTAAAATTTACGTGTCACGGGTTTATTGGAAAATGGTTAAAAAATCATGAATTTTTAGTTAAAAATGGTCTAACGCTAACGGAAATTCACAATGAAATGGTAAGTGTGTTTGGAGACGGTTTGCATCTTCAAAATAATGGTTGGTAAGTGGGGACTTCAGTTTAAATTTATTCGAACAAGCATTGAAAATGGCGCCAGGCAGGGGACTTCCAAAAAAGCAACACTCCAAATGCGGCACCGATGTTGCATGAACTTTTTTCACACCAACTTCTTGAGTTAAAACATAATGCACACGTTCGCGTAAGACCCTATGATCTCAGCAATGCCATCCACTCTCAAACTCTGGTCTTCCAACACCCTGTATCAGATATTTTAAATGATATTTGGAGTTAATAATTTTTTTGGGCGCCCACTGCAGGAATCACCTTCAACTCTCGTGCGGTTGCATCTAAACTCTACTGCCCACTTGCAAACTACCCTTTTGAAGGCGCAGCATCTCCTAACATATTTAGCATTTGTCATAAATAAATTGACAGATAGATTTGAAAATTAACAGGCGTTTACATCAAATACGAATCTCACAGCATACGTAAAATGTTAGTTCTAGCTGTAAGCAATAAACCTCGCTCAGCTGACCCTCGTAGCGAGCGAAAGACTGTCTGTTCCTAGAACATCGGTAGACTATTATTAATTTAACTTGTCTGCAGTGTTTTGACGAAGCGTCGTTGTTTTGCTACTAACTACGGTTATAATCCTATTTCTGTACAACTACGGTATTCGGGCTAGACGTGTGCTAAACTAGTATTTGAAAATAACAGGTACGATCGAAACCGTTCCAAAAAATAACACGTAAAAAAACTGTTATTATATACCTATTATACATATAATTATATGATTATTTTTAATTGTGAGTATTATATAATTTGTTATAAAAAATAAATTGAAACTAAAAGTATTAACAGTGTTACTGTACACTGTGACTTTATTAAGCTGTTACTGTTTAAAAGAAAATAAGAAACAAGAGAATGTATAGGCCTATCTGCCATTGGGAATACTAATTTAAGTTTTCACTAGGAGTAAACAAACTGACACAGATTTAGTATTAAATTATTTATTCCAATTTGGTTAGAGAAATCAGTTGCGAAACTCAGGCAATGAAATTTATAGTGCACGTAATAGCATAACAAATAATTTCAAAAAATTACTTGAGATGTGCAGTGAAGTTAAAATCATCTCTAAAATCACATTATCAAAAAGTAGTATATGGCCTATCAGTCACTGTTGGTTATAACACAATATAATTCGCTTTTTCAAAATTTAACAAGTTGGTGACTAGTACAATTTGTTATTATAATCTGTATTATATATCTTCATGACACACGAGAATAAATGTAACAGCAGATGAATTTTTTTCATTTATTAAAAACATCTCCCTGTTTAAGTCCATCCATCGTATCAGCAGAGCGGGAAAGATGTGATTAAATTCTAATCTGGCATTTGGAACTGGATAGTGTATGTTATCTCTGTAAATTACACTGTGAAAGCTTTGTCAGCATAAAACTAAGTATGCGAGAGTACTCGCTGCACCGATACGTAGGTTATATACAATTTATTATTTTGTGTCGTATAATAATCCCCCACACTAGAGGTAGGAAAGTAACACTAACGGCCGTTAGTAGCAGCTTGCAAAAAAGTGAAATTTATTAGTTTGGAAAATGTCCAAGGTTACAGAATACTGTACTTCAGAAATTGTGGCCGCCTAAAATTTGGGAAGGACGTGTCGGCGCGAGGATTTGAGAGATGTCATTTGATAAGATTTGTCCAGAAGGAAAGTACGTAAGCTTCGAATGTCGTATCAGTTTAAACTTACAACGACAAATTGTGTTATAAAGAAACTCTCGGCGCTAGAATGGTCTCATTCAATTTCTTTGCCATTTTATTCCTAATTTCAAAAAAAATTTGATGAATTATTTTTTGTTTTCATTTATAACGTACTCTTTTACCTAATCCAAAAATCTTTTTGACGTTCAGTTGAAAACGAGTTTTCGACGTTGTCTGGGGGGCGGGCACAGGAAAGAAGAAGATTTTAAGCCGCCGAAATGTGGCTTCATCATTATCATCTTCGCGTCACGGCGTAGGTAAGGTGCTGCCTGTTTCGCCTTCAAAGATCCTCCAGCCATCTCTTCCAAGGCCTATCCACATACCTGTGTTCTGTAGGTTCACATTTCCACACTGGTTTGACCAGTCTTGACTCTTAAGTTGAAAACTTGTAAACCTCTTCTTAAGACTTCACTCTTTATGCGATAAAATTTAGAAAATATTTCAACTCTTATCAAGAACGCAATTTCCAAGACTTGTATTTTACTTTCCCGTTTCTTGGTTGTCGTCCACAATCCATACCCACGGGACACTCCTGGATTGTCATTAACGATGTAAAACTTCGATTTTGTCTCTCGACGTACATTGTTTCTAAAAACACGATCGATTGTCACACATCGTCTGGACCTCGCATAACATAACATCAATATCATAATTCTTATCAATATAGTTTATCTGTTCTATAATTTAATCATTATATAATCGTTATCAGTCTAACCCCTCACATCCATTCTTCTGAGATCTTTTAGCACATCATCCAACCATTTTATCTTAGGTCAACCCTTCTTTCTACTTTTTAGACCTGCGCCCTCAGAATTTTCTTTGGCATACGCTGTTAATCCATCCGCTCGAGATGACCTAACCATTATGTTCGTTTAGCCTTTATGAATCTTATAATGTCTTCGTGATTCATCTGTCTCTTGGTTATTTCTGATTCTCCATTCGTCATCTTCTTTAACCGGGCCATAAACACGTCTTTGGATCTTTCTTCCAAACGTTCTTAGTGTTTCTTTTCCATTTTTATCAGCGTCCATGTATCGCCACCATAAGTAACAACCGGTCTGATAAGTATCTTGTATATTTTTATTTTTGTGTTACGACTAGTGAGTTTGGTACTCGATAGTCTGCTATTGGCATAATATGCCCTATTTCCTACTTGTATTCTTTCATTATCCTGTGATTTTATTTCCTGACCCCTCATTATTTATCATGTTACTCAGGTATCTGAATTTGTTAACTGCAGCAAAATAAATCTTTAGTAATGTTTTTTTATATCCATCCTTATTCCGAGGCGATTTGTCGAAACGTTTATCACTTTATGTTTTTTTTTTTTACGAATAACGAGTCGCTGCCACGTCGATTCAACCTTCAGACTTGCAGGGCTTCAAATATTTGGGAAGCATTATTTCAGAAGATGGAACAACAAAGAATGACGTAAAAACATAGGATACAACAGGGAAAAAGGCTATTCGCTTGCTAAACTCATTACTTTGGTCGAACAAAATGAAACTTCAAACTAAACTGGCAATCTACACAGCTACTGTGGAGCCCATTTTAACTTATGGCTGCGAAAGCTGGCAACTTTCAGAGAAAGAGAAAAAGATGATAGAAACTGTGGAAATGGACTTCTTAAGAAGAGCGTGTAATATTTCTAGAATGCAACGTACTAGGAACGAAGATATAAGAAGTTAAACAGGGCGCATGTTTACAACAGCAGAAAGAATAGAATCCAGACAGTTACTATGGTATGGTCACGTAATGAGGATGGAGGAGAAGCGATGGCCAAAGAAAGCATTGACTTACACACCACAAAACAGGAGAAGAAAAAGAAGTGCCGCACGAAGTCGCTTCTGTTGGTGTACGTAGATTTAATTATAAGTTGTTTCCCGTCAGAAAACGATACTGATCTGACCCGATTCTTGCTGCTGTGTACAACTTTGTTTTCTGTGTCTCGTTGTTTGTACTTAGTCTGCATTGCACGAATGCACCGATCGGTCTAATGACGTCATTTGTTTTGTTAACACTTTCAAAGCGATTAGAAAGTTGTGATATAACAGGACACGGTCCCTAGATCCAGTAACAACCGGCTCCAGTTAACTTAACCTAATCTAACCTAACCTAACCTACTTCACTCTTGTTTCGGACTCATACAAGGCCGGTAATCTGCAACAATAAAAACTAATTAGCAGTTTGTTTAAACACGCGATAAATTTAAAGATTTATTTAACGTGTGCATACTTCTGACTATCATAATGTAACTTTTTTCAATTAGTGAAGTGTTTTTTCTACGTTAATTTAAACATAGAGTCTATGAAGTACCTTAATAAATCATTCTGAATATAGTATACGAAGTCTGTAAATTAAGTTGTGAGACTAATTCAGTAAAACCTTTTATTTACAATAAAACTATATCTGGACTCTGTTGCCTTCAGAATAGTTCCCTTGGGAAGCCACACAGCGCTTCAGACGGTTTTTTCACTGTTCATAGGAGTGCTGGAACTCAGAAACTGGAATCTCCTTCAACTGGTCGGTTACAATTTTTTAATGTTCTCTATCGTCTCAAAATGATAAATCCTTTGAGATGTTTTTTAATCTCGGGAAGAAAACGTAGTCACAGGGACTCAAATCAAGTGAATAAGGGGGCTGAGGAACAACAGGAATTCGTCGTAGAAGATCACGGCACACTTCCATCCTGTTGTCTTTCTGTTCAAGAGTGAGGGTTTTTGGGACCAATTTCGCACAAAACTTTTCTCGTTCCCAATTCGTTTTCAAAATTTTATAAACTGTAGTGTGGTTCAAATTTAATTGTTCTGCGATGATTCTGACGGTTAATCGATGGTCAGACCGCACCAAGTACCTGATTCCATCAACACTGTCGTCAGTTCTTGACGACGTTGACGGTCTTCCAGAGCGTGGATCAACCTTAATTGATTCCCGGCCATCTCAAAATGCTTTAAACAATCTGTAAACCTGTGCTCTTGACAAAGCTTCATCTCAATACGCCGTTGTCAATTCTGTAAATTGTCAGTAGCATTGTGCCCGAGTTTAACACAAAACTTGATTGGACAACGTTGTTCGTAATTGATGTCACTCATTTTTATAACGCAAAACAAAACTCACTTCACGAAAAGCTTGTTTACGTTTCACGTAGCAATAAGAGACAATAAATATTAATACTCAATATCAATCATCTGTTTATCTAACCATCTATGTTAATGGAAACCTTACAGTGTTACCATATTGACTACTACATGATTAGTCTCATTACTTAATTTACAGACCTCGTATAATATACATGTACCAAATACGTTATACATAAAATTAGAAGTTATTTAAAGTGAATACTAATTAATGAGAAAGTATGTCGCACTTACAGCACATTATTCCTCGAAATATATTTATTTGTAGTACAAAATTACACAGTTGTCGATTTCCTAATACAAACAGTGATGTTAATCAGGAATCATAAAATTCTCTCTTACTTGAATCGTACGATTCAAATGTCACTCTAGCGACAGTGACGATTTAAACACGTCAACGATACAAAGTAATTATAGTGTTGCATTTCAGACCAACTGCAGGAGAAGTAGTCACAGTGTTGCCAGGTCATCCAAACCTCTTTTTCCAACATAGCTACCCAAAATTTCCCTACTTAGCCGTGAAAATCCCCACTGCCACAAATCTGGGAATCTGAGTGCTTTATGCAAAGCGTCAAATTTTAAAGAGTCTGAGTATACTCTAAATGCTTAAATACTATTACAATAATAATTAATTACAAAAAATGTCTAATATGATAAAAGGAAATTTTGTCACACTTTTGCTAAGTGTCGTCAGCATTGCATCATTTATAGTACAATCAAAAAAATGATTTTTTTGTTAGAATGTGAATTGTATGTTATATGCCAGAAAGTGTCCGAGTACCTAACGTACTTCTGTTTAGTTTTCATTAATACTAATGACACTAAAAATCCTTTCCAAATTTTTTGAAACTCTGAAATTTGGTTTGTCTTTTCAAACTCGGTGTGTGTGTGTGTATGTTCCTAAATCCTGGGTAGATTCTGGTAGCTCTGCCATGGGCATGTGTAGCAGCACACAAATCCAGAGAGTACGGTACCACACATTTCGTGATAAAAATATTTTTTACTGGAATAGTTACTAAAACATCTTAAGACACTTATTAATTAGTTATCAGACATTTACTATTTGAAATGCACATCAATTCCCCACATTTACACAAATCCCCACCATTTCTACATACCATTTTCAGCCTTCAAATTTCGCCACAGTGGAGAAAAATCGCCACACCTGGCAACCCTGAGTAGTCAAGTTATAGACATGTCTGACATGTCTGAGAGTGGCTGATTGATGACTCATTAGCGATTCTTAAGTATGGCGGCTTAGTGCGTGCAGCACACTTCCATCGCTTCCTTATCACTCGTCTCCTGGCACACACACACACACACACAGGATCAGTCCCTTTGCGTCGTTTCTATTCACGCGAGAGGAAGAATTATCCTTAGTACGACGCAAAACCTGTCAAGCGTGTACAGTATACAAAACTGACAAACAGATGCAAAACAACACCATTTTGTTTGCTCTTTTCGCTTCAAATACAGAAACGTTGTTTTCACATACAATTAAGTTGGCTTCTTCAATATACATATAGCCTTTGGAATTTAAATTAATTTGTAATTAAAACACAAGAAGATTCGATGCAGAAAAGGGTAGAAAGAAAAGCCATTGAAGTTTCCTAAGTTTTCTAATGACGTAATTGTCCAGCAAATTTCCATTCTTGTTTCTGTAATAACTGTCCTTCTTTTGAGCGTTCTATAACTCATTGTCAACCGTTCAAGGCTTAGGAGCTTCTCCTGTTCCGGCCTCATATTTATCACCACCTTGCTACCGGTCGACCAACGTCTCTTCTTCCATGTCGCTGGTAATTATAAGGTTACCGTGGAATGCGGGTAAATGGTTGGAAATGGCTTTTTCATTTTTCTCTATACAACGCTACCTTTTCTCTAACTTAAAGCATTTTCAAATCCTTTCTTACATCTTCGTTTCTTATACGGTCTGCTTTTGTACATCCCTTTACTGTTCTTAAGTATTTCATTTCTGCTGCTTGAATCTTATTCCAGTCGCTCTTCCTCATCGTCCAAGATTCGCAGCCACATAATAATGCCAGGAACAGCCATCGTCTTATAAAATTTTAAATTAGTGTCGTTGCTGGTCTACTTTTTCAGAGTGTTCATTATTACACCGCAAATGTGTTAAAATTTACTCACTTTGCTGGTCACTTCCTCATTATGTCCATATGTGACAAAACACCCAAAGTAATTCGTCTTTCCAACCTGTTCCAGAACATTATCATACAAGACGATTTTTGACCGAACTGGATGTTTCCCACGGAAAACCATAATTTTTGTTTTTATAACTAATACCCTGAATTCGTACTCTTCAGCTGCTTTTCCAAATTCATAAATGTGTTTTTACAAAGAATTCTAACTTTCCTGAATGAACTTCATGTCATCAGCAAACAGCAGCATATTAATTGATGTAGTCTTATCTAGCTTTATACCTGAAGGAACTTTCTCTTTCAGTCCTCGGAGAATATCGTCTATATATAGGCCCTACATTAAATAATAGTGGAGACACCCTTGACTCAATCCTCTGTTATTAAAAATTTCCTTCGGAATGGTCCATTGCTAAACTGAATTTTTATTTTCGTTTCATTATAAGCAGTCTCTATTATATTTGTTAAATGTTTAGTATATCGCTTCCTATCTAATATTAACCAGATTTTCCTCCTATTCACTCGGTCAAACGCCTTCTCTATGTCAGTGAAGGCTATGTGAATCTCCCGAATATATTCTCTGTTCTATACCTCTGCTAATAATTCTTCTGATTTGTCTGCAGCGGTATTCTTCTCTCTGCCAGTCTTCTATTCATTTATGTAACATATTCGTTTCAAATATCTTTTCTTTACTTTCACGTTTGTTCGTCTCCTGTTCCTCTTTTTCGTGTGGCAGGGGTTCGCCCTCGTCGAGTTATTGTTAAAATCCGACACTTTGAAAACGGTTGGTGTGCTGAAGTCATTTAGCTATGTTAAGCTTCAAGTATACAGTCATTTGATGAGTGTCTAACTTTTTTACTAGGTTGTGATTTTTTCGTTTAAATTAAAGCATCCGTTTAAGTCAGAAAGTAAGTATTAATTTAAATCAGAAAAACGAGAAAGATCTTCACAAAGTAGGCACACGAAAAAAGTATGGGCTCACGTTTAAAAAAAAGCGATAATATAGGCTATTTTCATTTGTTCATTTATTTTCCGGTTAATGTTTAGTTTTTTTATTTTCCAGCTGTTTCCAATGTATCAATGTATAATTCCTGTGACAAGAAAAATAACGGTTTGAAATCCAAACTTAGGAATTACTCAGCAGTAATTCCCCCGGAAGCAGTTTACGCAGCTGAGTGTCTCACTCTGAACAAGAAAATGATGATGGAAGAACTGAAAGTCACAAAAAGGAAAATATTAAGAAAAATCTTGGGTCAAATAAAAGATGGAGAACAACACAGAAGACGTCACAATAAAGAGGTGTACACACATGTTGAAAAAATCACAGACGTAATTAGAAAGAGAAGAAATACTTTTTATGTGCATATTCAAAGAATGAATCCTGACAGACTAGCAGGAAACTATTTAACTATTTCAGAAAGCTCAAAATGCCTAATACTTGGTTTAAAGAAACAGAAAAAGACATAGAACTTCAGATTAATCAAGAAGACATTGAATAATGCTTATCATTCAAAAATAAATTAAACAACGCCCAAGGTTTTCAGCAAAAAACCCAAGAATAGGACAGGTGCCTTCTGGACTGATGAAAGGAGGGAGAGACATCGATCAAGAATGAAGGAGATACGGAAGAGGAGAAGAAGGGAGTTACTAGTTGAACCAAACGTAGTCCACAGTGGCTCATACGAAAAAAAAACATTGGGGTATCGTAAATCAATAAATATTTTTAATATTAATAAACGTGGAGTAATATTTTGTAAAGTAATAATTGGGTAGTTTTTAAACGGAAAGGTTATTTTGAAAATAATTTTCGTTTTCCAACGACATAGTAATTCTATTATGAACGACATAGTAATGATAAATCATGTGAATAGGTTTTTACTTTATGTCTGCAGGTCTCATATCCGGGAATGTCCTAGATTTTCAACCCGATTGTCCTGTGAGCTCATTTTAACGGATGGCAACTCTATTTTCAGTACTCGGTACGTAATTTACAACTATACAAAACATCTGAATCTTCAATACTGTACTGTCCACTGTCACCGATAATAATCACTGTGGGCAGCGCGTAAGGCAGACTTTACTGTGTCTCATAACTTGTACAAACTGAAATGGTTTCTCGCAGCCAGATAGTAATGCGATCTGCAGAAACTTGCCGTTACCAACTGTGAACATAACTTTCACGTACAAGTACAATTTCTCTCCCCCTCTCTCACTCGCCCACTCACCCCTCCCACAGACGTCGTCGTTCTCTTGTCCAGTATTATCGTTATTCACTTGGTCCCACAGTCTACAGTCCCGCAAGTACTCTACCATCTACTTTCTCACTTGTCCAGTGCAAAGATATAAAATTAATTGCTCCTGTTATTACTGCAGACACAAGATCTGTAATAAAGTGACAAATAAAGTGATAATAACAACAACTTCGATGTAACAGTCGTCGTATTATTTCTCTTTAAACGAAAAGTTTTGGCCCTAATGCGATGAGGGATCCTCAGTGCGTCGCCAGAGACAAAGGCGTATTTACGGGGGGGGGAGACTAACGGGACCGGACCCCCCTCAGAGGGACAAAACTTGACGAGAAATTTTGTTTTCTGGGGGGATTTAATTACGGCTGGCGCCGCCTCTCGCATCCTAGCTTCCACTGGCGCCAGTCTAAATAGTCCTGTTCTGTAAGTTCTCTTGCATTCACGGCATCTTCGACATCCATTTTCCATGAATGTTTAGGTCTTCCTTTTTTTCTTCTAGAGGGTGGAGTCCATTCCCATACCTTCCTTGGCCGTCTCTCATCCGACATTCTTTTTAGGTGTCTGAACCAATCCAGTCTTCTTGCTTCTATCGTTTCTATAATGTCAAGGTCGATTCCCATCGCTTACCTTATCTTTACATTTCTCACTCTATCTAGTCTTGTTAGTCTGCAGCACAGCACCTCCGCCAAGAATCCATCTCCATAGCTCTTATTTTGGATTTATTTCTTTTATTAATTTCCCACAGTTCTGCTCCATATAGGCCTATACTTTCGACTATAGTTTTATATATATTCTACTTTTATTGTTTTTTGTTATTCGTGGACACCAAAGCAGACTGTTTAATTGTTTTGTTGCTGTCTTAGTTTGTCCTATTCTTACTTTAATTTCTTGGTTGCAGTCACCATCCGATGTCTTTGTTACACCCAAATACTTAAAGTTTTTAATAAGCACACTCGTAACTTTCATTCTAAAATTCAGTTTGTTGTATCCTAAGTAAATAGTTAGTAAACTGTCAATAAAAAAAAAGATAACAGCTGATAACTGGTGATTCCGAGAAAATGGAAATGTGGTTGCGCATGCGCACTGAAGTCACTGTCCAAACTGCACAACTATGGAGTCGAATTACGTCAAACATTTTGAATCTTATAAGCTGACTGAAAGTGACAGCTTTCGTCGATGTCAGCCTGGAATCTAGCCACAAAAACGTGCCGCACTTGCGTACAATCAGACAATGATCATTTATGGTATGTTTTTATTGCTACCCAATAATACTTATTTGTATGCATGTTTATCTACGTTATTTATGTATCTACTTTAACTGTTACTGCGTATGCAAACGTCCATATGGCATGAAATTACGTTTTTGTAGTGCTGTGTAACGTACAGTCTCATAAAATGGTAATGGTGTCTCTCATTAGACATTCTTTTTAGGTGTTCGAACCAATTCAGTCTTCTTGCTTCTATTGTTTCTATAATGTCAACGTCTATTCCCATCGTTTGTCTTATTCTCTACATTTCTCACTCTATCTAGTCTTGCTAGTCTGTAGCACCTCCGCCAGTAATCCATCTCCATAGCTCTTATTTTGAATTTATTTCTTTTATTAACTTCCCATAGTTCTGCTCCCACAGAAAAACAGAGAAATTTTGTTACTCTTTTTAATTTTTAAGCTGTTTAATTTATTTTCAGCAGTGTACAAACTGAGCACGAGAATAAGTTGAAAACACCAAAATAGCCAGTTTATTAGTTAGAATAGAACTTTTTTAAATATAGGTCTACAAACACGTTTATTACACAGCATTACACGTGTACGTTTGAAATATGAAATATAGGAAAAATCAGATTAAGTCGATAAGTATCTTATAAACAATGTTTCCAAAGCGTTATTTTCACTCTGTTATTACTTAAATGGGACTGATTTCAGTATGTTACTACACGTTTTTCAGCCACATTAAAGACGGTAATATTGACTAGTCTTAACTTGTTTTTCTTTTGTATGAAGCCGACTTGACCGGACCTCTCCCCCTCCCTGACCGAATTCTAGATTCGCTACTGCCCGAGACAGCACACAGTCTTGACCCACCGCTACAAAGTAAGACCCGCCCAAAATGTTACAAACAAGCCTATGATTTACAACAAAATATTCTCTCCCAGCAACCTCAAAATTACATGAAGTTACAGAAATTTAAACATAATATACAAAAAAAGATAAACAACGTCGTTTTCCTTCGTCACAACACATTTTTTTTAATTAAACGATTCTCGTATTCAAATTATTTAGAACCTCAAACTCACGGTAATATAACTATCGTCTCTGCTGAAATTATTCGTCTTTTAGTAAATTTCTATTGCCTCTCTGATCATTCGAGTACAATAGTTACGAATCTTTGCTATGATGTTCGTTTTGTTTTCACAGATGTGCTCCACGACTGTTGATTTCTCCTTGTTTCCTTTCTTTGTGAACTTCATGAGTTCTTCCGCTCTCGTTACCTTGTAAACTCTTAATATAGATTGATTTTCATTTCCCCAACATTCTGAATATACATTAGTAAATATACAACAGCCATTGAATCATGAGGACATTGTTAGATTCATAAAGGCTCAACGATTGCAATGGCTACGTCGCCTAGAGCGGATGGAAGATCAGCGTATGGCAAGAATCCTGAGAGCACGGGTGTATAAAAGCAGAAAGAGGAGCCGACGTAGGAGAAGACGGTTGGATGATGTGCTAGAAGACCTTAGAAGAATATATGTGAGAGGTTACACTGACATGGTCAGGAGAATTTGGAGAAGATTGGTGACTTTGACTTTGGAAGAAGAAGAAGGTATACAACATGTTACTATTAAATTAATAAATATAAAATACAAATCGTAATCGTGAGGTGGGAAAAATTATTAAGATTTCAACGCTGACTATTCTGGATAGAGGCTTACTTCAATGAACTGTCGGGCATCCTGAGGGATTTTTCAATACGTCCCTGTACCCCCGTCTTAGTGTATTGCTGCATGGATATTAAATACAAAATGACTTATTTTACATACCAGGGTATGTACGAGGACCGACCAGATATAAACGAGACTTTTGAGAAACCTTTTATTGAATTAGCATAAATAAAGTAATACTATTTTATACATAGCTCCCACTATTATGTACACAGTTTTTCATCGCACTAGCACTTTTTTAAATACTTTCTTTAGAAAAATGTTTATAGTCAATTACTCATGAAGTCTGCAATCTCTTTACCACTGGAAAATTTTTCCCTCCAAAGTCTTTTTGAGGGGGTCACAACAAATGAAAACCACATGGTGATAAATCTAGACTGGGGGGGGGGATGATCCAAAGATGTCCAGTAAAGTTCATTAAGTTTTGGTTACGTAGCAGCAGCAGCAGTATGGGGCCAAACATTGACGTGAAGTAGCAAGACACTGCATCCACCTTGCAAAGATTTTGTGTAATTAAAATCTCTTACTTATTGTCTCCACACTTCCAAATCTTACTTAAGTTACTGCACTAATTTCACGAACATTTGTTTGTCGATTGTCGTGATTAAGGTCTTGAACTTGCAGAATATTCTGAGGCACAATACTGCTTTCGGGAAGACGTTCGTGAGAGAAATTACAAACTTCTTTCCCATCTTCACAGAGAAACTTATGCCATCTGTACACTCAAGCATTTGAAAATATATAATCGAGGAATTGCACACTAAATCTGTACAAAACTGCAGCTGGTTTAACACTTTTGATACTAAAAACAAAAATAATTACACGCTGCGTAACGAACACATGCACCTCCTGTTCACTTACTATGACAACAATTGAACAAACGACTTCAGAAACAAACTTGTATCGCTGTGCACGTCTAGGCACTGCTACCCACTACTCACTGTTACCAACATTATCTCGCGCCAATTTCCAAAGTCTCGTTTATATTTCATTAACCATAGAAACAATTCGTACACATTCGCTCGTAGTTCACTTTTTTTTACGTGATCGTAAACAGTAAAACTTTTTGACTATTCCAAGGTATTTTGAAAGATAAAAGACATAGTACAGCAGGGTAGTCCCCAGTCCAAATGGATAAAGAGTAATGGTAAAAAGACAAAACAGACGCTATATCTGTATAATTAATTGTTAAGAAAATAAGCTTTTAAAATAGTCATATGTGCATTTACAAAAGTAGATGCTAAAAGCTGACATGACGTATTGTTTTCAACGAAATAACAGTTGCCGTTAGCGAAAGCTTTGTCTTGGATTTACGTAAGCGGGGAACGGGGCGTCTCCCTCATCATTTTACTTTATCCACGTTTAATGGAACGTAAATACTAGATGTCACGTCTCCTGCGAATTAGAAGACTGAAATTCATTCGACACATTGTAGTATTAGTACGCTTGCCGAGCGTACGCGAGCTCGCTACTTCTCCTCAAACTAGTGTGCTGTATAAGTCGCTTGACATCGACTTGATCTTATTTTGCGCTCGATAAACACCTCTTTGTTACATTAGTTTATCTTTTATTCCCCTGCCCTCAAAATTGCTCGAGAATTTCCGTTTAGTCGTATTACGTTTGCATTCACAAGGCTTACATTAGGAATGGTTTGATGCGATGACGTGTTCGTAGAAGTGTGGCACTGACTGCCTGTTTTATATTAATCCTAGTAATAAACAAGTAATGCATGTTGTTTTGTGACGACTTGCTCATACTTTGAAATAAAGAATGCGGTTTGCAAAAGTTTGTTTGTAAGCTTCATCAGATGTGCAAACAATACAATACGACAATCTCCACTATAAAAACAAAGGTAATGGCATTTCGAGGCACAAAAACCTATAAGGACAAAAATAATAATTAATGATAAAATTCTAGAACAGGCGTGCCATTTTAAATATCTGGGAAATGATATTGCCTATGATAGGAATTATGACATTGATCTTAAGTTATTTAAGTTCCAGACGATATGTGGAACAATAAACCGTTTTTTTTAGAATCACGATACGTCGAGATGGAAAATTAAAGTTACACAAAGTTATGACAGTGCCTGTACTGTCGTATGAATGTGGTTTATGGACGACAACCAAGAAAAAATACAGTAAAATACAGGCCTCTGAAACGGCGTTCTTAAGAGGAGTTCAGAGGTGTTCTAAAATTGGCTGTATAAATAATGTGGCCATAAGAGAAGAGTTTCTAACTTGAATGAAAAATTGAAAGATTACAAACAACGGTGGGCCAGGCCAGTTGTATCCAAGCGGCTGAAATGATCTATCGTAGACGAAACACAGACATACAGCAGGAGATGAATGAATGTTACGAGTATACTCGACCGACAGGATTGCCCAGCATCGACTGAATTGGTGGGAATATATTTGCCCAATGGATGACTGCCGCATCCCCAAACAACTATGGAACTATAAGCCGAGGGGACGTCCGAGGAAGCGCTGGAGTGACCAGCTTTAGACTTGGCCTGTTTGAGACCGGAACAAACCATCCTTGAGTTGTGTCTGAGGCTTTCACGGCCGTCTTGGTCTTCGGGTCACAGCCTTACAGCCCGACAAGGAGTAATTCTAACAAACCATCCTTGGTTTAATCCTTGCAGGTGATGACGGTGATGATGGTTTTAGTTGATACATTTTCAAATATTGTAATTCCTTTTATTTTCTTCAATTATTTTGGTAAGCCTTATTTTAACACACCTACTCGTTTACAAATAGGCCTACTTTGAATGGTTATGGAATTTCGTGATCGCCCCCGTAGTTACGCCACCGTATCCAAGTGAAATTAACAGTGCCACGTGGCCGATGAAGTTTGGCGGTGCCGTAGCTGTGAAACGACCGAGTCTGCATAGTAAAACAGTTGCTGGAAACTTTTCACAGCCCTTGTAAAGTCTCCACGTTGTAAAGTAATTGACGTTCCCTGCGGGACGCTCAAGTTATTAATGATGGAAATTGTGTGTGCGTGCGTGCATGCTTACGCGATATTAAACCTACAAGCACACAATATTTTTATATTTAAAAAATACTACGACTTAGAAAGTATCATACTCAAACTTCTTCATCATCATCATCACTACTACCAACCCATTTTTTCGTTTTCGTCCTCTTCTTCTTCTTCTTCTTCTTCTTCTTCTTCTTCTTCTTCTTCTTCTTCTTCTTCTTCTTCTTCTTCTTCTTCTTCTTCTTTTCTTTGCCTTTTTCTTGTTTTTCTTCTTCTTATTTGTCGCCATCATAATCTGTTTTCTTCTTCTTCTTTTTATACTTTCAGATATTGCGCATTTCCTGTTGGGTTCTTTCTGCTCCACAGGATTGTTGTCCCTACTTATTTTTTCGCATCCTAGATCTGTCTTATCTCTTATTGTAAAGCTTTATATTGTATCTGCATATTGTAAAGCTTTCTTCACGATGTAACAGTCGAGCTCTGTATTCAAATTGTTTCCCCTTCTGGTGCGGTAATCTACTTTTTCCGTCTACCGAAGATGTGTCAGATTCCTTCATAACGACATCTTTCCTCCCGTACGTCTTGCCATTGATTGCAAGATTAGGGTGAACAAATTTGAAATTTGAAAAAACGGTACACTTTTTCCCTCATTACCCTTCCTCAAAACCCCACACTGCTTCCTCTCTACGGCAAAAAAATAGTTTCTACTTGAAGTTGAAATGCACGATTAAGACTGTTTAATAAAGTAATTAGTAATAAAAAGAAAGTAATGAACATTCTTTATTTTTCTTAGCACTACAGCCCAACATGAGCCCGGGCTTACAACACCAGTCTTCTCCAATGTCTCCTATCCATCGCCATCTCAGTGTAACTCCTCACATCCTTCTTACAGCTTTTACCACATCATCCAACCATCTTATCGTAGGTCGGCTACTCTTTCTGGTTTCATACATCTGTTCACTCAGGATTTTCTTTGGCACACGCTGATCCTCCATCCGCTGTAGGTGACCTAGCCGTTGTATCGTTGAGACTACGAATCTTACGATGTAGTAATCACGTTGCTTATACTTTACGTTACTTATATTAAAAATATAACAACAAGAATTTTATAGGTATTCTTCTTCTTCCCCAACAAGGATTAGTCCTTGGTGGCCTATTCCGGCTTCATAGGATTTATTCCCATCTTTTCTTTCGTCTGCCTACACATCTTCTTCCTGATGGTTTATATCTACTCGTTGCTTTTGGTAGTCTTCGATCATCCATACGCTCCAGATGGTCTTTCCAATTTCTTCTGGGTATCTCTATTTTCTCATTTAAGTTGAATATTTCCAACTCTTTTCTAATTTCTTTATTTCTTAATCGATCCTGTTTAGAACAACCTTTGACTGATTATAGAAATTTCATCTCCGCTGTTTGTATGCAGCTTTTATCTCTCTTTCCCATTATCACTCAATCACTCACTTTCATAAAGAAGCATTTTTATAGAATTTTATTTTTTAGAAATTTATAGGTAATTTTATAAATTCATAAAATCGTATGCTATGTTGCTCCATCTCAGGCGTATAGTTTCTGTAACGTATCTGATCTTCCGACGCGTTCAATACTGAAAATATCTTTGCAAATCGGAACTATTTATGTGAATCTTTCCGTTCTATTCAAAATTGAATCGTTTTTGAGTTCATCGTTACAATAACACTTTCTCTTGAGATATTGTTATTATTAAAAATACACGCACAGTTCTCACTTCTCTCACTACTCACACAACATGACTCACGAAATAACTATAACGTCTCTTTTTACGACATTATAACACTGGGAATCAGTTTAATTGGCCCTTGTTAATTAAACCGGCTGCCAATGTGTGTACTGATTACTTACACACAAATGAGGAACCTGTAAAGTTTAGGAGTTAGATTAAGGTTTCGTAAATTTACTCACTCGCTTGGGTTTAGCAAAGACATCTCTTTATTACAAATTTCAATGCAAGGTTTCTGATTTATTAGGATGTTACTAAGATGTTAGCTACAACATTCATGATTCTTACTTAGTGATTAAATTCTGAACTAAACGCTTTCATTCTGCTTAAAACATTCTTCTGATGAGCTCAAAATCATACAGCTGCATATTTAATGAAATACCACGGATCCGGGCTTTAATTTTTATGATATTACAGATTATTTAGAACATTATGTAAACCATTTGGAGAATAGGTTCATTTACTTTTTACTTAGTTATACCTGTTTGCAATTTCAGGCTACTATTATTTAGGAATATTAACTATCCCTATTACTACGTTACAATTTACAGGATTGATATGAGTATTTACGATAAATTTACTGTCTTTACTCGGGGTTTTTAAAAGAAGTACAACCACAGAAGTTATCCTTCCGTGTCACCTGGGTATTGGGTATATCCATAGCTCGTCCTCTTCTAGATCCTCTAAGGCAGGGTTTTCTGGATGATGTTAGTTGCAGTTGTAGTGTCCTCCATTAAATCTGTTGACTCTAAGTGTGTTGTTTATTCATGATGCTCGGTCTCTGGATACATGGTGCTTGTAGTGAGTTGTTGTTGATTTATTTCAGAAGGTCATTTTCACTATTCACATTTATGTTTGACTCCACTACTGTTACATTATGATTGAGTATTGTACATACTGCAATTGTTATACACTTTCTTAAAGAGATGTCATGGCTACACTGTTTATATATTTATATTTTTACTTCCTTTCACTACATATTTACGCTCTCCTCTACCTATTTCTCTTTTTTACAAAAGCACCTATTTAGTTCTACATAGTTTGGTAATCTAACACTTATTTCTTCTCGCAACACATGGGTAAGCAGTTGCCTCGGCCGCGATTCAGAGACGAATGGGGTAGGTTTAGGGGCCGTGAGTAGTGATTTAGCGCAGTTTACACATCGAGAGAAAAGTAGTTCTTTCTGATTATTATTATTTTACCTTTAATTAGCTACTATTAATTATACTACAGCTTCTTTATTTTCGTCTGTATTTTATTTGTGATTATCACGTTTTTTAGAGATAATTACAATGATTATTTTAATTAGCGTAACAACTGGATAATTTGCGTGTCAGTACTAGTTTTTCACATGTTTGTACCGGTTATTTGCTACAGAGGGGAGGGTGGATTATTTTATCATGGGTTACTTGAACAAAAAAGATTTTTTGTTTTGTGCTATTTAAAATTTGTTTTAAATCGTCACATAACGTCAACAAGCTGAGGTTTACGCTTACGCTTACGGTACCCACTGAGCATCCCATATCGATCGGCTATTGAAATCGACGATGTTAAGATCGATACTGTGAAATGCGAGATTCGAATGCGTTATATGACAGAGCACGGAACATACCTCAAGTTCATCCGGTTCTAAAATATTATATTTCTTTTTAAATCTAGCTTCGTACAAATTTTAATCATTTTAAGAATTTCAATACTTCTTGAAAAATCGGGACATTTTGCTGCATTTAGTTTCTTCTCGGGACAAAGAGCAGTGGCGTATCTACAATTTGGCTTTGTGGAGGTCCGGGGTTGGGTCGGCTTCATAGAAAATGAAAACAAGTTAGGACTAATCAATATTACCATCTTTTAAGTGGTTGAAAAACGCGTGATAACATCCTGAAACCAGTAACATTAAAGTAAAAGGTAATAACATAATACAAATACGCGTTATTGAAACATTGTTAAAAGATACTTATTGACTGAATTGATTTTCCTATACTTCATATTTCAAACTATACCCTAATGCTGTGTAATAAACATGTTTGTACATTTAAAAATGGATTACTACTACAGTAGCCTATATTAATTGAAAAATAAAACAACCGAAAATTGCATCAACCTTTTTCGACCCACCCTCTGGGGGGGGGGGTTCGTTCCCGATGCCGTTCGTTCCCCCGTAAATACGCCCCCGACAAACAGATAAGAGCAAAAACAGGATAGTCCCGAGGTTAAAAACGAGAAGTCGTCAGCCTATCGTAAAAATTTCATCTTTGCGGCCTGGATTCGTTTACATTCGTTTTTCAGTTAATTGCAGACCTAATTACCATTTGACAGAATGTGAACTGCCTTTATTCAACAACATTTCAATAAACTAACACTTTGAAAATTTGTATTGTGAGTTTTTGTAATTGTACAATACACATTTTAAATTTGGTTATTTTCTACTCTTTTGTGTGTAGTTTATTAATTTATTTAAATTACATTAGAAAATCTCTATTCATTGTGAACAAAAATTATATTGAAATTCGAAACGTTCTGTAAAAGCAGACAATTTGTATAACAAATTCCGATTGGAATCACATCAGGCTGGACGAGAAATTCAATTAAATTTTTTCCGTGTAAGCAATCTCTGATTCATGGGTTCAATTCCGGAACGATGTTGCTGCTACCGCGTGCTGAATATTAAAACCCGTTCCGTAACAAATGTGGGACAGAATTACGTTTTATCAAATGAGAATGTTCGCAGGTCACCCGTTTATGGAAGCAGGAGAGGGATGAAATCCCTTATATTCCAAGGTACTACACGTAACCGGCTGTACGGTTGTCGGTAGTAGGGAATATTGATCGCTTAAGTTGGTCACAGTGACGTATGACCTGCCATGTAAGTATTTCATTGCCCATATAACAAACGACTTACTTATTCGAGATACCAATATTACATCGTTCCTTCTGACAGCCATATGTGTGTCCGTCCGTGCCATTATGATATTAATGGACAATAAAAATCCGTTCCTTAATGGTTTCTGTATAACGAGCGTTAAACATGAAGTTTAAAAAAACTACGCAAGTCTACTGTATGTTATAAACGTGTGGATTAAATTACAACAATAATTTTCCTTAAACAATATTCCTGTTTTACTGCTGATCAAAAAATGACAAAACAATATGCTTATTATTATGCTTATCATTATTATTTGTTCTCTTAAAGTATTTTTAAAAGTTAAACGCATGAACAGATTTTCGTAAAACGTGGCAAGCGTGTCCAAACGTTTGTTATAATAGAGAACTATTGTTTATTATTGATTTCCAAAAAAATAGAAGGGTTGAATGCAATAACGTGAGTGGGTTAAAATTTTGAAAAAAATTGCAAAACTCCATGTGGGGTATCAAATTAAAGGAAATTTTACCCAAAATCTGAATGTAGTGTTCACTTTTGATAATCTCAAAATTTCCTATAACCAATGCCTAAAGAGTGGCTGAAAATTTTGATAAACCGCAGATATCCATGTGGGTGTAAAATTAACAATAATTTTATCCAAATTCTGAATATAGTGCTCATTTTTGAAATATCTAAATTTTTTGATCTATATTATTATTATTGAGTCCTTCAGTCTTTCGACTGGTGTGTGTTATACTCATATACCCGAGTTGCGTGTGTTACGGAGTCTGTCACAGGTATATGGGACCTACAGTTTAACGCTACAGATCTGAACAGCATAGTTTGGGAGGGTTTATACTAGGCAGGATACCTCTCGATGCTTTGCCATTGCCTTGCGAATGATCTACATGAAGGCAAAAATTTGAAGAAATTACAAAAATCCAGCTAGGTATCAGAATAAAGAGCATTTTAACCCAAATACAAAAGTAGTATTAACCATGAAAAATTGTTTAATCTTAGAAACATCACTTGCCATAAACGGAACTAAAAATGTTAAGAAAGTTGTAAAAACCTGGAGGAGGATTATATAGGGGCTACAAAAGTGGGAAATCAAGTTCAGAGGAATTTTATTTAAAATACAAATTCGGTATCTTAGTAATTCAGCAGAATTAATGCCTCTCAGCATCCAATTGTCTAATATTGAAATTGACGTAATAATAAATGTATGTCACTCAAAATAGTGAGCGCGATCTGTAGCCCATGTAGTTTATTGGCATATTCTTATAACAAGTCAACGCAATTTATACAACAGTTGACAGAAACAATCCCTTAGTAAAACATAACGTTAACTAATCTGCGGAAATAACATTATTGTGTTTTAAGAAACGCGATTTCAGAGAGACTCGAATACGTAGAGGAAGAAGAAGAAGAAGAAGAAGAAGAAGAAGAAGAAGAAGAAGAAGAAGAAGAAGAAGAAGAAGAAGAAGAAGAAATCAATCAATCGTGAAATGAGTACTGGAAAACTGTATGCAATTTTCTAAACAAAATAGTTAAGTTTTGTAAGAGGCGTTTCATTTTGATGCTTACAGTTACTTTAATGTCTTGACAAAAATTGAAATTTATTATGATATTTATGTCACTTATGAATGCGTTACATATTTATTTACAGAACAAAATGTGTACAATTAAGCGAATCGTGAATTATTGTCATTTTGACAGGCAGCAACAGTACACACACAGGCGACCACGCGCGGTTTCTCAGTGCATGTTGCTGACTGTCTGACAGTCGTAGTAAACATGAAATACGTCTGTATAGCGCTACGGTACGTTTGTTGCGCGTGTACAGCCAGAGAAACAGCTGACATTGGCACTGGCAATACTACTCCATAGTCTCTCTCGCTCCCTCTTTCTCCCCCCCTTATATATTTAATGTTACTCTATATGCTGAGCTGACATTGGCACTGGAAATGCCGCACAGTCTCTCTCACTCACTCACTCCATGTCTCTCTCTCTCTCTCTCTCTCTCTCTCGCTCTCTCTCTCTCTCTCTCTCTCTCTCTCTCTCTCTCTGGAGGCTGTTTGATTCTGTGTACAGTGTGGTATGTTTAAGCGAATGAACATTAATCTGAAATCACAGCTGACTAGCGCAGGCACCAGCAGCACAAACTCCGTCTATACATGTATGATAAATGTCACTTCAAACCGTGATTATCTAATTCAGCACTTGAGTGCCACAAGTAACACCCAGTACGTGTGTATGTCCCGCATCATTTGCTTACGGAACAACTCGGGTCAGTGGACAGCACACATAAAACCTGCGGTTACCGTAAAGCTATTCAGCTCGTAACATATAAACCAGATCGTCTACTATCTGAACCAAATCACTTCGTATTAACTCTGTCCTTGAAGAAAATAATTTATTGCCTTTCCTCCGACAGAAGAGAAGGACTAATCATAGACGATACCTATAGATATACGTGACGATAATTATACATAATACAGTACAATATACAATCTCAGATCGCTGTAATAATCTTAAGTAGCCAACAGAACCCAATTCACTCATACACACGCGGCCACGCGCTTGTTCAGTGCATGTTGCTGGCTGGTTGACACTCGTAGTAAACATGAATACGTCTGTATAGCGCTACGGTACGTTAGTTGTGTGTGTAGTGTACTATAATAGTCTGCACAGCCAGTGAAACAGCTGACATTGGCACTGGCAATACTAGCGCAGTATCACTCAAACTCTCTCTCTCGCGCTCTCTCTCTCTCTCTCTCTCTCTCTCTCTCTCTCTCTCTCTCTCTCTCTCTCTCTCTCTCTCTGGAGGCAGTTTGATTCTGTGTACAGTGTGGTATGTTTAAGCGAATGAATATTAATCTGAAATCACAGCTGACTAGCGCAGGCATCAGCAGCACAAACTCTGTTCAACATACGTATGATTAATGTCATTTCAAACCGACATTGTCTAATTAATCACGGCATTGCCCCAGGTACAGCCAATGTGTGTGTGTGTCCACATCGCATGATAATGGAACAACATACGTAGTTCTGTCCACTCGGGTTGGATGTATCTGATCTCCTCGCACCATACAAACGCATCCGCTGACATCTGATTAGAAACTTTTTCTTCGTTATAATGTAACAAAACATAGCTTCGTCCTTTTACTCTAACCTTCCGAGCGCTGGAATCGTGTGTGCAACTGACTAGTGCAAGCTACGAAACGAATTTTCTTACTTTTAATAAGTTTTTTGCGGTTAGTATTTTATAAAACAACCAACCATTTGATAGCCTGAAAATACAAAGTATAATAACGATAATGGAAGAATTTGGTATACCAGGGAAACTGATGAGCCTGACAAAAATGACACTGGAAGGAACACGGAGCAAGGTGCTAGTAGAAATAGAGTTTACAGACGAATTTGATGTCCAAAGGGAGTTTAAACAAGGAGCTGTGCTCTCTACAACTCTGTTTAACTTGGCTGTCGTCAAAGCGGTAAGGCAAATACCTGTAAACCCAGGGGGAACGATATTTAACAGGATGGTGCAGTGTCTAGCTTAAGTTGATGATATAGTACTTATCTCAAGAAGCCAACAAGACCTAAAAGGGGGTTTTTGAGGCTAAAAGAGGCCGCAACGAATTTAGATCTAAAAGTAAATATTTAAAAAACCAAATTCATGTTAAAAGCCAGTAAAATACAACAGAGAAGAGCACATCTGGTAATTGGAGGACACGAATTTGAAAAGGTTGAAAAATTTAAATACCTCACTAATTATTGAAGGCAACGTTATGGCCAAATAAAAAAATATATCTGCTGGAAACAGATGTTACTTTCCCCTACAAGGAATATTTAAGTGTAAAAACATAAACAGAGCAACCAAGAACAGTTCTTAAGCCAGTAGTAATGTACGGGTCCGAAACTTGCACAGTGACAGTGACAGAGGAAAAGTGGCTGGGCAGGTGAGAAAAAAAAGTCCTCAGGAGGATATCTGGTGCAGTGAGCGTCCAAGGAGCATGGAGAATGCAGAAATCCAGAAAATCTATGGAGAACCAGATATCGTCACTGACATAAAGAAAAGTAGAATCCGGTGGCCAGGGCATGTCCAGAGAATGTTAGGGACATTCACAATGACGAAAATTTGTACGGGGAGACCCGGTGGAAAAAGGAAGAGGGGTCGGCCCAGAAAACGATGGTTGGATGATCTTGAGGACGACCTGCGCAGGCTCGGTGTAAGAAGATGGAGACTGAGATCAGAGGATCGAGACGATCGGAGGCGGATTGTCCAGGAGGCCAACGCTCTCCGAGAGCTGTAGCGCCAATTACGAAGAAGAAGAAGAAGAAGAAGAAGAAGAAGAAGAAGAAGAAGAAGAAGAAGAAGAAGAAGAAGATTTTATAAAATGATTAAATTAATACACAAGGTGGTCAGTAGCAGAAATATTTTATAATTTTTATCCGAAAAAGGTTGACGTCGCGATACGGTGTTGCAGAGATAAATCTACCAGGATGTGACCGGCGCCACATTGGTCCTAGTTTGTTTGGCTAATTGCCAGGTATTACCTGCGAAGTCTACAGTCCTACTTCTAGCATCTGTTGTAGAATCACACACACACACACACGCGTGCGAAACACAATAAATATGGTAGTTATTAAACTGATCTTCTACTTCTTCTATAGCGTCACAGTCCGGAGTCGAACCTTAGCCTCCATAATCATCCGTCTTCATTTTTGCCTGTCCTTGCCAATTGGTGTCCATAGTTTTATTTTAAGTAAAGTATTAGCATTCCTTGCCACTTCGTCAGTCCAGCGGTGCTTGGGTCTTCCGACAGGCCTTCTATCCTTGATTTGACTAAATTGTACTTTCCTAGGTATTCTGTTGCCTTCCACCCTAATGATGTGTCCTGCCCATCGCAATCCATGAAGTGGGATGGGTGTGGCCAGATCATTGTCTTTATATAACTTGAATAGTTCCTCTTTGTGACGTATTCTTCATATACTATTGACTTGGATTGGTCCATATATTCTCCTCAAAATTCTTCTTTAAGCGGTATTGACTATGTTAGCGGCTCGTTTATAAACAGTTCATGTCTCGCTGCCATACGTTATCGCCGGTTAATCATAACTTTATATAATGTGACGTTGGACTGACTGTAGATATTCCTCGTCTTGAATATAGTTATCAAGAAAGCATATGCTCTATTTGCGGTCTATATCCTTTTCCTTATTTCATTGTTTTCTTCATTTTCTCCGGCAATCCAACATCCCAAATATTTAAACCGATTGTCTATTTGCAGGTTCACCAGGTGGTTCGATTTCAGACTGTTCAGGTTCCCTGGTTTTCCTTCGAGTGGTAATCATAACCTTTGTTTTATCTGTATTCACCTGTCATCCTGTCTCTTTTGCTTCACCTTTGAGTTCCTGGAAATCAAAGTCATCAAAGTGGGTACAATAAGTCCAATTAAACTTACGTCCTACTAACCGTTTCTGCATGGACTGAATTCACTAACATCGTTTCTGCTCAATACTTAAACTGCAAATATTAAGTGGTCAGGGTTACGTACTATCGAATATAAATGTTCAACAGGACGTCCATCTACGAAAGGAAAAATGATAAAGTTCATTGTATTACTGAAACTACGTTGCTGCAATATATAGGTAGGGAATATTGATTGCGAACGTTGGTCACAGTGACATATGACCTGCCATGAAAATATTCTGCTGTCCATATAACAAACGACGCCTTCATTGTTCGACACGTCGATACGGCTACTAAATATTAAATCGTTATTACTGACAGCTTTATATTACGTCACTGACTTTATGACACAGTAGTGGCCGATATAAGGTAGCTTCCTAATGGTTTAATATGAAACAGTTTTGAAAATATGAAATAAAAAATGAAAACTATACACGTTTTGTAAATACGTCATCTACGATTACAATAATAGTCTAAAGACACTAGGCCCGTTTCCCTATTATTTGACATACACTCTCTTCCATATTATTTGACACTAGTGACTGTCTTTAGAAAGGTAAAAACAAGTAAGTAAAATACATTGGAGCTTACGCTGATGATGATCTGTCTCTCGTCTGCCAAAATAAATTGACCTTAAAAGAGACATTGCAAAAAATTCGACGTTTAAGTAATTCTATATCTTTCATTTACTCTGTAAATTTTACAATATTTTTCACTGAATATTTCAGGTACTTTTTCTATTTTTGTGTTTAATCCCTGCAATTCACAATATATTTTAAGTACACTTCGATTTTACAACGTTTCGGTGTAATCTCATTCCTTCTCCAATTGTTTTGGTGTATTCTCATTCCTTGTCCAATTGTTAACTTTTTTGCATCCTGAGACAATCAACTATTATTGTGTTCATTCGAGAGTTAAATTAAAAGTGATCGGAATCTTTAACTTTTATCTGAAGCTCGGAAGGCCGGTGTCAATATATTCAAAATGACGACTACAAACCAACCTGGCTGTTAGGCCCTGGTCGGTTGGTATTAAACGCCATCACGTGGGCTACGTTTCGATTTCCAGTCGGGAATCTTTTTCAGGCCGCTAAGAAGCGACAGAGAGTAAAAAAACACAATGGCGGCAGATGTAGGCCTACTACCCCTATACCTGTATCAGGTAAAAGCAACATGGCGGACAGGTAACCCTTATAATCTCGCCGACCATGTACCAGAATCTGTCAATCACAGAACCTTGACCTGGACGCGTCCCAATAGGCTCACTCAGTACACCATGTCGAACAGTATTAAGAGCCAGGCTTTGACCCCGCCTGACTCTTAAAATTTTGTAAATTTAGACACCAGGCCCCAAAAAATTTGTAAAATTATAAAAATTCATTAAGACTAAAGGAAATTTTAATTTAAATCCGCATAAATGTTAACTACCAAAATTTTTCAACTTTACGGCATCACGAACCGAAAATGAAGGGAAAATCTTGAAATAAGTTTAAGACTCTGGGCCTGACTGGAGTTCCATATAACGCCCCAAGATTTTGGTTTTGTATAGAGAGTAATTAACTGTGATATTTAGCATATTATTAGTAACCTCTGAATTTGTATGTGTATAGGGAAACACATTAAAAAAATTATATAAAAAAATAAGACGAACATAAAGTAAGAGAAACGACATATGGTGACCTCAGCTTGTTGTTTTTTGGAACAACATCTTAAGATGCCAGTTCACCAATTGGAGGTGTTCGACATCGGAAGTGTTTGCCAGTTCACCTCCCAGTGTTGCGGTACTGATTGTGAGACTTTACCAACACCGTGCCAATTTCTCGATCGGTTTTTACACTGAAGATGGCCTTCGATGGTGGCGCCGAAACGTATGTTAACAAAAAAATATCCGGCCTAATAGCTTGGAAGAAAGCAATGTCATTATTTTTGACGCCGGCAGTAAAAGCCTTAGAAATTTCTTCCAATAATCACATGCCAATAAATCGCAACAATCACTGCAAACCCGCACTTCTAAAATACCCAAATATAGCTAATTTCTAAGCCGGCCATTGTCACTTATATTTACAATACAGAAGTTCCAGAATAATCTGTCAGTTTCCGGAGAGTGTGTCGAGCCATTTGCGTATTGCAGGCGTCCTGGAATGTGGCACAAGTCTCACCTTGAACAAACTGCGTAGACCGGTGCGGTCTAGAACAGCCTTGATTTTTGACGCATGGACAAGCGACACGCAACTGTCTTTCGTAACACTATGAAATATTTTTAACGGCAGCAAAATATACATATTAATCAGACGAAATTAGTGAAGTAACTGCCTGCAGTATTTTTAACTTTTCCAGCCGTTAAATTATGGCACTCGATAGGTACAGTTATAATTGATGACTTCGTATAAATTCTACTACTGGGTATAGGAGATAATACATTATAGGCCCTACTATCTTTAATCATCTCAGACCGCTAAAACACAAGGCTCACTCCCACTCCACACTCACTGATACATACAACAGTACACTAATTCAAACACAAACACGCGCGCGCGCTTACTCAGCACATGTTAGTGGCTGGCTGACAGTTGTACCGAATATGAAATGCTGCGGTGCGTTAGACGGTACTACAACAGTGACATTTGTTGCGTTGGCAATACTGCTGTAGTCCCACTCCCTCTCGTCTATCTCTTTCTCACTCTATCTCACTCTCTCTCTCTCTCTCTCTCTCTCTCTCTCTCTCTCTCTCTCTCTCTCCGTCAGCAGTTTGATTCTGTACACTTGATCGTATGAATAATAATACGAAATGCGAAATCACAACTCGCAGGAGCACAGACTCGGTCTACAAATGTATGATTAAATGTCATTTCAAATGCTTTTTGAAATTAATTCAGCACGGTATTGCCTAGGTCCTGAGGGCACTCAATCTTATAAAACGACACGGTTTGGTGGACAACGATAATAATCGGAATGATATTTACGTCCGTCGACGTTTCGGCTTAAAGTCACGTTAAATGATATTTTGTTGGTAAACATCATCCGTGGTGCATGAACGTTGCGAATAGTCACAACAATTAAGATTACTGTCCGGTATTCAGATCTGATAAAATCAGTCAGTAGGTCAAAAAATAAATAAATAATAAAGTAGATCAATAAATAAATTAATTAATAAAGTCCTATGACGTAAGGTCTAATATTTTACGTCCAGTGGGATTTGCCCCTCTATATTGCGCTGCTGATTCAATACAGAAGTTATAATATCTGCTTATCAAATGTCTACAAATTTTGTTTTGGGCTTACTCATTCAGTATGAATAAAGTGAATTAGCACATTTGAACCTGTCAGAATGATAGTGGTGTAATCTATTTGATAAAATTTCAAATCATGTTTAGTATGTTTACAGAAAAAAAAACAGTTTTTATGTATAAATTGGCGAAAACTAACTAGGCCTCTAAATGTTTCTTCTAGTTCTTTTTAATAATAAGCACTGAAAAATGTAAATATTTCAAAACTATAGAAAATTGACTAACCGGAATCATCAAATCTGCTCACTTTTTAGTTGAACTAGGTATTTTAAAATAAAACTTAAACGATGTTTGCTTATAGTACGCGTATGAATTATTTCTACGTCCTTTACACCTCTTTATTTTCCTCTCCCACCTGTCTTTCTTGTAGCTTAACTGTACAACTTAGTGCTCTTACGTAAAGTGCAATTACCCTACGGTTCATGTAACCATTACCATTTTGTAAGTTTGAAAATTGACACCATTTGTTTCTACTTGTCTTTTATTTACTTGGTAGATCCTTTTCACTGGATGTCGCACACGCTCATAGTCAGCCATAAACGGTGTTGTTAGAGTCCCATTATCCCATTGGTATTTTCTTAAAAAATATCAGAAACTTAAATAGGGACGTCTGTTACCACCTTCTTTTAAAACATTGACTGGCTGCTCGCCGGCGTTGATAGTCGGTTGCACTCTGTTGGCAACTAAATAAAACATATTTCAGAGAGCAGAAAAATAACGTGGTGACACAATTCATCTTCCGCCTCTCAGTGGTGGCCCCTTACGTGTTGTTCGTTGTACACAATTGGATACTGGCTCTACTTCCGCCTCTCAGTGGTGGCCCCTTACGTGTTGTTCGTTGTACACAATTGGATACTGGCTCTACTTCCGCCTCAGTGGTGGCCCCTTACGTGTTGTTCGTTGTACACAATTGGATATTGGCTCTACTTCCGCCTCTCAGTGGTGGCCCCTTACGTGTTGTTCGTTGTACACAATTGGATACTGGCTCTACTTCCTCTCTTACGTCTTCATATAAACTGTTGAAAAGTGACTACACTTCTTTTGGAGGTAAGCTGTTTCTTAAAGCTGGCTGCTTGACATTTCACCGTTAAGTCGTCTTCAATGCTGCAAGCACCTTTTATGCCTTCGGTAACCGCACCTATAGCGACCCTGTCAAGGAAATAGTTACAATCCCAGGATGGAGAATGGAGAGACTAGAAAAGCGACGGGGAGATCAAATTGTGGATTCAGACCTGGGCAGCGCCGCCATTAGGGGGACGGTTACATTGATCTACTGCGTACTGATATAATAAATAAATTTTTGCATCGAAAGTAGGCGGAAGAAGATTACTTCAGGTAGCTACACTAATTAAATAGAATTTGCAAGACAGCACTACAAATTTCCGCTGAAAAACAAAGGTGATGGCTTTCTAGGAAGCTGATTCCAAACAAGCAAACGTTTTTGTTGATAGCTCTGTCCTGGAACAAGAAAATAACTCTAAATATTTGGAGTATAATGCTTTTTATAATACGAACTGTGAAGTGGCTAATAAGCTTAACCGTATTTGTGGGATCGTCAGGAGAACTCTGAAGTCGGTAAGTAAAGAAACACGTTTAAGGGTCTACAAAGTGATGCCCAGTCACACACTTCTTCGTGATTCTGAGAACTTGACGTCGACATAAGACGAAGCCAGTCGTATTAAGGCGGCTAAGAGCGATTCCTGAAGAATGTGACAGGACGTACAAAAAGAATTCCAACATGCGGCAAGAACACCATATTGTGAGTATATTAGACAGGATTACTCAATATCGGGTAAATTGGTTGCCGTTCCGAATAAATAGCTGCTGCATAACTAGTCGACAATAAACCGAAAGGACGGAGAAGTGGACGACGTCCGAAGAAGCGTTGGAGTAACCAGCTCTTGGCTTTGTCTTCTTGTGACCGCAACAAATCAACCGTGGTTTAATCCGCGGAGCTGATGATGATGATGTTGATGCTAACAACATCAAGAAGCGAGACAAATAGCACGGCAGAGAACCATCTAGTTGCTAGACTGGGTTCAATATAGATGACAGAAACGAGCTAGACCTAGGAGATCACAGGAAGACGACACACTCGATGAAAGGCGGGAAACAGGCTTGCAACATGGTGACTGGTACAAGCCTCTGGCGTGAAAGCTGTAGCAGACTCGCACGTGAACGGATGGTTGGATAGACATAGATGGATATTTACAGAGTATACAGCACTCAAAACGGTGAGGTATAAATGTGAAATGAGAAATAATGAGGTGCGAGAAGAAGAAAATAAAATAAAAAGAAGATAAATTGTTACTGAAGATTATTAAATTACTAAACATTTTGAGCTGGGAATAATATATTATTCGAGGATTGTTCAATAAAAACACGTTTAGAGGCTGTAAAGCACTTTTTATTCAACGATTTTAAAAGAAGTCTCCATTAACATTAAGGCATGAGTCCCACTGTTGGACTAATCTGTAGGTTCCCTGCTGGTAAAATTCTTGGGTTTGTTTGTGGAACCATTCGCTAACAGCAAACTCTACCTCAGAGTCCGATTTGAACCGCCGTCCTTTTAGTGATTTATTTAATGGTCCAAAAACATAATATTCGTATGGGGACAGGTCGGGACTGTAAGGTGGATGTTGTAAGACGTCCCACTTCATACGACCAAGCAGATCTTGAATCATCTGGGCTACATGCGGTCGAGCATTATCATGCAGAAGAATGACACCATTTGTGAGCTTCCTGGGACGTTTATTCTTGATGCTGAGCCGTAAGCGTTTTAAGCTGTCTGCATATCGCTCAGCGTTGATGTTGACACCAGGTTCTTTAAAATCTAAGAGCAGCACACCCTGATAATACAAAAATACGGTCACCATTACTTTTCCTTGCCGAAGGTTGGGACCGACATTTTTTCGTCTTCGGAGATTGTGCATGCTTCCACTGTATACTCTGACGTTTGGATTCTGGTTCGTAGTGATACCATCAAGACTCATCACCGGCAACAACTTGGTGTAGAAGGCGCATCAAATCTGTTGTTGTTGATAGCGCATCAAATGCTGCAAGGATAAGGCCGAACGCAAATTTTTCTGCTCATCAGTAAGCAATCGTGGAATACACTGAGCAGAAACTTTGTGATAGCCAAGACTATGAATGATGGAATGGACAGTTCCCACGCTGATGTTCAACAGTTTAGAAAGTTCTCTAACTTTGATGCGCCTATTTGCGCGTAAAGCAGTTTCCAGCTGTCTCACATTTTCATCTAATGCTGCAACACGTGCAGGTCCGGGACAGGCCAAATCTTTAGTGGATTCTCTTCCTTATCGAAATTTATTGCACCATTCAACCACTGCCATATGAGAATAACTAAAGTCACTATATACAGCTTTCATTCTCGTATAAAGTTTCATTGGCTGACGCACCTCAGAGGTCAAAAATTGAATAACGGCATGCAGATTACCTTTGGACGGATTTTCTATCGTAGATGCCATTTTTCAAAACAGTTACAACGCTTAGAAAAGAGCAAACTGCAAATATTTTTGACAGACGCGTCACTAGTACTTAAACAGACAATATAAACAAATGAATTCCGTTTCCATGGCGACGAAGTCACGGCTGCGCAGATGAAACATGTTCCTATTGAAGAATCTCGTAGTTTACACTTGTCAAAAAAAAAAAAAAAAATTGTATGAAAGCAAATCGCTTAAAGTGATTGTTTAATTGTCACTGGATTCATTTTTCAACCTTTAAAAAGATCCATAAAATCAAAAGTCATATTAATCATTCACACTATTAAAGCATCGATTTTATTGCCGCTCAAACAAACTTTCTCACAGCAGTTTCGTAACAGTAATTTTGTCGGCCAACGACATTTACATTATCATAAAAATGTGATTTCTATAATCAGTAACCTAAAACGAAAAAACTAACTGGACAAAGGTTAGTTTTTTTATTTGACCGTACAGCATATGGTTTTATTTGACCGTACAGCATTATACAAAAGTACACACGCAAATGAACACTATTTAATAGGTTTCTGTTGTTACAAACAAAAATTACACTGTCCTCAAAATTAATATTGCAACTAGTAACATCACGAAGGCCTACTTCATGTAATGTGTAAGTAACTAATTAGATATAAGTTACAATCGATACATAGTGTAAACATCGATTTTGCCTACTACAATTAAATGTTTAAAATCGGTTCTCTGATATCGTTTCGCTATATTTCACTGTTTTCTTTTGTATCACTTTGTATGTTTATTTTTCCAAACTGAAAATATTTAAAGATAAAAATTTGAAAATACTACTTCAGATAATCATTAGACACATACAAAAAACACTTTATACCTATATCATATCTTACCACTATAAAAGTACCCTATAAAAGGCTTTAAGAATTTGTGAGAGTCAATACGCTACCACGTTCACTCAATTTATTCGACACTTATGTAAATTTTATTGTTCTATGTCGTCGTGTACAATAATAGAAAACTGGGGGTGGGGAGAGGGCGGGCAGAAAAGTGAGATTAATGTCGGCACGGCGGCGTTTGCAAAAATGAAATTTAAAAGTTTGGAACGCGTCCAAGGGGATAGTGCAGTCTGTGGAACAGTTAAAAACTACCAACTCGAAGGAGAGTCCGTGAAGCGTGTGTTGTAGAGGGAAGTGTGAGCGATATAATGTATAAAGTTCTGTGAGATTAGACTGATTTAGAGGAAAGTCGTAGACTATTTGTCAAGGCATTCACGCTACAGGAATACGATTGGCGTGGTCGGTTAAAACGGCCCAAAAAGCGAGATGCGTCATGCGACGTAGAAACGTCACACACACACACACACACACACACACACACACACACACACAATATTCTTAAGTTACTAAGGATGTGATATGTTCGGCTTGAGTTTCAGACGTCTACCATCTATCAGCCGTAGACGATAATACAAGTGACTCAACGCGAAAAAAGCAGACGCTATATGTCTGATAGGCTAATTATTATTACTACTGTATTATTTATTAGTTTTGGCTAACTTTAGCCCTATATAAAAAAGATTTTAGAGTTATTCTTTAAACTTTCTTTAACATTTCCAGCCACGTTTTGACCTTTTTAGTTTTAAATAAAATTCAAATGTTTTAAACTTTTACTTCTTTTCTATTAAGTTTACCGACTTTCGGAAAGTATTAACAATAATAATTATTTATTTTTAATTAATAATTAATTAATTTTTATTTAATAATTGCAATTATTAAAATTGAAAACTTTTGAAATTTTTTTTTCAGATATTTATTTGCTTATTGGCAATTTATTCCAAAGTAAAATTATGCGAATTTTGCCGGTAACTTGCTGAAACAATTTTATGCCAAACCTAAAACTTGTGTTTTCCGAGATTAGTTTCTCAGGCTGAAGAACACTTTTTTGAAACTACTATAGTCATACAGTTCTGGGACCAATTTTTCAGTGTCAAGAAACTTATGAAAACACTAAATTTACCCCAAAACGTGTGTTCAAAGAATTTTATTGTAGACTTATTTTTCGGTTAGTGCAGAAAACAGGGCGAAATTGTTCACTAGCTGTAGCTCGAAAACAAAGCTTTCCGGACGTGTAGCCTTTTTTCTTTATTCTTACTGTCAGAACAATTATTTCAGCTTCCTTGTGACACATTTTGTACACAACACACACGTGCGCGCGTGCGCGCAATCCAGATACAATCCAGATTTCCAACTAGTATCTTCGCAGAGAGTTACAGAAAGCTGTCGTTAAACCTGCAATAAAAGCACTATACATATAAACATCAAAAGCAAGATACTGTACTGTATCCAAGGGCGCAGCAAAGGAATCTCCTTAAAATTGAAAAAAAGGAAAATTTTTATTTTTAGTATTTTAGTTTCTTCTGCAAGGACGGCCGTCCAGACCACATGCTACGGATAATATCTGAATCGATCTTGTTCATTATTATCATTATATTTTTTTAGACAGTAGTGACCCCTACACTCCGAAAAACTTTTGTATACTGTTTTATACTCGAATTTATACAACGTGTAGTAGGAGTATCACTTTTATATAACAGCGTCTTCTTAAAAGTGTCAGACCGCCTCTTTGCACTAGTCACATTGTACCGTTAGTAAAACGGTGTTTCACCGGCTATTACTGGGATACCTACTGTTTTATACAATTGTATACCTTTATTTTCCTCGTTCCTCGTTTTATTCTTTAAGTATCTACGAATCTTTCCACAGATGCCTCTAGACTTTGCTAACTTACCTTCGCAATCTGCGTCACTTATGTAACTTACTAGATGATCACGTCCAATGTAATTAGAAATACATCTTAATTAAATAATTAAATAAATCCAGTCGTAAAATACTGTAAAATAAAATTTTAATCATGGTTTGTAGTATCAATTGTTTTAAGCAATAAAAAATATCTATCGGGACGTAATAAATGTCCTCGTATCACTTATAATTGTTAAAAGGAATTGCAGGTGGAAGTTTTGAATTAAACAATTCAATTATGTATCGATGTCCGTAGCCAACACAAACGTGAAGTTCCGTGTCGATAAGTACACGTAGTCATTACGGACTGAGTCTAGATTTAATTACGAGACTTTTACGTTTTAAGACAACGATACTGACCTGACCCAGTTACCTGTATGCAACTTTGTTTCCGCGTCTCCTGGTGAAGTTTGTCGTCGATTATGCATCAAACCGTGTCTAGTTACGTCACTTGTATGTCTCTAGCAGCCGTACTGTTTAATACAAGTATATTTTAAAAGAAGTACCGAAAAGTCAATCTTCGTTAAATGACTTTTAATGACGAAATTGCTTAACAAAGTAACATAAATGGAATGCATAATAATACTTTGATAATATAAAATATCTTTCCAAAATATTGTAAATTAATTTTTATAATTCAGTTATTTCTCTCACTGATACATCGTATATGCACCTTTCAATTACTGGAAAATTAAACTTAGTAATTTTAAATCATATGCTGAAAACCAAAAAAGGGTCCATCCAAACGTGCTGATTCTATGTACCACCATTCACGTTTTAAATTAGTTCCTAGGTTTTTAAAACATACAAAACTTTATAAAAACTTAAATACCTTTGTTTAAACTAACATGTGACCAATGAAAATTACGTAGTAATTGACCACGGTAGGTACTCAGCATTACTGTGGTTGATCAATAAAGTAAACACATAAAAAAGTAGTCAGTACTGCGTCCGTCCTCGCAAAATAAAAGCATTTCTTTACTAGAGGATATTTATTTAGTCAGACAATATTCTTTTATTTCTCGTCCGTCGAGATGATATTCTGGAATCGATACCATATGCGGATCGCTGTTCCCTCCATCTCTCTCTCTCTCTCTCTCTCTGTCGGCTGACTTTATTTTCTGTGACTCATCGGCGCACTGACATGTGTCCATACCGCGTGTCCACTTGCCGGGTCCGTATAGAGTTTCGCTGGGAACAGAAACATATGTTTCACAGCACCGTGTCCTGTGTTCCACAATCTCGCCGTTCATATTTTCGTTATCGTAGTAGTTTCTCTCTCTAGTTTTTCTAATCAGTTTTACTGGTACTTTCGTCGTCATATTAGTATTCCTCGTCATCCTCTTTCATTGACTATTCTTTCTTGATTTTCTTGACATCTTTTCACAATAGTTATCATTATCAGTTTGTTTGCATGGTCACTTTTCTACCTGTCTTCTATTTCATAACTGTTATTATTTTCTTAGAGTTTTAGGTTTCGTTGCACGATTTCTCAGAGTCTAATACTGCTACGTAGCTGTCGTGGCGTAGTGGCTTGCGTGTGGCGCTGCTACGCTGTCGGCGAGGGTTGGATTCCCGCCAGCACCATCTGATTTAGATACGACCGTTCCCCTTCTCAAGGCAATGGCAAACCAGCGAGAGGTATCCTGCCTAATATAAACAGGATAACTATGTCTTTCGGATCCGGCGTTAAACTGTAGGTCCCATATACCTGTGAGAGATTCCGTAACACACGCACCACGGGTATATGCGGGGAGGGTACAAACCCGTCGAAAGACTGGAGGACCCAATAATAATAATATTGCTGCGCTAAGGAAATAGATAATACTGCATCGCTACGTGACGCCTTGCATGTATTTAGCGTTGAAGAATTACGGGCAACGCACTGGGTTGTTCTAGGCCATGCGAGATGCCACTTACAAACGTTACTCGATTAACCCAACCGGCATCAAAGCTCACTATCTCACTATAATGCATGACGGGGGAGGTATCCTACGAGTATCTCGTAAGTACCGAATTTCGAAGCAGGCCAGTTCAATTACACCAGGCGATTTTAGAATGCGGTTCGTAGTTATTGTGGCGGTTTTGTGGGAAGTGATCATTGTGTTAATTAGTGCAAAACTGTAATAAGGTGATATTTATTGTAGTTGTTGGACAAAAATGTATCTAGAATTATTGTATCAGAGTGCTGCCTTTTGTTGGTTTCTGTTGTTTGTCTAATCGTTTATGTCTAAGTTGCAATTAGACTTCATTGGTGTCGGTCATTCTGTTCCCACTGTACAGTCGAAACAATATATCTTGGTTTTGGATATTTAGAGGCACCATAATACCTCTGTGTTCTACAATATCGCCTACACGTAGTTCTTCTAATCAGTTCCACTAGTACATCCGTCGTCATTTTAGTACTCCTCGTCATCCTCTTTCATTGGTTATTCTGTCTTTGTTTTTTTTTAAATATTTTTTTCACAGTAATTATCATTATTAGTTTGTTTGCTTGGTCACTTTTATACCAGTCTTTTTTTCATAAGTGTTATTATTTTCTTAAAGTTTTAGATTTCTGTACACCATTTCTCAGGGTCTAATATTGCTACGGTGAGGAAATGGGTAGTACGGCATCGCTGAATGATTACGTGACGCCTTGCAGAATATTGGCGCGGTAAAAATACGGTCAACGCACTGAATTGTTCTAGGCTATGCGAGATGCCACTTTCACACGTTACTCGACTAACCCTACCGGCATCGAGGCCCGCTATCTCACTACAATGCAAGGCAGCGGATGTATAAGTATTGGAATTCCAAGCGGCCCGGTTGAGTTACGCCTGGCGATTTTAGAAGTGCGGTTCGTAGGTATTATTATGAGGGTGTAGTGACCACTGTGTTAATTACTGCGAAACTGTAATAAGGTGACATTTATTGTAGTTGTTGAACAAATTTAACTTGGATATTGTATCAGAGTGCTGCCTTTTGTTGATTTATATTGTATGTGTGTAATCGTTGATGTCTAAGTTGTTATTAGTGACTTAACTGGTGTCAGTCATTCTGTTTCCTCTATACAAGACGACGATCTGTGCGACCGACGTAACAATATATTTTGGTTTTGGATATTTAGAGGTACCGTAAAACAGGGGTTTAGGATCGTTCGCAGCACTAGACAGGGGTAGACGATCATGAAACTAGAAACATTTCTACTGTCGATTCAGTCGGTGGTTGGACTTAAATTATTTGACACTAACCTTTTGTGTAGGCTGGGTATTTCTTCAATCACTGTACTACTTTTAGGAAACAAAATATTCCCCAAGCAGAAAGTATACATGATTCAAGATTTATTAAATGAAATGAGTTGGTTCGTACATGTCACTCTCTCTCTCTCTCTCTCTCTCTCTCTCTCTCTCTCTCTCTCTCTCTCTCTCTCTCACACACACACACGCACACACACGCACGCACGCACGCACGCACGCACGCACGCACCCACACACACATACACACAGTTTTAGAAACAATACTGTTAAGGATTTTGTCACCAGCGTTAATTACCTCAATTAAACAGTTTGTAATCAACAAGATAATCTCTTACAACAAATTAAATAAAAATTGTTCATACGCAGTAAAAATGTTTACTAATAGAGTACTGCACAATTATAAAACACATAATACTTCGCCACAATACTTCAGACCGCACTATGTAAATCGCCACTTAAACTCGCTGTGTAATCGCCCGACAATAACTCAAACTGACTAAGCGCCGCTGAAGCCTTGTATTTATACCCCGCTCAGACACCACAACATTCCACGTACTACGCATCAGCTCTACACTAGGACGTAATTGATTGCGGCCTTGACACAGAGTACGCGGCTGGCGGCGTCTAGAAAAGTCTCGCGAACGCACGTTGAAATCACGTATGCACAGAGCATTACAGCCGGATTCCTCTGGAACATTCGAGAAACACGTAGATTGTTTTGTAATGTCGTAGCAATACAAATTTTAATTTTTTTAAATTTGTATTTGAATTGATTATATTTTTGTTTTAGTTATTTTCCTTTTATTAACATGAAGTAAAATATGCACACAGCTGTGGTTTAAAAATATTCCGGTTGTGTACCTTTCACGTTTTCCACCTTACGTCATTCAGACAAGTCTACACATGATTTTAAAATTTCATAAATCCATGAGTTAAAAGGAAACACATCAGCCACTTTTCGTGTTCTTTATTTTTAATAACAACACGTTTTTGGGGTACGAACATAAGAGGAAAATAAGAACAAAAAGAAAATGAATAGAGCGAAAAGGAGCAAAATAAAACAACGTGTGTTTAAGCGAAAAACAATGTTGATAAACCCACATAGAGAGAGAGAGAGAGAGAGAGAGAGAGAGAGAGAGAGAGAGAGAGACAGAGAGAGAGAGAGAGAGAGAGAGAGAGAGAGAGATGGAGAGAGAGAGGGAGGGAGAGGGAGAGGGAGAGGGAGAGGGAGAGGGAGAGGGGAGAGGGGAGAGAGAGAGAGAGAGAGAGAGAGAGAGAGAGAGAGAGAGAGAGAGAGAGAGAGAGAGAGAGAGAGAGAGAGAGAGAGAGAGAGAGAGAGAGATGGAGAGCGTGAAATAGAGAGGTGGAGTTACAGTCCTGAGAAAGATTTATGGGCCCATGAGGAAAGCGAAAATAAGTGCAATTGAGATGTATGAATTTTAAAAGACCGTCTGAAGTTCCAAGAAGAGAAAAGAACAGGAATGACGAATCTAGAAGAAGAATAGGAGTGAAAGGAAATATTTTTAAAAAAATAGGGGGAAGAGTGGTACGGGCATGGAAACGAGCAGGACTTCCCACGTAAGTAGACTTCATAAGCAACGATGGCGTGGAAACCAGCCTGAATGAAAAAGTGTGGCCGCCCCAATTTAGAGAGACACCAGAGGATCATAAGTATAATAAGTGAATAAACCCTTTGAGTTAAACAAAATTACTAAACTGCTAAAATTATTAAATTAATTGCTAAATAAAATAAATCAATTGCTAAATAAATTTAGAAAAATAAATTACGTTTTGAATAAGCCAAGTTAAGACATTCCAGTACGGTTCGGAGTTGCTATTGTTGGAAGTAAAGACAGTGGCTAGTAAAGAACTATCGAAAAGAGAAAAGAAAAATATATTTCTAAGTCAGTCGTTTCACTGAGAAATGAATTTACATTTTATTTGAGATCAACAAAGAATTTTATGAAAAGATTATGCCACAGTATTGTGGTTAACTGGCGAAGACCGTGTCAGTTATCGAATCGTTCTCACACTGAAGATGGCCACCAAAAGGCCTGTTTGCAACAGAAGTAGCGCACCATGGCCGAATAGCCCGGAAATAAGTCAATTATATTCTAACACATTTGTATGAAAAGTCTGACGAATGGCTTTCTGTTGACATCGTAGAAGATTAGTACCAGAGTGATAACAAACAAGATCCTTGCCCTCCAGGAGAACGGAAAGACACAGGTATTGCAGGCGAAAGAATTCTATGTATCGGGAACTAGAAAATTCATTCTTAAGGAGAGTCAAAGGATGCACCCTAAGATATCGCATAAGAAATGGAGACATAAGGCAAGAGCTAAATATATACTCATAAACGATAAAATTAAACCAAATAAAGAAAACTGGATACGACACAAAAATACAATGGGTGACTTGAGGATACCAAAAAAGACAATCCAGTATAAGCCTCTTGGAGAACGAGACAGAGGCAGACCAAGAAAACGGTGGCTGTGAAGACGGAACAGACTGTAAGCCTAATCCTTGAAGTGAAGAGGAAGAAAATCTAGAAAAATTTGGAATCAGCGAAGAAATATCGTTTACATAGAAATATGTTCAGAGGTGCTGCCCGAAAAGAAACCAAAAAGGTATTATGGGAAGGAAAACGAGCAAGAGCGAGCAAGGGCGAGCAAGAGAATTAACAGAGAATTCACGAATACCGGCTAAGAGGAAAAGAACTTGAGTAGATGAAGAACGTTGTGTAATCCCAGAGCCCATAGGTGGCTATGAATGGGAAAGAAATAAAAAGGGACTAGGTTCCTAGTAAATACACTTACTTGTTTGGATATTTTTTATCGTCTAAGTCTGATTAACCTGTATAATAAAAAAGAAATTCTGATAAAACGTACAGTACAAACGCGCATGCGTGTGTGTGCATGTTTTATGTGCGTGCACGTCGCTAAGACCTTCACATTTTTCCGCTGCGTAATATAATGTATTATATAAAACGGGAACGTTTAATTGAAAAGAAGAAAATGGATTTGTCGATACTACTGTTGTAATTGGAAGCAGTTCTGTTCAGTGCGGGTAAATGCTAAGGAATACCGTCTCTCAACTGGTTTGTGTATTGCAGTAATCGTTATGCTCGGAGAAAATTGAAAACATAAAACAATGGGCTTAGAAAATAACCAATAACCGACACAACAGCCAGCCGATGGGATCCTCTTGTACGACATCCCCTTTGTTTACGTAATACGCTTAACACTATGCCGTTTTAAACGCTTATAGTTTCTAGTGACATTTCTGCGCTTCGCCTCCTCACCCTCTGTCTATATGCTATACGCTTTGTTTGTTTTACGAATTTTGCTGTATCTATCTTTATTTCGTTTCCTCTATATCTCTTTCCCACTATACCCCCTCTCTATCAAGCACTCTTTCTGTTCTCTAATCACCGTCACGCATGTATCATCGTCGTATCCGTCGTCGTTGAAGCCGACAACATCATGCATAATCATCATCGTCGTCGTCGTCGTCGTCATCGTCATCATCATCATCATCATCATCATCATGATCTTCTTCTTCTTCTTCTTCTTCTTCTTCTTCTTCTTCTTCTTCTTCTTCTTCTTCTTCTTCTTCTTCTTCTTCTCCTCCTCCTCCTCCTCCTCCTCCTCCTCCTCCTCCTCCTCCTCCTCCTCCTCCTCCTCCTTCTTCTTCTTCTCCTTCTCCTTCTTCTTCTTCTTCTTCTTCTTCTTCTTCTTCTTCTTCTCCTCTTCCTTCTCCTTCTTCTTCTCCTTCTCCGTCTCCTTCTCCGTCTCCTTCTTCTTCTTCTTCTTCTTCTTCTTCTTCTTCTTCTTCTTCTTCTTCTTCTTCTTCTTCTTCTTCTTCTTCTTCTTCACTTTCATCACCATAATCATCGACTTTATGATCTAAACCATACCTTATTTGTTTTGGCTTCATTATAGCTGATCAGTGGTATAAATACGTAGGGGGGATATTTTAAAAATTTCATAATTATACTTTGTTCACCGAGTGTTTGCAGAAAATATTTCACGCGAATGACGTTGACGAGGGTCGGATTCTATTGTTATCGGTAACATTCCAACGCCCGTTTCACAGCAGTCCGCCAACTCATATTTCCTGTTCGTCACGTTCTGTAGGTACTGTGCGTAAATCTACTGAAGATCAGTTCGTTCCCTGTTTTCACCGTTGAATAACGTGTCATTTGGGTCTGTTTTTACTGTTTAGTTATTATTAATAGCTTGGACTAAAACTGTACAATATGGAGACTCTTTCCCCATTAGCAAGGAACAAACGCGGCAAAGTTATACATAGTGCTAAGAGATTGTGTATAGTGAATAATTTTAAACATTTAAGTACAGAGAATCCTACCACAAAAAAGGACAAGGCCATGGAAAAAGTTGCTGAAATGACCGGTGTTAGCAAGCGGAGTGTTTATAGTGTTATTAATGTATATTTGAAAAACAAAACGTTAGGCTTGAGTGCACCAAAAAATAAAAAATCTAGAGTAGCGGCAGTAGATAAATTGGACGAATTTACAAAATGTGCTATTAGGAGAAAAGTTCACGAATTTTTTTTCAAAAATGAACAACCGACAATAAATAAAATTTTGAGTGCAGTTAACAACGATAAAGACTTACCGGATTTCAAACGGTCTACGCTATATAAACTGTTAAAATCATTGAACTTTAAATTTCATGAAAGAAGACGTAACATGTTTATCTGTGACAGGGATGATATAGTTGTATGGCGACGGAATTACCTACGCAAAATTAAACAGTTTCGTGAAGAAGGCCGTAAAATTTACTATCAAGACGAAACTTGGGTAAAATGCAGGCCATGTCAAAAATAAGGTTTGGCAAGATAAAACTATTAAGTCGCGGAAAGATGCGTTTTTGAAAGGTCTGTCGACAGGACTACGAAGTCCGAAGGGGAAAGGGAGCCGCCTGATAGTTGTGCATATGGGCTGTGAAGAGGGCTTTTTGAAAGATGGATTAATGGTGTTCCAATCAAAGTCTACTGCTGACTATCACGAAGAAATGACCGGGAATGTATTTGAAGATTACTTTCGAGAACTCCTACCTTCCCTGGAAGATAACTCTGTTGTGGTGTTAGATAACGCACCATATCATTCAGTAAAGTGTGAGACAATTCCGAACATGTCTTGGAAAAAAAATGAAATAGCAAATTGGTTAAAACAAAAAGGTTTTAATGCTGATAGTAGTTATCTAAAGAAAGAACTTCTTTATATAGCAGAACAAGAAAAAGGAAATTACGACAAATATGTTATTGATGAGATGGCCAAGAAGGAAAACAAGACAGTATTGAGATTACCCTAGTATTGAGTATTGAGTAGGGTGATTACCCTATCACTGTGAGTTAAATCCCATCGAGTTGATCTGGGCTCAAGTGAAGAATCATGTTGCGGCTAACAACACAACATTTAAGCTAGCAGATGTAAAACGGCTGTTGGAAGAAGGGGTGGAAAAAGTAACTGAAGAAGACTGGAAGAAGTGTATAGAGCACGTAAAGAAAGAAGAGGCGAAACTGTGGGAATTGGACAACTTAATAGAAGAAATGGAGAAGAGTGACCCTTTGATTATAAATGCTGGTAATGATGACACTAGCAGTGACCCCGACTTAGCTATGGAATTGGAATAAACGTAGTTTCCATTGTTGTAAATAGCCCAATGTACGTACATACTGTAGTAGATAGGCTGATGTAAATATTGTAGTAAATGGCATGTTAGTATTATCATAGCAAATAGGCTTATTTTATAATTAATTTCATTGTAGATTTTAGTATTGTGATAGCAAATGGGCCTGCCTATGTTATAATTTTAGTCCGGGGTTCTCCGTACCACAGGTTTATGTGATCTAGGCCTGTGGAAGCCTCTTTCCCCTAGCATAAAAAGAGTGATCTCCGACAAGGTGGAGGGGTTGACGTTTCCCTCGGAGGCTTATTAATACTAACGTCCACCGATCACAAAACATCAATTTATTAGATGCTCGGTAGCCCGTGCGCCCCCCGCACGTCCGCCTGTGAACCGGCCTCTGCCATTCGCCAGTGTCGTAATAGGCCAACATTTTCTGCAAACACTCGTTGAACAAAATATAGTTACCGTAACCTACTTCTGAGCTGAGTACGTGTGTTAGAATAAGGCTAATGAATAATTTGTTGTAGATGTAAAAGGAATTACAATTTTTGTAAATTAATAAAATAAAGTTAGAGTTTTCTTAATAATGGTAATCGTTTTACATTTGTTAAATAACGTAGAATTTCTAGCCTTACGTACATTTTATTAAATGTGTTTACAAATGTTTACAAAATTATATGGGAATCCTGAATTTCTCATTTGGTCTGATTAAAATGGGGAGTCAGATCTTCAACTAGTCTCATCGCCCGTTCTACCCATTCGATACGCTTCAAACACCTCGAAGAAATCACTGTAACTCTAATTGTACACTGTACTTTTCGTGTTGTGGCCTCCGCAAGATTTACCAAAAATAATTTTTACGTCAGGAATAAACAAAAATACTGTTTTTAACATTCAACCGCTGCCGACAAACCAGATAGTTTTATATTACTAGTAATTGTACTAAAACAAACCTCTATGGGAGTTATCATTTTCCTTCTTCTTAGATTGGGTCATACACATTTTCCTAATAATTGTTAACATTTTTTAAAAGTAATTTGCACTCTGGGTTTGTAACGACTATCTTTTGTGCTAGTAGATGAAGGCATCAAGTTTTTATCAAAAACGCGATCGGTTTTTACCTGATACAGACATCAGTCTTGTTTATTTATTGACAAGTCGCCGAGCGTGAAAACAAAATCACTGGCTGTAAACACGCGAATACTTGTTGCTCACACACAATACAATAGACCGTATGTCATAGGGGCGGGGGTTGTTACAATGGGGATGATGAAGCAACGGGCAGGGTTAGTTGGCGCGCGCCATGATTGATAATATTAGTTACGGGATTCTTTTTTTTTTGCAACAAGTGGTCTCAACTACCCCAGCCTGCCGCCGCTGCTAATTCACTCCCCTCCTTCCGTTCCATTTCATCGCCTCCCCCTCCGACTTAGCCAGAAGTGTTTCACAGCAGCACACAATCTCAATCCCCTTTCCTTGTAATACAACACGAATTTTGAAAGAAAAATGTGATACTTTTCTACAGCGACAGAAGTTTAATCTTTGTTTCCACTTCTGTTTTCTAGTGTTCGACTGTAGTCCACAGAGCTGTCCAAAACACTCTCGGATTCTGGTTCTAACCTTGTTGCGGGCCGTCCATAGCTCTCGAAACCTTCCTATGTAATCGAACAACACCCTGCACAACCCACTTCACACGTTCTGTATAACAATTTATGTTTTAGAAAAAATTGTCCTTATCAATTTGGTTGTAAAATCGTCTTGTGTGTAACCAAAGACAGAAGAACATTGAGGTGATAATGCTGTTGTTAATAAGTGCATAAAATTTCAGTTAAATCCACCAGTCCGACAAGTAGGGGCATATTTACGAAGGCGACGAACGGAACTGGACCCCGTTCTCTAGACAGTCGGAAAAAAGTTGACGGTTTCTGTTAATCTCTTAACTCTTAATCTCTTTTATCAACTTTTAGTGTTTTTTTTTTCAGCTAGTAACTATTTTTTAAAATATACAAACAGGTTTATCACACAGAATTTGCGTATACGTTTGAAATATAAAATACAGGAAAATCAATTCAGTCAGTAAGTATCTTCTAAATAATGTTTCAGTAACGCGATGTTTGTGTTATCGCCGTTTGCTTTAATGGCATTGATTTAAAGTTGTTATCACACGTTTTACAGCTACGTCAAGAGAGTAATGTTGATTAGTTTTAACTTGTTTTTTCTTTTGTATGGAGCCGGCTCGACCGAACCCCAGACTCTCCCCCCCCCCCCAAGTCTAGATACGCCACTGCCGACAAGTGCTTTTCGGAGTATGAGACAGTTTTGAAAAATGTGGTTCTAAAACGAACACAACGTGATCTGGACAGCCAAGAAGCAGTTAAGAACATCCAAGTACCCAGATAGGGAAAAGTAAAATATCGTGTTCGTTTAGCCGATCTCAGACCCCTTGAAATCAACTATAAACTGTAACTGCAAGTAACAATAAGGAAAACAATAATTGCCAGTATAATTTTTTTTTAAATCAACAAAGTGTCACTAAAGTGTCATTAACAGATTTCAGAACACAACAATATATTAAGAAAAAGCAATACAAAATTCCATCCAAATCACAAGTATTCTACACATAATAAAGTTTTATTTACTGTCTTACAAGTGTTCGAAAAGGATGAACCGATTGCACGACGCAATTTTCAGTTCTCAAGCATTGTCATGGAATGAGTCATTGACCATTTGAAAGAGGAGGTTTCTAAGTTCGAACGACTGTCACACGAACGCTGGCTCTTCCCGATACTGCAACTAGATTCAAATGACTTCGTTTTACAACACGATGGAGCACCGCCCCACTGGTACCGCATGGTTTATACCTTTTTTGAATGAATAAGTGCCCCAACGATGGATTGGTCGGAAGGTGGTCCAAGACCTTGCTCTTTGCGCTTGGCCTGCGTGATCTCCAGATCTCGCCGTACGTGTTTTTTTCTTGTGGGGATATGTAAAAAATGAGTTTTCTTCCACCGCTGTCCACCACTACCCACCTCGATGACCTTAAACATTCAATAACAACAGCGATCAACTCAGAGGATCGTGATATCTTGCTACGTGTCTGGGAAGAATTCTCTCATATCGCCTCGATGTTGTCCGTGCTACAAATGGTGGCCACATTGAACACTTGTAAGACAGGTAATAAACCTTGATTATCAGTAGAATACTTGTGATTTGGTTAGAATTTTCGAATTACTTTTCCCTAATAAAGTATTACATTATGAAATCGGTTCATTCTTTTTCAATTATCCTGTATATTACTGATAGATATACATGTTTATCAGACAGATATTATCTCTTTTAAAATTTTTAAAAGTTATTCGTAAATAGAATAAAGTCGGGAGACACTTCGGAGACAGAGAAAAAGAGATAGACGGGAGGGAGAGAGAGAAGAATAATTACTCGACATAAAAACATTAATAAGACCTTTTACCATCACATTAATCCCAAGCATACGGTACACAACTGTGATATTATCTACGATAATGGGGTGAATTATATTTAATAGGATTCTGTTTGCAGTGCATGTGGCCAGAAAAAACGGTTTACATTATAAACTCTTTAATTAGAATTCGTCGCTACAGGCGGAGCCGGATTAAAAGTTCATACTAGAGTTTTCTAATTACAGAAATAACTAATCTTCGCTTTACGGCGACGAAGACGAAGACAGCCGAGCCTCGAAATTAATTTTGCCAAAACAAGAAAATCAGTTTTCCTTACTCGCTTCTGCGTTATAAGTCTTGCGTTCGGTTCTCCTAGGAAAGGTCATTGGTCGACAACCTTTGTAAAAACCCTTAATCCTGAGTGTAGTCAGATATTCACAAATTATTTTCACGAAGTTAATTGGAATTTTCTGTTTACATTCAAACTTCTAATGTTTTGATAATCGATTACGTTGATCCGCAATGTAAAGTTAAAAATGTATTACGTACTTTGTTTCTATATTAATGTTTTCTCAGTCTTCCTTACTATATCTTCCTCTGCTAAGTATAATCGTTATCGCCAAGCACTATTAAAAAATTTTTATATACAGCTTTCATTACAAATTAGACGCAAATGCGAGGGTTATTGAAAAATTAACCTCGAGCTGGCAGGTAACGAAAATATGAAAAAATATTGTGATGTTTACAAAAGTTATGTACTACATAACTACATGATCTGTATTACATTTGCACATAATCACCACATACATTTAGGCACTTATTATGTAATCACATCAACTGAAGAACGCTTCCGCAAGGTACCCGTTCCAGATAATGAATCAGCATCATTGGAAGGTTAAAAAACGTAATGAAAAAGTATTTTTAGAAAAAAAAAATGAAATTTCGAGGTATCCAAAAAGTTCAAACAGTCAAGGTAGTCAGACTTCCTTTAGTTTACAATGAACCACGATACGTAGAAACACATAAATCAAGGGTCAACGCTATGCAAGTGAGATTCGTTCAACGAATTGAAGACAACCCAAAAAGGATAGGATAAAGATTGAGGTTTACCGTCAACTTCAAGAGATAGAACAATTACGTTAAAGTATCGTCAGGGGTCAGATGAGACGGCTGGGACATGTGTCATTGATCTGCTGTCGTCGCATATTAGAAGCTTTTATTGTATCAGTCATGACGTTGCAAGCCTCTTTTCTCCACCTCATCGCATATGTCCTTTTCCATGATCTATTGAATCTATCCCGTTCCCTTCGTCTAGATATAACTTAATTTTAGATCTTTGCTGGCCAACGTTCATCAGGCATATGCTTCACGTGGCCTTAGCGTACGACTTGTTTTGTATTTACGCTGTCTAAAGCTGCCGTTGCCACTTGAAATCCTCATTTCTAGGGAAGTGTAATCTGGACAAGCCACAGGACCTTCTCCAGAAGTCCGTTTTTGCTGCTTGGAGCCTCCTGGAGTTTTCTTTTATATATCTCTAAAGTTTCATAGTCATAAGTGGTTTCAACTTTCAAGGATGACAGACGTGGGAACGCCAAGGAAAACATGGAAAATGTATGTAAAAAAGAAAAGTGGAGAATAAAATTTGCATGGGATTGAATAAGCGATATAGTAAGGACTGGAGAGCTGGAGTCAGCTGGAGACGTATGTGCAAGAAGAAAGGCCATATGTAGTAGTAAAACTGTGCAAATACGTATGATATACGTATATTACTGTATTGTGAACGTAATATTATTGTATTTTTACTGTATTCTTAGTATATTATCACTGTATTATATAACACGTATAGTATATTTTATGTATAAATGTTATCGCATTGCCCTTAAACCCACAAGGGTAGATGGGTCATAAAATAAGTTGTAACTGGGAGCATTTGGCCATTCACATAAGCTCCAGTCTGAGGTTTCAAGTAATTGTGGATTTCTTCACTGAATTTTAAAACCATGTTCACGGTATCCGAGCCACTATATAATATAATAAATTGATTTACCTCCGTCTTGTGGCTGCCTGATGATTCTTCTTAACACTTACGCGTTTCGGAACCTAAGGTTCCATCTTCAGAGTGTAAAAGTTTTTAAATCGGTCTAAAAGACGTCGTTAACCAATAAACATAATAAAAATAAAATTGCATGAACACACATAATAAAAATAAAATTGCATCCGCACACGCGGGTCTTTGAGTGCGCACTCTACGATCGATCGCGACACACTCAAAGACCCGCGTGTGCGGATGCAATTTTATTTTTATTATGTGTGTTCATGCAATTTTATTTTTATTATGTTTATTGGTTAACGACGTCTTTTAGACCGATTTAAAAACTTTTACACTCTGAAGATGGAACCTTAGGTTCCGAAACGCGTAAGTGTTAAGAAGAATCATCAGGCAGCCACAAGACGGAGGTAAATCAATTTATTATTCTTCACTGAAGCTCTCTAGACAAAGGAGTCTTCCTCCATTAGTGCTATTGAATCCATAATCAATCCATCGCTCAAATCCATAGATATTTTTAAATACAATAAAACATAATAAAAAGCCCCTGTACATAAATAGTTTTTTTACAGAAATAAATATGTCTTACGTGGTCGGAAAGGAAAGTCAAAACCATAGGTATTTCCCGTGTCACGAAGTTTGGGAACGTCTGGATTACGCGGTTTTTGTGCTTCTAATAAACATAATTTCTCAGTTGAGCACAGCGCAGCGATGAGAGGCCAGGAAAGGAAAAGTTTTTAGGCACGAAATCATGCGGCGGAACACCAAGTCGCATTAGACAGGAAAAAATAACGACTCGAGTTTTGTTACTTTGGTAAGCCGGCGTGTAGGGAAATTTATTATTCCCACATTTATACCATTACACGCCGACTTGGAATGCATAAATTCTCGTGTAAACCTTGCGGATTCTCTAAGCTGAGCGCGCGCCAGCTTTTACACATCGGGTTTAAAGCTCTGCGGTTACGTTTGTTATTTTTCCTCTTTTAAGTTTTTTTTTTTTTAAGTAAAATTGAAATGGAAAGTCTTGTGAAGTGTTGAAAAAAGCAGTAAATTAAGATGATTAATATTAGAACAGCTTAAACTTCCAACAAACAGTTTTCTCAGGGGAAGTTTTGCGATAACATCGCGAGCGGCGAAGCAGTTCATGCAGAGCCTACGACTTTAAAAATTTATTTTCTTTTTTAAAAGCTGATAAATTGTTGTCTTACAAGTTTGGCGCTTGAAGCTGTAAGTTTTCAAAATTTTTATGGAGAAAGTATTATGTCGGTACTTACGTAGATGAAGATCTGGTGTTTTAAAAGCTTCGATTAATACCCATAAACATTTAATATCGATAAACCATTATTACTTCATCATCTTCAAAAAGGATTGAACCAAAAATTTTTTTTTTCGGTCCCAGGCTGGTCACTCGAACGCTTCTTCGGACTTCTCACACCTCTCCGTCCTTTCGTCTTATATTTTAATAGTTGTTTGGAGATGCGACAGCAATCCATTCGGTTAAGATGTTACAACCACATTAGTCGATATTGGGCGGTTCTATCGAGTATAGACAAAATATTCAGTTCCTGCCGTATACCTGCATTTCCTCTGGGATCTCGAAGAGTGCGCCCTGCCACGTGCCTTAGAAAAATATTATTTCGGCCGCTTGCATACGACTGACCTGGGAATTCGTTAAAAATCCATTTCTCAGAGACATAGAGATGTGTGAGGTCCCATAACCTTGTATAGACTTTTACGTGTGTGTGTGTGTGTGTGTGTTTTTTTTTTGTATCGGCCATCTAAGGACCACATGCTAATTTCAATTCTTTATTCTTTGTTCTTTTCTTTTTCTCCAATATTCTTTCACCTTTTCACTGTGTCTCTTCTCCCTGTCTTCAGTCCACTTTGGATCTGCGTTTTTCTCTTTCCTACCCTTGACTCCTTCCATTTTTAACACTTCTGCCCGAAAAACTTCTCTTTCAATTGCTTCTTGTCCGTGTATATTATTATTTTTTTTCTAAATCATTTTGTACTTCTTTAATCCAACTTGATGTTGACATGTTCCCCCACAGATATTTGAAGATCTGCTTTGTTAACCTGATTCTATATAAATGTCCAAAAAATAATAGTCTTATTTTCCTCATTGTTTCTGTTATATTTTCTATAATTTGATATATTTCACCTATACTTCTTAATTTCCAACCTTCTGAAGCGTGTGTTTCTTTATTATTTTATTTCTGAGCTTTCCTAATGGTCCCTCACAGTTGGTTGAGCTTATGTAGCTTATTCACCGCGTCATCGTTTGTAATATTACACACATTATAGTCTACATATTCAAAATCCGTGACCTTCTCCAGGAACAGTACCGACTACAAGAAACTTTGCTCGTGTCTGATACCAGTGGCGGATCTAGAATTTGGCCTTGGGAGTGTTCCGGTCGAGTGGGCCTCTCACAAAAGAAAAAAATAGCTTAAGACTAATCAGTAGTACAGTCTTTTAAAGTGACTATGAAGATAGTACGATAACATTCTGAAACCAATCCTATGTTAATGTAAACGGTACGTAATGGTACAATAACAATACGCGTTATTGTAACATGTTTAAAAGATACTTATTGACTGAATTCATTTCCCAATATTGCATATTGCAAACGTAGGCCTATACTAAAACACTGTGTATTAAACCAGTTTTTATATTTAAAAAAAACCTTGCTACTATATTATATAGATGAAGAAATAATACTCGTAAAACGGCATAAAAATTAAGAGATTAGCAAAATTCCTCGTCAATTCTTTTCGACCGTCTGGTGAGGCCGGGCTGGTTCCGTTCGTCACCTTCCCGTAAATACGAACCTACTCGATGCTATCCATCACATTGTTCTTCAACATGAAAATCTGTAATCCGAAATCTTTGCACATTCGACTACAAGAAGTCAAATGATACAACCACCTGCAAAAAAATTACAACAATCAAAATATTTAAATCGAAATACAAATTAATTAATCGTGAACATATAGACTATTTTAACCTCTAAGATGCGGATTAATTCTACAAAAGGTCAAAAAGACGATAAATACATTTGCAGAGGATACCAGTTATAGTTGTGAGATACGTATCATACATAGAAACACTGAACGCACACTATTGAAACGTAATGCTGTATTAGGTTCGGAAAGTTAGTCGTGAAATTAGGGCACCGTTCGGCTGGTTCAAAGCAGTTTAGGTAAATTCGCTAATAGTACTCGAGCCGTTCCGTTGCATCGCCATTTTTCTTGCAGAATTTAATTTGTTTCAGAACTTCATTAATTATGAAAACAGGATAACAAGTCGTTCGTTTAGAAAGATTAAAAATAAACTTTCGGAAAAATTGGGTCGGGTCAGTATCGTTGTCTTCCGAGCTCGCTAAAACTTATAATTAAATCCGTTTTGTCAGAAATGAGGTTAAATGTCAACTCGATGTTTTGTCTCCGTTCCTTTAAACGTATCACTGAAGTTATATTATTTAATTAATAAATAATATTAATTAATTAATTAATTAATTAAATGTGATGTACGTGAGATAAACATTGTTATGATGGTCGTGTGGACCGTCGTGTTTAACAATGAAATAAATAATGGAAAACCGGAGAATTCGTTACTTACAAACTTAATTATAGATACAATAAACAAAAGCAACAATACACTGGACAGGATAATTTATTGAACGAGCGAAGCGAGTCCTCAGTTTTAACTCGACCGTTTGGCATTTGTCTGACTATCAATCTGTCTGTTTTGGATATGTCTCATGATAACTTTTGAAACCAACAACCGATTTTCGTTGGAATAGACAAGTGTGTCTATCTATACCTTTAACCTATAGAACTCTCTTGTTTTCGAGACTGATCCCCTCAAAAATTGGTGGGCGGGAGGCAAAAATGTGATGAGTTCAGAATTGAGAAAAATGGCAAAATCCCGTGTAGGGTTAGCAGATTAAACAGAATTAATCATAGTCTGAATATAATGTTCTTTTTTTTAAATTGGAAACTTTTTGGACGTCAGGACCCAAAACGTGGGTGAAAAAGTATGGTAAAATTGCAAAATATCATGAAGGGCATCAAATTAAATATAATTTTAACTCACATTTGAATGTAGTCTTAAGTCTAGATAATTTCAAAAATTTTGAACCCAGGGCCCAAAAAAGTTATCACACATTCGATAAAATTGTGAAATTTCAGCAGAATGCCGGAGTAAGAGGAATTATAAGCCAAATCAGAATGTTTCGAATCTTTGATGTTTACTGTATGACTCTGTGGTCTACAATTGTTATATTAACAATAAAAAAAGAAAAGTAGAATAATTTAAATATTTGTAGTATTTCCTATAATTGAAAAATTTTCTGATATTAAAATTTATGTAATAATATTAATTTGACGATCTTCGTCAAATTAATGAGCGAGTTGTGTAGCTCAGAAAGCATACTAGCTAAAAGTCGTACATAGTAATAAAAATAATACCGATAAATAAAAGATAAACATTAAAATCCTCAATATAACCGTTGTAGCCGTGATTACGTAAACAGACTTGTCAACAATCGACGTAATTAAATTGAAATTGATGTCAATTGTTAGGTAAATGTATCAAATTTTCAGACAGTGTAGATATTTACCTGCAAAACATATGTAACAAAACTAATAGTTATAAACTAACTGCAGAAAAAGTCTTATATAACTGTGAATAACATTATGTGTATTGCAACGTGAAAAGTATTTTACTTAATATTTTATAATAAAAAGAGACCTGATTACGCGTTTACGGGCAAATAAATAAGTTTGAATTGTCAGTAGGTTAGGAACTAAGATTTAATATAGTATTAAGTTATTAATAACATAATTTGGAATGCCGTGTTAATGAAGAATATGTCTCAGGGAATTAATGTTGTGTTGTGCGCGTATCGTTATAAACACGTGAGCAAGAATAAAAAAAGTTACATTAATTCATGGACAAACTACTCTGTCATATTAGCTTGTCAACGGTAAAAAGCATTATTGGCGAGTAACTAAGCCTATAATTAAAGTAAAATATTATTAGTAACCTTTCTGAGCTGCAGAACTCAATCACTTTTTTGAACGAAGTAGATAAATTACAGTATATTATTAGATTATATTAGCCTATTTGTATAAATTAGTAAATAAATTTTGATATTAGAAATTTTTCAATCGTCAGAAAAATTACGAAAATCTAGAATATACTATTAATTAAAAAAAAAAACAATTTCAGAGCAGATCATTATACAATAAACAATTCCAAATATTCGGGTTTGTGTTAAAATTCAACTTAATCTGACACCCAAACAACTTTTTGCAATGTTTTCAAATTTTTTATCCCTTTGTTGATTGTTGCTGTTCAAAAATTTTGAATTTCTAAAACTACACTAAATTCACATTGAAAATTTCTTATTATCTGATACCCCATATGGTCTTTTGTGATTTTTTTTCACTATTTTGACTCCCTCATTATTGCCTCACGCAACCTTTTTTTTTTTTAGGATCAATCTCAAAAACTGTAGGGTACTCTTGATTAGTTCAGATTTACTGAGACATACCCCGACCAGATAGACAGACAAGTGACAAACGGTCAAGTTAAAACTGAGAACTCGCTTCATTTATTCGATTAGTGCTAGTCGTGGATACATTTAAAGAGTAATTAAATGTATACTATGTAAATTCAGAAGAAAAAATATATTTTTTACATTTTATAAGACTGTTTTAATAATATTTTTGGATCGAACGTTGTTTAGTAAAATTTTTAATTACTGTATGTTAACAATATTAACGTCTTTAATATTTAATACAAATTCATAAAGTTATTTTTTTTTAAATTGAAGTTAAGTTCTTTTAAACTGAAGTCACACACACACACACACACACGTGTGTGTGTGTTTCGCAATGGACATTCTAATTGCAGATAATAAAGTATACGATATTATATAAAGACGCTATATGAATAATTAGAGATTGCTGGTTTGAACATTGTAAATTAGTTGATAAGCGACATAGTAAACAATGTTAGTGTTTAAGTGCGAGATATTCCGTGGGGTATACAGGCGACATAGTAAACAATGTTAGTGTTTAAGTGCGAGATATTCCGTGGGGTATACAGACACTTCAATTTGACTGGAAAGGTGTAAACATAACACAGCAATTAAGCAGTAACTGTATCGGTTTGCGGTGTGAAATTGTATGTAACCGTGCCCGCGAGAAATACCTAGACGCCCGAAGGCGACCCTAAAGCCGGGCATAGTAAACTGATCCACGTATTCATCCAGAAAATATCAACCCCTCGTCTAAAGGCTTATTGTCGACGTTACAGCGAAGTGAACTACTTATTTATACAAACTTACAGAACTTATAAAGACGATATTACAGGTTACAACAGTAAAGACTCTGTAGTTTAAATAAGACAAAAAGAACTTTGTATTCTTAATTTATTTCACTGTACCGAAATTAAATTTTAGTTTGTGTTACGAAGGCCAACAGACAGATTAATTGTTTGTTTGTAACCTGTATTTCAAGCATAGCAGAGTGTTTGTACATTAATAGCATCGTTAATAAATCCATTTCATTCCAAGAACATCTATTCTCGACTACTTATTCTATGCAGCCCTTATACTCGCAAACTACACACACACACACACACACACACACACACACACACACACACACACACACACACACACACACACACACACACACACAGATATTTGTTTACTCATCATTCATGCAATGGAACTCTATTCATTGTGTAGCTTGTCATACCTGGTATGTTGTTCTAGTTCCCGGACATAAGCATTGTTGAAGTAGAACATTTTTAGTATATTATATTATTTTATTGTTTTATTGGAGTGTTAGTGGTCTCAAATATTTCTACTAGTAATTTTATACAAACCACTATGTTTTCTTTGATATTGACGAGCGCTTTCGGCAGTCACCCCATCTTCAGGTCATTTACCAACCACAGGTAAATTGCGGTCGTCAATACCAAAGACAACATAGTGGTTTGTATAAAATTACTAGTAGAAATTTTTAGTATAACTGATAATCAGAGGAGATAGGTACTTTACTTGTATTACTCTACCAATACAAGTGTATTATTCGTTTTCGTCAGATCAGGCGTATTATGTCGCCAGTATCAAGCAGTGGAAATCAATAACTGACTCATTATTTACTATATATGAGCCCATCACTATGCACACTGCACGCTTGTCAACCGGTTCATTTATAATTAACCTTCCAATTTACAAGTTCGGCAGTTAGTTGTATTCTTCGCATTTGGCTCGCTCAACCCCCTCCCCCACATTAATACGACTATCATTTAATAATGTTCGTTACATGATATTAATAACGAGTGCTATTGATTCAACGTGCTCCATTAAGCGTTTGGTTGAAAAAGGAAAAGGAAAGCAACCGACTTGGAGTCGTCGACCTGTTGCGAAACTGGAGCAAGCGCGGTCTCGCGAGATACCAACTTGCAAATTAAGTTTTTAACGTCTTTGACGGGTTGTTAATCTTGTCTTGCAATAATACAAGCATCATTTAATTATACAGCTCTAGTCTCCCCTGAAGTAGCAACTTCTTACTAAATAAGGTAGTAAAATATCAGGTCGGTTATTAACTGCTATCGATATGGCAGATAAATTCAGGCAACTTGGTTGATTAATAATAATATTTATTATAATTATAATTATAACCATAATAGCAACTATTAAAAAATTAATAATAATAATATTAATAATAATCATCATCATCGTAGCAACATAATAATTCTTAAATATTGTTTTCAACTTATTACAATAATAATAATATTATTATTAATAATTATTATTATAATTATAATAATGGCGTATCTAGAATTTGGCTTTGGGGGAGGGACCAGTCGATTCAGTTTCAAACAAAAGAAAAATACGGTAAAACTTTCATATGAGAAAATATTAACTATATTCATCATCTAATATTATTGTAATATAAAACATATATTCATGGGCTAACAGAAACATATATTTTATAAAACCACACGCAATTAATTGATTTACAGAAACACACACAGGCACACACACACACACACACACACACAGATATACACAGATAGATCGATAGACAGATATAAATGTAAAATGTGTTCGTCATGTCCTATATATTTTCAAATCAAGTATCCAATAATGTACTCTCTCTATATGTATGTGTATGCTGAGCGTAGTTGAGTATGGCGTGGAATCAACCAACATTTGGAGATGCGTTTTAGAACAGGTCGATCAGAAATAATGCAATTCCGATACGCGATTTCTCCTAAAAGCTTTTTTAATGCCACCAATACAAGTGTTCATAAAAGTATCTTCGTTCGGCGGCACTGAATGCATGCAGTGTACACCTCCCCCCCGCCCAAAACACACACACAAATCGTAATGGATTTGAAACTGGCAAAACAATCGTAAGCGTAGAATGGAATAAAAAAACAAAATCGGAAACTTTGTCCAATGGAAATACAGGTTTTACGAGGCTTGTATTATTTGATATTTTGCGACAATCGTTTTGTAATATGCAGTAGATATTGAATACATTGTAGGCACCGTAAAATACGTTTGGCATGGTCGAGATTATGTTTAACGTTTGTTCAGGCTACAACTGTAGTTTAAACATGTAAAGATTTCTAATCTTCTAATTTTTTTGTTTTTTTTTACGTTACGAACATCTATCAACAAATTGACAGAATACTCTCTTTTCTCACTTAGTTCAAGACGACGACATTCTTCCTCAGCTGACAGACATAGGTTTTGTTATTTGTAATCTGAGTGTGTATCAGTGGTAGAAATCCATGGAAGACCTTGTCGTCCTCTAAGTCAGCGATTGAAACGAAACACTCGTATCACTGTCGATACCTTGTTCATTTACCGATGTCACAAGTCATTTTAACACAGATAATACAATTTCGATCCACAACTGTGATATCGATTATTGAAAACCTTCAAGACAAAACTTTTAAAATTTTCTAATCAAATTCCAGTCGTGCGTCTAATTAATTTATAAATAAGACGACAATATTCCCGATTCGCTTTATCAGCGTATTGTCTTCAGTCAGTCGTGGAGCGCCTGCTTTATTTTCATGCACCAGGTCGTTTGTACAGTGTTGTTGCGTAGACGTTGGACGCTATTTGAATAACACGACAAATTATTGTTAAGCGTAGTTGCTACGGATGACTGACTCCGTTACAGTAACCTAAATGATTAGCCGAAAGGATAATTTTGTTACTCAACGTAACGTGTGCCCAAATGTCACGACCTCCGTCAGCCAAGGTCATGTTATTAACTTCAACCAACTGCTCACTGTATAGTACAGTAAGTTTGACTTAACTTGTTGTGCACGATAATAGATGAGTTTCATACAAAACTTATGAAACTGTAGACTTCTCAGATTTTAAGACTTGGTAACACAACACTGTATTATAATATATCCAGTATTACTGAACTCATACATATAAACTAAATACGTAAATCTTCAGCCCTAAGTTAGAAAAAAACGAAATATATGCCACTAAGGTTTTAAAAGTTACTTTAAAGTCAGTATAGGCAAGAATATATCAGCAGAAATTAAAATAATCTAATAAAATATGATAATAATCTTTAGAGCACTTGAATCATCGGCTAAGAGTATGAGGCTTGTTATAAATGAAAATAAAACAAAATTTATGGCTGTGGGAAGCAATAATGATAATATTTTAAATATACTAATAGATGGTTATAATTCTGAAAGAGTAAAAGGCTTCGTACATCTGGGGACATATGTCGATGCTGAGAATAACTGGAAAAAAGATATTGAAAGAAGAATTGCGGCTGGTAATGGAAGCTATTACGGGCTGAATAAACATTTAAAATCAAGACTATTAACCACAGAAACTAAAGCCACGCTTTATAAGACATTGGTAAGGCCTGTATTTGGATATGCCTGTGACTGCTGGGTGCTCAAGAAAATTGATGAACAGAGGCTGGGTGTGTTTGAAAGGAAGGTATTGAGAAGGATTTATGGGCCGATCCAACAGGACGGATTCTGGAGAAAGAGAAATAATAATGAATTATATGCTAAGCATAATGACATTACAGTTGTCCGATTTGCCAAAATTAATAGATTAAGACGGCAGGACACGTTCAGAGAATGGATGGCAAAAAGAATTATGAAACACAAACCAATAGGAAAAAGGAAGATTGGAAGACCGAAAAACAGATGGTTGGACCAGGTCGGCAGTGATGCGAGGAAGCTGGGCTCAGTGAATTGGTGGCGGATGGCTGAGGACAGGAATAAGTGGAGGCAATTTCTTTTGGAGGCCAAGGCTCGACGTGGGCTGTAGAGCTGTAGAGCCAAGGATTTATGTACGTGTGTATAGGCAAAATTTAATGGTCATCCTAGAATGGCTAACTACAGGCATAAATCAATTAATTTTGTGATTAAATAAATATCGTGTTGTTAGAGTTACTCTTTGCCAGGAGGCTGTAAGTCTGTGGTCCAATTTGTTAAAAGCAGAGGTTTCGGCCGTACCTTCACGGCCATCTTCAATGCAGGAAGGCTGGAGCACACTGACTACGTAACCTCAGTCAGTATGTTGCAACCTTTCTGCACTGAAGATGTACGTCGAAGGTACCCGCTGAAACGTCTGCGTTTAAGAACTCCGGGGCACGGCCTTACAGACTGGCAAGGAGTAATTTGTAACAACATTGACGCCGCGGCCGTGAAACCCTCAGACAAAACAAATGTCTTGATCTGCGCATGTTTTCACGAATTAAGCGGAACACCCTAACCATAAAAAATCACTTTCTCATCATCTAATACAAACTAGTCACCAATTCATAAATAACATGTTCATCAGAATTCTTCGTACAAACTATGAGATCTCCTAAAAAGTCAAATATAGATATCAAAAATAATTTTCAAGATAAAATTTATTTCTAAAACCGTTTTCAATTGCATTAGAAGCAAGTCTAAAGTAAAGGTAAACTTACAGACTACAAATTGAACTGACGTTGCAATATTTAGTTAGTTAATAACTAAGTTTAAATTTTTTTAACATACACACTAAATAATTTTGTTTCGTAAAACTTAATTATGTGTTTTGAAAACGTTACAGTACTATTTTTTCTCACATCCCTCACGAAAACTCGTTACAAACGTTTTTCAGAAGACATAAAGAAACACTTTCATAGTTGTAGTGCTTTTCCGAAAATCATGTTTTTTTCAAAATTGTCCAGAATCATGTTTTACAAAACGTTAATTATAAGTTCCACGGTCAAATTATAAGGAATCGTGTTTTCGGTTGGACTTCCATTTCCGGGTGAAGCGCGAAACTGGTCGAGTAAGCCAGCTAGTCCGCAGAAAAAGCAAGAAAATTTTGTGTAAACAAACAAACGCACACACAATTTTTCTTTAACTTGATTGATTTCTAATACATTACATATATTGTATTGAGATAATACATTATCTCAAGAACACGTTTATATATTTTTGAATTTTATTTACTTCGTGAGTGTTCCTTAATGTGATTAACATATTCAGAAGTTGCTCAATGTGCGAGTTAGTTTTGAAAAGTATATTTTCAAGAATACATTCTTACTTTCTGTCAATAAATATCTAAAGGTAAGAAAGAAAATTAATATTAGAGTATAAAAATATTTTTTGAACTAAAAGACAAATATATGTATAGATGCGCTTTTGCAATACTTATAAAGTAATTAAACAATATTGTACAATATAATAGGCCCATATTGTATATATGCAAATATATTGTTTAAATTTATATGTTCTCACATTATTATTGTGTATTTTTTTATTAATAATAAATTACACTTGTTTTTACAAGAATTTTATAAATCTTATAAAAACACGTGTTAGTTATTATTAATAATTTACATTGTTATAATACGTATATAGTTATATGATATTGTTAAATATAAATATATAAAATAATGTTTAAGATACTATCAAAATATGTTATTCGTATTTACTTATTTGCTAGTTAATCTAATCTTCTAATATGTTGTTTTTGTTGTTCATATTAGTGTTACTTTATTATGCGTAAAAGTCTTTCTTATTGTTTATATATGTTGTCTGCATAAATAGGTATAAGTTTATTTAAGAGTCTTAAAAATTTGCTATTGAACTATAGACAATTTACAAAAAAAATGGCAGGGCAAGAGACAGCGAGAGAGAGAGAGAGAGAGAGAGAGAGAGAGAGATTGCATCTAAGTGTACTGGTAGATAGTAGTAATTGTAGCTGGTGCAGTACCTTAAGTACAATAAGTAATTATTAAGCCGCCATATTTTGTCAGTTTCCTTAACTCCAGTGTACATGGTTCGAACGTGTCAGCATGCTTGTGATCCTGCTGAACTGTGTCACTCTGGGAATGTACCAGCCCTGCGTCGACGATCAGTGCCTCTCCAACAGATGCAAAATACTACAGGTAAGCCAAAAACATGTAGCCTTGTTTGTCTCTGTGTATATATATCCTTGTTGTCGTTGTCGTTCTCGTTGTTGTTGTTGTCGTTCTTCTTCTTCTTCTTCTTCTTCTTCTTCTTCTTCTTCTTCTTCTTCTTCTTCTTCTTCTTCTTCTTCTTCTTCTTCTTCTTCTTCTTCCCCTTCATCATCTTCTTCTTCTTCGATCAGCAAGTTTTCTTTGTTCTCTACCTCCTATGTTTTTCTTTTTCTTCTTTAACGCTGCATATCGCCCAGTACAGACATAATACCTTCTTTACTTTAACTGACGAATCCAAACCGTTGTCCGACCGCAGACAATGGTTTGCGATTCGGCAACTCACAGGCAAAAGGCTGGAGTACAATCTGCAAACCCATCTGGCTTTTACCGACAAGTCCGGATGATATATAAAATAACATATTGGCTCTATAATTATATTTTTTATTGTTTAATTGTCTAGAAGTACGTGATTAGTAAAAAGATATTTTACTAAAAATGTATGTACTGTATAATTAATAAAAAATAAGTTTCTATCGTCAATTGCAGTAATAAATATATACATACGTTTCCTATTTACATGACGTATCTTTGTAATTATTGTGATTACTACTACTACTACTATCCAGATGTTTATGTAGCAAATACATTATCAAAATTAAGAGAACGTGTCAATGAAGCGTAAATTGATCCATAGCAAAAAATACATTAGATCCTATACAGTCTTGTAATCAGAAGCGAATCCTCACAGCAAGCAATGCAGCCAGTGACGAAATCAGGCAAGAGCAAATAAATGATTATGTTACCAAAATTACTTTTGTCACAAAAAGTTGTTTATCATCCATTCATATTTCTCATCTTTTGAAATCGGTGGCACATTGACACCAATCTTCCAGTGAAAATGATATCGAAGACTTGACTTGATAAAAGTAATTAATATCCAGTTCTGTGCGCTTTTAACAGATGACTGACCGCTCCGTCCCCAAAGCAAACACTTTAAAAAAATGCTTCGGTGCACTAACTACAAGTTGGCCATAATTTCATATATCATGGCATTTATTTAGAGTTTTATAACTACGCTTTCATTGTCTAGCCTTCTTTTTTACATTAGGATTTAGGATACAGTTATTAGGATACAGTTAGAAATACTCAAACATACGTAATAACAATATATCCTCCGAATACGATGATTTGCTGGTATCTAAGTAGAACGTTAAAACGCACAGCATATGGCTCGCAGAGAAGCGAAAAGCAAGCACACAGTAGTAGTGCTTTAAAACGCTAGGAGCGCTAGCAGTGTCCTGACTCGGTAAAAAGTGCTCGGTCACACGCTTCTTATCGTGTGAAAAAGAGTTATTGGAGACGGTGACAAATTTCTAGATAAGGGTTTGCGTTGCTGAACGCCACTTTTTTTAATCCTCATACTAATTACACTTGATTAATATTTTCCTCACACCGACACAAACAAGTACGTACCTGAATACATTTTAATGATTTTATAATATTGTAATTGTATGTACACATGCTTATACTGTGTTTAGAGTCGATGCTTGCCGTATCCATAGGCTCAGGAATTGCCACTGCTTCTACTGTACTAAACACTATATAAGCGGCTTAATCTGCTGACTATCGCTTTCGGTATTTACACCATTTTCACGTCAGAAACGAACAGAAAATATTAATTCACGTTATTGCCTTTATATTCGTTGTTGCCACGTAATAATACAACACGGTAATTCAATAGATTTGAATTTCGAAAAAATGTATGGGCATATGATTAGTTGGGGGGACTGTGGTAAGACGTACTTCCGGTGTGTGGGCATATGATTAGTTGAGGGGACTGTGGTAAGACGTACTTCCGGTGAAACAGATTACCACTTTTTCCAGAGGTTTAAAGAAAACAATAAAATTGGTAAATGTAAGCAATATTGTTTACTTCCAGTTATTTAATTAATTACTTCCGGTTCTACCATAATTGAAACATTTCTAGATGTCAACACATAATTCCAGTATAGGCCTATTGGCGTTGGCCTACATGGTGATTATCTGTATATTATGATTAACATAATTTATGGTAGTTATTTTATCGATACCTTTGTTGAAGTATGCCATTGTTTACCCTACCTTAGTACCCCAAATTTCTATATTACTGGTGGGTGAACACGGTTGGTCGCCTTCTGTTTGAAATTCCTGTTTCATTCAGTTCCACTTCTGCGGGCACTTTCTTTATCACGGTACCCAGAAATTGTTTCTCTAACTTTATAATTAAAAGCTGTTACTCTGTGATGACATTTTTCACGTGTTTTCTTTTCTTACATAGTCCATTATTTTCTCTATTCGTCCGTAAAAACCTTAGAATCGTCTTCAACCACTTTTCTCGTCTACAATAAATTTCGTATAACTTATTTTAAGCACTTATAAATTCCCAACGTGAGCCCTGGTTTCGACCACCAATCTCCTCTAAATTCTCCTGTCCATTGTCATCTCAGTGTAACTCCTCACATCCGTTCTTCTGAGATCTTCTAGCACATCATCCAATCATCTTATTCTAGGTAGGTTCCTGTTTCTGCTTTTATAGACCTGCGTCCTCAGAATTTTCTTTGGCATACGCTGATCATCCATACGCTCTAGGTGACCTAACCATTGTACTCGTTGAGTCTTTATGTTGCCTGGAGGAGGCCAGGGCTCAAATTGTGCTGTAGCGCCATTGGAGAGAGAGAGAGAGAGAGTCTTTATGAATCTTACTATATCTTCGTGATTCAATAGCTCATCTATCTCCTGGCTATTTTTGATTCTCCAATCGTCATATTCTTTAACCGGGCCATAAACACGTCTCAAGAATTATCTTTTAAACCTTTTTAATGTTTCTTGTTACCTCTTTGTCCTTAGTAACTATTAAAACAAAAGTCTAGCCTACTAATGTACATTCATTTTTCAAACACAATCTTCGTGGCCTTCCGAACCCAACGATTTCTATTTCGGCCGATGGTTTCCCTCGAATTCGCGTCAGAAGTCTACTAGTTACAGTACTCATATACCGTATTCGGATGCGCTGTAACGTTCTTCTCCCAAAGTGAAGCGGAACTACTAACAGACATTATTTGCGTAAGCACAACAATCGACGAAGAAATTCCGACCGCCATTGTGTTTCTCGAGCGTGTCAATAAAGGAACCAATTAATTCGCTACATGTTTTGCAATGAATTGCTAACTATCGGCAAACAATTGCCAGTCTAATTATCCTGAATTATTGAGAGTGCCCGTTAATCAGCAGGTAAACATAAACGGCTTTGCAGGCAATCCTGTCGTCGGTACAGGGGGAAAGCAGCCAATCAGCCGCTGTGTCAAACAATGAGCGAACTAATTATACGCGTCATGGTGATACGAACCGATCGATTCGATATCGATTTTACTTTCATGTTCCACAAGGAAATGGCGGTATGGTGATGACGAAAAAAGTCGTGTTCGTGATAAGGGCTGATTCTGATTGTACTACCCTCTAAACATGAAGAAAAGTCATTTTTTGAAAAGTGTCTGTGTGTGTCTGTGTGCCTGTATGTAGAATTTTCCTATGGCGAACGATAACTGCCGCTAATTCAAACAGAATCAAATAATGTTTTGCATACATGCTTGAATTGTAGAGGACTCAATGCCTGTTGATTGTGATGAAGATCGGTTAAGGGGAAGGAGTAGTTTACCTGCAACGTTTTATGTTTCAACAAGACTAAAGCACTTGAAAATTCATTTAAACTTTTTCAAACAATGGTAATTGTTAAAAATAAAATAATTTTGTTTGCCAGGCAATAAACAATAAAATTACAATTCTTTCATTTTAGTTTAAATCATGTATGATTGAAAGTATATCGTTCCTGGCAGGAAAGCATATCTCAATTATGTAATGTTTACGTTTTCAAAGTTTTATTATTGTGATTACCGCAATAAAAAGGCAGGCAGGACACACACACACTTCGCGTTATTTCTGGCCTCACTCATGTTTATTTTCTTACGTTTGCACGTTTTTTATATGGAAAATGTCGAAACCCACATCAACACAACGCGTGTAAACGGAAAAGGTGACCACCGTTGACAGTGATTTTCTTCCTGTGGTTCGCTGGCCAGTGTAACTGCACGTGTTTACAGAGGAACGGTTCATAGACAGAATTCTCGTCTTTAGGGAATGAACCCACTGCAAGATGCTCAGGGTCCATGAGAGACTTCGGAGCGCTCCTTCTTTTCCGCGAGCTTGTTTTGTGAAACGTACACTGTAGATTCGCAGCTTTACTCTGAGCAACGCTCCATAGGGAATGTTGAAAATTTTTGTCCACGGTGTACCCTCATACACACTAAACCTGCTCTGATGTTTTAATTACGGACATCATAATATTAAAACTTTGGAAACTTGAGCACTACTTAATGGAGATCAAACATTAACATTTACAAGCCATTAATTTTAAGCATATTTTGAAGCAATAAATGTTTTAGTAAATGAATACAATCTGTGTACTTATTTCTATTGGGACATAAGAATTACAAACTAATATGTGCATGTGTGTATGTATGAAAAATATATAAATATTTGTCTTTTGTGGAAAATTGTTTGCCCCTCCTGAAAATATTTTGACCTCCCTGATGGCTAGTTATTTACTAGCCTGTGTGGAATATAGCATTATATCATGGAGATTGCTGGGTGTTAAACAGAAGAGAGAAACGTATTAAGGCAGAAATATTTTGCTGAGAAATTTATAATTATACGGGTAAACAGAATCGTCGTTCAGAAAATCAGAATGGAAAGACGAATGGAAAGAAAGAAAGACTCGATTTTAGAAAAGAAAAATGACTAGTATAGTACTGACAGGAAAGACTTTGATAACACTATATACATCATTCAATCTTGGCCGATAACTCGCAGCGAGAGTCCAATTTCATTACAGGAATCAGATCACAGCTCCCTTTGACCAGCTCTTCGTTTGACCTACAAATATTTTATCCAAAAGTACAGTCCTTCCTCACGAAGGTTGAGGATAGTCTTCACCCACCTGACGTGGGGGTACCTTTTTAGCTGTTATGTCATTTCTTCAGAACTCAAGCATCCCCTTATTTGATGTTTTGTCACCATATCTAGCTCTCCTTCTTGTTACATTTGTACTACGTTATCGGCAACAAAGAAGTAGTTTCTATGGAAATATTTCATTTCAAATTGTCAAACTTGTCAAATTTTTCAATTTATATTTAAAAATGTTTAGTATAAATCTTAGAACATGGAAGCCATGTATGGTTCTCCGTACCGAGTTTTCTACTGCGTTGGGAAATATCTTATCATCGATTTATTACATGCCACGGGGCAGACTTTTTACACAAAAGTTATAATTAATTTTCTCTTTCTGTTTTCTTATTATATAGGGATTCTTACAGAATGAATCTGTAATCTCGTCCAGTTAAACCTTAGTTTTACCAGGATTCAAAAAAGATCTGGGTTTGGATTTGCAATTTGGTGTGCATTGTCGGAGATCTTGTTGTCGCGACTTGTAAATTACTGCGAACGCGCATCTGTGATTGGTGAATTGCGTTATTTATTCAGCGCGACTCTTGTAAATAAGCGGTATTTATTTTGTTTTGGTCAATTATAAGTTTAAAGAATTGTTCTACACGAGTGAATTTGTTTGTTTAAATTGTAATTAATATTGTAGCGTGACAGAAAATCCGCTATTTATTAATTCATATAAAATAATAAAAATTAATTACACCACATATGTTAATATAAAATCGAATGAAATTGAATGAAATCAAAGGAATAAACAACAATAAAATAAAAATTCTCATTACATTAAAAAAAAACCACTGTTAAAAATCAAAGAAATTATTGAAAGCAACTCATATTATAAAATCAGGAATTTACCCAGGAAGCTAGGAGCAGTAAACAAATTAGATAACACAATATCAAGAAAAGAGAATCGGTTTAAGAGTGGCGAAACACCAAAATACCCCAAACACAAGAAGAAGGAAGAATAAAATTTATGATCAGGAAGTAAACAATACCCTGAAACCTTTAGCGAAGAGCAAAGTCAGTATCAGTAAATAAATTCGATGCTCCAAACTAAACATCAGTCGAGATAACACGAAGTACCTTGGTTTACCCAAGAGTGAAGAATGAAGACAAGAAGACAAGAAGAAGGAAGACCAGAAGAAAGACAAGAGTGAAGAATGAAGACAAGAAGACAAGAAGAAGGAAGACCAGAAGAAGGACAAGAGTGAAGACAAGAAAGAAGATAAGAAGAAAGACAAGAAGAGAGGAAGAAATAGTATGAAAGAAACACCGTTATAAAACCTATTATTAAATACCATCAACCCCAAACCCATAGAGACAATTAAAAAGAAAGTATAACATCCCAAAATCCTATAAAAATGTAATTATTAAGAAACAGAAGTGTTGTCTAGTATAATAAGAAGTGAACCAACTAAAGCTATTGTGTGATAAAGGAAGTAAACAAGTCTTAACAGTCCATGATTACTAAAGGTCTGGTCTGAGATAATAAGACTCAAAATATCAGAACCACCAGTGAAAGTGAACTTGTGCAAGTGTTTTTGGAAATACAATAAACTTAAAGTTAGTGATACTATGACTTATCAATATGCTATATAACAACTTTTATATTCAATAAAACACATCATCATAAAATAATAAAATGGAAGATTTCCAATATTTTATTATTTTAATGTAACTCTGTTATTACAAGACATTTGTAAAAATGATAGTAACTAGAGTATGGGTGGACATATTTACTGATGAAGGGGATAATAGATAATAATGGTTTAGACCAGAAAGGACTGGCATTAATTTATATTCATAGGTTTAAATTGTTTAAAATGGCTATTTGTTTACAGCCATGAACTCAATAGATTTATAAGAATTTTTAGTAAATAAGATTTATATGTGTTTAAAATGAATTATGTTTGCCAAATAACAGCATGCATACCATTAATAATGTTTCAGTAGGTATGCTGTATTAATTCAAAAAGGAATTAAATGTATGTTTTCAAACCATGTCAGCAATATGTTCAATCTTAGAATGCTGAATGATGTTCATTATTATTTTTTATATAACAGTAGTATTAATCAAATACTACACCTCACAATGGGTTTGTAAAACGTTTTATTTTCATGTAATAATAACTATGTAAAGTCAGAGGAGGAGTAGGATTAAATTTATTTGAGAAAGACAGAAATGTAAAATACTAAACTCTAGGCCATGTGGTGAATTCACAGAAGCCATATAAACCAGTTAATTCACTTATAATTCCTGTAAACTAGCAAGATTTAGGTAAGGTAAATCAGTTAACCACTACTGTGAATGATCCTATGAGTTAAAGTGATAATAAGGAAATATACCTTAAAAAATTGTAAATTTTCAAAATTAATTAATTTTAAAGAGCAATGTCAAATTCAGAGATTAACATAAAAAACCAGTTCAAAGGTTCAATTTATATGTATTTAAGGAAAGGAAGAGAAATATGACTAATTAAAATTTATTATAATAGTATTAATTACAATTAAAATGGCAGAAAAATTATATGAAGGCGGAAACCAATTTTTGAGCCTAGATTTCCAAAAAGAGAGAAATTTGGCAATTTCCACAAAATGTCAACAGATATGGACTATAATATATCAATTTAAAAGGAATGAGATGATTAAACCAATGATAAGGTTCATAATTCATGAAAGTGATGAATAAAATAAATAAATTCCATATATAATGTATTTTAGCATTATGTGTATGGGAAATCGAAATATGTTAACAATACTTTTTTAAAGATTAACTGGGCCAGATTTTGACTAACATGAAGGAAGTTAGTTTAGTCTTTTGTTGAATATCAAGCTGAATAGTTGTGTAATATGACGTTCCTTAAAACCGTGTAGAAAATGGTACTACGGTTACCTTCTAATATCAGTGTAGCGAGAGTTAAATGAATTAAACACTTTTCTAACTAAGCCTACAGAAACTTTAGCGACAATAGTGAAAACTAACACCAAACTTCATTATACTAGTGATTTAAAACAGTAAAACAATATATTTGTGATAATTAACGCTACAAATCATAACCACTTTTTGAGCAGTTAACCCACAGAAGTGAACACATATCAAATAACATAATTAACACAAGTATACACGGAACACTTCTTCAGAACACACCAAACAACCTATTAGACAGATTACACCAGTGCGGGGACATTTCAAACATTTATGAAGGTAATTTTGCTGTGAGATTTTAACACGACGACATTCCAAATAACCTCGCCATACCTAGGAGCGGCCATCTTTGAAAAATACGATTCTGTGCCTTCCTCATCGAGTGACGTCAGAAGCTGCATATGGTTTGACGATTCAACTTTCTTAAACATTATATCATGATTATTTAAATATTGTTAAATAATAATTCTTGAAATTACTTTAATTGTTAATGTTATACTTTCCCGATTGCCCTCCTCTGACTATTAATATAATCGCTCCAAGAACCTTTTTTATATAATACTTGTAATAATTTTTTCCACTGTATGAACGAATCGATAATTCCCTGAGACGGAGTCGATAATTGCTCCCAATCGATTAAAAATCGATTATTTATTAAATTTGTTAATAAATCCATTTATTTCAATTGTTTGTATCTATTATTATTTCACATGCTAATTTAAGGTTTATTTATTAATGCAACGAGACTTCAAGAAGAAGAAAATATTAATTAACAGCGAGATATTGTACCAGCACTAAACATCATAAATCGATTGCTGACGGGAGTTAATCTGATTAACTCCAGACTTGGTTCAGATCTTCCAGAAGTGCTCAATAATTAATAAATACCTTCTTAATTATTAAAATTTTTCACAGAACATTAAAACAGGATTATTTCACAATTACAGACATTAAATAAAACATAAACAAAATTTTTTTTATTGAAAATTTAATTTTTTTTTGAAATAAAATTTTTTCTCTATTATTTTTTTTTTGTAAAGACCGTATACAGGGTTTCCTTACAAAGTGGCGTCCAACTTAGAGGGCTTGATAAGATAAGCCTGGCAGCGATTAATTAATAGAGACAGAAGAAAAATGCAAAGACGAGCTACTTCGAAGAAGAGGGCGGCAGAGGCCGAAAAGGAGGTTGTCATGGGGGATAAGGAGGCAACACCCGTGGAGGATCCGGAAGTGTTACTAAACCCGGTGGAACATAAACAACCTGAACCACCAGAGGAACAACTAGAAGTACCAACGCAGACAGTGGAAGTCAATGTCCCAGAGAAAGAGAAACGGAAATCCCAAATAACAGAAGGTCCCATTTTAGACAAGATGATGGAATTGTCCAACAAATGAATCAGAATATGGAGTCTAAAGTGGAAGGAGTAAATAAAAACATAGAATCCAAAATGGAGGAAAACAACGAGGAAAGGAAAAAGGACAGCCAATCCTTAAATAAGAAGATGGAAGATTTCAAGGAAGACAACCGATCCACAAAGGAAGAATTGGGCCGTAAGATAGAACATACTAATAAGAGGATCGAAGAAACCAGTAGGAAGATGGAAAGGAAAATGGAAGTAAATAATAAGAATTTAGAAGAGAAGATGGAAGAAACCAGTAAGAAAATAGAAAGCGACAATCAGCAACTGAGGGAAAAGTTGGAGGAAAATAATCAGAAAATGGAGGAGAAGATGGACGAGAATAATCAAAGGTTGAGAGAAGAACTAAGGGAAGTCAACCAGGAGAGCATGAATAAGGTAGACGAGAGAATAGAGTTGGCAAAAGAGGAGTTAAATAAAAAGATAACAGAGACGAAGAAATCCATCGTCAAGAAGTTAGGACAGGAAGTCGTGGTTGTTAACCAGCAGATCAGGAAAGTAGACGAAAGATGTCGTCAGACAGAAAACGAAGTGCTGGAAGTCCGGGAGGCAATACATAAAGAGATTACACATGTCAAAGAACAACAGGAAACGAAGCTGGAAGAAAACAAGAAATTTGCCCTGGAAGAAATGAATAAGGTGCGGACACATGTAACCGAAAGATGTGACGGCGTGGAAGCCGCTATAACGAACATCACCGGACAAGTACGTCAGAGCCAGGAGGAGATAGAATTGATAAGGAACAGACCAACTGGTTACAATCAGTTCCCAATGTCAGAAAATAGAGAGTGGCTTAATTTCCGGCAGTATAAACGGAAGCCCATGGAATTCTTAGCACGCATAGAGGAGTACCTAGAAAAACATAGAGGGAACCGGTGGGTCCAGAACCGGGAAATCCTAGACGAGTCGTTTCGGGAGGTGAATGACCATTGGTGGATGGCCAACCGGAGCGACATCGAAAATTATCAGCAATTTAAGAGCCTTTTCAAGGCCAAGTACTGGTCGGAGACGACTCAAAACTTGATAAGAGATAATATATGCCACGGCCACTACAAACCACAAATCGGTAGTTCGATGACAGCATATTTCCTCGGCAAGGTATGTATGGCCAAGCATTTAGAACCGGCCATACCGGAGGAGTGCCTAATAAATAAGTTGTCATACCATTATGACGAAGAGGTAATACGTGCGAGGAGAGGCAGCCAAATAAAAACAATCCAGGCAATGACCGAACTCCTCGAAAACTATGAAAATGAAGACTACTACCGACAGAGTCGTAGAAGAAGTGATGGGCCCGAACCAAGGACGTATCAGAACAACAACCAGGGTACGAACAACATAAACACTGGGTACCAAGGAGGCCGGGCATACCCGCAAAATAACAGTTTTAACAGTAATAATAACTTTAGCACTACTAATCAAAATAATAATAATAATACAAGTCCACACCATGTGAACCCGAGTCGACCCTCTAATAGTTATCAGGGTAACAGAAATCCCTACCCTCATAACCAAAATAGTCAGAGAAGCCCCAATTATGGTAATGATCGTTACCATAATAATAATAATCGTGCGGGTCCAAATAATAGTAATCCCGTTAATAATAGGTTTCCCCGCCCACGAGTGAATTTCATACGAGCCACAGAGGATCGACAGCGAAGATACAACAACAATCGAAGAAACAGCTACCGTGGATATGAAGACAGGCGGAGGAGCCTAGAACGAGACCAACCAAGGTACTATCCGACGAGAAGGAGTACTAGTTTAGACGATGCTGAACGGAGGTCTAACCACGAACGACCGGAAGACCATAGGACAGATCGACAGGGGCCCACTCTAAGCATCCCAAATGAGGTTTCAACTAGTATGGCACAAAGGAACAATGATGCCGAGCCTTTAAACGGGCACAGGCAGTAATAAATCGCCAGAACCCGTTACTGCTCCTAAATACTGGGTATAATAATAATAATGACTGTAATAGTATATATAATAATAATCGTATCACAGTCATCGGGTGCAACTACCTAAAGGACATCCGACATGAGTTATTGGAAGAGGATAACAGTAATCCCTCCAATAACTTTAATAACGAAATAATACATGTCAACGCAGAGGTAGAAGGCATCCCAGCCAAGTTGATGATCGATACTGGTTCGAACGTGTCAATCATAAGTACGACGGAGTTGGAGAGGATACAGCGAGAGTGCGGGAGAACTTTACCAACGTTGCCGTTGAATAATATTATTTTGTTGGGTGCAACCGGCCGACAAAATAAAACAATACGTAGGCAAGTCTCCGCCAGTGTGATGAGCTGTGGTATAGCAATTGATATGGAATTCTTGGTGGCGAGCGGTCTGCCGTTTAATATACTGGTCGGGTGTGATGTGCTCAGGAGGAATTCCGCCATCATTGATCTGAGAACTGAGAAATTGTCGCTGTTTACCAACGGACATACTTGGACGGCGAACTTGGTGGGTAGTGACCAAGTCATTCCCGATAGTATCCACCAGCAAATTCGAAAAATTAACTACATCCATCCAACATCTATAATTGAACAAAGGATAGACGACACCTCCAATGAAGATTTATGGTCACAAAAAATCCAGGAGATCAGGGATTTCCTGAGCGGTATAACTGGCGAAAAATTAACTTTAAACCAAGCGAACAAATTAATCAACATCTATAACAAATATAAATCAGTCTTTTCTGATGAGCCCGGTAAAGTGAAAAACTTCCAGTGTACTCTACAGTTCCGAGACACAGTGGACTTTAACCGGAAGTCTTACCCCATCGCGCAATCACGAAAGCAAGCAGTAAGAGCTGAAATAGAACAAATGATTAACCGTGACATTATAGAGAGTAGCCAATCCCCATATACAAGTCCTATCGTGGCTATTCCTAAGAAAAACGGACAAGTCCGTTTGTGTTTAGATGCGCGCGAAATAAATAAAATGATCATAAATGACAGGACTTCGCCCGGTGAGATTGAGGAGATTTTAAAACGGTTCCACGGCACCAAGTACTTTAGTACCTGGGATACGGTGTGCGGGTACTGGCAGGTGGAATTACATCCACAGAGTCGCCAGTATCTGGCCTTTATATTCGAGGGGCGGAACTACCAGTTTAAGAGGTTGCCCTTCGGACTGGTAAACTCAGTCGCAGTCTTTGTGCACTGCATGGACCAGATACTTGGCCAAGAAGCACTACAGTTCACCACCGTATACGTCGATGATTTGCTAGTGTCCTCAGAAACTTGGGAGGAACACTGCTACCGTGTGGAACACGTATTACAGAAGCTAGCGGCAAATAATATTACGCTAAAATTAGCAAAATCTCATTTTATCGCTAAGGAAATACAATTCTTGGGGTTCATCTTGAATGATCAGGGAATCTCACCGTCGGCTGAAAAAGTCGAAGCGATTCAGAACTTTCCTACACCTAAGAATCGAAGGCAGTTACAGTCGTTCCTGGGACTCTGTAATTACTACCGCAAGTTCCAGGAAAAGTACTCAGAACTGACTGCCAGATTTCAGCCGCAACTGTCATCCAAAAATAAATGGATCTGGGGTAATGAACAAAACAATATATTATCTTTAATTAAACAAAAATTCCTTGAACCCATCATACTTCTCTATCCGGATTTTAGCAAACCTTTCTTTCTTAATTGCGATGCCAGTGACATCAGCCTCGGCACTACATTATATCAAGAGGATGAGGAGGGCGAACATCTTGTGATCTGCTTTGCCAGTAGAGCATTGAATCAGTGTGAGAAGAACTACCAAGTTACAGAAAAGGAATTATTGAGTGTCGTGTTCGCGTGTGGAAAGTTCCGCACGTATATTCTTGGTTATTCCGTTACAGTCCGGACAGACCATAAGTCTATATCTTTCCTAAAGAGATGTAAGTTAAGCCATGGAAGGTTAACACGGTGGATACTATTGCTGCAAGAATATGACCTTAAGTGGGAGTATATCCCCGGAAAGAAAAATGTCGTCGCGGACGTCTTGTCTAGAGTAGACATTGATAAACAGACGTTCGAGAGAGAAAAGGAGAGTATACTTAAAGTATACCACATTCTCAGCAGCAGCGCCGGTCTACAATCAATTTTGGAACACCTGAGCACACACCAACAAGCTGACCCGAAGTTAATCTCTATTATCACAAGATTGGAAGCAGGGGACGAGACTATCTCCCAATATTATAAAATCCATAACGGAATCCTGTTTTCAAGACCGTCTTTATATAAGGAGGAATAGAAGGTTATTATTCCAACCCATATCGAGAGGGAGATAGTGTTTAATTATCATATTCGATATGGGCATATGGGCGCTTTAAAGGTAGTAAAAGCCCTGGAAGAGAGCTGCCATATCAAAGACATAAATCGGAAGGTACGAAAGTACATAAGAAACTGCCGCATTTGCCAACTCGTAAAAACCAACAACGAGAAAAGAGAAGGGCAAATGATTCCGATAACCTCTCAATCGAAACTTGAGAAAGTATTCCTGGATATCTGTGGGCCATTTCCCCGCAGTGGGGGCCGCCACAGATACAAATATATCGTCATCGTAATGGACCATTATACCAAGTACATCAATCTATACCCAGCGAATCGGACGACGACAAATAAAGTTCTCGACGTCCTGACCAACCAGTACTTCCCAACCGTCGGAAAACCAGTGTCGATTATCACCGACCACGGAACACAATTCAAGGGAAGGAAATGGCGGGATACACTACTGTCAATGGGGGTTCTACCTATAAGACTTCGGTATACCACCCGAGCAATAACCCAGCCGAAAGAGTCTTGCGAGAGGTGGGCGCCTATTAAGAACGTATTGCCACGATCAGCAGAGGAGGTGGCAAGAATACTTGGAGGCCACTGAAGAATTCCTCAACCTGGCATACCACCCAGCCATAGGAATTACCCCATACTCCGCCATGTTCGAGAAACAACCCCCAAGGGAGATCGAGGAAATATTGGAGTTCCCAAGAGAGCATAAGTATATATTTAATAAAGTTCAATTTCATAATAAGGTGGCCGAAGATCAGGAGAAACGGCGGAATAAATACAATAAAAGCATGGGTAAGATTATTACTTATACCGTTGGAGAGAAGGTGTTGTTGAAGAATAGGGAATTACCCAGTTCTTTAGAAGAGATAACAAAAAAATTATTGCTTCTGTACACTGGTCCCTATATTGTCTCTAAGAACAATAACAACAACACGTACGAAATTAAGGAGATGGGTTCCAATAAAGTTAAGGGTGTCTTTAACCAGGCATCCATGAAGAAATTTTATGAATAAACCTCAAAATTCTAAAAATAATGTAATACCAAATTACATACAATTATTTAAAAGAAACATTTTGGAAAGAGAAGAAAAAGAATTTAGAAATCGACAAAATTCTAAAACAAAAGTAAGAACACCTTACATACTAATTATTTGAGAGAAATCTTGTGGAAATAATATAAAACAGAATTTAGAAATAATTCAAATTCCAAAACAATTGTAAGATCACCTTACATACCAAGCATTTGAAGAAAACTTTATAAAAGGATAAAAGGAATAGAATGAAATAATTCAAATAAATTCCAAACAAGTAAGATCACCTTACTAACTAAAAATTTGAAAAACTTTATGACAAGAATATAAAAGAAGAATTTTGACTCATCCAAATTTTAAAACAATGTAAGACCACATTACTAAACAAGTATTTGAGAAAAACCATTTTGCAGAAATATAAAAAGAATTTTGAATTGAAAACAACTAAATTTAAAAAGAAAGCAAGCCCACCTTACATACAAATTATTTGAGAAAACTTTATGGAATAATATAAGAAGAATGAATTTTGAATTGTGTATAAATCAAGTTTCCAAACCAAAAGTAAGTACAATTTACCGACCAATTATTAATAAAACACTTGGGTGAAATAAACAGAAAAGATTTAATACCATATTTATGGTAAGCATAAAATATATTTACCATGTTTATAAAGGATCATAACGGGATGAATAAAGGAAACAGACTTTAGAATTAAAACAAATAATTCTGGAGAAATATGATCATGTCTAATTTCAAAATAAAGTGTGAAAAACTTTCCATAAAGGGATACGAAAGGAAATAAACCGTGTGATACGATTTGAGTGATTGAATATAATAAAATACAAAAACTTATGTGGAATTATGAGATAATAAAACTTTGAAGTGGTATGAGGAGAAATTATGACCTCATTATAAAATTAATAAAAAACATTCTTTCGAAAGGATAATAACCATGACAGTAATAATGTGAGAATAATATCAAAGATATATGTAATTAAACGAATTAATATAAAATGAGTTATGAATTAAATGTCAATTTTGATAATGACAGTTATAGAAAGTTCTAGAAAATAGAACAAGTGGAAGTAATAAAAACAGAGCAATAAAATAAAAATGTCATAAAGATATGCTACTATAAACAATGCAGATTATAATAAAAAAACCAGAAGGTAATAAAGAATTTATAACCAAAATCTTTATATGATAAGAAAAGTTGAAGAATGTAATAATAGAAGAGCTTCCTACCATAATATCAAATGAATGAAACATCAAGTTAAAGAGTCAGAAGAACAACTGAGATAGGAATATTAAAATCTCTGAGAAATATAATAAGTAATAAGTGAAGTATCCCAAAGATATTTTTTTTTTTAATAGTAACAAATGTGTACTATTCTGAATAATTTTTTAATCTGTCTGTAGATAATTCCAGAAGTATTAATATGTTTTTTGAGCAGAGATGATTTGCCTCTGTACTCAAATATATGTGAAGTATTGGACAGCAGAGGAAGTAGCGTACAGTGCCTCTCTGAACTGAACCAGCTCACAAAGTAGGGAACGATAGGGAGGAAATATCCCAAGGAGAAAATACTAAGAAGAAATATGAAAATGAAATAATAAATATGAAACTCAGATGACTATTACTATCAAGGAAGATCAAGTGAGAATGAGAAGGATATAAGCTCAAATATAAATAGGAGAATTTTTAAAATGGAAGGAAGTCAAGAATAATAACAAAACTAGAATAATTATCATAAGCAATTGTTTCAGACAAAGCAAGTATAGTCTGAAAAAATCACTTCTGGAGAAGGGCATTCTGTAGCGTGACAGAAAATCCACTATTTATTAATTCATATAAAATAATAAAAATTAATTACACCACATATGTTAATATAAAATCGAATGAAATTGAATGAAATCAAAGGAATAAACAACAATAAAATAAAAATTCTCATTACATTAAAAAAAAACCACTGTTAAAAATCAAAGAAATTATTGAAGCAACTCATATTATAAAATCAGGAATTTACCCAGGAAGCTAGGAGCAGTAAACAAATTAGATAACACAATATCAAGAAAAGAGAATCGGTTTAAGAGTGGCGAAACACCAAAATACCCCAAACACAAGAAGAAGGAAGAATAAAATTTATGATCAGGAAGTAAACAATACCCTGAAACCTTTAGCGAAGAGCAAAGTCAGTATCAGTAAATAAATTCGATGCTCCAAACTAAACATCAGTCGAGATAACACGAAGTACCTTGGTTTACCCAAGAGTGAAGAATGAAGACAAGAAGACAAGAAGAAGGAAGACCAGAAGAAAGACAAGAGTGAAGAATGAAGACAAGAAGACAAGAAGAAGGAAGACCAGAAGAAGGACAAGAGTGAAGACAAGAAAGAAGATAAGAAGAAAGACAAGAAGAGAGGAAGAAATAGTATGAAAGAAACACCGTTATAAAACCTATTATTAAATACCATCAACCCCAAACCCATAGAGACAATTAAAAAGAAAGTATAACATCCCAAAATCCTATAAAAATGTAATTATTAAGAAACAGAAGTGTTGTCTAGTATAATAAGAAGTGAACCAACTAGAGCTATTGTGTGATAAAGGAAGTAAACAAGTCTTAACAGTCCATGATTACTAAAGGTCTGGTCTGAGATAATAAGACTCAAAATATCAGAACCACCAGTGAAAGTGAACTTGTGCAAGTGTTTTTGGAAATACAATAAACTTAAAGTTAGTGATACTATGACTTATCAATATGCTATATAACAACTTTTATATTCAATAAAACACATCATCATAAAATAATAAAATGGAAGATTTCCAATATTTTATTATTTTAATGTAACTCTGTTATTACAAGACATTTGTAAAAATGATAGTAACTAGAGTATGGGTGGACATATTTACTGATGAAGGGGATAATAGATAATAATGGTTTAGACCAGAAAGGACTGGCATTAATTTATATTCATAGGTTTAAATTGTTTAAAATGGCTATTTGTTCACAGCCATGAACTCAATAGGTTTATAAGAATTTTTAGTAAATAAGATTTATATGTGTTTAAAATGAATTATGTTTGCAATAACAGCATGCATACCATTAATAATGTTTCAGTAGGTATGCTGTATTAATTCAAAAAGGAATTAAATGTATGTTTTCAAACCATGTCAGCAATATGTGCAATCTTAGAATGCTGAAGGATGTTCATTATTATTTTTTATATAACAGTAGTATTAATCAAATACTACACCTCACAATGGGTTTGTAAAACGTTTTATTTTCATGTAGTAATAACTATGTAAAGTCAGAGGAGGAGTAGGATTAAATTTATTTGAGAAAGACAGAAATGTAAAATACTAAACTCTAGGCTATATGGTGAATTCAAAGAAGCCATATAAACCAGTTAATTCACTTATAATTCCTGTAAACTAGCAAGATTTAGGTAAGGTAAATCAGTTAAGCACTACTGTGAATGATCCTATGAGTTAAAGTGATAATAAGGAAATATACTTTAAAAAATTGTAAATTTTCAAAATATATAAATTAATTAATTTTAAAGAGCAATGTCAAATTCAGAGATTAACATAAAAAACCAGTTCAAAGGTTCAATTTATATGTATTTAAGGAAAGGAAGAGAAATATGACTAATTAAAATTTATTATAATAGTATTAATTACAATTAAAATGGTAGAAAAATTATATGAAGGCGGAAACCAATTTTTGAGCCTAGATTTCCAAAAAGAGAGAAATTTGGCAATTTCCACAAAATGTCAACAGATATGGACTATAATATATCAATTTAAAAGGAATGAGATGATTAAACCAATGATAAGGTTCATAATTCATGAAAGTGATGAATAAAATAAATAAATTCCATATATAATGTATTTTAGCATTATGTGTATGGGAAATCGAAATATGTTAACAATACTTTTTTAAAGATTAACTGGGCCAGATTTTGACTAACATGAAGGAAGTTAGTTTAGTCTTTTGTTGAATATCAAGCTGAATAGTTGTGTAATATGACGTTCCTTAAAACCGTGTAGAAAATGGTACTACGGTTACCTTCTAATATCAGTGTAGCGAGAGTTAAATGAATTAAACACTTTTCTAACTAAGCCTACAGAAACTTTAGCGACAATAGTGAAAACTAACACCAAACTTCATTATACTAGTGATTTAAAACAGTAAAACAATATATTTGTGATAATTAACGCTACAAATCATAACCACTTTTTGAGCAGTTAACCCACAGAAGTGAACACATATCAAATAACATAATTAACACAAGTATACACGGAACACTTCTTCAGAACACACCAAACAACCTATTAGACAGATTACACCAGTGCGGGGACATTTCAAACATTTATGAAGGTAATTTTGCTGTGAGATTTTAACACGACGATATTCCAAATAACCTCGCCATACCTAGGAGCGGCCATCTTTGATAAATACGATTCTGTGCCTTCCTCATCGAGTGACGTCAGAAGCTGCATATGGTTTGACGATTCAACTTTCTTAAACATTATATCATGAGTATTTAAATATTGTTAAATAATAATTCTTGAAATTACTTTAATTGTTAATGTTATACTTTCCCGATTGCCCTTCTCTGACTATTAATATAATCGCTCCAAGAACCTTTTTTATATAATACTTGTAATAATTTTTTCCACTGTATGAACGAATCGATAATTCCCTGAGACGGAGTCGATAATTGCTCCCAATCGATTAAAAATCGATTATTTATTAAATTTGTTAATAAATCCATTTATTTCAATTGTTTGTATCTATTATTATTTCACATGCTAATTTAAGGTTTATTTATTAATGCAACGAGACTTCAAGAAGAAGAAAATATTAATTAACAGCGAGATATTGTACCAGCACTAAACATCATAAATCGATTGCTGACCGGAGTTAATCTGATTAACGCCAGACTTGGTTCAGATCTTCCAGAAGTGCTCAATAATTAATAAATACCTTCTTAATTATTAAAATTTTTCACAGAACATTAAAACAGGATTATTTCACAATTACAGACATTAAATAAAACATAAACAAAATTTTTTTTATTGAAAATTTAATTTTTTTTTGAAAGAAAATTTTTTCTCTATTATTTTTTTTTTGTAAAGACCGCATACAGGGTTTCCTTACAATATTCTAAGCAGAAATTTCTCTGTGTTTAATTATTATGCGTTTGTTGTAACAGTCTTCATTTGCCTCCTCTGTTTTCCATGCGTAAAATTAAATTGCCACACCGTTATAGTGTCTACAAAAATAGCCCAATTGTCACACCGTAAAGCACGTAGGAAAAGAATCAGATCGCGAAGGATGAACGTAAGTAAACTGCCACACCACGACCGCGCAGGACTACTGGTATGTGTTGTTTGCGTTATACTACCGTTACGTGCCGTTCACAAGAGTTGTCACCTGATTTAGTTTTTAGACATTACAATAACTCTGTCCTGCTAAAATATTCCTTTCGGCGTAAAGCCTCACATACATTTTTACAAAGTCAGCATTAAAATCTGATAGCGACGTCGTAATCCATTCGAAAACTTCAAAAATTGGCATTTTAAACTGGGAGGTACTTTAAACGTCATTGCAGTTTCTGTAGTACATTTTGCATTACATTTAAAATTATAAGAGAGTTTAATTAAAGTATAGGCGATAACATTATTGAAAATATTGTTCAATAACTTAAACACAAAGTCTCACTAAGTAATATTAGTAAAAAAAAAAATATAAATGGACATTAAACACAGTGGCGTAAGACTAGTTTCAAGGTTAAATCTCCTCATTTCCTCACGGAAAACGAGACATTCAGGATTCTTAACATATAATTTTATAAATATTCGATTATAAATAATTTCTGTACACACACAAAGTATTATTCAAAAGTTCAAAAAGTTCAAAAGTTTGTAAAGTTGATTATTATTTTATAAATTATACACATTTTTAAAAACGTTCAACCTAAGCTAACCAAAACTAAAATATATTGTCAAAATTTAGTACTTAATTTGTTTGGTACACTGAATATTTCTTTTGTAGACATGATTACAAATGAAATTTTTACTGGACGAATGTTCTTTTTTACCAGATTACAACAAATGTCCATCATTAGTTATCAAACAAGTATCCTCAGAAATTTTACAGTGGGAAATCAAACGAAACAACTCATATGAAAAAGGTTTTTAGTTCATTAATAGTCAACATGTACCTGCACGTCATGGTTGTGGCAGTTTACTTACGTTCATCCTTCGCGATCTGCCACTTTTCTTATCTGCTTAACGGTGTGGCAATAGCATATTTTTCTAGATACTAAAAACGATGAGGTAAATTACTTTTCAGTCGTTTTTTATATATATGGTTAGACTTTGGAGGTTTGTTAATATAAACAAACAATTATGTAACATGGACTACGAAAGTCGGAATGGTACGCATAAATAAGGTGGGTGAATTAGTGTAGAGTTGTATTATACTTAGATTTTATGTAAACTAATTCCGGTGTACAATTCTTTTTCATTCAGATTTAACCCTCGCACCTAACCCTTATATCTTATACTTATGCACTTCACACTGGGGTTCTCTAGACCCCAAAAATTAAAAATATAATATGGCATTAAAATTTTAATTACCTGGTTTGTTACTCCTAGAGATTAATTTTAACTACGTAAATGGGCCACAATATCTTCAGCTCTTGTTTTTCCACTCCTTGGAGGATTCATAGTATGCCACTTGAAGCCAGATCTTCCGTTAAAAAGCATACACACTTTAAAACCTGCAACCAGGCAATCTTCAGGTAAAGTGGGTATAATGTCTTCTTCAATACATTTACTTTCTTCTGTATCTGAAAGCTCTTGTGTTTCAATGAAATCGTAATCATCATCAGAGCTGTCACCTCCAAAATCGTCTTCAGATTCACCTTTCAAAATTTCCATCCATATCTCATCTTTAGTTAAATATCACAAAGCCATATCAAAACTCATTATTTTTAAATACATTTTCTAGACAAAATACTAACAAAAAGTGTGTAAATGTCTTTAACACTAACAATGATAACAGATTATGCACTGCACAAAAATTATACGCGAACCTGACAGTGGGTTACAGAGAACCCCAAACAAATTTTAAAAGCTCACTACTAAACTGCTCAAGGTCAATGGCTGAAAACTGGTTGTAGCGGGGACGAGAATAATACTAGCATGGAATACAAAATTTCTCTATTGTATATTGGAGTTAGTAAGAGAGAATTTCAAAAACAAAAATCTGCTGGGGTCTACTAGACCCCATGATGAACTGCGAGGGTTAACACTCCGTGAACTACAAATCCAGCGTCTCTACTTTTGTGGCAACAACAAGAAATGACAGTTATGTCATGCCGAACGCCGCACGGAAATGAAATTAAGCTGTTTTGAATTCTAAAGTTTGCATGCAACGCGTCAGCTGTTAGTGCACTCGCTGTCGCAGCGCCGATCTCCGCGCACGTGTTGTTATGAAAAGAGTTGTCACTGCACTTCCACCCAAGTTTGTTTAAGAGAAACTAATAGAAGCGACCGAAAGAAGAAGAAGTTCCGCTACAGAACGGAATAGTTTACTAATAATTGTGGCGCACGTTTTTCTGTCTTCTTCTTACATGCCGCACGTTTTTCTTGAAGACAAAACATCGTTTTGAATACAATTCTGGGGAGGTACTGTTACAAATTATATAAGTATCGATTACAAATATAGGTACCTATATGACGGCACCAGTTACTAGGGCTACAAATATGTAGTGGTTCCAAAGGGTTGAAAAGGGCAGTGGGTCACTGTGAAAAGAATCGAATCACGAAAGCCTTTAAGGAGTTTAAAATTTACAAACATAAACAGTAGCGGTTTCATGTTGAGTGACCAATTAAACTTTAAATCCAATCCGCTCTACGGTACCGCCTTGAACCTGCTTTACCATATAGAGGCGAACAACCTCTCAGTGGTCGACCAGATGACGCGTATACAGTGCATAATGATATTGGATTTTTAACTAATGACTACCCGATGAAAAAAGAGAGAAGTCACATGTGGATATCAGGACTATAGAAAACCGATACCAAGAAAAGTGATACCCAGAAATAACGGCCAACTACTGATGGTCTCAAAAAGATTTGGCTCTATAAAAATGGTAAAAATTATAAATTTGTATTGCATTTAGGTTACTAAAATAGTTTGTTGTTTTTCATAGCTTAAAGAACATTAACTAAATAAAACATTCTTTCGTGAAAACTGAAAAAAATTGGTAAGAAAGCATGTGTTGTGGAAATTTGCTAATTTTCGCCGATATCCATATGGCCCATAAAAAACTGTACGTGGTACAGCTTTTTAGCTAGTATTTTGTAATTTTCACTGCAATAATATTTATAAATAGTTATAACCAGTTTTACTAGAAACAAGTGCTCTGGAAACTTCTGCTATACAGTTATGTTCCGCTATTCAAAATTATCATTTAACATTTGGTGATGATGAAGGTGATTGTACTGGTTCTGGTGGTAAAAGTGCTTTATTAACTGATATCTTATCACTACAGTATCAGTAAAGTGCTTTACAGTAATTTTTTGTAAAAATTACCAAAGCGTATCCGTCAGATTTTGACGTAATTAATTATTATAAAACCGATGACATACTGAAGATAACAAAAACCTTTTGAGAAGGGTGTGAGTGCACATTAACGTGGCCAAGGTCTCATTTCCCTTGATGATAGTTTTGCTAGATCCGGCATATGCTATACAACTTGACCGCTGGCCTACCGGCTAATAATAATACGTGCCAAATATAATAACTCTATTTGGTCGTTAATGAAATTTACTCACTTGTGGTTACTCCTAATTAAGTTGATTAATCGACACTTAACATAGTCATCTAGATATGACTACTGCCTGTATTTCTGTTGGGGCGCCAGAGATCATTATTAATCTCACGGATTATCGTTAAATAATAACTCTTTGTTCAGATGCTAAATAACACAACATTATATTTATCAACTTTCTGTACATTTAGATAATATCACTACATAACATCATTACTACTATCAATTGTGCAAATTTAATGATTCATCAATAAATACAAAATTTTATCCTCCTCAATCTTTCAATAGAGATTATTTAACACATTTAATTCATTTATATTATTATGCTATACCTTCTTGATAGAAATTATTTAACACAGTTAAATCATTTATAAGATTATGCTAATTCTTCTTGATAACATGAATCTCCATTACTCGATACATAATTTACTTTGATCAAAAGGACATGACTTAATACCTAACATATTACATATATTTAATTCTCATCCAATTCTATTTGATCATGACTTATTACCTAACAAATTACATATATTTAATTCTCATCCAATTTTATGTCATAGAATATAAATGCACAATTTAGTATCTGAACGTAATCATGGGTTCTTTGAGAATGAAACGGGTTAAACTTTGTGGTAGACAACTATACTACATGAAATTTAATTGATTTGTGAAATTTAACTTGATACAGTTACTTGTAATTGGTTATCCATTCCGCTGCTTTGCTCGTGCCACTTCACACAACACATCACTTTCACTAATGCCATTGCTCTGCTTTTAGTCTCACACGATCGTGATGACAACTTAGCGTCGCGCACTTCGATCTTAGGCTTACTTATATTTTCGCGCACATTATAAAGAAATACTTCTTCGCATTTCTGCCCGCGCACCAATTCAATTATACTCACTTACTAACTGACTGGCTTATTACTGACCATTATTCTTTCATTACTTGTTCATAACTGACGGAATAATTTCCTGAACTGAACTGAAATGAACCCTTATTCTTCGGAGAGAGTAACATTTTTAGGCTTTCCAGAACTTCCATCACTGCTGTCACACTTGAAATCACCCCCATTGGCCGTATTTCGAATGTGTCGCCGGTAAATTTGAAAATATCCAGTCATCAACTGCGAATTCTTCGCGCGTAGAGATGACGCTATCCCTCATTGGCTACGTATTTGCGACGCGGAACTTTCCCGCACTGCCGTTAAGTCGTAAAAATGAAATCTACTTTCTAAAACACACACCCCGTTTCGGTATGCACGCTATTGTATTTTGAAGGCTGCTGTACCCCCTTTTCTAACAGTACATCGCGTTTTTTGCTGGTTTGTGCGAACAAAGCATTTTATATGCTTCTACTTATATAACTAATACTGTGTACAAAATCTCATCTGTTTCTCGACTACTGATATTACACTTACTTATTAATATTAATAGTTAACATCATAATGGAATACTGGTATTTATAATTTATTAAATAATTATCCGTAACTCGTAGTGTTACGTTACAGCTACTGAGTGTAAATGCATTTAATCAAAATAATACTGGTAAAATAATGACCGTGAACGTTCTGACAATACAAAACAATAAATCAGTATATTTCTTATGTCCAATGTTTTCAGCAAGTTGCCTCTACAATTTATAAGTTAATCTCTAGTCGAATATTAATAGTCTACACAATGTTTTGTGGCATATGTTTGCCAGCCGAAGAAACTCTATGTTCTTTTAACTTCCATGTAACTTCCATGATCCTTAAGGAAATGAAAGTATGGTATGCCGAAAAAATCGTGTTCGAAATAAGGGTTGATTCTGATTGTACTACCCTCAAAACATGAAAAAAAAGTCAATTTCCGAAAAGTGTCTGTGTGTAGAATTTTTTATATGGCGAACGATAACTGCCGCAAATTAAAAAAGAATCAAATAATTTTTTGCATATGTGCCTGGGTTGTAGAGATCTCAAGGCCTATTGATTTTGGTGAAGATCGTTTAAGGGGATGGGGTAGTTTACTTGCAACGTTTTATGTTTTAACAAGTAAGATTAAAGTACTTAATTTTGATAAATAAAATATCCTGAAAAGAAGATCATAATAATCCACTGTAGAAAGGTAGATCAAATATTTATAAATGAAAAAGATAGTTGAAGAGGGAGGGGATAACTTTTTATATGTGTAATACGTTATCGGCAACAAAGAAGTAGTTTGTTAAAATTCTTCCCGGGCTGTCTGGCCGAGGTCCAATATTTTCTGCAAAAAAGACGTTTCGGCAGCGCCATCGACTGCCATCATCAGTAAAAATAGAATTCTCTAACGTGAGGTGGTATACGTTACTGACCACAGTACTGTGGTTAAGGCTGAACAAAGAAGTAAAAAGAAGTAGTTTATATGGAAATATTTCATTTCGAAAATGATTTTAAATATACGTAAATCATAGAACATAGAAGTCATGTATGATTCTCCATACCGATATTTTTTATTTAGTATAGGTACGCTTGTGATGGAACCACTAGTCAGACAGAAACCTCAGCAGCCTTATTTTTGACCGGGGACAATGTCTAAAGCTTAGCAGTCTGTAAGGCTTTGATGCACTGAGTCCTGCTCATTGGAAAGTGGATGTAATGGCTCCTGTGTTTATTGGGTCTAACTAAATTATCTTCTTTGTATAATGTAGTTGAAAAAATAACCGATTACTACTCGTATTATAATTTTTATTCTTGTTGTCGTTGTTGTTGTTGCTGTTGTTCTTTTAAGCATTCCGGTACATGACTCGCGTGTTCAATCATACATGATAAAAATATTTTCAGACTTACTTTATAACAAAATAGGAGAACGAATAAGGCAGCGACCCACTTTCTCAGCCACACAAATTTCCGCACCTCCTTATTTTATGGGAATAAATAATTCATGAAAAACTACCGTAAATTGACTCGTACAAGGCAAAGGGAAATTTTTTTCTACCGTTCATAATGAATTATTCAACTATCATTATTATTATTATTAACTATAAAAACAATTGATATCCATTGAAAATTCAATTCTTTTACGATTTGGAATTAAGTTGACCTACATTGCCGTGATTTTGTTTTAAAATTTCGAAAGTAATTTTTTACAATTTTTTCAAAGAATATTTAACGTATTCACAAAGCAAGGATGCTGAACTAAATCAGCATCCTGAACTATGCGATTTAAAACACACAAGTACAATGCCACAGTTACACTTTTCAACAAGTAGACGAAATCCTCAGGTTATTCAGTTTACGGTTTGCACTATAAAATAGGTTAATTACCTTCTGTCAATGTTTCTTAGAATCCTTTTCGGGATAACTCGAGTTTCGACACCAATGGTGTCATCATCAGATCGGATATGAATAAGGTCAAAACATTATCGATGTATATACATCTCGTCAAATATTAAAAATTAAAAACAACACATACATTATACAAATAATAAATAACACATATTAAAACAAAATAACAATATAACAACGAAATATAAAAACACGCGGCCGCAACGAACCTGCACAGGAACGCCCCCACGGTAAGACTAATCAATGCCGGCTTGACCTTGGTTCAATTTTATCGATCTGATATAGCCGATTTCTCGTTCTATATGATCGATTCTATTAAATAAAATATTATTTGTATGTATTGCTTTTTCATTTAGGACACGATTGTGATCCTCCTTTATAGCTTTATATATCTCGAACCTTTCAAGGGTGTCCAGCTTTAGTGACTTTTTACATTTATGTAGGATATCTAAATTATCACCAATACTCTTTATATCATGGTCATGTAAGCTTAAATGTTCTGCAAATGTATATCTTGTTACATTTGACGTGGAGCTTGGGATATGTTCTTTATAGCGTAATTTGAAGGAACGACCCGTTTGTCCTATATAGAACTGTGTGAAATCAGAACAATTAAGTCAGTTTAGATGCAGAACGTTTTGCAGTTTAGATCAAAAGTCAGCTTGTAAGAGTTTCGTGATTATCATTGTCGAGTAAACACTGTTTATTGGGAACAACACTGGTTTAAATCGAGCTATTAAGGATGATCTTAGGAAAAGTGAAACGTTCGATTTTAACCCGGTGGAGGCTTAATACGTAGTATCTGAACGCCTTTTGAATTTAACGTACCAACTTTTACGGTTACAGAAAAATTATAAAAGCAAAGTTTCAGCCACAAGAACAATCGACAGTACTCCTATGTCCTATAAAATATGTCCTATAAAATACTTAATTTCCTATCATTACAATAAAGTACTCAACTCAAAATCGCAGCTGGCCATTCTCAGACAAGTTTTAAAACTACCATCCTCCAAACTCGACATATTGAAATGAAACCGGAGGAAGACTGAAGTGAGGTCAGGTCAGGTTTGAGTCTATGGGGGTAAATGTTGCAAACAAAAATAAAGTCAATCTAGTACTGCGGTTTTCAACATTGGTTGTCAGCATATAACTTTACAACACAAAAATTACAACATTTGTTCACAATAGTCGGTGTAAAGGCGGCTTAAGTAACGCCCTGTCACTGTAGTAACGAGGCACACTGATTAATGTACAGGGACTGTATCTTGTTCTAAGAAAACATTACCACATCAAAGTGCTGCGCATTTATGCCGCGCGAGCCATACGTAGTCCCCGAGATAACTCCACGCATATTCACATTATCGCCACACTGCTATTAGTCGCACTGTTTAGCTGGCAGAGAAGAAAAAAATTAATTCAAATAGAATTTCGGAATACCTGTCGATCGATAAGGTTTGTACAGAAAATGGAATTCGTAACGAACGTAGATGGTACTCGGTAAGCCGTCATTAAATTTTCTCGTTTTACAAGGAGTGCGAGAGCGCGCGCGCACCTACACACACACACACACACACACACACACACACACACACACAGAGTACACAAGAGGAATTCGTAATCACAGAGGTTTTATCAAAATCACATGTGGAATCAGCGAATACTAGCGGAATACCAAATCACACGCGTTACAATTACACAATTTGCGCGCGTAGACAGAGAGCCGGACAGAACACCCCTAACCACCACACAAGACACACACACAAACCATATTTTACATAAAAGATTACACTACTTTGTTACGGATTTATAATGGCGAATAAATCAGTACCAAAGGTATGTTTACCATATTCGGTTTAACAAATTGTTAGAACTATTTCAGACAATATTGTACGTTGACACCGAAAGAACTTCAAAACTTATTTTAACAATCTAATAACTTGAGTTAACATTATATAGTCACAGTTTGTTAAAATTCTGGTTCTTACTACACTATCCAGTATAACGCGAGTTTTGTATCCAGCTCGTATAAAATTAGGCGACTGAAAGTGATCTGCCATACCGTTTTAGTGTCTAGAAAAATATCTCTGTTTGCCACACCGTCAAGCAGGTAGGAAAAGGATCAGACCACAGAGTTTGAAAGTGAGTAAACTACTACACCATAACCTCACCGGGAGACGAATGACCTTGAGAACTTGCATGCCTTGACCATTAATAAAGTAAATCCTTCTCGTATGAGCTGTTTCATTTGCTTTCCCAGTGTAGAATTTTTTATGGATACATGTTTTATGAGTGCTGATGTATATTTGCTATAATTTTATGGTAAAAAGAATATTGGTGCAGTAAAAGTTTCATTTGAGATCATATCTGCAAAAGAAATGTTCAATGTACCAAACAAATTAAAGGGATATTTTCATATCTAAAACTAATTAGGTGGCCTAAACGTTAACTGTACATGACCACACCACCTCAATCTCTTGCACTCGATGGTTTTATATATATGTATCAGTATTGATCCCCATACGCTTTCTTATTTATCAGTTCCTTATTGTGTCAGTTGTGATCATCTAGCAGCACTTACTCCAGTAGTTGATTCCCACACCCTGTATTTTACATTCCTATTTCTTATTAATTACCCATACTTTTGCACCGCATGATGTAGTACTTTCTACAATAGTTTTGTAGATAGGTACTTATATTGTCGTTCCGAGGGATATTGTTGCTCCACAGTATTCCATAGTACTTTCTACAATAGTTTTGTAGATAGGTACTTATATTGGCGTTCCGAGGGATAGTGTTGCTCCACAGTATTCCATAGTACTTTCTACAATAGTTTTGTAGATAGGTACTTATATTGGCGTTCCGAGGGATAGTGTTGCTCCACAGTATTCCATAGTACTTTCTACAATAGTTTTGTAGATAGGTACTTATATTGTCGTTCCGAGGGATATTGTTGCTCCACAGTATTCCATAGTACTTTCTACAATAGTTTTGTAGATAGGTACTTATATTGGCGTTCCGAGGGATAGTGTTGCTCCACAGTATTCCATAGTGCTTTCTACAATAGTTTTGTAGATAGGTACTTATATTGGCGTTCCGAGGGATAGTGTTGCTCCACAGTATTCCATAGTTTTTTCTACAATAGTTTTGTAGATAGGTACTTATATTGGCGTTCCGAGGGATATTGTTGCTCCACAGTATTCCATAGTTTTTTCTACAATAGTTTTGTAGATAGGTACTTATATTGGCGTTCCGAGGGATATTGTTGCTCCACAGTATTCCATTTAATTGACCCATTTCCTTGACTGACTCTTAACAGCGATTTCCTCCTTACTGGACCACCAATTGTTATCTTTACACTACGATATTTATAATAATCTCGACGTTCAATTTCAGTGTCCTCAAACATTAGATTGTTCCCTGAGTTTCCTGATACTAGGTATTCCGTCTTACATGAATTTACGGTCAGTCCCCAGTGTTTATTTTATTTTTTTTTTCAGCCATCTAAAGACCACATGCCAATTTTAATTCTTTATTCTTTGTTCTTTTCTTTTTTCCAATATTCATTCACCTTTTCACTGTGTCTTCTTCCTGTTTTCAGTCCACTTTTAACCTGCGTTTCTCTCTCTCCTACCCTAGACTCCTTCCATTTTTAACACTTTTGCCCGTAAAATTTCTCTTCCAATTGCTCCTTCTGCGTTTATATTATTTTTTTCTAAATACTTTTGGACTTCTTTAATCCAGCTTGATGTTGACTTCTTTCCCCACAGATATTTGAAGATATGCTTTGTTAACCTATATAAAGGTCCAAAATATAATAGTCTTCTTTTTCTCATTGTTTCTGTTGTATTTTCTATACTTTGGTATATTTCATCATTACTTCTTAATTTTCAAAAATCTGAAATTTTTCGTGGGCCTAATATTTGTCAAAACATTTGTTTTTCCAATATTTATAGTTTGTCTAAATTATAATTCAATGCTTGACATTCACTTGCATATAGGCATTCTGGCTTCACTACTGTACTGTAATGCCTTATTTTCACATTTTTAGATATGCACTTTTTTTGTAAATGTCTTTAGTTATACCATATGCACTTTCCATTTTATGAATTCTTTCTTCTATAGCAGATTTTTCTAATCTCAATGCTTTTATTTTTTATCAATTTTTTGTACCATTAAGTGCATATATACCTTTGATCCTCTGTTAGAATCAGTTGGTCACTTCCAAAATGCAGACTATAAAGTTTATCTTCTACAGCCATTGGTCCACATTTTCTCTTTCAATTTTCTAACACTCCCTCTAGACAGATCTTCAACGGTTTTGGTGCGATGCAGCAACCCTATCTAAACCCTTGTGTGGTTCTTATCTCTTGCGACACGCGTTGCCCAAACTTTACTGAGCTTGCCATGTTCTCCTACAACTCTCTCACAGTGTTAACATACACGGATGCTATACCTTTTGACTTTTATTCATCTTGTTATTCGAATTAGCAGCCTCTGTAATTCCAACTAGTTGGTCGCGGTTTAGGACTCACCACTGAAAGGCTACTGAAAGGCCTCGTCCGGAACAAGACAAGTACCAGTTTAGCAAGTAAACACGAAAAAGTTGGAATTTTGACATTTAGCATATACCAAAGTTTATTTTTAAAAAGTGTACGATTTATTATTTAAAACGCAATACGGAATATAAGCCTGAAGAAATAGCGTCTGGCAGGCTATACAAGTAAATCAAAGTCATAAGTTAACGAACGCTTAGAGACACGAGTGGATGTACATTACACTTATGTCAGACTTCGAGACTACGCCACACCCCCTACCCGTCTACGTCTACTCGAGACATGAGACTACGGCACACCCCCTACCCGTCTACCCACGTGTAAGAAACTGCTGTTGTGCTTCATCCGCCAAGTGCGATGCGACAAAGGCCAAATGAGGTCAAGAACTTAATACTCAGTGGTGATAAATTTTTGCAAGAATTTCTGATGATTATTATTGTCGATTCTTATGAAAAACTGACATAAGTGTATACCAATATGTCATCATCAGCCGTGGCCCTACAACCCTTGGCCTGCTCCAAGTGTCGATTCCATTCTTCCCTACTGCGCGCCCTGGCTTTCCAGTGTCTTATGTACAGCTTTCTGAGGTCCTCCTCAATCTCGTCTTTTAATCTACTTCGAGGTCTTCCAGTAACCCCAAACCAGTTAGTAATATACCACTATTAATTGATGACTCTTTGGGCACTTGGTGAAACATATTAATACAAAGGTTTTTAAAAATACTCCATTAGCTTCTCCAAACCCCCTAGTCACACCCCACACATGTCCGGATGCACGCCCTAAACACATGTTCACCACACTTACGTTTCTTTGTTTAGTTTAGTTGTTCACTGATGTCTTTGAGAATAGCTTGATCAGCTGAAACAGCTGTCAGAGTTAAATATAAACTGTGAAACGTACCAAGTGTTTTATATATTTTTAAAAACCTTTGTATATACCATTATATTAGGATAAATAATTAATATTTTTTTAAAAGAAGATATTATTTTATTATTTTTTTAAACAAGAAGAAACACAGAAATTAAGGTATACAAAATGATTACATTGCGACATTGCATTATGGAAGTGAGTTATGGGTTCCCGTTAAGAAAATCACATACAGGCAAATCTGTAAAATCACGTACAGACAAAATTCCTTAGAGTTGTGAAGGGTTATAGAAAACGAGATAAGAAACGCAGACATAAGAACGGAATTGCAGATATACAGTCTGCAGAATAAAGTAACAGAAATTACGTAGGAGAAGATGAATGGATCGTATGGACAGAATGAACCCAGCCAGACTTCCAGTTTACGTGTTGTACCATCAAGAAGAAGAACGCTTGTATTATAAAGTTTTCTTTCTGTGCAAGTCCAAGAACCATACCGTTTTCTCTGTTGTTTGATCTCATAACACACTGTGACATCAACTTCATTCCCGCATATACAGAGCAATACATAGTCCTGTATAAGGAAAAAAAAACTTAATAGAAGCAGGGAGACCGAGAACAGCTCCTACAGTTGGCTTGATTAATTGTGGAGTACGACAAGGGTGTCCATTGTCACCTTCTCTTTTTAATTTATATATTGACGATGTCACACAAAACTGGCAGATGTGTCTTCCAGAACATTTTATGGTTGGTCACTCGACAATTGACATTTTGTTGTTTCGGACGAACAGGCTATTTTGTCGGACTCTTAAATCAGATTGCAGATGGGTATACATTTGTTAAATCGAATCTGCAACGACTCTGGATTGCAAATATCCACAATTAAAACCAAGGTGATGGATTTTCGTGGAACTTTTCATACTGTCCTGGAACAAGTTAGCAGTTTTTAATACCTGGGCTACAGTGTGTCTTATAATGCAAGCTACGACGTTGTGAATAAGTTGCATAATTCAACCTTATGTGCGGGACCATCAGGCGAACCCTTAAGTCAGCAAGTAAAGGAACACGCCTAAAATCCTGCAAGGTGATGTGTCTTCCCACATTTCTTTATGGGTCTGAGAATTGGACTTTAACGAAAGACCAGGCCAGTCACATCCAAGCGGGTGAAACGTGATTTCTCAGGCACGTGGCAAGGTATACTCTCCATGATCTTAGAAGAAACACAGATATACGACAGGAACTGAATATTATGAGTATACTCGACAGGATCGGCCAGTATCGGCTGAATTGGTGGGAACGTCTTTGTCGAATGCATGACTGCCGCATCCCCAAACAAATCTGGAACTATAAGCCGAGGGGACGGAGAGGTGTGGGACGTCCGAAGAAGCATTGGAGTGACCAGCTGTAATGTTTGCCTATTTGAGACAGGAACAAACCATCCTTGGTTTAAAACTTGAAGAAGAAGAAGAAGAAGAAGAAGAAGAAGATGATGATGATGATGATGATGATGATGATGATGATGATGATGATGATGATGAAAAACAAACCTTGTTTAATTCTTTCACGCTGCAAGCGTAGACAGTTGACCTCAGACTTGTTTTCACGAGTCGCAGCCCACGCTAGATCCAGCAGCGCAATCGGTTGCAAAAAAATATTATTAATTAAACTTGCAGCTTGTTGATTGTATCCTATATACACAAATACTCGTTTCATTTTAAGTAAATATAATTAAACATCTGCTCGTTGTTTCAAACGTAAACAATACCGTTCCATGTTGATTACACGAACTAATGAGAAGAGTTCAAACAGAGAATGCAATTATTTCTCATTACGCTTGTTAATATCTCGGAAGCGCCCTACTGTTTCTCGTAATAATTATGGCGATACGCTGTGCTCTGCGAAACTACTGATATTCTTTCCTGCTTCCTGCGTGGGAGGAAATATTATAAAAACTAATTACTTTAACAGCTGCTAACAATACTTATTTACTTTATGTCCCATCATTTCCCATCACTGACCTTTATTAATATTATACCTACCGGCATGTGCCAGAACATAATCTTAAGCCTACGAGATAAGCAAAAAGCGCGGTAGGTGTACAACGTTATGCACAAGGTGGGCTAAACTCACGATTTCGAATGCTCCAGACGTCTTCCAAAGCTTGGTCAATAATTGTAACGACAATGTTATTATATAACTAAAGAAATAGTAGAGTCATCTAAATTTTTCTATTTTTTCACATATTGAAAAATTATATAATATCAACATTTATGTAATAATAAATGCATTTCATGGGAGAAATATTTCAACCGTTCAAATAAATACAGGTGTAAGACGGGATGATGGTTTATCCCCAATTCTTTTCAACTGTCCTGGAGACACAGTTTCAAAGTAGTGAGAATTTGGAATGAAAAATTAAAGGAATGCAAAATATCACCAATCATGCTGGGAAGAAGGAACAAACGTATTGAAATAAACTGTTTGGCATTCGCGGATGACTTTGCTATACTTTCTGATCATCTGAGATCTGCAGTAACACGAGTCAATTTTTTAGAGGACATAGCCAGTAGAACAGACTTAAGAATTTCTATAGAAAAAACCAAATTTCTCACGAACATTTAAATGCGCCAAATTTCCTGCTAACAGATATCGGTCGAATAGAGAGGATTCGAAAATATAAGTATCTAGGGAAAATAATTTTTACAATAAAAAGTGCATATCTAAAAATACAGTATCTGGCTACAGTAGTGAAGCCAGATTGCTTATATGCAAGTGAATGTCTAGCACTGAATTATAATTTAAACAAACTAGAAATATTGGAAAGACGAATTATTAGGAAAATATTAGGCCCACGAAAAACTTCAGAAGGTTGGAAATTAAGAAGTAATGATGAAATATATTAAAGTATAGAAAATATAACAGAAACAATGAGAAAAAGAAGACAATAGAATGGACAATAATATGTTAACAAAGCAGATCTTCAAATATCTGTGGGGGAAGAAGTCAACATTAACTTGGATTAAAGAAGTCCAAAAAGATTTGGAAAAAAGTAATATAAACACAGAAGAAGCAACTGGAAGAGAAGTTTTTCGGGCAAACGTGTCAAAAATGGAAGGAGTCCAGGTTAGGAGAGAGAGAAACGCAGGTTCATAGTGGACTGAAGACAGGAAGAAGAGACACGGTGAAAAGATGAAAGAATATTGGAAAAAAGAAAAGAACAAAAAATAAAGAATTGTAATTGGCATGTGGTCCTTAGATGACCGATACAAACAAACAATGTACTTCGTTCAAAAGAGTGATCGCGTTTTGTAGCTCAGGGAGCACACTAGTTTGTATCCTTTCTGTAACATATACACACACAAGAGTGATAAAAAACGCTCATTAGTTTATATTCCAATTAATTATTTCTGTATTTCCTGTATAAAAGACCTGATGATACCAATAACGTTTATCGAAACGTCGATATTTCATGTCTAGTTAATGACCTTAACTTTCAAAATTTTATATGATTAATCAGTGTTATTAATTCACCGTCACTGTTAAACTAAAAACTACTTTTAGTGTCAGGAGACATATTGTAAGACCCAAACGTGTGACATGTCTTTACTGTTAATAGGGTGCTGTGAAAGTCATAAACTCATGGTTGATATAAAAAGAGAAGAAAGTATTGGTATGACAGTTAATATAAAGTCTGCTCGGCTGTGGAATTCGACAAGGGATTTTCGATTTTAATTATCGACTTCACAAGTGGCGGTAAATTTATTTTTACCTCCACCCCACGCTCGATATCGCAGTTTGTCAAACAAATAAGTGAAGTGTTCATGAATTATTTACAACAATAAAAAGCAACGCTATTCTAATGTACCGTGTTATTTATTTGACAGCGAGTTCGCGCCGCGCGACGCGCTTCCCCCTCCTTTCACGCTCCACTGGTCTTTTTATGCGAGAAGCTTTTTTTTTTTTTTTTTTTTTTTTTTTTTGAAGACTTGTTAAGGCAAAACATATATTCCTGAGAAATTTTTAATAATTTTTCCGTCTTAACCTTTATTTCCCTCCATTATAGCTTCTTTTACATTATCTATTAATCGCGACTATTTTTGTATTTCTGTTTGTATATTACGTCTTTCAGTTCACACTGAAGATTTAGTTAGAAAATGTAAACCTTGGAGTAAATTAGTGAAATTGTATACATTAATACACCGGTACGTTCCCTGAGCTGCACAACTCGCTCATTATTTTGGACGAAGTACATATATAAATTGGATAAATTTTGATAATTGACAACTTTTCGATTATTATCAGACAATTTAAGAAAATTCAATAATCCTACTACATTTTAGATTGATTTTTGATTGGGTCCTTCAGTCTTTCGACTGGTCTGTACCCTCCCCGCATATACCCGTGGTGCGTGTGTTACGGAGTCTCTCATAGGTATACGGGACCTACGGTTTAACGCTGGATCTGAACGGCATAGTTGAGGAAGGTTTGTACTAGGAATGATACCTCTCGCTGGTTTGCCATCGCCTTGCGAGGGGGAACGGTTGTATCTAAATCAGATGTCCCCGGCGGGAATCGAACCAGCGCCGACAGCGTAGCAGCGTCACACGCTAGACACTACGCTACGACCGCTCCACATTTTAGATTAGTAAAGTAAAAATTGTATGAACTTCATTTCATTATTTTTACCTTGTGTGCTAAGAGTCATGCAATTAATATTTAAAATTAACAAAGGCTATTTTATGGTATTTTTTTCTATTGCAAGCATGTGTTGGGTAGTTCCTATTTACCCTGTCCTCTTTCTCAAAAACCTAACGTAGGTGGGCAGCAAACTGACCTATAGATCTCCCACATGTTTCGTCTACAAACCCAACTCTTTAATAGTCTGGCAAAATCCCTTAACAAGCAATGACGTGCGTCCAAGACCATAATCAGGCTGCTATTTCCATAAATTATTTTCCGTAAATCTGGTTGTTTTTACGAATAGCTTTATACAAATTACGTAAAATGTCCGAATAATACTCTTTATTTACCACTGCGCCTAGCGATGAATATCGTGGTACACACAAACATAATCTTCATCTGACAACCACGATCTTCAACTCATTTATGGCAGTCTTGAAGCTTGTAAACCGCTTGTTTCCGCACATCAATCTCTCCAGAACCCTTCTGATCACGTTTACCAAGTAGTTTATCTCACAGTTTACACAAAATTTAATTCATGTTCTTCAATCTTACATTGCAAAATGACAAAAAATAGCCTAATACTCCTAAGAACGACTTAATCAATTAGCTGTGAAATCTAAACCATGTATCAGATAGGGCTAATATTTTATACGGTTGTCACTAACCTGTGTATCAACATCACATAAAAACAGTTTTTAATCGGACACTTGTAACGGTGGAAATTGCAGAATTACAGGAATTTTTTTTATCAAACCTCATATACAAGTTATTACTGGTAATAATTTATAAAATATGAATTACGTAAAATACAGCTAAAGAATCTAATTAGTTTAAAGTGACAAATTAAAATTTCTTATTCACGTATGTGGAAGCAAATCCAGGATTAGTGAGCTGCGCGCGCAAGACGTTCCCCGTGTTTACATCGGAGAGTCTTTGGAAGTCTCTCAGTGTAAATACTTTATCATCCGTTCTGCACGAGATCCTCAGTACACAACAATGAGTTTGCTTTATTAATTTTCTTTCACATATTCATCTGCCTGGTGCTAGCGCTAGTTTCTGAAACTCGTAAGAGATCGTTTGGAGCTTTCAGATCCGTATGCAACTCTATTCTCCTTTAGGCATTAGTTCTCTTATTTGCAGCCAGACGATGACTGATATCCGAAAGTCTCCCAGTGCATGAACACCCATCGTCGTCTGCACATATATTACAAATATTGGATCTCCTGATAAATTCGGTCCATCGCGTCACCGCGTATTCTATTTTTGAACTCATACTGACATCACGAATGCCCGGTTTTTATCGATGTAAACGGTAACATAACCCTTCATTGTACTTAGTAACGAACGTCTTATTTTTCTATACCGACAGAGACTAGTCACTTTGCCAGTTCCGAATCCAGATGCTATCTCTTCATCTCTTCGCGAGGTCTTCCGCTACTTCTTCTCCGTACAGCTTGTATTCCAACGATCATCATCATCTTCACGGATTAAACCAAGAATGGTTTGTTTCGGTCTCAAATAGGCAATGATTAGAGATGGTCACTCCAGCGCTTCCTCGGACGTCCCATACCTCTCCGTCCCTTCAGCTTATAGTTTCAGAGTTGTTTGGGGATGCGGAAGTCATGCATTCGACAAAGATGTTCCCACCAATTCAGCCGACACTGGGCGATCCTGTCGAGTATATTCATAATATTCACTTCCTGCAGTATATCTGTATTTCTTCTGTGATCGTAGAGAATATACTCTGCCTTGTGCCTGAGAAATCTCATTTCAGCCGCTTGGTCTTTCGTTAAAGTCCAATTCTCAGACCCGTAAAGAAGAGTGGGAAGAGCCATCACCTTGTAGAATTTTAGGCGTGTTTCCTTTACTTGCTGACTTAAGGGTTAGCCTGATGGTCCCGCACATAAGGTTGAACTTATGTAACTTATGCACCACGTCGTTGCTTGCATTATAAGACACACTGTAGCCCAGGTATTCAAAATTGTTAACTTGTTCCAGGACAGTACCATCTATAACAATTTTTGCCCGTACGGGATCAGTTCTACGAAAAGCCATCGCCTTGGTCTTACGTGTGGATATCTGCAATCCAGAGTCTTTGCAGATTCGATTTAATAAATGTATCCCCATCTGCAATCTGTTTCAGTATATTCCAATGATGTTTTCTGAATTCATTCCACGAGCACTATCTTACAAAGATACACACAATACGTCACTACTGGTAAGGAAATAATAATGACATCACGTCTCACGAAAACGGACACTTTGTAATTAACAATTTTTTTTTATAAGTTGATGACTTCTGACATGTCTTATCAATGTGTGGATCACCAGTAGACCATTTGATTAATGTATCTGTAACAATGCAACTGACTAATTATTATTATTGGGTTCGTCAGTCTTTCGACTGGTTTCTACCCTCCCCGTATATACCCGTGGTGCGTGTGGTACTGAGTCTCTCACAACAAGTATATGGGACCTACAGTTTAACGCTGGATCCGAACGGCATAGTTGGGGAGGGTTTATACTAGGCAGGGTACCTCTCGCTCAGCTGAGTAAAGGGTAACATTAATCTGTAACGTGAGTATAGAAACAACTTATACACTCGAAACAAACAACTGTGCAAACCGTTGTAGTCACGAAGCTGCTTGAATAATCAATCGAAACGTTTTTTACTACTTTGATTATCATTTTTGCTATTATATTTTTATAAGACGACGAGTTTTGAGACCCAAGATCTAGTTAATTGTTACGACGGTCTAACTGATTATTTTGTGGAAAAGAAAATACAAGATACCAATGAAGTCACTAAAAACCAGCTTTAATTATCGCAATTAACAGTTTGTAATCATCTCGTACAATAATTCCAGTTAAATTTGTTCACACGCAAGAATTATATCAAATATAAAGAATTCCGCGCTATACTCACTTTTCACTAATACACCGCTTGCGACGCACTGTGTACATCGTCCCACATAACACTGAACTCTAAGGGGCAGGAATGGGGTATTTATAGTCTGCAGGGTTCCATAATATGCGTCTTTAACCAACACGTGAAAATTCTAGAGAACACTTCAGCGCGGCCACGGTAGAAACACACACCGTTGGGCTGGTCAGGAAGCTTCTAGAACGACACCATCGAACCCACGAGAAGTTCCGCATTACGTAATACTGCCTCACATGTCAAGCGTCACGTACGCATTACAGCTGTGAGAATAGCCGAGAAGTATGTAGAACATTCTGAAATGCTGTAATACTGCCCCCTCCTTATTAAGCCTGTTCGTCCCGAACTGGCAAACCATCTCGGAAGTAATACTTAGCCAGGCGATCTCGGTGGACGACCTTGAACTTTCGCTCTCCTTCCTATTGAATCCTATAGACAACAGGAAGTTGATTCTTTTTCTTGTCACTAAATCACAAGTGGTATGCCTTGGTCCTTTTACGCACCGGTGGGTTAATTGAGAAGCTCCTAGAACGACACCATCGAATGCACGAGAAGTTCCGTATTACGTAACACTGCCTGGCGTGTTAAGCGTCACGTACGCATTACAGCTGCGGGAATAGAGCGCAACAACGTTCTCTAATGTCCAGAACGTTCCGTAATGGCGTAGCACTTTTTCCGCAACAACAATGCGGAATATGACTTGACGTCATAGGTGAGAAACACTACTGCGGTGTTACTCTGTGCTCGCTGCGGAATATGACTTGACGTCATAGGTGAGAAACACTACTGCGGTGTTACTCTGTGCTCGCTGCGGAATATGACTTGACGTCATAGGTGAGAAACACTACTGCGGTGTTACTCTGTGCTCGCTGCGGAATATGACTTGACGTCATAGGTGAGAAACACTACTGCGGTGTTACTCTGTGCTCGCTGCGGAATATGACTTGACGTCATAGGTGAGAAACACTACTGCGGTGTTACTCTGTGCTCGCTGCGGAATATGACTTGACGTCATAGGTGAGAAACACTACTGCGGTGTTACTCTGTGCTCGCTGCGGAATATGACTTGACGTCATAGGTGAGAAACACTACTGCGGTGTTACTCTGTGCTCGCTGCGGAATATGACTTGACGTCATAGGTGAGAAACACTACTGCGGTGTTACTCTGTGCTCGCTGCGGAATATGACTTGACGTCATAGGTGAGAAACACTACTGCGGTGTTACTCTGTGCTCGCTGCGGAATATGACTTGACGTCATAGGTGAGAAACACTACTGCGGTGTTACTCTGTGCTCGCTGCGGAATATGACTTGACGTCATAGGTGAGAAACACTACTGCGGTGTTACTCTGTGCTCGCTGCGGAATATGACTTGACGTCATAGGTGAGAAACACTACTGCGGTGTTACTCTGTGCTCGCTGCGGAATATGACTTGACGTCATAGGTGAGAAACACTACTGCGGTGTTACTCTGTGCTCGCTGCGGAATATGACTTGACGTCATAGGTGAGAAACACTACTGCGGTGTTACTCTGTGCTCGCTGCGGAATATGACTTGACGTCATAGGTGAGAAACACTACTGCGGTGTTACTCTGTGCTCGCTGCGGAATATGACTTGAAGTCATAGGTGAGAAACACTACTGCGGTGTTACTCTGTGCTCGCTGCGGAATATGACTTGACGTCATAGGTGAGAAACACTACTGCGGTGTTACTCTGTGCTCGCTGCGGAATATGACTTGACGTCATAGGTGAGAAACACTACTGCGGTGTTACTCTGTGCTCGCTGCGGAATATGACTTGACGTCATAGGTGAGAAACACTACTGCGGTGTTACTCTGTGCTCGCTGCGGAATATGACTTGACGTCATAGGTGAGAAACACTACTGCGGTGTTACTCTGTGCTCGCTGCGGAATATGACTTGACGTCATAGGTGAGAAACACTACTGCGGTGTTACTCTGTGCTCGCTGCGGAATATGACTTGAAGTCATAGGTGAGAAACACTACTGCGGTGTTACTCTGTGCTCGCTGCGGAAGGTTGATTAGGTCAAAGTTCTGCACCTCGCTATTGCTTGTCTATCATGTTACTTTAATATAGCTACAGACGAACAGGCGTGGATAAGGACAGTGACAGGCATGTAAGGCTACGCACTAGAAAAGGATATGTGCAGGGCAGGGGAAGTAAAAACGTTACAGACAGTGCAGGGTCGGGGGAGTAGAGAGACAGGATCAGTGACAGTGAGAGTACAGAGTAGAGAGAGACACGGGCGGGGGCAGTGACAGAGAGAGTTCAGGGACATGGGCGGGGCAGTTACAGGGTTAGGGAGAGGAACAATAACGGTGTCTAGAACAAGCGCAAAGATAGGGATATAGGCAAGGGCAGGGGAAGTAAAAACGTTACAGACAGTGCAGGGTCGGGGGAGTAGAGAGACAGGATCAGTGACAATGAGAGTACAGGGAAGCGAGTGCTAAAGGCAGGGACAGTGACAGGGAGAATAAAGGGTGAGTATAGATACAGTGAAAACTTTACTAACGGGGGAGAGTCAGGGTGAATAGAGATATAGGCGGAAGAGGACAGTGACAAGGTTGGAGGCAGCTACAGTACTGGGACAGGGACAGGTACAGTGGCAGGGTTAAGGATACGCACAAGATTAGGGACAGAGGCACGGGCAGGGACAGAGAGACAGTGTCAGGGAGGGTACATAAGTATGGGCAGGTACAGTGATAGCATCAATGGTACGCCCGAGGATGGTGACAGGGGCGGAGTAGAGTCAGGATCAGTGACAGGGAGAGGCATTACGGATATGCATAGTGACAAGGGCAGGAAAATAAAAGGAAGGAGAAGAAGATGGAAATCCTTTCGTGTCAACACGATTGTTTTGTGTTGACAACAGCCACGTTGCTCATTCAAGGAACAAATATCACTTGTCATCATTGAATTACTGATTACAATAATTATTCTAAACAAATCACTCTGAATCTCCTATGAATCCAGTTACATTTATTTGTCTATCCGCTCGTAGAACGACGAAATTTGAATTGTAAATACGAATACGAAATATATGTATTTACGTTGCCCTGAGACAAACGGTTGATGAAAAATAAATATAAATTGCCGTTGCAAAGCTAAAGCGGGATTTGTTGAAGCGTTAAAAGCATAGCTTCGTATTTACGTATGACGTATGACCAGAAACGCGTTCACAATCGGTAGAAATGTTAAACAATTTTCAGTTCGCTTCACGTTCATCATCGAAAATATTTTTTATTTCTCTTTTGATTAGTCCGGCACAAAGGTGGACACACAAAGTGGGGATCGTAATCAGCGCGTGGCCGCAGCTCACGGGAGCGAAAAAGATTTTTTTTTAAACAGCACACAATCGTCACCATCACAGTCGACAATGTTATACCGCTGTCCTCTGTGAAACGCAAAATGAAGCGTCGCGCAGATTTTTCTTTTGACAACGGACAGAGAATTCATAATCAAAGCTGGCGGACTTCTGTAATCTTACCGGGCAGAGAACTAAAGCTAGAATATTAGTCATCTGGATCACTAGCAGCAGGGTTGGACACATTTACAGTTAGTGGGCCCCTAGGCTGAACATGTGGTGCCGGCCCCCTCAACTATTGGGGGAGAGGTTTGGGAGTATGAAATACCCTCCAGTAAAACGGGGGTCCGAGTCCCTACCCCGGTAAAATTTTGAAAAATATGTCTTGCAGAACGGCAAATAAAATAATTCTTAAATCTTTCTCTTCTAGTTTAGCAGCCCATAGGCTTGGTTGACAGCAGCTCCCCATTCTTCACGCTTCTCTGCTTTTCTTTTCAACTCACAATATGATGTGCAATTCATATCGATCATAAGCTGCTGCATTCAGTCTAAACAGGGTCGTCCTCTGTGATTCTTCCCTTTAATTGCTCCTTCTATTATTCTCTTAACCAACCCATTGTGTCGTAGAATATACCCTATAAACTTAGCTGTTCTGCCTTTTAAATTTCGTAGAAACCTCTTCTCCTCCTGAGCTCTTCTAAAGACTTCCTCAGGCGTTATCTTCTCTCTCCAGCTTATCTTGAATATTCTTCTGTAGCACCAGGTCTCAAATGCTTGGAGTCTTTTCTTGTCACTTTCTCCAATTGGCCAGGATTCACTCCCGTATAGGGCAACACTCCACACGTATGTAATTGTTAATTATAGAAAGTAAATTGAGACACACTGTTTTTGTAAATTTTCAATACTATGTTAAACAATTTAACGGTTTCAAGGTATCACAGTGAATGCCAGAATGTCATTCTGGAATCTACGAAAATAATAATAAAAGATTGCGCTGGTTTTTGTATTAACTCTACCCATTCTCCCCTATACATGGATCACAATATCAAGCTTTCCTCTAATAACTTCTACTGTTCTCTGAAATACGAACCAAATAATCCAAATTCACTGTTATTTTTTGTTTGTTTGTGGTGCGGGCCTCTAGGCTGCAGCCTATGTAGCCTATGCTTAAATCCGGCATTGACCAGCAGTACAGAAACAGTACAAATAAGTAGATAGGAAATTTAGAATAAAAAATATTCAAGAAGTTCTTCAACTGAGAAAAGAAAAGAATAGAAAAAGTGAAAGATAAGTGATAGAGGGTGGAAGACAGAGAGTGTGATAGAGAGAGAGGGCGTCAGAAAGGAATAGCGATTCTGATGAAAATCTTCAGCAAAAAGTGACGATTATTTCACAGAATAGAATTTTAGTCAGACGAGGTGGATGAGCTCCGCAACAATGTTACAAGAAGTAAGGAGTTGACGACTGCGCTACTAGTTGTCAGCCACAATGTTGATAGAAATTCCTATAGTTCTCACGAAATACACAAAACTACCTAATAACCTAAGAAAATGTTATGCAGAGTGTCACATGAGGAATGGGATATACTTCAGAAATGCGTTCTACAGGCTAAAATAAAGAAGAAATTCTATATAAACATAGGTAAACGAAAAATGCTTCGTTTTCGATTTATGGCTTGCGGAAAATTTCACCTTGATTTCTGTTCCAAGACTAAAATTATGCCCTACTGAAATTCTTTGAACTTAAATTAAAGGATAAGTTAAATTTACCTACATCAAATTTCTCAGAATTAAATTCTTTATAAGTTGTATGACAAATTTACTTCTATTTATTAGCAATTTAAACAAATAATGCATATCAAACCAAAAAAAGTTTATAAAATAGGTTATTTACCTTCTGGCGACGTTTCTTAAAATCCTTTTAGGATGACTCGAGTTTCAACACCATTTGGTGTCATCATCAGATCGGTGAATTAGGTTAAAACATTTCGATGCATATGCATCTCGTTAGATATTTAAAAGATTAAAAACAACACATAACATTATATAAAACAATAAATAAACTATATCACAATAAAATAACATTAATAAAAGAATATAAAAACAACGCGGCCGCAAACGAACCTGTACAGGAACGCACCCCACGGTAAGATTAATCAATGCCGGTTTGACCTCGGTTCAATTTCATCGATCTGATATAGCCAATCTCTCGTTCCATAAGATCGATTCTATTAAATAAAACATTATTGTTATGTATTGCTTTTTCATTTAGGACACGATTGTGATCCTTCTTTATGGCTTTGTATATCTCGAATCGTTCAAGGGTGTCCAGCTTTAGTGACTTTTTACATTTATGTAGGATATCTAAATTATCGTTGATACTTTTTATATTATGGTTATATGAGCTCAAATGTTCTGCAAATGTAGATCTTGTTACATTTGACTTGGAGCTTGGGATATGTTCTTTATAGCGTAATTTGAAAGAACGACCTGTTTGTCCTATATAGAACTGTGTGCAATCAGAACAATTAAGTCTATATACACCAGTACCATCAAATATATCGGAGGGTGTATTTTTGTTGGTAAAACTGAGTTTTTTCTCAAGTTTATTACTTGCCTTTGAGGCCAATGTAATATTATGCTTTTTTAATAGGTTTTTAAAGTATGGTATAGATTTTCACCATATTCTATAGCAATGTATTTGTTTTCTTTGGATACATCAATATTTATTGGTTTGTTTTGTTTTTTATTAATTAATCTATCTACTATATGACTTTTGTATCCATTGGCCAATGCTATGTGCTTGATAATGTTTAGTTCACTGTTATAATCATCTGTAGATAAGGGCAATGCCAGCAATCTATGAATCATGCTGTTAAAAAAAGCCATTTTATGTGACATAGGGTGATACGATGAGGCGTGAGTAGCATGATCTGTGATTGTTGGTTTTCTGTAAATATTATAGCTAATTTTATTATTTATTTTAGTTAAAGTTAAATCTAAAAAATTAATTTTATTATTCATTTCAGTTTCTAATGTGAATTGTAAATTCTTTGTAATAGTGTTCATATATTTTTTAAGCATTTCTAATTGTCTGCAATTGCCATTGTAAATCATTATTGTGTCATCCACATATCGTCGGTAAAATAAAATTTTTGTATAATGTTTGTTTTTAGTTGATAAAATTTCATTTGTTTCAATATGATTTAGGTAAATTTCAGCCAGGATGCCTGACAATGGGGATCCCATAGCTAAACCATCCCGTTGTAAATAATATTTGTTTTCAAAAGTAAAGTAATAATTTAATTAATATAAAGATAAAATAAAGTAATTCCTGTACAGGTTCGTTTGCGGCCGCGTTGTTTTTATATTCTTTTATTAATGTTATTTTATTGTGATATAGTTTATTTATTGTTTTATATAATGTTATGTGTTGTTTTTAATCTTTTAAATATCTAACGAGATGCATATGCATCGAAATGTTTTAACCTAATTCACCGATCTGATGATGACACCAAATGGTGTTGAAACTCGAGTCATCCTAAAAGGATTTTAAGAAACGTCGACAGAAGGTAAATAACCTATTTTATAGTCTTAATCGTTTCTGGAGGCAAGAAAAATGTTTAAAAAAAAAAAAGTTTGTTTTTTGAAACCACTTTCTTGAGATTTACAAAACTTTTCTATAAAACTACTCATGCTACAGTTCTGGAAACCCCTGTTTCAATTTTTCAGGTAAAAAACCATATGAAACCATTAAATTTACTCTTTAATTTAAGTTCCAAGAATTTTAGTAAAGCTTAATTGTAGCGTTGGAGCTGAAATCAAGATGAAATTTTTCGCAAGCCATAATCGAAAACGAAGCGTTTTCGGACTTACGTTTACATAAAATTTCTTCTTTATTTCAGCCTGAAGAATTCATTCCTGAAGTATATCCTATTTCTCATTGGACAGCCTGTATATTTTTTAATAAGTATAATATACACTATATACGGAGCAGTAAATTTTTTTTAAATAATATTTGAATTTATAAAGAATTATTTCTGCATTTCTTTCAATCCCAGGTTTTGAAATTGTGTTAAGCTAGAACTTTAGCTTCGCATATTCGTATCAACACGTACCTGCTTGCGGAAGTAAATGTCATATCCGATGAAACGCCGACACAGAAAACTGTTTTCAATGTCAGCGCGTGTTGGATACGGCGCTGCTTTCTCGGTGTTCAGCCAGCCATTTCACTTGTAATTGGGTGCCTCTTGTGAATGCACAGTACATATACAACTCCCGATCCGCTTACACTTGGCCTCCGACAAACCAAGGCTCATACAATACCGTGTACACACAAATACACGCGTCATAAACGCCTACGCTCATAATTTTATGACAGTGATCGTGGTAAACCTAGAACAAACCTGAAACATAAAAAATTCAGCAAAGCAAACTTGAAACAGTGATTCTTGTGTGTGTGTGTGTGTGTGTGTGTGTGTGTGTGTGTGTGTGTGTGTGTGTGTGTGTGTGTGTGTGTGTGTGTGTGTGTGTGTGTGTGTGTGTGTGTGTGTGTGTGTGTGTGTGTGTGTGTGTGTGTGTGTGTGTGTGTGTGTGTGTGTGTGTGTGTGTGAACGGCTATGGTGTCACGATAGACGCCCATGTTACTTAAGTCAGAAATTGCTTTAAAATAACTTAAAATTAAAAGGGCTGTGGTTTCATATGTTATTATGTATATTTATTTGCAGTTTCCTTTATATAGTTTCTGTTTGCTCAATTACTTAGTTTGTTCTTATTTTGAAAAAAAGAAGCAGTTACAGCAAATTTTCAAGAAAGTTTAAAACAGCTGGTTGTTAACATTTACATTTTCTTGGCTATCATGCCGTGGTCCGATGTTATTATTTGCAACGTTTCAGCCACTCCATCGGTAGCCATCTTCAGAGCTGAAAGGACTGAAACATTGACAAAGGTCTACAGTCAGTTAGCTACAGTAGTGTGGCTAAGGTTTAAAATATCTATTGTACGTTTTCTTAAGGCAGATTTTGTGAACACATTTTTTGAAACTGTAGAATTAGTCCTAAACATACGGAATAAATTTTCTGAATAAATAAACCCTAAAAGATATTCAAAGTATATGTACACATTTTTTTGTGAAATACACGAACGAATACTTGATGAAAAATTATATAAGTGCAAGTGACGTCGATCATAATCTCTCGACGTTTATAACTGGCGTTATTTGCCTAATGGATCCCAAAACGTATTAACTTGACAAATAATTTTGACACTTCTTAACTTTAACGGAAAGTTTTGTTTTACTTCGTTCGGGAATATATTTACGTTGTTATATAATATAACATTTATATTATAACAATAACAAGTGACGTAATAACAAATTTATTTATTTTAAACGTTAGGATAATTGTGGCAGTTAGGAGTTATATAGGCAATGTAAAATGTTTGTGAAACGCGTCATATTGACATAGCTTTGAAAGAGTAGTACGCTCTTGCAGGAATCGATTCCGCGGGTAGATTAGTAACTCGGCAAGCTAAGAAGAAATACTTCAAGAGGCAGTGGCCATAAAAGTTTCTGAACGGAAAGTTTCGTTACTTATTGTTCTCACTATGAAGATATTGAGTGATAATTTTATGATTTAAAACAGTTTTTCAATTTAATGTTAACTCTAAATGTAAAATTTGGTTGTGTTTCGAACGATGTACAATATTTTGAGGTTTATTTATTTGTATATAAGGTAAGACTAACATGAATTTTTCCCAATTTATTTGAATCGGCAATAGTACAAGATTTAACATGTCCGACAAAAATACGCATAGTCATATTGAAACGATAATTTTCAAGTTGGTTGAAATTGAATTAAAGAAAATATTCAATTAAAAAATTATAATTTAACAAATCTTATCAAATAGTCAGATCTGTAATGGTTTAGACAGAATTACAAAATTCTGTATTAGCACTGAAAGCAATCTGTAAATGTTATTTTACTGCAGACTAATGTTTAAGATTAAACAAGAAATGTAACATCAGTTTGAGGAAATATATTTATATAAACACACACACACACACACACACACAATTAATGAGTGTTAGTACGTGTAAGTGTACGTGTGTTAATGTCTATTAAAATAACGCCAATAAAGAGTAATTGCATGTCTTCGAACCACTAAAAAATTTGGATTTTCTTTAACGTCAATCAATAGACTTGGTCGGCAGTCGCGCTCTATCTGGATTGTGCAATCAGCGTTATTTCTTAATATGAATTTCAACTTACACCATTGATTTTGTTATTAACATACCGAGACCTTGATCTTGCTACTATGAATAACATATGTTACTTATGTCTACTATGTTATGTTATAGGTAATATGTGTAGGTAGTAATATTTGTAGTAGGTAATATGTTAGTTACATTAGTTAGGGAACTATATTTAGAACGATTCATAAGTACCTGAAAAATAAAACGCGGAAGGATACCCGAATGAAATTCTACAAAACTGTGGCTGTCCCCACATTCCTGTATGCTAGTGAGACATGGACTCTTGGTAAAAGAGACGTGCAGAGGATTCAGGCAGCCGAAATAAAATTTCTAAGAGGGACGCAAAGTAGGTCTCTCTTGGATCGGAGAAGGAACGAGGATGTTAGACGCGATCCACAGAAGGAGATATGATCACTTGAATTCCATGCCTGATTTCCGTCTACCTGTGGTTGCGTTGGGTTATCACCCTCCTGGGAAGAGAGATGTCGGAACCGAGAAGGAGATGGGTTCGGAAACAGGTCTAAGGCCTACACCTTGGAGTGGTGATGATGATGACGATGAAAACATGAATTTTTAGGAATAGGGCTATTTAGTATATTTGATTAATTTTGTTTTTATGTTATAAATGATTTTACGTACGTTGTACCTATTTTGCTTTACAGTATCATATTATTTTCTTTTGTCTTTCCTAATTCATTTGAAGCAATTTTAAGTTTTTTTAATGTTTTGTGAATTTTTTTGTTTACTTGTGAATTCACTAATTCTCTACATTTCCCTTTATCGTTCCACTCTATCGAGAACGTCGTCACTGCTGACCCGGACAAGATAACGTATTTGAATAACTTCCTGTAGCATCACACTGTAGATGACTTAGGCTTCCCCTTGTCTTCCACCCCTACTATGCAGGACACAACTATGGAGTCTCTTGCTTTCCGTACATACATTAGTAGGAACCATTTCGTTGTTTCCAGCCGTATTTCTTTAGTAGCCAATAACTTGTATTTCTTCTTTCCAGCCGTATTTCTTTAGTAGCCAATAACTTGTATTTCTTCTTGAATGCCGCTTTAGTCTGTTCTGTCCAGTTCTGCTGGAAACATCTCTCTTAATTTGCCCGCCATTACTGATTTTACTATTTTTAGAAGCGAGTAAACTTTCCGTCTTCTATACTTTCTCAAGTCAGTGATGTGTTCAAACTATTTCGAGTCACAGGTTCTTAGCACAGATCATAACTTTGTTTCCTTCTCCTTCGCCACCCTCTATCTCATCCTCCGCTTCCACTTCCTTCTTCTCCTGCATACTTTTATTCCTGTTCCATCTCTTCTTATTCTTATTTTTCTTCCCCTTCTCCTTCGTCTACCAATTTAGGCTAACAACCTATTCCATTTCCAGGTTTCAACCTGTTCCACTTATTTTAAACCATGTGCAAAAAATCTTTCTATTTTTTCTCGGCACGTCAGCTTCTTTCTTCCTATTGCCTTACCACCTCCGCACACTCTTCTTTCTCTCTCATTCTTAATTCCGTTAATATAATGGTTCCACCCTATTCTTCTGCCTGTCTCCTGTACAATCTACTTGCACAGGTTCTCCCAACGTTATCGTTACTCCCTCTCTCTGCCCTCATCTTCCGTGCTATCCTTCTCTGCTGTATTAATTTAATGTTTTTCACTCATGTCTCACTGTTGATAGAGCATTCCGAATATTAGGGTGTCCGGATAACTTAGCTTTTACTGCACGTGTAACAAGTTATTCAGCTTTTGTTCACTCTTATACATAACAGTAATGTCGTATATAAAAACAAGACTTTATGCTACTTATATTAAGTAGACTTGAATAATATGAGAATGATGTTTGTTTTTGTTCAAAAGCTGTACCACTGCAACTCTTTTCGTAGCAAAGGCGGTATTAATATCTTTCTAAACCAAAGTTGTTTTCTTAATCACTCAATTGTTAACTTCCAACACTGTGTAAGATATACTACGCTTACGAAGTGGAGAGCATTACGACAAAGTTATAGCGTAGTTACTGTAGCTGTGTGTGCAGAAAACAGTAGTTTAGACCGACAAAAACCTATTACTTCTGCACTAATTAACTAATACCGCATGCAAGTGCATAGAGTTTGTTTATTTTGTTGAAAAACTGTTGTTTCTTTTCTGTGCACCGAGCTTAGTGCAACCGACTTATATAACAATTTAAACAAAACACACACACACACACACACACACACACACACACACACACATCGTTCTCCATTATATTCTTCTTCCATTTTCTCTTCAAAGCTTCCGAGTATGTCAGTATGTCGCTTATTATCAAGGTTATAATATTATCAGTAATTAAAATCCGGTGGTAGGTCTGGGCGGCTACCTTAGGGACTCCAGACCTTCCTGGGTTTCGTTAAGAATCTTATTTTGTAAATTCTTTCGATGATACCCTTGCCGAGTAATCCTAGGCAGAAGCGCTCTGAACCGAACGCTATGTTCCCAAGCCAGATAAACTTACTTTTATCAAACTCCTTGTATCCCATCACTTACGAGAGAAGACCACGCGCTTGGGATCGACATAACGGAGTTCATCATCATCATCATCATCGACCTCAAGGATTAGGCAAATCCTGAACCTGTTCCGGGACCCACTTCGCTCTCGGCCGTCCTGCATCTCTCTTCACCACCGGTATATATTCTATTGCTAGCACTGGGATCCTGTCACCCGCCATTCTTCCCAAATGTTCACATCACCTTCTTTTGTTGCTCCTTAGCTGTTCTAACAATGGGTCGACCCCCAGTTTCGTCTTTATATCCACGTTCTTCTTTCTATCGAGAATGGTACAACCAGAGTACTCCTTATAAACTTCATCTCCGCTGCCTGAATATTTGCTTTGTCACTTTCTGTCATAACTCTGGACTCCATCTCCATACATCGAACCGGTGCCGCTGCAGTGTTAAGAAACCTTATCCTTGTTTCCTTCTTTGCCTTATTTTTAAGATATCTGTGAACTGTTCCACGGACATTTCTAAATTTGCTTAATTTTTCATCCAGATCAATGTCTTTCCCATATGTAACGTAACATCCCAAGTAATTGAAATGCTGGACTCGTTCCATAATCTTTCCATCTATAACTGTCTTAGTTCGTACCGGTTGCTTCCCTCTGAATGGCATTGTTTTAGTCTTGTCCGCTGATATTTGAAATCCATATTTATCTATTATTCGATTTAGTATGTGTATTGATGTTTGTAGTTTATCCTCCTGTCCCGCATTATTACTATATCATGTGCGTATAAAATAGGGTTAAAAAACATTCCTTTCAGAAAAATCCATGGGTCAACGTAAGATTTCTATTTTTTAAACATGTTGTCTATATATTGATAAGCGTCGGCGATATACAACTGCCTTATCTTACCCCCTTATTAGTGGGAACGTCCTCAGTTATCCTTCCTCGTATAACCAGTCGTGTGCTGGTTTCTACATAAAGGCTGTTTAAGTTATAGTTTGTATAGGGTAACCTCTTCTGTCAAGGATTCGCCATATTAATGTCTTTTTAAGATTGTCAAAGACTTTTGTCAAATCCACAAAGGCCAAGTGTGTTTCACATAGCGGACTTACTAATTACAATTGTCACTTCATAAACTAAATCGACTCGCTTGGCCACATAACTTGACATGTGTAATGCATATGGTATTACACAAAACTCCTCCAGTGACAACAAAGATACGAATTAATGACAGCGCTATTGAACGAATATCATAATGACCATGGCTGTGACGTTCGTTAGCTATCAAAATTGAGAGGGATTTCAAGAACAAAATCCATAAATTTTAAGCCACGTGCGACAAAATAATGATATCTTTATGAGGGAAAGCCTTATACGAAACACAACGGAAATTTTATAAGGTCATGGCGATACCAGTGTTAATGTATGGAAGAAAATCATGAGTATTGACTAATAAAAACGTCAGTCTTGTACTAGCCATGGAAGTAAAGTTCCTCAGGCACGTAAATGGGTGTACGACATTGGATAGGATGAGGAATGAGCAGGCAAGAAATTATATGACATTTAATTTTACTCAATGAAAACACAATAAATGAGCAAAAGGGAAAAGTGGACAGAAGACGTACCAAAACTTACCCTTTTTCACTCGGTAGGATTACTTCCACGTAATGTGACACCACGTTCCAGGAGCTTTCCCGAATTAGGTATGTGAATATTGGATGTTCGACGAGGAATAAACAGACAGGAAATTATCTAAATTTGTATCAGTCAGTTTAAAAAAATTTATACAAAGGGAAAAGTGGACATAAAACGTCTTGACAGAATGGAGACTTACATAATACCCCAACTATAAACGGAGGGGAGGGGGAGAAGACGTGTAGATTCATCTAGAAAGCGTTTGAAACGAGGAAGCCGCACCAGTCCAGTACATATCCAAAAGTCTACCTCTGATTCTGTACCTAACCTAACCTATCGCAAACGTGTGGTGTGCATCATCATTTACACTTCGGAAGTGCGGACAATAGACTGTCGGTGCCTTATCCATCCTACGAAGATATGACTGGCAATATCCTTGCCTACTCAGAAACTGGGTACGGTAAGGTAGTACCACCCTACTTTCCCATGATTTCTAGAGCTGTGCTAAACTAGTATTTGAAAACAACAGGTACGAACTAAACCGTTCTAAAAAAATAACACGTAGGGCCTACTACAAATACCTGTTATTATATATCTACTATACATATGCATGTATTATATAATTTGTTAGAAGAAATAAATTGAAACTAAAAGTATTAACAGTGTTACTTTACACTGTGACTTTATTAAGCTGTTACTTTTTAAAATAAAATAAGAAACAAGATAATTTATAGGGCTATCTCCCTTTGGGAATACTAATTTAAGTTTTCACTAAGAGTAAACAAACTGACATGGATTTAATATTAAATTATTGATTCCATTTTTGGTTAGTTAAATCATTTGTGAAACTCGGGCAATGAAATTTAGAGTGCACGTAATAGCACAACGTCAACAAATAATGTAATGCAAAAATTTTACGTGAGATGTGCAGTGAAGTTAAAATCATATCCTAAATCACATTAACAAAAATTACTATATGGCCTATCAGTTACTCTGTAGGTTATAACACAATACAATTCGTTTTTTCAAAATTTACCAAGTTGGCGACTAGTATAATATATATTTTGTTATTATAATCTGTATTATATATCTGAATAACACACGAGAATAAATGTACTATCAGTATGAATTTGTTTTCATTGATTTAAAACAGCTTCGTCTCTTTGGTATAGAGATGTATTCTGAACCTCGCTGTTTTACTTCGTTTCGTACTTTCATGGCAATCGGCACATGCGCAGAATGAAGTATTCAGCACCAAAAGTGACTTTGTACTCGTTTACTCGTAATACTCTAATACTGTGAGTACTCGTTTGCTCGTTAGTTGCGTAGGGGGGTCCCGAGACTCGGAACCGCTAGGCCGCGAGTAATCGGAAAGGGTTTTTCGACTTTTCAGTTATCGTTGTATCGGGGCAAGTATTTCAACTTTTCAGTCATTATTATATCCGTTGCACAAAAATAATTCTTCCAAAATACCTGTTATAGGTATATCGACCCATCTCTTTGCTTTCTCTGCATCCATTCCTGAATTTCTGGGATGAGCCTTACTGTCCACCTTCCTCGACGCTCTCCTCCTAAGACATCTGCCATGTCTCAAGAGTGCGGCATTTCTCTTCCTGTAAAAGAAAGGAATTATTTTTTAAGAGGTAAAAAAATTTACCGTGCTTCATCCACGGTCAGAGGCAACCATATTTCCCCTGATGTGTGGGACTCTCACCTCTAATTCAGGCATTCACATCCATCCTGGAACTAGCGTAATGCTTCAGGATTGAGCCTACTGCGCCCTTATCGGGCTCTTTCTAGTTGTCCCTTATCTTCTACTGCCCGTTGGGTGCAAGTTGGGCATGTCTTTTTTTCCCCAGTAGGACTCACTGAATAAGTGCATATATACGGTTGCCTTGCCACGAAGCATAAACTCAACTTTAGTGCCATCCTCTCTGTTGTAAATCTGCGGCACTTCAAAAACCTGTAATAATAATAATACACGACTAGGAACAAAACGTTTTACAATAAGAGCAGACGTTTATTAAGCTCCGGTTGTTTAAGTATTAAAATTGTGTTCCGTGTTCTCAAAGCTGTAAAGTGGGTCAGTCCGGTATGCAAAAACAATGTTTACATTTACACACACACACACACACACACACACAACACACAGAGCGCTTCACTTACATAACAATTTTTGTTATAATCAAAGTTGTAACGAAGTACCGCACTTAGAGTATTACATACAATTTTCCAGTCACGTAACATAAACCAAGCATTATCTTAATGAGTTTGTGTGTGTGTGTGTGTGTGTGTGTTGCATTGCCTGAGCCGTATATGTACACTGCCTACTCACGTAAATAACAGTTATTATACAAGTGTTTAGCCTACAAGTAAACGATTTTTCCCTATAAACACATCGATATTTCCCATGTTAGCTAACTTAGTTCCTGGTTTTAGCTAACACTCCTCCGTAAATGAAGGGCTTTTACTAAATTGTACTTTCCATACAGTCATCTCATAAATAGCATTATTCACAGATTTGCTTTACGCCACGCCTGGACGCTTCTCATCCTCTAGTTCTTGCCGTTACTTAACTAACCGCGGCAGTACCACCAAACCTGCATACTCTTTCCTAGTGGCTTTTAGGTAATACACTCGTCTCAGAACATGACTCCATTTCGGTCATTTTACCTGCCTGCCTGTCTGTCTGTCTACCTGCCTGACTGTCTGTCTGTCTATCTGCCTGTCAGTCTATCTATCTTCCGTATGTCTGTCTATCTACCAATCTATCTGTATGTCCGTCTGTCTTTCTGTCTGTCTGCTTCCCTGCCTGCCTGTCTGTCTGTCTATCAGTCTATCTGCCTGTCTGTCTGTTTGTCTGTCTATCTGTCTACCAGTCTATCTGACTATCGGTCTGTTTGTTTATCTGTCTCTCTGTTTGTCTATCTGTCTGTCTGTCTATCCGTCCGTCCGTTTCCCTGTCTCCCTGTTTGTCTGTCTGTCTATTTTATGTCTCTCTCTCCCCCCCCCCCCCTCTCTCTCTCTCTCTCTCTCTCTCTCTCTCTCTCTCTCTCTCTCTCTCTCTCTCTCTCTCTCTCTCTCTCTCTCTCTCTCTCTCTCTCTCTCTTCTTTCTTTCTCTTTCTCTTTCTCTTTCTCTTTCTCTCTGTATTACACCACCAGCTTCTTAACGCTCGTTTTATACGTTCGCCTTTTACGCTTCTGGCGTTCGCTTTCCATCACTCTTTTTTCACTGGCTGAAGGCGGCTGACCCAGTGGCTGACACACAATAGCCCGCGACTAGTCTTTGGCGAGTCCCACCAAATATGACGTAAAACGTCTCCGAAATTATTCAACTCTGTGCCCATCTTTTTTTAAGGTGGTGTCCAAATCATATCATTCCTATATCCTCTAGAACGTTTCCTATACACCTACGAAAAATTATTGTTAAAATTTATTCTCTGTCGTGATGTTTAGTTAGTTCTAAATATTGTCCACCGTCGCAGGTAGTAAGGTTATTTAGTTTATATTTTTTTTTTCAAGTTTTCTAAAGGCTACCAATATGTTTACGAGGATTTCTTTGTTCTTTTGTGCAGATGTTCGACGATTTCATTTTCGCTTTTTTCGCACTGGAAATGTCTGTGAAGATGATCGCAATGGGAGTTTACGGCAAAGGCACGTACTTGGCGGACTCGTGGAACCGCTTGGACTTCTTCATCGTCCTAGCAGGGTAAGTAAGCTACCGTATTTAAAATAACGCTAACATTCTGTTGCATGGTACATAATGTAAATTATTCACCAGTCATTCTGTTGCTAATAACGTGAAACAACGTATAGACCATTGCTGCGTTTTTCTTTTTGAACTTGATTCTCCTCGTCTTTTGGTCACTTGCACGTTCAGTTGAGATCATAGTGACGACAGGGCAATGTAATCTATTCCTTATACATTCTTCTCGAACTGACCCCAGTCTTTAATGTCTTTTCAAGACATGACTTACAAAAAAATATTGTTAAAAAATATCTGCATTAAATCGTCATCAACCGTATTTTTAGAAACGAGGTACGTCAAGATACAAAATTAAAGTTTAACAAAGTTATGGCGGTCGCTGTACACAAGAAACTAAAATACAGGCCTCATAAATGGCGTTAATAAGAGGAGTTAAAAGGTGTTGTAAGCTTGACCGTATAAAAAAGAGGCCACAAGAAAAGAATTGCAAGTTTTTAACTTGAATGTAAGAATAAAAGATTATAAAAAACGGTGGGAGGAATATTTAGAACGAATGTCAGATTCAAGACATTGAATATTTTATAATGAATAAATTATAAATAAATAAATACATTTAATATTTATACTAAATTTACCTCAAGATGTTTTTTCTATTTGGAACATGTTTCGAGAGTTCCTGTTCTCACATCTAGCAGAAAGTGATTGAAATAAATAAATATATATATTATAGAATAAATATAATGTCCAATGAAGCTGACTACTTTAAGGTTACGAACCTCACTCCCTCTGTTCTGTGGTTTTGTGTATTAAAATCCTACACTCTTTCTCGGTCCATTTATTAAGATTCTCGTTAATGTTTCCTTCCTACTTGTTTGTTTTCTTCCATCAGTTTCATTTTCTATCTGTATCACATCTTACTTCTCGTCCCTAATTAAAACCGTCAAGTAATATGAGGTATGAGCAATCGAGTCATGTAATTTTTGTTTATTTTAAATTATGTCGTTACATACATCGATGTGTGTGTGTGGGGGAGGGCTAAAAAAATATTCTTCATTGCCTTCCCACATTTAAATTTTATCGCAATTCAACTCTGTTTAAGGTTTGCTCTTTCATCAATCCTTTCTCGCTTATAGCCCTTCTAATGTTGTCGTCTCATGTTCTTCCAGATCATCCGTATTTCCTCCTTCTGTTTCCAAACTACATTCGGAAATCTAACACCCGCCATTCGCCGAATGTGCCCATACCTTATCAATTGGCTTCTTTCCATAGTTTGTGTTTTGGTTTCCTCAGTTCCCATAACATTTCTGATACTCTCATTTCAAAATCTGCCCAGTTGTGATTTTCTAGAAGATCTCCCCAGGGCATCTATCTCTACCGCTTCTAGTCTACTGTTCAGTTCATTCAGCCGCCAAGCCTCTGCGTCATAAATTGTTATACTCTTTACTATAGTATTGTATATCCGTAACTTTATATGTTATGATACGTTCTTGCTCCACCATTCAATCTTCTAACCGATGCGTGTCCGTACTTTCAACCTACAGCACCCTATTGTTTTTGAGATCGATGCTCCGTAAATAGGGGGCTGGAGAAAAAATGTGAAGGGGTCAAAATTGTAAACAAATTGCAAGAGCTCATGTAGGGTACGAAATTAAAGGCAAATGTAATCACAGTCTGAATATAGTTTTCACTTTTAAAATTTAAAAATTTTTGAGTGCCTGTGAGAGAAAATTTTGATAAATCGTAAAAATTAATGTGGGGTACCAAATTAAAAAGAACTTCAACTAACCTCTGAACGTAGTGTTTTGTTTTGAAAATGTGAGAATTATGCGATTCCAAGTATAAAAATGAGATCAAAAATTTGAAAAATTTTGAAAATTGTTACTACAAGGAATTGTAACCCACATCCGGATATTTGGAATTGGCAGTGTTTATTGTATGATAATGCTCGAAAATCGTTATCGTGTGCCCTACACTTGCTATATTACTACAGAAACTCTTGGCTTTTATTGTCCATGACATGTCCATTGTTATAAATATATACCGTAACTACTGACTCGGATTACAAATTTTTTAGGAAAAAATGTAAAACTTTTACCTTGTAGCCTGAACTAGTTTTCGCTCATTACAAGCTTCGTTATAGGCTCAAGATGAACGAGGTAAAAGTTATACATTTCTACATAAAAATAGATGATCCGAGCCAGTAGTTATATATTTACAATGAACTAAAGAAATACTGGAGTAATCGAGGTTTTTGTAAGTTTTCTAATAATTAAAAAACTATCTAATATCGAAATTTATATAATGAGTTGTGTTGTTTGTTCAAAATTGTGAGCGAGTTTTGCAGCTGAGGGAAGCTTAGTAGTTTTACTTTTAGATGTTTGTTTATTATGTATGTGTTTATTGCGCTTTTATACTAATATATTTTATAATTTATTGATAACATTTCTGTTCATTATTTGTTACTTTCTGATTGATTGTCATTTTCTTTGGCAATTAATGGAGGTCTCAGCATTTGGTATGTTAAAGAACTGAATGCAGCCGTTTTATACAAGGAGTGTTCATGTAAACATTTCGAAATATCAAGTAGTCAAATATATAATAATAAAGATTGTGTATCACTTCATACACGTATGCACATATTACATGATACGGGAATTCCCAAATGCTGTACACACAAAATTACTGTTGGTATTTGATGACAACGAAATCCGGCAACGCTACACATGTTAACAGGAGAAGGCGCATTAATTAATTACTGCACTGCATATATCAGGTGTGTTTCGAGTCAACTGGCTGTCCATCCCGTTCCGACACAATTAAACTAATGGATACCAGCGCACACCCTCACACTCACCTCTCTCTCTCTCTCTCTCTCTCTCTCTCTCTCTCTCTCTCTCTCTCTCTCTCTCTCTCTCTCTCTCTCTCTCGCTCTCTCACTCTCTCTCTCGCTTGTCAAGTACACTGCAAACCACTGTACGGATCCTTTGTATATTTAAAATCATACGTATGGAAAATCTAGAACATACTCGTACATGTAACAGACATTTACGTATACCTAATCAGACAAACATTGTGTGCAGTCAACGTGTCAGATGAATAGAGCTTTGAACAAGCAATGCAGTTCTCTTATATGTTGCCATCAAAACCTTCTTCAACGCTTTTCGACCTCGAAAACTGGTCGCCATTCCTTTCTGTTTAAGGCCTGTTCTTCGAACAATCCTCTGTCTCTCATGGCTCCTCTGATGTTGTCGTCCTAGTTTCTTCTGGATCGTCCGTTCTTAATCCTTCTGGATTTCTTACATTTCCAAACTACTTTCGGAAGTCTTGCATCCGCCGTTCGCCAAAGGTAGTAAGGATCCCTACCATATCAATTGACGTCTTTCTATAGTTTATGTTATAGTTTTCTCAGTTCCCTAACATTTCTGATGGTATCATTTCAAAACCTGTGTTCTTTGCGTCTCTGTCACGGTTTTGTTAACCTTGTAGATGTGCAAGTGTTCGTGCGATTTGCGCGCTTTCTTTGTGAGTGTTGTGTTTTATCATTGTAAGTATTCAATTGTATTATTTTACCTTCTGATTATATATTACGTGATGTTTTGTTATTATTACTTTGTTGACTCTCTATCACTGGTTGATAGAGTATTATTTATTTCTTTACTTGGAGTAGTTTGTAATTAGCCTGAATACGGCTGTCAATTGTTTGGGTGACCAAAACAGATGGCTGTTATGGATTGTAGGTATTTCACCATCATCATCTGCAAGCAATGAACTAAATGTGGTTTGTTCCGGTCTCAAACAGGCAAAGTCTATAGCTGGTCACTCCAGCGCTTTCTCGGACGTTCCACACCTTCGGCTTATAGTTCCATAGTTGTTTGGGGATCCGGCAGTCAACCATTCGGCAAAGATGTTCCCTACAATTCAGCCGATACTCGGCGATCCTGTCGAGTATACTCATAATATTCAGTTCCTACCGTATATCTGTGTTTCTTCTATGATCATGGAGAGTATACCCTGCCACGTGCCTGAGAAATCTCATTTCAGCCGCTTGGATCCGACTGGCCTGGCCTTTCGTTAACGTTCAATTCTCACACCCATAAAGAACTGAGAAGAGCCATCACCTTGTAGACTTTTAGGCGTGTTCCTTTACTTGCTGACTTAAGGGTTCGCCTAATGGTCCCACACATAAGGTTGAGTTATGCATCTTATTTACGACATCGTTGCTTGCATTATAAGACAAACTGCAGCCCAGGTATTCAAAAATTGCTAACTTGTTCCAGGACAGCAAAAAGGCACCGCAACAAAAAAAAAAGCTTACATAGCAATAACAAAAAATTACAGAACATTATTTTAGAAATTGAAACATAATACACAAAAGAAATATTTTATCGCAATAACATTTTACCAATCGTAGAGCGGGGCGTCCGAGGATGAGATGGTTTCCCAAACAGGCAGTGCAGCTTAATCCGTGAAGCGCAGATGATGATGATGATGATGATGATGAACATTTAACCAATTTTACAACAGAAAAAATTACTGTTTGACTCCCACGTGTCAGCGTAGTGTGGTCAGTTGCGACCCAGTCGTACGGAATCCGGTCAGTTGAAAAGTTGACAGGTCAATTGCGTTCGAAAACATCGTCCTGTCAGCTACAGTCACTGGTAGCGTATTTAATTTACTATGACGATCCCGTCAGCTTGGTTTGAAACAGATTTCCAAATACCCAGCACATTATATCTATCGTCTCTGTTAAAGTTACTCCTATTTCTGTAGATTTCTATCGCCTCTCCTATCACCCGCAAAAAGTTTACAAACCAGATTACCACAGGGGTTTTTTTTTTTGTTAATCTGTACAAACGTGTGATTTCATCCTAGTGCATAGAAGGACAGGTAACAAGTTATTGTGGACTAGTACAACTTTTCAAACGATGAATACGTTAGTTTTAAACACCAGATACGTGTATGTAGATCTAATATTAAAGTTCTGTTTTATTTCCTACGTATGTGGGTCAGTTTCTATTAAAACAACTGTACTCTGCCAGTGTACCACCTCTTTATGTCTCTCTCTCTCTCTCTCTCTCTCTCTCTCTCTCTCTCTCTCTCTCTCTCTCTCTCTCTCTCTCTCTCTCTCTCTCTCTCTCGTTCTTCTCACTCCCTCTCGTCCTCTATCTTGCTGTCAAATAACTACACTCTACACTTCTATTATAACTGTTTTCGTAGTCCATAATAATTTCAGTAGTAACAAAAGGCTTCAAACTTTGTTTGCACCCGTCATGTTCCCCCACACATGACAGTGCGATTTACAGCCAAGAAAATCAATAAAAATATGTGCGTGCGCGCGCGCGCGAGTGTGTAAATACATTTGAGATCCATTTGCTACGATTAATCTAGCCATCTAGCCATATAGGCATAATCTGATCAGCTTTCATCTACAGGTGAGGTATACTTACCATAGTCCTTTCCTTATACACCGAGATTTTTGACGGTACTCAGCAATACAAACACCAGCCTACACAGACGTCTCGTCGGTTAGATGTATCTCAGCGGCTTTTGGTAACAAACAAACACACATCTCCCCCCCTCCTCAATCTCTCTCTCTCTCTCTCTCTCTCTCTCTCTCGGACATCTCAAACACAACATCTCTACCGCTCACTGTAACATGAACGTTACAACTACTTCCCAATTGTACACTAACTTCATAAGCCTCCAATTTACTTATCCCTCCTGTTTAGCAAAACAGGAACAAGAAACTCTTAGAGGGTTTGAAACAGAGGTTGTACGACGTATTTTTGGTTTGCTAAGGAAGATGACGAATAGAGAGGAAGGATCAAACTAAAAGACACTAAACTAATCAACGTACATTAGTGGGAACCAACCTAACAGGACAGGAAGGATCAAACTCCCTGACCAACCTACATTAGTGGGAACCAGCCTAAACTAATCTAACAAAACTCTTGTTAGAAAGAGGTTACTCGGAAAAATTCAAAAGTCACGGAATTGAAACCTCATCGAAGTTTGAAACAGGAACGTTTCTACTAGTTGCCACGGATCCAGTCAGTTGCCACCAAGTGAAAGTGCCGGACGCAATTGACCAGGGTTCGTCACAACTCAACGAGACCGATTTCGGCCCCATACGGGTCGCAACTTTCAACCGTCGTCCAATATACCTGATTTTGTTAATCATTTTCAGCAGCGGCTGGTGTTATGGTTGCAGCGCTGCGCAACAACCAATATACAATAACTAAACTACAAAATAATATACGAAAACATTAAGCAGCTAAAACTATCATAAATTTCAACGGGGAGCGTATTAGATCCTACGCGGTAATGTTCGCGTACAATTCAAGTGTGGCGCGCAGGCTGGTGGTTGTAGACCGCTTGCAACTCAACAGTAGGGCCTATATGGCAGAGCTTACTACACAAACATATGGGAGGACGTGCGCTACTCTTCACAACTGCCCTATGTTCTCAATGTTAGCTAGGCGGTTGCAAAGTTCTGCAACTTTGTGTCATGAAATCAGCACGGCCTTCTTGATTTATAAGTTATGTCAGGTGTAGTGTTTACGTTGGTTCAAGGTAAACGTTATCCGTTGTTTGAGGTTATAAAATTATAATAATAATTTTGTATAACTGTGATTATGATAGTTTAATGTCTTTTAACCGATCTCCCATCCACTCAACCAACTAGTGCAACCAGCAAAATTTAGAACCACCAGCCGCCACTGCTCAGTTTAGGTTAAAATCGTAATCAGGTCGTTTCAGTCTTATAACAAATCGATGAATCGACTAGAGTTCATGGCATATTTCACGTTACCAAATCGTATTATCTAGTACACAACAAACTGCAACAGCAGCATCAGCGTTTGTGTGTTCGTGTTTCCCATCGGATAGACTGGAAGCTGATTAACATGCGCCACATCACTATGTTAACTAGGGAAAGACTCAATTTCCCCGTCTCACTAGCTCCACACGTTCCGATAACGGATTTCTGTTCTGACGTCACGTTCGTTATATTATTCATGAGTGTATCTGTATTTCGCCGGAATCCGCTATACATACAGTATGTTTAGAATCTGATGGTGGTCATACGGTCTAAACTGTGAGGCTCGTACATTAATGCGTAAGTAGTGTTGAGTAGATAACGAAGTGAAATTAAATTGAAATCAAAGGACAAAAACAACGTATTAATTACTTATGGTGCAGTATTAATTGATGTGTCCTTAGCACATAGCGAAATATACTAACATATTAACGCAATTTTTAGTTTCATGAACTTAATTTTTTATGATAGATTTTTTGAATCTTAAGACTATTTGCTGAGAGGTTTTAAGCGAAAGCGTAACTGTCAATATAGCGAAAACACAGCAAATAAACTAGCTGATTACAACTTTGTCATGTTTGCTTGTTGAACTGTTACTTGTCATGTTCTGGACAAGGCCTTTCAGTGTTCCCATCATTTTCAAGTCTTAAACCACGACAAGGCCTGGTTTCAGCGTTGGGAACACCGAAAAGCCTCGTCCGGAGCAGTTTAGCAAGTAAACACGACAAATTTGGAATTACAGAAACTGCTAAATCAAATAACAAGATGAAAAACTAGCTGACTGTTTAAGACTGCATTTCAAGTTTACTCTCCCAGTTCAATGACCTTCCAATCCACTGTATTGTGTCAAATCAATGATTACCTCTACGTGCTAATATCAATAAAGTGTATATGCTACTAGAGACAATGTGTTTGGAAAAAATCGATTAAGAGAGAGTGTAAATTTTCGAACGAAGAATAGTGAAATGATATATGGCCCAAATAAACCGCAGGGAGTAGTATACAGACGCCTAAAGAATCAATAGGTAAAGAAACCAATGAAAGGCGATAACATCATTCTACACAGATCTTAAAGAACTAGGCATACCAGCATACCAAAGAAATTAATTTGATTGTGTAGGATGACAATGCTAACAGTCAAGGGCATGGTGAGGATCCAGAATGACTTATCAGGAGAGTTTGACTATGGAAAGCGAGTCCTCCAAGGCGATGGTCTTGCTTGCTTCCTCTTCATTCTTGCCTTAGAAAAAGCTATGAGAGATGCTGGAATAGATTTCTCCGGGACTGTATTCAACAGGTTGGTGCAAGGGTCCTAGGACATGCCGATGACCTGGATATAATCGGGAGGTGCCTTCGAGCAGTCATTGACACCTCGCTTGCTCTTGAAGGTCCCGCAAGGAGGTTGGGTCTTAAAATAAACGAAAACAAGACAAAATACGTGGTCACAGGACAGGAGGCTACAGAAGGAGAGCACGTTCTAATTGGCATCTATTCCTTCGAAAAAGTCAACAACTTTGTTTATTTTGCCAAGTTAACCCCGATGGGGAAACGACAGAAGAAATAAAGCGAAGAACCACCTCAGTTAATAGGTGCTTCTCTGGTCTCAGACCCCTGTTCCAAAGCGGAACAATTGCCAGGAGCGTCAAGCTGCTTCTGTATAAAACAGTGATCCGCCCAGTTCTCACCTATGGTTCTGAGACCTGGACCATTTCTAGAAAGTCTGAGTCAAGACTGCTGGTTCTTGAACGCAAAATCCTCCGCAGTATTTTGGTCTAATATGTGAGGGAGGTGAATAGAGGAAAAGGACCAACCAAGAACTGAACACTCTTCTGAATGAACCAGATATTGTGAAAGCTATAAAACTTGGTAAACTCTAGGTGAGCTGGACATGTGATCAGAATGGGGGAGAATGAAATACCCAGAAAGGCACCCACAGAACAGATCTACGGCACCAGGAGAGTTGGTAGACCCAATCTACGTTGGGAAGACGGTGTGAATTATGATGCGCGCCATATCCTTGGGACCCGGAACTGGAGAGCAGCTGCACTTGACCGGGACAACTGGCGGAGGCTGTTAAAGGAGGCCTTGACTCAGTAATGGGTTGTCGCGCCGCTGTACTAAGTAACAAAATAAGATAACATCATTAGACTTATTGAGGTACAAAAAATAAGGTGGCTTAAGCATATAAAGAAGTGGGATAAGAGTTCTGTAGGGAACAAACTACGGAAAGGACAAAGGAAAAGAGACCAAGAGAAAGCCTTAGGATGCATTACGAGGAATACACCTGTTTTATAATACATTTTAGGTTAGTTGTCTCCAAGTCGCTTATATTAATATAATAGATATTTACCATATATCCGTCGTGCGACTTCGTTTTCTCGTCTTATTTTGACGCGTTTCGGCAACGAATTGCCATCTTCAGAATCTTAATCACTCATATGAGATCGTTAAAAAATTAAAAACACTAAAATCATTACGGTAAAAGTGCACTTTTACGATATTGGAAACTCACAGACGCGAACATGAAAGTTTATGTTTCTCGCGTGGACTATATCGATCGACTGCTTTCGCGTGGACAATATCGATCAACTGATTCACTGTTTATATAGCCACTGATAAACCTGTTTTGCTTATTATAGCCCATATGTACTGTGACATTTCATTTACTGGCGCCCGTGTGCAAGTATTGCCGTGTCGTACAACATGTTATGTGAAAATGTAAGTTTATCATTCAAGACATAATCACTGTTGATTTTGACGGCTTTATATATTTCGTATTCCTCAAGCGCGTCCATGTATTTTCCTTTCCTGCAGCAATGCAAAGGCTGGAAATTTGTCTCAAAATCACTGTAGTTATGATTACATAGTATCAGGTGCCTGGCAAAATTAGATGTTGTTTTATGTAATTCCCTTCTGGGAAGATGTTCGTTATATCTTTCTTCAAATGGTCTGCCTGTTTGGCCTATGTAGAACATGTCGCATGAGCTGCAATTCGTCTTGTATACGCCGGTTCTTTTTCTTTCTGGTATACTGTTTTTTCGGCTAAGAAGTCTCTGAATGTTGTTATTTGTACGAAAGGTTACAATTACATGGTGTTTCTTGAGTTCGTTAACTAGAATATTTGGTAAACTGTTTGTGTAATCTGCAGATATGTATTTATTAACCGGAAGTGTGTTATCATTGTTCGACTTTTTTAATTTCTTCTCTTTGTGTTTACTTATTAATTTATCCACTAATGAACTTTTATATCCGTTAGCCGCTGCTATGTGCTTGATGGTATTAACCTCTTCAATGTAGTCTTTTTCACTTAACGGTATAGTTAGCAATCTATGCACAAAACTATTGTAAGCTGCCATTTTATGCGAGGTGGGATGATATGAATCGGCATGAATTGTGACGTCTGTTGTTATGGCCTTTCTATAGATTTTAAATTGAAGTTTTCCTTCGTTTTTTAAAATGGTTAAATCTAAGAAATTTAATTGATTTTCTTCTTCTATTTCAGATGTGAATTTAATCTTATGGTGTATGCTGTTTATGTGACTATTTAAGTTTTGTATTTGCCTTTTTGTTCCATTAAATATCATAAACGTATCGTCGACGTATCTACAATAAAAAATGATTTTATTCTTGTATAATTTATTCGATATTATGTTCATATTCTCATAATAATTTAAATATATATCAGCTAATAGTCCTGACAGTGGCGAACCCATAGCCAGACCGTCATCTTGTGTAAAAAACCCGTTGTCAAATGTAAAGTAATTTTGTTCCAAGACGACTGTAAGTAGTTTTATAAGTTCATTGATTTTTTGCATGCTAAGTTGAGCTACTTCCTTTAAATTGTTATTTACAATTTCTATAGTTTCCCTCACGGGGATATTAGTGTACAAATTAGTTACGTCTAACGATACTAATTTATATTGTGGTAGTATTTCTATCTTTTTAAGTTTTTCAACAAACTCATAACTGTTCTTTATACTGTAATTATTTGCTGTCCTGATATTATTCTTAATTAAAGTCACTAACAATTTAGCAGCTTTGTATCCGGGAGCTGTGGTGTAGTTTATTACTGGTCTGATTGGTGTACTTTCCTTGTGGATTTTAGGTAGTCCTGTTAATTTTGGTGCCGTGGCATTAATTGGTTTTAAATATCTGCGTGTTTTCTCATCTAACAAAAAATTACATTGATTAATGGTGTTATTCAAAGTTTTTACATAAGCCTTTGTGGGATCCCGGTCTATTTTCTTAATATTATTATTATTTATGAAATCAAATACCTTTTGAGTATACTCTCTTTTCTGCATGACCACCAATGTGTCACCCTTATCTGCCTTACTTATAATTGCATCATTTTTCTCAAGTTTATTTTTATGGTTTTAAGATTCATGATAACCTGCTTATATTTACTTTTTAAAAAATTGTTTTGACTTTTACATTTATTACTATTAATTGCGTTATTGAGTTTGTTGTTGATAAAAACCCTTGCTTCATTCTGTGCAACGGAACCATTTAATCTTTTAATAGCAGCTTCAGCATTAACTACCTCATGGACAATTTCGTTTGTCGTATTAAATCTTGGTACATTATATTTCAGACCTTTATTAAGCACGTTTATTTCTTGGTTAGTGAACTCTATGTTGGTTGTATTCGTTACACGTTCATAGAACACATGTTTACAATCTATTGGTCTATTTTCTTTTTTATGCTGAGTAAGATATAGATTTCGTATTTTCTTATTATGGGTTAATACTTTATGATAAAAATAATTGGATATTAAAGCGTTAATTTTGGTCATGATAACATCTATAACTGCAGGGTGAATTTCCTTTAACATTTCTAAATGCGCTTTATAAATATCCGTATTTAACCTGTTTTTCTTTTTGTAAAATTGTCTAATTTCTTGCGTTAACCACATTTTTTCTGCTATTTGTTTCGTCTTGAGTGCCGCCGGTGTTCTTGAATTAATATTTATGCGTGCAAATTTTGGTATGATATTCATTTTTATACACATTTTATTAAATTTAATGTTTTGTGCAACTTTTAGCATTTTGATTTTAACATTTTTGTATTTGTAGACAACACTTGCCTGACGGGCTTCAATATAATACGTTTTAGGTTAGTTGTCTCCAAGTCGCTTATATTAATATAATAGATATTTACCATATATCCGTCGTGCGACTTCGTTTTTCTCGTCTTATTTTGACGCGTTTCGACAACGAATTGCCATCTTCAGAATCTTAATCACTCATATGAGATCGTTAAAAAATTAAAAACACTAAAATCATTACGGTAAAAGTGCACTTTTACGATATTGGAAACTCACAGACGCGAACATGAAAGTTTATGTTTCTCGCGTGGACTATATCGATCGACTGCTTTCGCGTGGACAATATCGATCAACTGATTCACTGTTTATATAGCCACTGATAAACCTGTTTTGCTTATTATAGCCCATATGTACTGTGACATTTCATTTACTGGCGCCCGTGTGCAAGTATTGCCGTGTCGTACAACATGTTATGCGAAAATGTAAGTTTATCGTTCAAGACATAATCACTGTTGATTTTGACGGCTTTATATATTTCGTATTCCTCAAGCGCGTCCATGTATTTTCCTTTCCTGCAGCAATGCAAAGGCTGGAAATTTGTCTCAAAATCACTGTAGTTATGATTACATAGTATCAGGTGCCTGGCAAAATTAGATGTTGTTTTATGTAATTCCCTTCTGGGAAGATGTTCGTTATATCTTTCTTCAAATGGTCTGCCTGTTTGGCCTATGTAGAACATGTCGCATGAGCTGCAATTCGTCTTGTATACGCCGGTTCTTTTTCTTTCTGGTATACTGTTTTTTCGGCTAAGAAGTCTCTGAATGTTGTTATTTGTACGAAAGGTTACAATTACATGGTGTTTCTTGAGTTCGTTAACTAGAATATTTGGTAAAATGTTTGTGTAATCTGCAGATATGTATTTATTAACCGGAAGTGTGTTATCATTGTTCGACTTTTTTAATCTATAGAAAGGCCACAACAACGGACGTCACAATTCATGCCGATTCATATCATCCCACCTCGCATAAAATGGCAGCTTACAATAGTTTTGTGCATAGATTGCTAACTATACCGTTAAGTGAAAAAGACTACATTGAAGAGGTTAATACCATCAAGCACATAGCAGCGGCTAACGGATATAAAAGTTCATTAGTGGATAAATTAATAAGTAAACACAAAGAGAAGAAATTAAAAAAGTCGAACAATGATAACACACTTCCGGTTAATAAATACATATCTGCAGATTACACAAACAGTTTACCAAATATTCTAGTTAACGAACTCAAGAAACACCATGTAATTGTAACCTTTCGTACAAATAACAACATTCAGAGACTTCTTAGCCGAAAAAACAGTATACCAGAAAGAAAAAGAACCGGCGTATACAAGACGAATTGCAGCTCATGCGACATGTTCTACATAGGCCAAACAGGCAGACCATTTGAAGAAAGATATAACGAACATCTTCCCAGAAGGGAATTACATAAAACAACATCTAATTTTGCCAGGCACCTGATACTATGTAATCATAACTACAGTGATTTTGAGACAAATTTCCAGCCTTTGCATTGCTGCAGGAAAGGAAAATACATGGACGCGCTTGAGGAATACGAAATATATAAAGCCGTCAAAATCAACAGTGATTATGTCTTGAATGATAAACTTACATTTTCACATAACATGTTGTACGACACGGCAATACTTGCACACGGGCGCCAGTAAATGAAATGTCACAGTACATATGGGCTATAATAAGCAAAACAGGTTTATCAGTGGCTATATAAACAGTGAATCAGTTGATCGATATTGTCCACGCGAAAGCAGTCGATCGATATAGTCCACGCGAGAAACATAAACTTTCATGTTCGCGTCTGTGAGTTTCCAATATCGTAAAAGTGCACTTTTACCGTAATGATTTTAGTGTTTTTAATTTTTTAACGATCTCATATGAGTGATTAAGATTCTGAAGATGGCAATTCGTTGTCGAAACGCGTCAAAATAAGACGAGAAAAACGAAGTCGCACGACGGATATATGGTAAATATCTATTATACACCTGTTTTCATAACGGGGTAGAGTAAGAGAATAAAAGGTTGGGAGCAATGTAGAGAATTGAATGATAAGCTGTTATACATGTATATGTGTGGAAGAGAAATGGGAAATGTCCTCCTACTTATCTTGAGAGGTCGAGAGAAGTCGAAACAGCGTCTACAACTCTGAAAGTAGAATACAGTCGAAATGGCAACGATAAATTAAATTTAAGAAAAAACGTATGTGGAGAAAGATAAACAGTTAGCAGATCTGTAAATTGTGTCACAATCCGGACTTGTTAACGTGTACTGAATAGAGTACATGAAACTGATAGGAGGCAATACGCCGTGTCATAAAGACATTACTAGTTATAAAGACTTGCAAAGACAAACTTCTACAGGCTTGAGAGTTATTATTAACTCGTAATCAAAGTGTTACCGTATTTGAGGTGTTTGTTGAAACCCATCATTAAAGCGGAAAAGTTTCTACACTACGTCTTCTTTTACTGTAATAGGAAAAATAAATAATTCAAATAATAATTACATTTTACACGTTTCGTTCCAGGCGTTACTTATATTTGTTAGCATTATCATTAGTAAAAATTTCCCGTTCTTTTTTTACGGAACTAATATTAATATTTTAGTTAGTAGACACAATATCATAATGTAGTCGTTTGTCTTCTTCTTCTTCTTCTTCTTCTTCTTCTTCTTCTTCTTCTTCTTCTTCTTCTTCTTCTTCTTCTTCTTCTTCTTCTTCTTCTTCTTCTTCTTCTTCAGCAATAACGCTCAACGTAAGCCCTGGCTTCAAACACCAGTCTTGGATGTCCAGCGTCCAACGTCTATTCTTGTGAGATCTTCCAATACATCATCTAACCATCTTACCCTAGGTCAACTCCTCTTTCTGTTTTGTACCTATCTAAGGATTTTCTTGGCGACTCTGAACATGCATCCATCTGTTCTGATCATGCATGCACCTGTAATAAAGCCACTGAATTCGTTTAAGCTTTATGAATCTTTCCATGTGCTCTTGCTTTGGTAACTTATCTATCTCCTGGTTATTTCTTCCTCTCCTTATCATCTTCCTTAACCGAGGCATAACACGTCGTACAATGTTTTTCTTTTCAAGCCTTTTCAGAGTCTTTTTGTTATTTTTTGCTACTGCCCAAGTCTCACCTCCATAAACAACTCCATAGGTACATCACATAATTTTATCCATCCATCCACGTGGAGTACACATACAGAGCTACCGTCGTCTCGCATTATGTTCTCCAGAGGCATGTGTCATGAAATTCTCTTCGTTCTAGGCCACCTTCTTCATCCTCACGTAGACGTCCTGTTTCCCCAGTCCCCTGAGTGTGTTTCTCTTCCTTCTTGTATGTAACATTCAGTTTAATAACCTTTTAAGCCATTCGTTATACGTAGCCGTACCATATGAAGCACTTCGTATTTACGTTATCTTATACTGCTCGGTCCACTTGAATTTGCCTCCTGATGTCTTAATTTCTGAGACATTGGAGCTTGAATATTCCACAAGATCTTTTACGAAAGTACATCTCTATGTTGGAGCTTTTTGGAGTTTCATTGAACTATTTCACACGGTTCAGAGCTATAAGTGGCTATGCTCTCTAAAATGGAAGAGTAATTCGTCTTCTTGGTTTTGTGGGTTATTTTGCCACTCTAATTGCCACTCAGAATTCAACTGCAATATGACCATCTTCCCTTGCTTTATTTTGTTGCTAACATCTTCATCACTTTCGTCATCTTTTTCTAATGTCACACCATGATACTTGGAAACACTACTGTTTTTTACAATATGCACATCTGCGTCATGTCAGGTCCTTCACGTTACGTTCAATAAGCAGATGTTGGATTTCTCAAACATTTATGTTGAGGCCCCAGAAAGCAACAATCGTATCATTCATAGTGTCTTAACTTAATTCTAAATTAACATTAACTAATTAATTTGTCTGCTAATGAATAGATGCGATGGCCAGTTGAAAAGTTCGGGCAGCTACTTTTATATCTTGGCGGAAAGACCAGAATTTTCGTGTGTTGTAAAGTCTATGTTTTATGTTAACAAATGTCAATTTTCTAATCTCTCAGACAATTAAATCATTGTTTTCCAGCGTTAACGGTACAATTATATTAACATTTTTAGGAATTATTATTAGAACTAAAAAACTACTTAAGCTATGTGTCTGAAGTATTTGTATCATGTTTTACTGTACAATTTAGTTAATTGTCTTCTGTTTTCAAACACGTATTATAGGCAATATGTGTTTAATAAAAGTATGAAAATAAACCAACCGTTTAATTATTAAAAATTAAATGTAATACGCAATAGAAAACAACTGGGTGAATGAAAAGCGGATATTATACAAGAATATATTAACGAAAATAAAACAATACCTTTTGTTTTTAAAATGGATAAAAAGTACAGAAATTATAAAGTGTTTAAAAACATTACTCAAAATTTGAGTTTTTTGGGTATGTAGGAATTGTAAACACAAAAATTATAATCTTATTATTTAATTATTAACATTTCATTGCTAAAAATAAAGTTATTTAAATAAAACTAATGTAAATAAAAATGGCAAAATGGAACTTTCAGTGACGGCCCCCCTTAAGTAAATAAGGTAAGAAAACATAAATACCCAAAATAAAATTGAATGCAGTGATTAAAAAAATATTTTAGAATGTGTCGCACATATGACTGCTAAAGTCAATAATTAAGTGAAATTCTGCAATCCGTCTTTCCAATGAGTTCGGGTAATTGACGGTTCACTGTTTTTATACCCTCACAGAAAGCAGATTGTAGCATTCATGAATACGTAAAAATTTATGTCTAACATATGAAATTTAACGTTATCGAGTCTGTAATATTTGGCATTTTTAAATATTACGGGTAAGTTCCAGACGATCTGTGGGACAATCAACCGTATTTTTAGAAACAGGCTACGCCGAGATAAAAAATTAAAGTACTACAAAGTTTTGACACTCCCTGTACTGTCCTATGGGTGTGAATTGTGGACAACATCCAAGAATCAAGACAGTAAAATACAGGCCTCAGAAATGGCATTCTTAAGAGAAGTTAAAAGGTTCTCTAAACTTGACCGTATAATGAATGAAGCCATAAGAGAAGAGTTACAAGTTTTTAACTTGAAAGAAAAATTAAAAGATTACAAAGAACGGTGGAAAAAACACTTAGAAAGAACGTTAGATTCCAGACTGGCCAAACAAATTTGGAAATATAAAGCTACAGAACACAGGTGTGTGGGTAGACCCAGGAAGGCTGGAGGATTTTTGAAGACGGAACAGGCAGGCAGCACTTTGCGTATGCTGTTGCCACACAAAAAAAAAGAGGGTTACACTGTGTTGTGAAGAAGAAGATGATGATGATATATTACAGGTTGGATATTTTCATCGACGCTATAATGAGAATAGCAATGAACGTTGAATGTAAACACTACAATGACAAAAACTTTTCCGAATGAAAATCGTAACAAGAATTTAACTACGATCTTTAATTCATAAACGTAATTATACTTTTAATATTATTTTCTGTAATTATTCTTGTAATAACTGCTTAAAGTGGAGATCAAGAGCGACGGAAAATTTACTCGTTAATGATGGATTTAACAAACTTTGTAAACACAGGTTACACTCTGTTGGATAGTGAGTTAATGACGTCTAATGAGCTTATTACGTCTTTGTAAGTTGTACCATCTCTCCGACATTACAACAGTAACGAACCGATACAAACATTGTTACAACATTGTAAACAGAAAATTGTCAACTATCTCCAAATTCGTTTTCTTAATTCGGTATTATCCTCGTTGACACGGTAATTTTTTCGCCACCAAGTCGACCCCCTCATTCAGTTTTACGATCTAAACATTTGAAAAATAAAGCATTTAATTAATTAAGTAGAATTGTAAACTGCAGTATTAATGTTACGACTGTAAAACAAACTGATTTGTGAAAAATGTTGTAGTTCAGTGCAAGTTGTTGCTTTAAAATTAATTATTCTATACACAAATTGTAGTGTTATCAGGAACTAAATATAAAGTATTACTTTGTATTATAATAATGAATTAAGACAACTATACAAAGCTTATATTATGGAACAAGAATAGCTGTCAAAAATAATTGTTGGATACGTCAACAAATATCTGTCCATCAAGGTGTTACACAAGGGTGCAGAATATTAGTTTTTAACATTTATATTGACGATCTGGTAAGCAAATGAAAACATCTAGTGAACCCTGGTATTAAGTTATCACGAGACAGATATTTGAATGTGCTGTTGTTTGCTGACGACGTGAATGTACTTCAAAATACAGAATCTGATTTCCAAAATTCTGTTTTTAAGCTTCATCAGATATGCAAACAATACAATATGAAAATCTCCACTATAAAAACTAAAGTAATAACATTTCCAGGTAAGGAGCCGATGAGAACAGACATAATAATTCGAATTGTAAAACAGGTGAGCCACTTTAATTATTTGGGAAATTATATTGGCTATGACAGAAATTATGATATTAACGTTAAGTTAGGTAAGTTGTGTGGAACAATCAACGGTATTTTTAGAAGCAAGATACGTCGAGATTCAAAATTAAAGTTTTGCAAAATTATGGCAGTCTCTGTGGTGTCCTATTAATGTGAATTGAGTACAACAACTAAAAAACAAGTCAGTAAAATACAGGCAATGGCATTCTTAAGAGGAGTTAAACGGCGTTCTGAACTAGACCGTATAAGAAATGAGTTACAAGTTTTTAACTTGAATGAAAAATTAAAAGATTACTAACAACGGTGGAAAGACACTTGGAAATAGTACCAGATTCCAGACTGGCCAAGAAGTCTGGAATACAAAACTATAGGACACACGTGTGTGGGTAGACACAGGAAGAGATGACTGGAGGATCTTTGAAGGCGGAACAGGCAGCGCCTTGCCTATGCCGTGTTGTGAAAATGATGATGATGAATTAAAAGAATTTTATTTTGTATCACTTTATAAGAAATATCACTTTAATGTGCTGGAATGTGTAGTAAGCTGTCAGGTGAACGACAGTTAGGTAACATACTGTTCATTTTGTTTTTATTTTATTGAAAAAGTCATAAACACGCTTTTCATGAATGTTATAATCAAACTGACATTTTGTCATGCGCTTGTCATTGGTCTGTAAGCTAGTTACTTTATTATTGAAGTTAGGTCAACGTTCATGTATGAAAAAATTCATTTCCGTTCTCATGTCACAATTAAAATGTAAAAATACTTATAATTAAATACTTATGAAAATACTTATAATTTTAAATACTTAAATACTTATAATCCGTCTTTAAATACTTATAATTTTATCAAATAATATATATATCTTACGTAGGTATGAAATGAAAACTCTTAATGCTTTTCTTAGAATCAAATAATATAGATTACAAAATAAGTATTTGTCGTATTATTTTACTAAAATTGTTTTATTAAATATAAAGAAAAAACTGTCTTCATTGAATGGAATGCGAACCGTTGATTTACGTTATTTCGGTCCGTGACTATAGAATGCAAATTATTACTGCATAAAATACATTGTATAAGGAATAACAATGAGTTTAACGCAATGGATATCAAAATACAACCAGTAATTTGTGCTGGCAGATAGAAATGATGTTTTAGTCTCTATTCAACGGTCCATAAGGGACCATGGCATACCGCACGGCTTTTTTGTTTAGTGGGACGGTTGCATGGCACGTACAACGCGTCGCCAGCCGAAAGTTGCGGTATTCACAGCCAGGCGGCGCCGCTGTTATCTCAAAGCTACTCAATTTTGCCTCACGACGCTGAGTTCACGCCAAATGAATCGCGCGTGTTAGCCACTAGACCACTTGGAGGCTGAATTAATATTTTATATTATAAAATAAATTAATAACCACACTGAAAAATAGCCTGCAAATTTGGAAAAAAGAGTACAGAATTGCTTACAGAACTACAAACAAAACAGAACACACAGTGTCAAGAAAACACACACACACACAGAGCTACATAAGTTTGATTTACCTGGGATTTACAAATTAAACTGCTCAGAATTTAACAAATTCTACATATGCCGGACGGGACGCAGCTTCAAACAAAAGATATATTGAACACATATTCCACCGTCGAATCCACCTTTAAAAACCATCTCACTGATGTAGGCCACACGTGCACAAATATCAACAACAGCATGGAAATTCTACACGTACATACAGAAGGCCAAAAACTAAACTGGAAATATATAATCACACGAAAACACGTTGAAACAACATCCTAAACAAAGAAACACAATTTAAATAAGTTATGCTATTTGAAAACTCATTATAAAACACACACACACACACATACACACAAAACTATATTTCAAATGATGGCGCCGTCACCAAAAACAGAACGCACAGCGCTCCTAGCGGCAGCCTCTGATGAAGTTTGCAATGAGCGGTCGTTAGGTTAGGCAATAAGGTAAAATTTTGAAAAATGTATCTAAAATACTTGTATTTCTCGTCGGAATAGTATATTTTGGTTCTGAAAATTCAAGTCGAAGGAAATTTTTAAGTAACCGCACAAAAGGTTAGCTTATATAGTACTACTCAAAGTTAATTTTCTTTCCTACATTGTTTCTGCAAAGTGTAGAGTGGATCCCTCTCTTCACCTGATTAGTGAACGGCAGAAATCATGCTGACATTAGCACATATTTATCCCGGCTGACTTGCAGCTAATTTTTATAATTAAACAAAAATATTCAAAAATTGTTTTTGAATTTTAAATACAATTTATCGTTGCAACAAATTATTTTAATTTCATTACGTTTTCATTATATGATTGTCACATAACAGTTTTCAGTGAGGCATGTGAGTTGTCTAAACAGTAATGAGAATACACTTTTTCCTTCAAGATTACGATTCTGTCAGACAACGAATACATTAGTTTTCATCTACGACGCTTGGTTTCTTTCGTAAAAACTTCATAAGCTTTGTTTGTAACCTTATCGTAGTTTGTAATTGTTTGTCATGTCAAACATCGCAAACATCGATGTCATGTCGTAATGTTGTCATGTCAAACATCGTAATGAACCTCATTAACATTAAGCAGAATTATGCAAACTATTTTGTGTCAAAATTGACAGTGTACGGAAAAATATGGTAAATTTAATGCAAGCTTATAGAAAGAAAAGCGTGTCCTAGGCTCTTTTTTTTTGGTAGTGCAAAGCATTGTATCTGCCATAAACCGTAAACCGTAAGCCAAAAACCTGTAGAAGATGAATCGTATTGCAGACACCAAGTATAGCGCAAACTGATGAAGTAGCAAACCTGATCGTTGTTTGACGGAATCAACGATTTGCTATAAAATAAACTTTGGTGACTGTTCATGAAATTTTGATACACGATTTGTTAGGCATGATTCCGGACAGTGATTGGTGACTCCTGAATGATTTATCGCCATGACGTTTAGTCACGTCACACTTTCCGTAAACTACATACGAATGCAAGACCTGTCAGCTGCGGAGAGGCAAGACACCCTACCGCGTGATATGTCAGCCAATAATAGCAAGTCAATCGTTTTGCTGACTGGGTGCGGGGCGGAAAATGTTCCAGCGTCCAATAGCAGCAAACCACACTCTCTCACTCACTCTCTCTCTCTCACTCTCTCTCTCTCTCTCTGCGCAATGCACTTTCACTTTTTGCCATCGTATGTGCTTCCGACTATAGTATTTGTCAATTCTGTAGTATTCCAGGCGTTTAACTAACGTGGTCTTGATCCATGATATTATTTACGGTTTCTAGAAATCAAGAATTCAATCCGTTGGTGTTATTTGAATCATCATTATCATCGTCACCACCACCACCACCACATCAAGGATTAGGCCCTAGACCTGTTCCGGAACCCATCTCCTCGGTCTGCCGACATTTCTCTTACCAGTAGGGTGATAACTCAAGGCTGCCACGGGTAGACGGATAGCAGGCATGAGGTTTAAGTGTTCACACCATCTGTTGTCTTCAATCTTCTGGTGCAACGATACAATGATTAATTCGCGTCTAATACCCTCGTTCCTTTTCCGACCCAGGAGAGAACAACTTTACGTCCCTCTTAGAAATTTCATGTCTGCTGCCTGATTCCTATCCTAAAAGGATGTACGTGCCTTTTACCAAGAGTTCATGTCTCACTTGGATACAGAAATATAGGGACAGCCACAGTTTTGTAAAATTTCTTTTGGCTAGCCTTCGATGTTTCATTTTTCAGCTATTTTTTATGAATCGTTCCACAAATGCGTCTAAATTGTTTTACAGCAAGCCAGTAACCTGCTTAAATACAATATATATGTACTTACAAAACTCATATGGGCCTCGGAAATCGATTGCAGGGTGTTAGTTGAAAGTGTGAAAAATATGCAGAAACTTGTGTCAGATCATGTCACCAAAGCTCCTGTTTGCTTTTGTAATTTATCAGTGTGTTTCTTTTCCAATAGAACCATACCTTGTAATCGTTACCTCTAGATAGCTGACTTCAATTATCTGGTCTACAATTTAATCGTCTATTGCTAACTTGAATTTCAGTGGAGTTCCAGCGATAGTCACATGGTTTGTTTTAATAATAAAAAACACTATATTATGTAGCTTACACTGGTCGTTAAACTTGTGCGAAAGCTTCGTAGATTGTCTTTGTTTTGAGCTGTAGGAACTGCAACAGCTGCATAGCACATAATATTGAAATTAGTAGAACTAAGACATAAACGTGTCCAGCTGTGGCTTTCCACATAATATAGGTTATAGCACCGAGAAACATAAACACACAGACCGAGATGAGTTTGCAATTAACGTGGCTTTCCACACAATATAGGTTATAGCACCGAGAAACATAAGCACACATACCGAGAAGAGTTTGCAATTAACGTGGCTTTCCACACAATATAGGTTATAGCACCGAGAAACATAACCACACATACCGAGATGAGTTTGCAATTAACGTGGCTTTCCACACAATATAGGTTATAGCACCGAGAAACATAAGCACACAGACCGAGATGAGTTTGCAATTAACGTGGCTTTCCACACAATATAGATTATAGCACCGAGAAACATAAGCACACATACCGAGATGAGTTTGCAATTAACGTGGCATTCCACACAATATAGGTTATAGCACCGAGAAACATAAACACACATACCGAGATGAGTTTGCAATTAACGTGGCTTTCCACACAATATAGGTTATAGCACAGATTAACATAAGCACACATACCGAGATGAGTTTGCAATTAACGTGGCTTTCCACACAATATAGGTTATAGCACCGAGAAACATAAACACACATACCGAGATAGGTTTGCAATTAACGTGGCTTTCCACACAATATAGGTTATAGCACCGAGAAACATAAGCACACAGACCGAGATGAGTTTGCAATTAACGTGGCTTTCCACACAATATAGGTTATAGCACCGAGAAACATAAGCACACAGACCGAGATGAGTTTGCAATTAACGTGGTTTTCCACACAATATAGGTTATAGCACCGAGAAACATAAGCACACATACCGAGATGAGTCTGCAATTAACGTGGCTTTCCACACAATATAGGTTATAGCACCGAGAAACATAAGCACACAGACCGAGATGAGTTTGCAATTAACGTGGCTTTCCACACAATATAGGTTATAGCACCGAGAAACATAAACACACAGACCGAGATGAGTTTGCAATTAACGTGGCTTTCCACACAATATAGGTTATAGCACCGAGAAACATAAACACACAGACCGAGATGAGTTTGCAATTAACGTGGCTTTCCACACAATATAGGTTATAGCACCGAGAAACATAAACACACAGACCGAGATGAGTTTGCATTTAACGTGGCTTTCCACACAATATAGGTTATAGCACCGAGAAACATAAGCACACATACCGAGATGAGTCTGCAATTAACGTGGCTTTCCACACAATATAGGTTATAGCACCGAGAAACATAAGCACACAGACCGAGATGAGTTTGCAATTAACGTGGCTTCCACACAATATAGGTTATAGCACTGATTAACATAAGCACACAGACCGAGATGAGTTTGCAATTAACGTGGCTTTCCACACAATATAGGTTATAGCACCGAGAAACATAAACACACAGACCGAGATGAGTTTGCAATTAACGTGGCTTTCCACACAATATAGGTTATAGCACCGAGAAACATAAACACACATACCGAGACGAGTTTGCAAATAACGTGGCTTTCCACACAATATAGGTTATAGCACTGAGAAACATAAACAAACAGACCGAGACGAGTTTGCAATTAACGTGGCTTTCCACACAATATAGGTTATAGCACCGAGAAACATAAACACACATACCGAGATGAGTTTGCAATTAACGTGGCTTTCCACACAATATAGGTTATAGCACCGAGAAACATAAACACACATAGCGAGAAGAGTTTGCAATTAACGTGGCTTTCCACATAATATAGGTTATAGCACCGAGAAACATAAACACACATACCGAGACGAGTTTGCAATTAACGTGGCTTTCCGTACAATATAGGTTATAGCACCGAGAAACATAAACACACATACCGAGAAGAGTTTGCAATTAACGTGGCTTTCCACACAATATAGGTTATAGCACCGAGAAACATAAACACACAGACCGAGATGAGTTTGCAATTAACGTGGCTTTCCAAACAATATAGGTTATAGCACCGAGAAACTTAAACACACAGACCGAGATGAGTTTGCAATTAACGTGGATTTCCACACAATATAGGTTATAGCACTGAGAAACATAAAAACACATACCGAGATGAGTTTGCAATTAACGTGGCTTTCCACACAATATACCTTATAGCACTGAGAAACATAAACACACAGACCGAGATGAGTTTGCAATTAACGTGGCTTTCCACACAATATAGGTTATAGCACCGAGAAACATAAACACACAGACCGAGATGAGTTTGCAATTAACGTGGCTTTGCACACAATATAGGTTATAGCACCGACAAAAATTAACACACACACCGAGATGAGTTTGCAGTTAACGTGGCTTTCCACACAATATAGGTTATAGCACCGAGAAACATAAGCACGCAGACCGAGATGAGTTTGCAATTAACGTGGCTTTCCACACAATATAGGTTATAGCACCGAGAAACATAAACACACAGACAGAGAAGAGTTTGCAATTAACGTGGCTTTCCACACAATATAGGTTATAGCACCGAGAAACATAAACACACAGACCGAGATGAGTTTGCAATTAACGTGGCTTTCCACACAATATAGGTTATAGCACCGAGAAACATAAACACACAGACCGAGATGAGTTTGCATTTAACGTGGCTTTCCACACAATATAGGTTATAGCACCGAGAAACATAAGCACACATACCGAGATGAGTTTGCAATTAACGTGGCTTTCCACACAATATAGGTTATAGCACCGAGAAACATAAGCACACATACCGAGATGGGTTTGCAATTAACGTGGCTTTCCACACAATATAGGTTATAGCACCGAGAAACATAAGCACACAGACCGAGATGAGTTTGCAATTAACGTGGCTTTCCACACAATATAGGTTATAGCACCGAGAAACATAAGCACGCAGACCGAGATGAGTTTGCAATTAACGTGGCTTTCCACACAATATAGGTTATAGCACCGAGAAACATAAGCACACATACCGAGATGAGTCTGCAATTAACGTGGCTTTCCACACAATATAGGTTATTGCACCGAGAAACATAAGCACACAGAACGAGATGAGTTTGCATTTAACGTGGCTTTCCACACAATATAGGTTATAGCACTGAGAAACATAAACACACAGAGCGAGACTAGTTTGCAAATAACGTGGCTTTCCACACAATATAGGTTATAGCACTGAGAAACATAAACACACAGACCGAGACGAGTTTGCAATTAACGTGGCTTTCCACACAATATAGGTTATAGCACCGAAAAACATAAACACACATACCGAGATGAGTTTGCAATTAACGTGGCTTTCCACACAATATAGGTTATAGCACCGAGAAACATAAACACACATAGCGAGACGAGTTTGCAATTAACGTGGCTTTCCACACAATATAGGCTATAGCACCGAGAAACATAAGCACACATACCGAGATGGGTTTGCAATTAACGTGGCTTTCCACACAATATAGGTTATAGCACCGAGAAACATAAACACACAGACCGAGACGAGTTTGCAATTAACGTGGCTTTCCACACAATATAGGTTATAGCACCGAGAAACATAAACACACAGACCGAGACGAGTTTGCAATTAACGTGGCTTTCCACACAATATAGGTTAGAGCACCGAGAAACATAAACACACAGGCCGAGATGAGTTTGCAGTTAACGTGGCTTTCCACACAATATAGGTTATAGCACCGAGAAACATAAAAACACAGACCGAGATGAGTTTGCAATTAACGTGGCTTTCCACACAATATAGGTTTAGCACCGAGAAACATAAACACACAGACCGAGAAGAGTTTGCAATTAACGTGGCTTTCCACACAATATAGGTTATAGCACCGAGAAACCTAAACACACAGACCGAGACGAGTTTGCAATTAACGTGGCTTTCCACACAATATAGGTTATAGCACCGAGAAACATACACACACAGACCGAGACGAGTTTGCAATTAACGTGGCTTTCCACACAATATAGGTTATAGCACCGAGAAACATAAACACCCAGACCGAGACGAGTTTGCAATTAACGTGGCTTTCCACACAATATAGGTTATAGCACCGAGAAACATAAACACACAGACCGAGATGAGTTTGCAATTAACGTGGCTTTCCACACAGTATAGGTTATAGCACCAAGAAACATAAACACACAGAACGAGACGAGTTTGCAATTTCAAACACAGTCCGCTGTTATTGATAGCAGAAATGTTATTCACCGGGTCTCGTGTTCATTACTGCGACCGTGTATTGTCTTTTACTGAAACGAGATTGTTTTAAATATGTTTTTTTTTAGTCACTAACGGTTGGTTGGTTCCCATTGTTTGATCATTTTTAATACAAATTTCTTTTAATCAGTGGTTGATTCGAAGTATACTCGGTAGGCTATTATGAGCACTCTATTCATTTTTTTTTTCTTTTGTTAAAGTTTCTACAGCTGCAGTAGTGTACTATTCAGTTCCATTAGCTTTTATGTAAATGTACAAAGTTCCAGCTTCTTATTCAACTTTATAACTTTCTTAAGTTTTAAAAGTTCAAGCGATTTGTCATGATATAGTTATCTTTATTCGTCAGTAAGATAAATAGAAATATCAACAACAGCCAACTTACACATTAAAACTTGAAATCACAGAATTCGACACAGTTGTTAGTATATTGTTACCACTGTGTCAAGGATCGTAGGTTTATACAGTGGAAATAGAATTATTGACAACAGATGAAGTCACTAATTACAAAATGTAATTAGACATAAACAACAGTTAGAAATCAACAAAGCCACTCTTATACAATACTTCAAGTTAAATTTGTCTACGTTCTCACATATTAACACAATATACACACAATACTCACTTTCCGCAAAAACCACTTCGATTCGTACTTGTAATATTGTCAGGTGTAACTGAATTGAATTGCAAAGCCGATCCCTGAGGCTTACTCATACCCCGCAGGGGTTCTAAAAAGATCTAAAGCTTTGAGGCCGATGTGTCGAGAACAGTTGAATAGTTAACAAGAATTTTCTAACAAGTTAAGTAGAATTTTCTAGAAGCTAGTCTGTGCACAACATTGTCACACTCCGCCGACCGAATGTGGTAGACTAGTCGAGAAACTTGTGGAAAGGGCATCTCGAATTATCTAGAGCCTTACGTTTTTCATCTCATCATAGTAATACTTTTGGACGTGATATACATAGATTTTCTTCTTAATGCATTTCCTAGATAACATTCCTATAATCAACTGCCATTTTTATATTAATTAATTTTTTTTTATAAACGCTTAATGGAATTTTCTCGTTTGATGCTTCCAGTATTATGCCTGTTCCGGTTTCATCGTATGGTTATCGGCTTACTAATACTTCTGTGCCCCTGAGACCGGTAGTTCACAGCTAGTTTCGGAATTCTATCCGGAGTCACTCATTCAGTATGAGTAAAATATTGTACACAAATATTGTAAAAACTGTGTTTATACAATTGGACCTTTTATTTATTTATTGACGGTCACTAACAATTAAAGGTCTTAAATATAAAAGGAAAAAATCTTTAGACCTAATGGTGGAACCTGGTATCACGTACCGTACACCGTTACAGGCGTGTACCCGCTACAATATCATATAGACTCACATCCGGCAAGAACAGCTTTGTACTTCCTTGTAATTTTGACCACTGGCGAGTCGTTATAACTTCTTGTATATTTTCAATTGTAATTGTATCTTATATAGTAAACACCTTGGGGTTCCTCAGTAATTGCGTCTTCATTCTCTTATTCTTAGTGTCCAGCATTTGTAGTGTCCACTCGTGCTGTAGAGTGGACATCGGCATCACTTTGTTAATCAATAGTGTCCGTCAATTAATAAACGATTTAAGATTTTTGCGACGATCCGTCCAATTAGTATAAACACAATTTTTACATCACACAATTTGTGTCGACGTATAAACAATATAATAACATTATTCATGTACTGCACTATTATGCACTATATTGTTACGATAATTACAGAACGCTCTCGAAGAGCTGGGAGAGTCCTTCTGCCCGTTTCTCGGCTAGCCGAGCTGGCGCGTGACTCTGTCAAGGCCGTGTACGAAAGTATTCTCTAGACCTTTCGAGTGCTTGTTAACTGCGCAAATTATGCTGTCATGGAAAATTATTCTAGAACATAAGCAACAGAGGCTGGCTTAGTTAGTTAGTTAGTTACAACTGGCGAGATTGTAGAGAACGAATCAAGTGTCTGTGGCGGATTAGGGGAAGTGATTATTGTCTTATAATTAATGCAGAACTGTATTAGTTGACATTATTATTACTGCGTATGAACAAATATAACTCGAATTATTATAATATGAGAGTACCTTGGTGATTTCAAGTTGGTATTTGTGACTAATCTAAACTTGCTAATTAGTGACTTCATTGGTGTCTGTTATTTTGTTTCCACTGTACCATACGACGATCCGTGACACCGTCGTAACAGTAATAATACACTAATTAATACATAATTATTTAACATTTTTAGACTAATTAAATCTTTTATTTTCTTGAGGTTTTACACCATGTGCATGTTGAACGGATTTCAACGCTTTCAAGTATGATAACTATGTCTCATACGATAACTCCTTGCACATTTTTGTCAGCGGGTTTCATGACATTAAGAACAATTGTTGAGAAGAACTGTACTATACATTTTGTCAGCGGGTTTCATGACATTAAGAACAATTGTTGAGAAGAACTGTACTATACATTTTGTCAGCGGGTTTCATGACATTAAGAACAATTGTTGAGAAGAACTGTACTATACATTTTGTCAGCGGGTTTCATGACATTAAGAACAATTGTTGAGAAGAACTGTACTATACATTTTGTCAGCGGGTTTCATGACATTAAGAACAATTGTTGAGAAGAACTGTACTATACATTTTGTCAGCGGGTTTCATGACATTAAGAACAATTGTTGAGAAGAACTGTACTATACATTTTTCCTGACCGTAATTGTAGATTAGCTAATTATAAGGTAACTAACTGCGAATTTGTTTTTGGGAATCATCGCATTCGTTTTCACGAACTCGTTAGTACGAAGGACAAAATAAATGCTTTACGATGACGAGAAATGGGAAAGTAGGTACTTATTAACTTTTAAGTTTGGCATCGTTGTGGCGATAACTCGTTTACAGGATTGATAAGTTTGCGTTGTTAATCAGAGTTGATCAAACTTTTAAAGACGTAATAAGCCTATTATACAACCCTATAAGTGTAGCCTATATTTAACAAGTTTGTTACAATCTCCATCAACAAAGAGAAAAAGTTTCTTCGCTAGTTAATGTTCGGCAGCGTGGTAAATTAATTTTGCAAGTTTAATTTATAAATACATAATTATCCCAAGTTGCTAAGGATCTACAAATAAGCAAACGTTTCGGTACTTGTTTATAGATGAACGATTCGGTCATTCGAATGTTTTGGGACTTATCAGCTTCCAAAAAGCTTGAGTTGTAAACAGTATTTCACCCAACCATTATGCAGATGTAACATACAAAATTAATGATTATTCTTTATGTCATAATTAGATGAGAATGAAATGCGTTTAAAAGGGAAAAATTATTTAGCGACGAAGTTTTTGTACTCAAATTCAGTTCGTCAAATGATTTGCGTTTTAGAACTGTTGTTATTTCTTAAGAATTATTCACTGTATTTTAGTGCGGCGTTATTAGTCTATAAAAACGGTGTAATTATATATTTTGGTTTATGGCCCATACAAGTGTTCGTAATTAAACATGACATTCCCCTCTTTCTGTAACTGAAAAACTATTGAACGAGCGGAGATAGTTCTCAGTTTTAACTCGACCGTTTGCTATTTGTCTGTCTGTCTATCTCACGATAACGTTTGAACGCATCAACCGATTTTCGTAAAACCTGCCATGCGTGTCTATGCTGTTGCTTTACAGAATCCTTTTGTTTTTCAGATTGAATCTCACAAAAATTGTAGGACTGGGGTCAAAATGTAAAGGGTCTAAACTTTTGAAAAAAACGCGAAGCTCCATGTTGCACCAAATTAAAGGGAATTTTAATTAAAATATGAATTCAGTGTTTATTTTTTAAAATCTGAAAATTTTGGGCGGCCGGGTGCTAAAAACTAGGTGAAAATTTTTGTAAAATCGCAAAATACATGTGGCGTATCAAATTAAAAGGAATTTTAACTAAAATCAGTCTGTAGTGTTAAGCTTTGGAACTTTCATAATTTTAGAACAGCAGAGCCCAAAAAGTGGGCAAAAGTTTGATAAATTTTGTGGGATTACAACTTAAAGAGAATTAAGTGTAAATCTGAATGAGAACAAAATCTGAATGTAGTGTACGGTTTTAAAAAGTTAAATATTTTTAGATCCCATGGATGGATTTGAAAAAATTGTAAAAATCCAACTGGGTGTCAGACTAATAGCAATTACAACACAAATCAAATTGTTTGGAATTTTTAGCATTTATTGTATGACTGATCTACAATTGTTACTGCGGTAAATAAAAATAGTCAAGTAATCGGGATTTTCGTAGTTTTTCTGATAATTAAAAATTATCAAATATCAAAATTTATCCAATAATAAGTGTATTTCGTTAAAAATAGTGATCTATTTCTGTAGGTCAGAGAGCATACTAGTTACTGAACATTTTAAATTTGTACAGAATACATTTTATTATGCAAGTGTTGTCACTACACATCTTGTAGTTTAAAAGATTCACTTTGCTGCAAACCAGAGTTAGACCTCAAGAAAGTTAGGCCCATTATTCAGATGTACACACAAATTTAGGCCCATTAGGCATGCCTTACACCAGGGGTTCCCTACCGGTGGTACGCGTAAAGATGATCTAGTATAGTATAAGGTACGTAAACTACTACGCAAGCAGACCTAGCCAGGAAAAAAGCGTTTACTTAAAAATAAACAATACATTTTCATCGTACATGATTTAAAAAGATAAAGATTGCCATCATCAAAACACAACCTAAACAACCGTCTTTGTACTTTATTTTAGCTTAGAACGGACATGAAATTAATTTTAAAAATCAGTGCCCGTTTCCTAAAATATAGCCTATGTATTAGATTTAAATAATTATACATAACTAGGAATAATAAGATATACTATTCAAATTGTATTGAGAAAACTAAAAACCTTTCTTTAAGCTTCGGTGGCACTCGTAATGAACGCGAAAGACCGAAGTGGTGCGCAGGTCTGGAAAGGTTGGAACCGCTGCCTTACACAAAACGATTGCACTGGTACGCAGGTCCGGAAAGGTTGGAACCGCTGCCTTACACAAAAGGATTGCACTGGTGCGCAGGTGCGGAAAGGTTGGAACCGCTGCCTTACACAAAAGGATTGCACTGGTGCGCAGGTGCGGAAAGGTTGGAACCGCTGCCTTACACAAAACGATTGCACTATGACAGAAGTGGTACGCAGGTGCGGAAAGGTTGGAACCGCTGCCTTACACAAAACGATTGCACTGGTACGCAGGTCCGGAAAGGTTGGAACCGCTGCCTTACACAAAAGGATTGCACTGGTGCGCAGGTGCGGAAAGGTTGGAACCGCTGCCTTACACAAAAGGATTGCACTGGTGCGCAGGTGCGGAAAGGTTGGAACCGCTGCCTTACACAAAACGATTGCACTATGACCGAAGTGGTACGCAAGTCCGGAAAGGTTGGAACCGCTGCCTTACACAAAACGATTGCACTATGACCGAAGTGGTACGCAGGTCCGGAAAGGTTGGAACCGCTGCCTTACACAAAACGATTGCACTATGACCGAAGTGGTACGCAGGTCCGGAAAGGTTGGAACCGCTGCCTTACACAAAAGGATTGCACTGGTGCGCAGGTGCGGAAAGGTTGGAACCGCTGCCTTACACAAAACGATTGCACTATGACAGAAGTGGTACGCAGGTGCGGAAAGGTTGGAACCGCTGCCTTACACAAAACGATTGCACTGGTACGCAGGTCCGGAAAGGTTGGAACCGCTGCCTTACACAAAAGGATTGCACTGGTGCGCAGGTGCGGAAAGGTTGGAACCGCTGCCTTACACAAAAGGATTGCACTGGTGCGCAGGTGCGGAAAGGTTGGAACCGCTGCCTTACACAAAACGATTGCACTATGACCGAAGTGGTACGCAGGTCCGGAAAGGTTGGAACCGCTGCCTTACACAAAAGGATTGCACTGGTGCGCAGGTGCGGAAAGGTTGGAACCGCTGCCTTACACAAAACGATTGCACTATGACAGAAGTGGTACGCAGGTGCGGAAAGGTTGGAACCGCTGCCTTACACAAAACGATTGCACTGGTACGCAGGTCCGGAAAGGTTGGAACCGCTGCCTTACACAAAAGGATTGCACTGGTGCGCAGGTGCGGAAAGGTTGGAACCGCTGCCTTACACAAAAGGATTGCACTGGTGCGCAGGTGCGGAAAGGTTGGAACCGCTGCCTTACACAAAACGATTGCACTATGACCGAAGTGGTACGCAGGTCCGGAAAGGTTGGAACCGCTGCCTTACACAAAACGATTGCACTATGACCGAAGTGGTACGCAGGTCCGGAAAGGTTGGAACCGCTGCCTTACACAAAACGATTGCACTGGTACGCAGGTCCGGAAAGGTTGGAACCGCTGCCTTACACAAAACGATTGCACTATTCTTTCTTGTTTTAAGTCCAGTATTTTCCAATTAGTAACTTTTCATTTTTTTTTATAAAAGGTATTTTTAAAATAATAATATAAAATTGTATGATCAATAAACCCACCACCATATATCGAAGGGTTAGTGGAAAACTACCGTATTTTACTGATGTTTTAAGATATTTAAAAAATGGCATTTTTATGTATTTCTCTTTTTATTTTTATTAACAGCTGTGTAGACAATAAAAAACTCTACTAATAATAAAAATTAACCTTGAAAATAGATTTATGATTTATTATTGCACTTAAAAACCTTTAATTTCAGTTTTCCATAAATTCACATGAGTAGACTTGGGTAGATTCCACTAACTCCAGCATGTACTCCGTCAGCTGTACAACCGTGTTGTATTAATAGAACCATAAGACGTCTCCACAGCATACAGTAATTAAAACGATGCAGTGCGGTGAAATTACAAAACTTCAACACAACACAAACACACGCTGTTTACCGTTTCGTGCATTTGCAGTCTGTCAGATATGTCTGCTGATAAGCGTTTAATTAACGTTATCTGCTCACAGTTTATACCAGTCATACCATTTAAGAGCACAGTAAACATTGGAGAAGTGAGGTTTCAATTTCAATCTTGGCACGCCGCTAATGCTGTTTACATGAGTACATTCACCAAACTGATTCCTGCTGCTCGTGAACGAGTTCCATAAATTCCTATGGTTCTTGTTTCATGTGTAGTGATTTCAATAAATGAACCTCGTGCTAATATCTATTGTATTTAAAATAATGGAGCAGACTTACAACGCTCTGTGTACAGACTACATAAACTGGGGCGACAATACTACGACCTAAAGATATCTACCAACAAAACAAAAGTTATGGCTCACTACGGAAAATTTCTAGTACGCTGAAAGATTATTATTACTGAGGATAAATTAGGAACAGACCTCAAATTTTAACTATTTTGGTTGTGATATACGTTTTGACTTTGACAAAGATATACAAAATAAAGTCAACAGATTTCAACACATATGTCAAACACATAAATAGAACACTGAAAAATAAAACGAGACGTGATACAAAATTAAAATTCTACAAAACAATGGCGTTCCAATGCTGTTATACGGCAGTGAATCCTGGATTACAAAACAAAGAGATAAAAACAACCTACAATCACCAGCTGAAATTTTAAAGAAGGGTTAAAGGATGCACAAGAAGGGATCATATAAGAACTGAAGATATACGGGAAGAATTAAATATACATAAGCTATATTACAAAATTGAAGAATATAGGGGAAATAGAGACAGAATTTAAGTCGCAAGGATAAAGATAGAATACCAGTATTTGTAAACAAGTACAGGCATTTTGGAAGAAGATTTGTAGGAAGACTAAGAAAGAAATGGATCTGGTAATGTGAAGTCGGAACAGGCACATTGCCTTCTTCTACACTGAAGTGTAGAAGTAGAAAATGTATTGTATTTCTGTGAAGGCGTTTACTTTTAACCTTCACCCTTTTAATTAACTGTTCCTTCCGGTTGTGAGTCCATATGAAATTTATGGTTAATTATGACTGGTCTTTGCATCGGATACACGCCTGTAACGGTGTAAGGCATGCGAGACCGGGCTGCCACCATCAGGTCTACAGATTTCTCCATTTATATTACCTTAAACTGTTAGTAATATAAATTGTCTATCCTTAAATTGTCTATCTAAAATTTAACCCTTAAATTGTCTATCAATAAATATTTCATCATCATCATCATCATCTTTAAGGCTTAAACCAAGGATGGTTTGTTCCGGTCTCAAATAGGCAAATATTACAGCTGGTCACTCTAGCGCTTCCTCCTGGTCCCACACCTCTCCGTCCCCTCGGCTTATAGTTCCATAGTTGTTTGGGGCAACCATCCATTCGGCAAAGATGTTCCCACCAATTCAGGCGATAATGGGCTGTCCTGTCCAGTATACTCATAATATTCAGTTCCTGCCGTATATTTGTGTTTCTTCTATGATCATGGAGAGTATACCCTGCCACGTGCCTGAGAAATCTCATTTCAGCCGCTTGGATACGACTGGCCTGGCCTGGGTTTTCGTTAAGAAGGCCATTATCTTGTAGAATTTTAGGCGTGTCCCTTTACTTGCTGACTTACGGGTTCGCCTGATGGTCCCGCATATAAGGTTGAACTTATACAACTCATTCACAACGTCGTTGCTTGTCAATAAATATTTAGCGTTTAAAAAGCTTAGAGAGAATCGGTCACTAAGTATAGACACAATGTTTATAATATTTGTATCGACGTTTCGACAATATCGTTACGACGGAACGCTCTCGAACAGTCGACTGTGTCGTTCTACACGTTTCTCGACTGTTCGAGTAGGTGCAGTTTCTCAGTCAAGGCCGCACTCAAGTACTTCTAGACATTTCGAGTGTTTGTTAATGACGCAAATTATGGAACACTATTCTGGAACACCTGCAGGCTACATATGAGCAACAGCTGCCGCTAAGAAGTCAGTTACTTTGGGCGACTTATTCTTAAGCGTGGTTGTTGAAGAGTAGTGGAAAGTGATGACTGTGTTATAATTAGTGAGTAACTCTATTACTTGACATTATTATTGCGTGTGGACAAATTTAACTTGAATTATTCTACGAGACTACCTTGTCGATTACAAATTGTTATTTGTGATTAATTAAAGCTGGCAATCAGTGGATTTGTTGGTGTCTGTGTTTTGTTTCCTCTGTACCTGTAAGACCGTCGTAACAATATTTATTGTCATCATGAGGATCTGTGTATGGGACACAGCATACAAATAATCAAACACGTAAAGAGACCAATTAGTTATATAAACGGTTGAACACCGACCTATTGAGCCGTGGTTTCATGTTTGAACAACCAAACCTTTCGACCTCACCAGCGGACTGTAGATGAACCGTTTACGGCGAACATCTGCTTGTAGTCTTAACCACTGAAGATGGCCTCCGCTGGCGAGGTCGAAAGGTTTGTTTCTTCAAACATGAGACCGGCAGTCAACAGTGTCAATAATCTTGACGCCGCCCGTGAAAGCCTAAGAACCCGGACCAATTACTTG